>OY776305.1:27023756-28223756 GCA_963675345.1 Trididemnum clinides | reverse complement strand
ATCACACACGAAACACCGTTTGAGCCAGATCTGATCAACTTGCTTTCCACATCCTCCTCCAAAATGCAATCACCACCAAAACTTTTATTCAATAAAGCTTCAGGTTTAATTTTGAAGACATGATACAACATGACGTTTACTATGTGACAACAACAGGGCAACCAAAAGAGTATTGCATTGCTTTTTTTTTTATGTTAGCACCTCTGTCTGTTACCAATGTAATGTACTATAGCAACTCTGCATTTAATCCAAATTCTGACAGATTAAGAATCAATTCATTTCGATTACTTTCCCCAGTTTTGTTTGCAGGCTGGAACAATTTGCGAAATGCAGCACTACTATGAATGACTTCACCTTGCAACTGTCGCTCAGTGCATGACAGATACGTTTGTTTTTTATAACCGTCTGTCCATAAATTAGCACTCATACCACAACCACCGTTATCTTCAATCGCAGCTTTTACGGCAACTAGCAATTTGCCTTGCTTTCACCTGCTTAAGTTTTGACGTGATTAGAAATGGTATGTCAATCTGGCAAGGCAGCCTGTGCTGACACTGCTCCACACTGTGCTCCAACATCAAAGAGAGACCGGGCTAGTTGCTTGATACCTTGCACCGCTTACCGCCTGAAATGGCCTTAGCCATTTACTACCTTAGTCACTATATCATTTAATACATCTTTTTTTGAGCCCAAGCAGAAACTCTAGGTTTTGCAAAAGTCAGTTTTAGCTGCTTTCCAGAAAATGAGGGTCTATCTTTGCGTTGTGCAATATGTCGAAACAAATGGCTAGTTACTGTGTTGCGTGACTCATACAACATTTGTGGCACATTTTACAAGAAACATAAGACAACGTCTTTTTTAATCTCTTGATTTTTAGCAACTACACTCATGCATATACCTTTCCAAATAACCAATTTTTCAGATTTTGAAACAATATTTAATTCTCTTTCCTTAACTTTATTCTAAGTTGTAATGACACCCATGTCTAAATGAACCAAAGTTTTTTATTTTACGCTTCCACGCAATGACTAACCCAGAAATCAGTTAAAAGTAGCACAAGAAACAAAGTAACTGCAGCATAAAGATCGATACATAAAAATGATTTATTGATTCGTAATAATGATTGGAACTGGACAGGACTGCTTTTGGACTGAACTGGACTGGTTTTGTGACAACATAAAGGTGTCAATTTAATGGGAATACGGCAAAAGCGTTCTTCGTTAAGCTAGAACACGCATTAAAATGTTCTGCTCTGGAAAAAAAATTTACCGTAATACTTTATGGAGTCATCGAGTTTATTTTAGTTTTTGCAGACATTTTATTTTAGGTTTCTTCGCAGTGTTCCAACTACGTACGCGGCCACTTACGCCGTACAGTTTACCATCTCACTAGCAAAGTTATGAAGTCAATAAAAGTCAATTTTTGTGTGTATCATTCAATTTTTGTTAGGTCAATTTGCCTGTAAGCACAAGATTACACACATTTTGTAGCATATTCTTTACTTTTATACTTCTGCTCATCAGTTTCTTTGGAAAGTTGAGTAAAATTAGACTTCAAATAGGAAGGTTTTACTCGAGCGATCAAACTTCATCAAAATTCGCTATTAAAAAAGCGGCTAACCCCGGAGGATTTTTCATTGAGCTGCATAGAATTGACATCGTTTTATGCGAATAAAATGGATGAAATAAACAGCCTTTAAATAAACGGTAAATATTTTTTTTACTAATGCTACAGAATGAATCTGAAGTCAAAGTAAGATAAAAAGTATTAAGGTTGACTGATTACTGCTGGTAGTTGGCCTAGTTTTATGGGCCCAAGATGTATGCCTATTAGTAGCTAATTTCTGGTAGAGTTTATATTTGAATAATTTGCGTGTTTACAATTTCACCTCGGTTGCTAGTACATCCTATTTTGTTTTTAAATTATCTTTTTCACCTTCCACTACGGTGCCGCAAACTCATGAAAACTTAGTTAGTTTCAAGTTACTTCTCAGGGACATTACTAAACCTTGGGGTTTTTGTACTGGGAGTTAGAATTCAAATTGGAAAAACCACTGCTTTGGATTTATTTTGTGAAGAATCGTCGGTGAACAAATTGGTATTGTTGAAATTTGTGATGTGTTTTATTATTTTGGTAAACAAATTAATGAATTTATTATTTTTTGTATGATCATAATTGTTTGTAAAGTAAGCGCGGTGCAATAGCGATTTTAAGGCAAGCTTATATATCGCCTTTTGAATTGTTTACTTATTTATGGCGCTCTTGTTTAATGATATTAGTGTTGCAATAATATTGCATTAACGTATATCATATTTTCTTGGGGAAAAACTGCTGCCAATTATTTTCGATTGCTGCCTTTGTTTCGGTTTCTTTGATCTGATAAGAAACAGGTGGTAAGTGCATTCAACTACCGGCGTGCAGCAGAGATTTCAAGAAAATTAACGAAAAAAATCAAAATAGCGTATTTGAAAATGTTGACTTTAAGTTAGCTGCAGTTTGCAGCTTATGCAGGATATTAAATTGCAAATGCATATTAAAGAACTGTAGATCTAAATTATGCTGTAGCCTAGATGACAGGGCAGAATTCCTTACAGTTTATCATATGTTGCATTTGATGAGCAAAATCAATATTCCTTTGAAATTATTTGTCAAAATGGTTGCAGGCCAGCCACATCAGTGTATCAGATGTAATATTAACACCTTGACTATTCCTTAAACAACTTTTCGAGGGCTGCTTTTTCGGCTGGTGGACCAAGTAAGGCGTAATTAATGAACTTATGGTACTGGTAGTAATGATCAGTTAATGGTTGATTTTGCTAAGGTACCTACGGGTATCTTAATGGCATGGTATTATTTTTTAAAGACAAGTAAATGATATTTAGATGAAATTTTTCTTGAGGTCAATTTTTTTAGCGAATGGACATACCGTAACAAGCTAAAACTTGCCAATTTAATAGGCCTAATCTAAATCAAAATACAGTCAACTCCGGATATATGAGATCCGCCCGGACCAGCTTAATCAGTCTCTTATAACCGAATTCTCTTATAAGCGACTTATTAGTTTATATTGAAAATCATTTGGGACCTTTTGCGTAGTCCCTTATAAGCGAAAATCCCTTATATCTGAATCTCTTATATCCGAAGTTGACTGTAGTGTCACTGTCTGCAGTTTGCTTAAATCAAATTACTTTTGATTAAATGTATTTATTTTATCATAACAAAATAGCATTAATTCACTTCAATATTTAGTTAATTTCACATTAGCTATCAAAATAACCCCAAAAGTTGATGTGCGCCCTGTATCTTTCCATTATAGATCTCAGTTTTTGATCAGCCAATTTTTCAACCCCAAACGTGACGTCATGTGCAATATTCCTGTATTTTGTGTAACTTATAGAAAAATTGCATGTGACATCACTTATTTAGCGCGAAAAAAGTGCTGACCATAAGCTGAAATTTATGCTGGAAAGGTATTGGGCGGACATCAAGTTATTTTGATAACTAATGTGAAATAGATTAGACACTGAAGTAAATTGATGCTAGTTTGTTGCTTGGAAACAAATATATTTAGGCTGAGATTAGACCTTTCGAATGGCAAGTTTAAGGTTTGCAAGGAGAGCCAATTTTCCGAAAAATGGTCTTAAGAGAAATGTCATCTAAGAGCCATTTACTTTAGGCCAATCTTCAAAAAGTAACTCCATACCATTCACCTACCCGTAGGTACGTAAGCAAAATCAACCATCATCTCATAAATTACTGCCAATACTGTAAGTTGTAAAATATCCTTTACTTGGTGTAGCAGCCCAAGCTAAAGCCCTTAAAAAATTGCTTAAGGAATCGTTAAGGTCATAAAATTACACTTATATTGTTATGTAACTGGCCTGCCACCATTTTGACAAATAATTTCAAAGGACTATTAATTTTACCCATCAATATGTAATCCAACATATGGCTGCGACACAGAAGTCTGCCCAGTCATCTAGGTTACTGTATACGAGTAATTTAAGTTTACTGTTCTTCAATATGCTTTATAACTTCATATGCTGTAAAAGCTGCTTGTTACTATTAACTTAAACTCAATATTCCCTAATGTGCTAATTATTCGAACATAAAATCTTGAGGTCCAAATGTTGGGCCAAATTTTTGCAACCAGAAACTGGCTGCAAAAATTCCACATGTTAGGCCCATAATACTACGCTAACTACTAGCAATAACAAGTCAACCTTAACACTTTGCTTTACTTTAGCTTCAGATTCATCTCGTAATGTCAGTAAAAAGCATAATAAACGTTTATTTAACAATTGTCTATTTCATTCACAATAAAAGATATAGCTCCTACGCAATTCAATGCGAATACTAAAACTTGCCAGCCGCTTTTTTTGAAAACTAATTTTTATGAACTTAGCAAACTGCATAGAGAGACACTGTTTTGACCTGTCAGGTTCTTTTGAGTGCAGTTGGTGACCGACAAAAAGCTAGAAGCTTTTAATAAGGGATAGCTTAGACCGTCACACTTGTGGGACTTATACTAGGTCCACGGTGGTGGATGGTCTGTCAATACTCTGCGAAGCCGTATCACTCGTTGAATGAGGCCTTCCCATTGAAACCGATATGGAAATATGGTCTGCAGCAACGCTACCATCAGCATTTTTGCTGTCAATGCGAAATGTTTATGACCAAAATATTGTGGTAACAAAGTCATAACAGAGGTTTGAGCGCAGTGAAAATAAAAGCATAGATTTAAGAACATTTTGGTTGGAATGTTAAAAAGCAGCAAAATATATTTTTTAGGGGTACTTATGCAATTAATGCACGCTCGCATAGACCTCTGGTTCTCAACCTTTTCCAATTTTCTGTCTTTTCGAATATATTTTCTGGATTTACTCCTACAAATACTCAAGCTGAAATTGATATTCGTTGTCAAGATAGTAGTAAACCTTTTTGAAGATTAACGTTTTTGACAGCAGCTTATTTTACCTTTTCTTTTTATTAGATAAAGACGTTTTTTAGAGATGAAGAAAATTACCCACGGTAAAAAAATGAAGGTTGATACCAAACATATTTAAAATTTGTATGTGTGTATACAACAGCTTAAATCTAAAAAAAATTAAGACGAAGTTCTTAAGTTTTTAAACCAATGTAAAAGTGCCCAAGCAATAACAATGGTTACTATAATTTCTTGCCAAATTTGTATCCCTTACTCCATTTGTAATATGGACAGTAGTCTGATCTCACTGGTTATATGCTCACGCCTTCTCATAGCCAAAAATGTAAAGAATACTAAATAGTAAATAAGCTTCTGAATTAATCACCAATCTTCCTTATCTCCTAAATAATAAAAATTTGGATATCCTATATTGGTTTAATTTTATCAACAAAATATTTTCAATTTGTCTCGGAATAAAAGAAAAATTTTCGATCATGAATGTTCTGTAATTATTGTATACTACGTTTCCTGTCTCTTTTTCAATCAATCAAGCAATCAATCAATTTTATTTTATTTTTGTCCAAATCAGCATACATAGAAATATATTACACAGCAGTGGACAAAAAAATTAATATCTACTGATCACAAGCCAGCTTGGGGTGGCGTCGCCCGCAGGTCCCCAATTAGTAATGTCGAGGTTAGGAATATCGGTTCAGTCAGCCAAGCCGGCTTCACCCAATGGATAGTTGTGAAAACAGCAACGAAAAGTTTATGTTTTTGTCGCATAGTCAAATCTTGTTCCGAAACAAAACTGACGTTTTTTGAAACACAATCGATTAAAAAATCATTATGGAGGGTTGCAAATGGCCGCTACATGTCTCCCAAGTTTCTACAGTTTCTAGCTATGTATTTTTTGCCCCTTTTTTGAGCATAAGCATCCTTAAATTTATCAAACTTTGATCCGATCAATTTAACAAGCGTTTCAAAGCACGTCAAAGTTGTGGAAGGGCGCCAAGATCATTGATATGTATTTCCCGGATTCAGCTATTAATTATGGTCATTACTGTAGGCGAGTTTGTATAAGAAAAGCCTCTGGCTGTGGATATGTTTGCATGAACACACTTTGGGAAGAGGACATTAAACCGAAGTGAAGCACTCGCAGTTAAATTAATCATTGCAATTGCAGAGCCCGATCATTAATGTCGAGGTTGAAAATATCGGATCAGACGGTTGCGCCAGCTTCACCCAATTGATAGTGGTGAGAGCAGTAATAAAAAGTGTTAATGGATTCCTGAAATAGCCAATTGTCGTTACAAAATCAAACCAATTAAAAAACGATATAGGGGTTGCGCAATGCGCATAGCCGTTATATTTTCCCAGAAGTTTCTCGAGTTTCCGGCTACGTCTTTTCTGGCTTGCTCTGTTTTCAGCATGAGCATACTTAGTAATTGAACTTATACATAACTAAATCACCCAACGATTTCACAAATGTTTATGCGTTAATTTGATGAAGCGTATGGAAACATAATTTCAAGTTTGTGAGAAGGCGCCGAAGTGATTGATATGTATTTTTAGAAATAAGTTATTAAATATTAGGATCACTACTCGAGACTTCTTGTTGTTGTATGCCTATTTGTATGACCTAAAACCTCTGATTGCTTGGTCCTAGGATAAACGCAGTCAGGTAAACCAACCTGAAGTGATGCACTTAGAGTCAAGTTACTACAGTTGCCATCAGTAATGTCGAGGTTAAAAATATGCATAGTTGTGAGAACGCGAATAAAAGTTAATGATTGTTTTTACATTCCCGCAGTCACATCTCGTTTCAAAAACAAACGTGCCGTGTTTTTGATGGGAATCGAATAAAAAACATCAGGGATGGTAGCGCATAGCCGCTATATTTCTCCCGAAGTTTTTGAAGTGCCTAGCCATGTCTTGTTTGCCTGTTCGCAGAATGCACTTATTTTACCACTTGCATGGAAGCAAAAACGTAAAGTTGTGGGGTAAAGGGAGGTAGGGAGGGAGTGCCAAAGTGATTGTTGTGTTATTTCAGAAATAGGCTATTAAATGTTTGGCATACGACTTTACAAAAGTATTGTGTGCCTAATTATGTCGCTAAATATCTCTGGCTTCGCGTGTATTGCTAGGTCGTGGCATAGTCGCAGCTAGAGGGGTGCAAACTAATCTAAAGTCAAGTACTTACAATTTAGTAACTAAAATGCGTTAGGTTATGTTTTGAGAGTATTATCTATGGACCAGGTTATTGTGATAAAGATGCAGTCAACTGATGTGATTCTTGTAAGATTTAAGGTGAAAAATCAACAATTTGCTCAACTTTGCTTTATTTGAACTAATATGTTTAAGAGATTAGGATCATACATAACTACAATTCAGTTTTTTGGGCTTATCATTATGTTAATACTAAAATGCATCATTCTTCTCTGACAGGTGGCACTTAAATTGTTTGCTGTCTAAAGAACAGTAAATAAAAACTTCACAAAGTACATTTGCCTGCTGGTTCTTTCACCTTTTTTCACTTGAATCGTACCAGACACATCATGACATCATAGAGCGAGTGGTGAAGCGTTCAAGAAAAAAAAGAAGCAAGCTTTAAAATGCTTACAAAATGATCGCTTGTTGCATCGTTAATTCAGCTTAAATCGGTGTAGAATGTGTTTTAACAAAATCATCTTGCAACATCTCCCAAAAAAGTTTATAACTGCGAGTTTATGATCAGTACTTATTAAGAAATCTTAACTGTGACGTCATCTTGCACTCTTGAAGAGGTATAACTTTTGTAAATTGATAAGTAGGGGCTGGTTTTCGTTTGAACGAAAAACGATTTTGGTCTGTCAAAGAATGGAAATTTAAAAAAATTGTCTTTAATTTCTGACGTTACAACATACGTACAGACAGACCATTACTTTATATCTTAGATTTAATCAATCAATCAATCAATCAATAGATTTACTTGTCGCAAAAAGGAATATAATCAAAGAAAAAGTAACTAAAGCTGTTGTCGATGATATGATAATATATATAGGCTACATTTAATTGACTATCGGTTGCTGTCTTCTTGATGTATTAAAAAGTTTTTTGTGTTCCCAGATCATTTTTAGAAACTCGACATAAATCACCAACCGACTTTTTCCTCATTCTTTCCTTAAATTTTTATGTTTTAACAAATATTTGTGCAGCACGTTGTTTTTGCTTATTGAATCTCACCGATAGAGGAAGATATTTCATACCCTGCAAACTTCCTGAATGCATTGCTATTTATGTAGATCTACTTAATTCGTGTCTAGTAGATTTATGAACAGATTAATTTTGATTTTTCAAATTCTTTCTTCATATATGCTTTTAGGTTTCTGTCTTACTTTGTCAAGTCTTTTAAAAGATCCAGTGTTTATGAGCATCACACTCGGCTATGTGGGACTGACAAGCTTCCTTGCTGCTTCTGTCACTTACATGTCTAAGTACATGGAATCTCAATTCAATCAAACTGCTTCATTCGCAAACTTAGTTATTGGTGAGTTGGTTATTTTGGTTTGGTTCATAGTGGTAAAAGCTTACCTGGGCCCAGTTTTTGTATTTCTTGTTTTTTCTCCAGATTAGCAGAACAGCGCCAGCGCCCTTCGAAAGTGACCGATTTCTTTGGCACTTCTGTCATCTTTCCCTATTCTTCAACACTCCACCTAAATTGCTTTCAAATCTATTGCTTCCTATCTACTTATTACCCATTAGAACCCGCCAATCGTGGTGAATAATCACAAAATGACTTTTGCAAGGACACAAATACGCAATCATGGTGAGGCTTGAGCCGATGATTGTTTCGTTCAATCAATTCAGTTTGTTTATATTTTCCCACCACCACAGTAGCTAAAATGACTGGTAACAGAAGTAGTTCGTTCAAAACTTTTGGTTTAAAATGGGTTTAACCAATTCAAATTACACTAGACAACCGTTTTGCTGAACTTGTATTGCCGAATATCAGACGCAGCGACTAAGTCGGCTACACGGATCGACTTTATAATAAGCACTTGGATCTCTTGGCATTTTCATCGATGAGACAGAGTAATTTTTTCTACATATTTAAAAGGAAACTAACGCGGACAAGATGCCTAGAGTCACAAAGCAATATAAAGTTATTTGCTGAGCTTGAACTCAAACAGCTGGAGAAATATTAGTTGACCTCCCTTTTAAACTGAAACCATCTATCACGTTGTATTTCTACCGTAAAAATAGTAGCATCTTTATCAATCATCTTTGAGAAAACTTGGTTCTAAAAATACTTTCTTTCAAATTTTTGGCCAATTTTTTTACAATATTTTCCTTTTTTAATTATTTCAACTTGGCTTTTGCCCCTTTCAAATTTTCTCCTTCTTTGACTCAGAAAGCATCAGTAACTGATGCACACTTTTCATCGGTCACTGCAATCAACTGATCAATTGACCAGGGCGGTGGTGTAGTAGTTCAAGCATTTGCTCCGCAGTCGGTATACCTCGGCTCAACTCCCTTGTCGAGTCATTTCTAAGACTTTGAATTCGGTATTTACAGCTTGTCTGCTTAACGTTCAGCACAAGATAATGCCGAGGCAGAGCCGGCAAGTTTGCTTGTTGTGTTAATAAAAAGGCAGTCTAGGGGATTGCACCATGTTTATGTAGAAAACAGATGGTGGAACCTACCAATCTACCCGAAGCGGTGGCCCAGTCCGACTGAAAACTAGCAAATAGAGCATGAGCTTATACGCATGAATGGGCCTGATCAAGGTTGCTGGAGCTGGTGAGCAATTTTGATCTGCAGAACACGTAAGAATTAAAGGTCGCAGCAATTTTTCAAATCCTGAAATTACATGCGTACTACTCAGCTTATTCCAGTTTCATTGTTGATATCAAGAAATTATGAAGCGCTAATCACTGCTATTGCAACTGCGGCAAGCAAATTCGTTTCCGGTGACTTAGGCTTTTAAGGTGCTTTTTCCTTGGCCAATAAACCTATTTTCAGGTTCAATCAATTTACCGATGGCAGTTGCTGGTAATGTGGCAGGTGGATTGATCATGGGAGTGCGCAGGCTCAACGTAAAATCCACAATCGTATTGGTGATTTGCGCTTTGCTTGTTACCGCTGTATGTGTCGCGTCGTTGCTGGTACTCGGCTGCAAGAATGAAAGTATCGTAGGAATCAACTACAATAACTCGTAAGTCGCATTCGCTCAATTATTTACTCATGAAGGGGTTTCCTGATGACGAGCCCTTCGTTTGTCATCGAAACTACAATAACCACAAATCTTATCGAGAAAATCCATGGTCATGAATAAGGCAAGTTTTATTGAAAGAAAACTAAAAATTACTCACTTAACTAACTTAAAAATTCAAACAAATTGACTTTATTGACCTAACAAAATTTTGAATCAATAAATTAATGTTTTTACATTAAAACTAGTATTCAATTAACGAAAACATACAAATTCTCAACCAAACTTGCAATACGCATGCATTACATCGGGTGGGCAAAAAAAGTGATAAACCTGTGTGATCAAGAATAACCCAAAAACTAAACTCTGCATACCAACTAAATTTAGTACATGTCATTAGCAGCTAGTTTTGGTAAAGTGGTGAAATTTTCAACCAAAAATATTCATAAATACAGGAATAATGAGGAAATGCAAAATTCAGGTGAAAATATGCAAGGCGATACGTTAACGTAAAATTTACTTACCACGGCTTTAATCGAGAGAATAGTCAAAATGGCCCCCGTCCTTGGAATCAACCAATCGAAATCTCTTTTTCCAGCAAAATATGGACGTACAGATTTTAGCAACTGATATTTCATCCCGTAGCAACTCGTGTTTAAAAAAGACTTCGCGCGTTGACAACTGAAAAGAAATGTCTGTAATGCAAAAAAGGTTTAAGTGTGCAGTTTTGTTGCGATATCGACGGGCACTTGGTAGTGGTGGTCATGGCTTCAACGCTCTGCTAGGTAATTAATTCCTTTTTTTAGTTGCGATCGAACTTTCAGCGACCATTTAAGGTTGAGTAGAGTGAGGAAATAGAAAATCTAAGCTCTCTTCTAAAAATAACGTCTAGCATAGTATATTTTCACCTGAATTTTGTATGTCCTCATTATTTCTGTGTTAATGAATATTTTTGGCTGAAAATTCCACCACTTGACCAAAACTAGCTGCTCATGACATGTACTAACTTTAGTTTGCAAAGCTTAGTTTTTTTTCTTGATTACACAGGTTTATCACTTTTTTTGCCCACCCAATGTAAGCCACCAACTTTGCAATCACCAAGTGCAAAAATTGAAATGTAAAAATATGTACGTTTTACGTATCCGACTTTAATATTTCTGTTCTTGGCTAACAATTTTCGCAGCATGGAAAAACTTTCTTCTACCGCAGCAGTTGTGGGCTGAAAATGTTGAAATAAACTATAAACAACCGGGGATATGCCTCGCCTTCCCATGTTTATCATTTTTAGAAATGTCATTGTTTGGCACTCTTTTTTGAATGTAACGATTAATTCTGCAAGTTTCTTTTCCGA
This sequence comes from Trididemnum clinides, assembly GCA_963675345.1. Taxonomy (NCBI): domain Eukaryota; kingdom Metazoa; phylum Chordata; class Ascidiacea; order Aplousobranchia; family Didemnidae; genus Trididemnum; species Trididemnum clinides. The sequence continues at coordinate 28,212,284 of OY776305.1, read as the reverse complement.
AGTAAAGTTCTTGGATTGCTTGCACCGCTTTGTTGAAGGTGTACTTTGTACTTTTTCATCATTTCTATAAGCTAAGCTAGATATTTATTTTGGTCTTAATTTGAGAAGTGGAGTAGCTAAACCAGTTTTTTGCCGGCTAACTATGCTCGAGTTACTATATTACAAGACCCTTCAAAATTTCCGCAATCACTTTCACTTCAAGTAAATTTTTTGCATTATAAAAACAGCATTTAACCAACTTTCACATCTTATAATAACAGGGTGGGGTGGGCAACCAATCGTCGTTGTTGTGATTACCACTCCTCTTCCTCCGGATGGAGGTACCGCATGAACGGCAATTCAGGTTCATGCCGTCAACTAATTGAAATTAGGCTAGGGGAAAGATGGCAGCCCAATTCGAATCAGTCATGAGTGACTGGTAGCCCCACCACCAACAAGGCGAACTGCCACTGGTGGGTGCCCAAGAGTCGCCTTTTGCGACATGCTGGGTTAGCAACTTCACTATTCTAACGATTGAAGATTGATGGTCATCGCATTGCATTTTATCTGATGGTGCTTGGTCATTTATCAATGTTTTTGTTTTCTCAGTCATGATGCTAACGACAGAATGGACGTAGAGCAAAATTTTAAATGCGGAATGTAGCAAAAAATATGATGAAATACTCAAGTGGAGCTCTATATCTCTCAAGGTGCATCATGGCTTTGATCTATCTAAAAGATGATTATGCTCCTTTGCGATACATAGGTCTCTATAGCACTGCCTTCGAAGTTGTATAGGAAGGCACTTTTTTTGGAGTGGTCGGCAGTTCAAAAAGGTTCAGGTTTGCTAGTGCCACTCATTGTATTGACTGAAGAGTAAGCAAGAGCAGCATTGTGAGTAGATGCTAAAGAGCTTAGGTCATTAACAATAATGTATTTTTGATCCAGTCACGAGGTGTCACTGAGCAAGTAACTCTAAATCTAATAGATAAATCGAAATTCTGTGTGTGTCTGTGTAAACTCCTTCGAAACTACTGAGAGTACAAACATCACATTTGGCACGATTGATTACCTTCTCGGGATGAGCGAGATAGAGGGGTTGGTGACATCATGATGATGTCATAATCAAAGATAATTTTTAAGATTGCATTTCTTGACAGATGAAAACCGTTTTTTGCTCAAACGAAAGCCAGCCCCCAACATACAAACTATTTCATCCCTTAGGGGTCTAAAATGACGTCACAGTGAACGTTTGATTGCCTAATTTATTCTCTGTATTTTCTCAAAAACTACTGACCGTAAAAACGCGATTGAAAGAATTTTTGAGAGATAATTTTACCACGACTGAAGCTAATTGACAACGCAACGGCAGATTATTTTTTAAGCATTTTGTAGCATGGTTCTTTTGTCTTGCACGCTTCAAAGTTGCTCTATGACGCCATAATGCGTCTGGCATGATTCAAGTAAAGAAAAGATGAAAAAAGCAACACGCAGCAAGCTACGCGTGCAGTCTTTGTTCACAGTTATTTCAAAAGCTATCAACTTATATGCTGCCTGGTAAGGAAAAATGATACATTACAGTATTAACGGTTGGTCAAAACACCGGGTTTTTGATGCAACGGCAAGTTACAATATTTTTGTGCGGTTGTGTTGCAAGCCTGACTGATCTTAACTTTTAACTCATATTAATCAAATGTACCAAAGTTGAACAAATTAACCATTTTTTGTATGCATTCTTTTAGGAATCACATCAATTGTCCGCAATTTTACCACAAAAATCCGATTCATAACTTATGCTTTTAAATATTATACTAACTGAACTGTTAGTGTTTGGCTTTGGATTAGTTAGCATTTACATAGCTGCAATTATGCCAAGATGGTGTCCCGACAATTCAAAGTCGCAAGTTCAAAGTCAAATGGCAAAATCAGAAACAAATTAAAGTAGTTGGGGAGCATAGCGCACCTGAACTGTCAGGGGCTCTATTATTGACTTTGAATTGTTTTTGAATTGTCAACTTTTAGTTGAATTGTCTACTTTGAATTGTCGCAGAACCCGCCAGGACCTACCAACATACGCGCAACCAGAAATTTAAGTCATACAAATAAACATACAATTACAAAATGTCGTAAGTAATATGCCAAATGTTTAACAGCTTATTTTTGAAATTACCCTACAATCATTTTGGCGTCCCTCCTCACCACAGGTTAACATTTGTGCTTCCATGCAAGTGGTGAAATAAACGTATAAAAGTCTGTTAACTTACTGGCTGTATCAATAGTAAGCAAGTCCACTCAATAAGTACATGCTGGAAACAGGGCAAAAAAAAAACGTTGCTAGGGACTTCAAAAACTTTGAGAGAAATCCAGCGGCCATGCGCAACTCCCTGTTTTCGACTTGATTCCCATTTCGAAGATGCTACTTTTCATCTTGAAACGAGAATTGGCTTCAAAAAAACATTTTACTTTTTGTTGGTGTTCTCTCAACTACGCATTGGATAAAGCCGGCGCAGCCGTGTAAATGCATTACTTCAGGTTAACTTCCTTTTTACCTGGCTGCGTTTATGCCAGGACCAAGCAAGACACCCGCAGCAAGAGGCTTTAGGTCGCACAAATAGGCATACAATTACAAAAAAGTTGTTAGTAGTGGGCCTAATATTTAATAGGTTATTTCCGAAAATACACGTAATCACTTTTGCGTCTTCTCCTTCCCCACAACTTAGAAATTATGCTTTCATGTACTTTATAAGATGAACGAATAAAACTTTTTGAAAGGTTTGGCTGTTTCAATTGAAAGCAAGTTCAGTTCCTAAGCATGTCTATACTTAGCCATGGACTCCAGAATGTAGATCTATGCCTTATTTTTTTGGCCACGCCCTGGTCCCCATATAACTACTATACGTTAGCTACTTTCAGGAACATGGACCTTCTAATCAGTGGCCTATTTGACAACTATTTCTTTTTTTGGAAAGTGGGAAATGGCGGAGCATTAAGTAACCTAATCATGTTATTTAGCAATCTTATAACATAAGTGACCACAGTCTTATTTTGGGGGGAGGCGAGGGGAGGGCAGAGCACTAAAAGAGATACACTTTTTGAAAGTGAGAATCTTGCCAATATTGGTCTCCGAACAAGCATGAATACCGGCGCGATGGTGTAGTGGTTAGAGCGTCCGCATCGTAGTCGGTAGACCTGGGGTTCATTCCCTAAGTCGAGTCATACCAAAAGACTTTAAAACAGTGGTTCTTAAACTTTTTCAGTCGCGCCCCCCTTGACATTTGTCATTCATGTTCACGCCTCACCTAGCCTCAAAAATCAAATTCACGAAAAATAGAACAACAGTTTATTTGCCACTATCCTGCTTAGTGTGAAGGATGCAACTGTTTTTGGGAAACTAGTCGTTTAATTCGAGGCTTTGTTGAAGACAACGCGCATCGAAGATCTGCTTCGCATTCCAGTTTGTTACGAAATTTTGTCTTCATACTCACAAGTGCTGAAAATCCACTTTCACATAAATATTCTGTCGATCCACTGTCGATGAAAATGAAAGAAGGGTACGTATCGCCACACTACCCACATTCTTATATAGGCTATATGCAAATATTTAGCCCAGAAATTGTTAAGAGACATTGCTTCAAAATCATCTTTAGCAGTGGAGTTGCACTTCATCTCCAAAAACTCTTCCTGCAGTTCTTCCGAAAGAATATCTTCTTTGATTCAAAAGGGATTTCTCGTCATGTTCCACTCTGTTAGTTCAACATTACCCAAGTCGGGAAAATAGCAGTCATATTCTTCTTTCAAAATTTGGAGGTGGGATTCCACTTCTATTTTAAGTTCACCTTCCAGTTTGGCTTTGCTGTTCTCAAGTGCTATGTCCAAGGTAGGAAATGAGGCTGCATTTCCCCGTTGAACTCGGCGATGCCACAACCCCAGCTTTGCTATGAATGTCCGTATCTCATCGTAATCTTTCATACAGTTCGTGTTCTTTCCTTGCAACAGCAGATTGAGGCAATTGAGGGCTTCGAAAATGTCAACAAGGTGTGCCATTGCCAGTTGAAACTCTTGCGATTGAAATGGTAACAGGAAATCTTGTTTTCCCTGAGATTCAAGAAATATACTTACTTCATCTTTCAAACCGTGAACGCGAGCTAACATATTACCTTTTGATAGCCATCGAACATTTATATGAAACAACAGATTTTCATGATTGGAATCCATGTATTTACATAGCTGGGAAAATAATCGGGAATTGACAGCACTTGATTTGATAAAGTTAACAATTCGTATAATTATGGCAAGCTTTTTCTTCATTGCAGCAAGTAAAGTCTTGGAGGCCAAAGCCTCTCGATAGATTACGCAGTGAGTTCCAACTGCGTCCGGATTTTTTTGCTCTACCCTGGTAAAAAATCCACTCCGACACCCAAGCATCGCTGGTGCACCATCAGTGCAGACGCCAACAAGTTTCTCCCATTTCATGCCGTTTTTGTAAAAGTATGCATCAACAGCTCTGAACACATCTTCTGCTTTAGTGGTCGTTTCAAGCGATTTGCAGAATAGCATTTTTTCCTCAATTGTAGCAGATCCAACAAAACAAACATAGACCACCAACTGTGACAATTGAGCTACGTCAGTCGTTTCGTCGCACTGAATGGCAAAATAAGGTGATGCGTGTATCTTTTGAAGAACTTGGCATTCAATATCATTTGCAAGCTCATCGATTCGTGTCTTAATAGTGGAATCTGAAAGAGAAATCTTTGCTAACTTCTTGCTGTTGCTTTCCCCCAAAACAAGGCTACTTGCTTTCAACATGCATGGTTTTATCAAAGTTTCGCCAATATTCTGAGGTTTTTTCGCTTGAGCTATCATTTGAGCAATTTTAAAAGATGCTTCTACCAGCTCTGCAGATGATAATTGGCTAAAATTCTCCGCACAGGCGATTTTCATTTTTTTAAAAGAATCCTTCTTGCTTTGAAAGAAAGCCAAGGGTTTCGTTTGATGAAGAGGATGTTTTGTTTGAAGATGACGCTTCAAGCGATTTGGCCTCAAAGCATCATTGCTCAACTTTTCGAAACATATAACGCACTGTGGTACAACTTGACCATTCACTGCTGCATCAGTAAAACCATTTTGCAGATATTCTCCATTGTACTTCCTCTTTTTTGCACTCATTTTTATCACCGCAGCTAAATTAAATATCACTTATTTTTCAAAGGTCTAAAATTTGTAAATTATGGGGGATTAACAAGTTTGAAAAAGTTAAAATTAATCAACTTCAAAATAAAAAAACAAATAAAAAATATATTTCGCTTTAAGAAAGCATCATCAGTTCTTAAAAAAAGCAAACAAAAGTCACAACACTAAGAAAACTACTAATAAATCCTAGCAAAGAATTTTAATTGAAAAAAACCAGGTAGTGTCCACTCCACAACAACGAACAACGTTAACAATGAATCTCGCTCGTGAACCTTCAAAAAGTTTGGAAAATACGGTTTAACGGCGTGGGAGAGAAAAGAACGAATAAATGAAAAAATACAAAATCGACGTGCTAAGTGACATCTACCGCGGAGAAAGGAAGGCGAAGCATATAACGATGTGTCGATGTAAATAAGACAGCGGAAATTAAAACAGTAACGAATTAAAGTCCAGACAAAATTGTTTTTTAAAACTAGGTCACAAATTCTGATGTAATGGATTAGTAACGAGGTGGTAACGAGGTTTGACTGTAATTCGGAGCTGCTTTTCATCAATATGTCACTGTCATGCTCGCGCCCCCCTTGTGAAGCTTTCACGCCCCCCAAGGGGGGCGCGCCCCCCAATTTAAGAATCCCTGCTTTAAAAAATGGTATTCACAGCTTCCCTGCTTGGCGCTCAGCATAAAAAAGGGATAGTGTGGAGAACAAGCCGGCAAACTTGCATGCTGTGACCTTGGGCTAGGCACTTAACGGTTTGCCTCCATCTTTATGTGGCAAACAGGTGGCCCACTCGTCTTCACCAGATTACAATTGTGAAGTTGCTAACCCAGCATGTCGTAAAAGGCGACTCTTGGGCACCCACCAGTGGCAGTTCGCCTTGTTGGTGGTGGGGCTACCAGTCACTCATGACTGATTCGAATTGGGCTGCCATCTTTCCCCTAGCCTAATTTCAATTAGTTGACGTTCATGCGGTACCTCTATCCGGAGGAAGAGGGGTAACCACAAACAAACAAACAAGCATGAATGCCTTTTTTCGAAAATCTACGTTTTGAAAGTAAGAATTTCGCCCATATTTTTGTCAAAACATTCATACCGTAATTACTTTTTTCTGAGAGATCAAGCTTTGAACGTTCCGCCATACCTTTACAGGACATTGCTTTTTATTTTCTCCTTGATTGCACCAGGCACAAATAAGATTTGGCAAAATTTATCATCTCTCCTGGTGAGTGTCATAGAGGGGTTTATGACATCACGATGACGTCACATTAAAATTTCCATCTCTTGACAGAGAAAAACGCTTTTGTGGTTAAAAGAACCATCAACCAATTCACCAAATTTCAAAAAGTTCATTTCGTTGTTGTTTAAGATGAAATCATAATCGACGATGGATTGTAAAAGTTATTTTCGTCTCTTCTTCTAGAAGACTGACCGTACACATGCAGTTGAAATCTTTATTGAGAGATAAAATAATAGGCTATTTGTAAATGACGCCAGCTTCTATTATAAAGTATGGAGTGTTTTAAGAAAAAAACTTGATTTGTCATTTTACTGCTTGCTTAATATTAAACGTAAATTATCTCTTTACCTCCATCTAGTGTTCGCTTTTGTGAGCAATAATTAATTGTAGGAGTTTCGACCTTAAATTCGTTTGAATTCAGCGGGACAGTCACACTTTGTCAAGGTTGTTGGGTATTGTTAGTTTGATTGTCTTTTTGTTTAGTTATCCCTGATTTTTACTGACTGACCTGAATTGCCACTTGACTCAATGCCAACTGCTTGACTTCTTCACCTTCATTTTGTGCTGTAAGTAGGATAACCCAATACACTTACCACAAACCATTCCGTCGGAAGCGTGCCGCATAAGAAGCAACAAGAAGATTAGGATTAGAGGCATCATTTATGCTAAGGATTTCTTTGTTTCTTGCTGCTAATTATTTGCACGAGGAGGTTGCACCAAGTCGTAAAATATGCATACCACCAAATAACTGATTTGTGTGATCATAGAACAAAAGCCTTGCTCATTGTCAACTTTGTGGTAGAATTCGTGAAATCACAGAGTTTTTAAACCTTTCTTAATTCAAAGTACTTGCATTTCGATTGGGATAAGGGGCATAAAGGCGAGGTCCCTATTAGTACCACGTTATCACTTATGGTGTAGTGGTTAGAGCGTCTGCTTCGCAGTCGGTAGACCTGGGGTTCATTCCCCTTGTGGAGTCATACCAAAGAACTTTAAAAAATGGTATCCACAGCTTCCCTGCTTGGCGCTCGGCATTTAGAGGAGGTTGTGGAGAACAAGCTGGCAAGTCATTGTTGTGTTGTTGGGCAAGGCATTCAACGGGACGCCCCCACCTTTATGTGGTAGACAGGTGGCCAAGATGCCTTGAATGGCCAGCAGAAGGCAATGGCGTACCACTGCGGTATCTTGCCAAGAAAATTTCATGAACATAATTCATGAACATGCGATGAAAACACCAGAAGTCGATACCAACGTGACGGACAAAACAAACAACAATCACTTATGGTATAAAAAATATAATTTTGTTGAAACCGACTAAACCGATGTCACTAACCGAACTAACCGGCAGGGCTACAACAGAGCGCAATTGTTTCTGTGTTTGTATGAGTTTTAACTCCTCCGATACTACTGGGCATACAAACATCAAACTTGACACGATTAAATCTTCCCGGGCAAAGTGTCATAATGTTTTTTGTTGACGTCATAATCAAAGATAATATTTCTAGAATTTGCATTTTTTTCCTGTAGAAAGCGGTTTTTGCTCAAACAAAAGCCAGCCTCCGACTTAAAACTTCCAAAAGTTTTACCCCTTTGGAGTGCAAGATGACATCACAGCTAACGCTTGATAGCACAATTTCTTCTGTGCATTTTCTCACAAAAATAAAAAGCTTTTTTGGAGGATATTAACAACGTGCTTTCAATAAAATAAGTACCACAACCATCTGGGCTAAATTGATGATACAACAAGCGACAATTTGTTAAGAATTTTTAGCATTCCAAAACCCTTTCTCCTCTTTTTTCTTGAACGTTTTAAACTTGCTCTATGTTGTCATAATGCTATCTGCTAACATTACTGTAGTGGTTCCCCAACTGTGTTAAGCTTACCACTTTCCTAACGCGAGAGCTTTCCAAGTGGTACGTAAGCAAGTCCATTTTTAGCCTTTTTTGTATATTTTTGAGATTTTCTGGATATAGATGGTACGCGAACACTGTATAAACCCTTCAAATGGTACACGAGTACAAAAAGTTTGGAAATCACTGGATTACAGTGTAAAAAAGGTGAAGAAAGCAACAATCATTAGCTACGCGTAGCGTTTTTATTTACAGCTATTCAAGAGCAAACAACGTAAATGCTGCTTGGCAAAGAAGATCGATCCATTTCTATGTCAACATAGCGGTTGGTTTAGTAATGCAATGGCAAGTTACAGTACTCTTGTAAAGCCGTTGATCGTATGCCAAACATTTAATAGGTTATTTCTGAAATAACACAACAATCACTTTGGCACTCCCTACCTCCCTTTACCCCACAACTTTACGTTTTTGCTTCCATGCAAGTGGTAAAATAAGTGCATTCTGCGAACAGGCAAACAAGACATGGCTAGGCACTTCAAAAACTTCGGGAAAAATATAGCGGCTATGCGCTACCATCCCTGATGTTTTTTTACTCGATTCCCATTAAAAACACGGCACGTTTGTTTTTGAAACGAGATGTGACTGCGGGAATGTAAAAACAATCATTAACTTTTATTCGCGTTCTCACAACTATGTATATTTTTAACCTCGACATTACTGATGGCAACTGTAGTAACTTGACTCTAAGTGCATCACTTCAGGTTGGTTTACCTGACTGCGTTTATCCTAGGACCAAGCAATCAGAGGCTTTAGGTCATACAAATAGGCATACAACAACAAGAAGTCTCGAGTAGTGATCCTAATATTTAATAACTTATTTCTAAAAATACATATCAATCACTTCGGCGCCTTCTCACAAACTTGAAATTATGTTTCCATACGCTTCATCAAATTAACGCATAAACATTTGTGAAATCGTTGGGTGATTTAGTTATGTGTAAGTTCAATTACTAAGTATGCCCATGCTGAAAACAGAGCAAGCCAGAAAAGACGTAGCCGGAAACTCGAGAAACTTCTGGGAAAATATAACGGCTATGCGCATTGCGCAACCCCTATATCGTCTTTTAATTGGTTTGATTTTGTAACGACAATTGGCTATTTCAGGAATCCATTAACACTTTTTATTACTGCTCTCACCACTATCAATTGGGTGAAGCCGGCGCAACCGTCTGATCCGATATTTTCAACCTCGACATTAATGATCGGGCTCTGCAATTGCAATGATTAATTTAACTGCGAGTGCTTCACTTCGGTTTAATGTCCTCTTCCCAAAGTGTGTTCATGCAAACATACCCACAGCCAGAGGCTTTTCTTATACAAACTCGCCTACAGTAATGACCATAATTAATAGCTGAATCCGGGAAATACATATCAATGATCTTGGCGCCCTTCCACAACTTTGACGTGCTTTGAAACGCTTGCTAAATTGATCGGATCAAAGTTTGATAAATTTAAGGATGCTTATGCTCAAAAAAGGGGCAAAAAATACGTAGCCAGAAACTGTAGAAACTTGGGAGACATGTAGCGGCCATTTGCAACCCTCCATAATGATTTTTTAATCGATTGTGTTTCAAAAAACGTCAGTTTTGTTTCGGAACAAGATTTGACTATGCCACAAAAACATAAACTTTTCGTTGCTGTTTTCACAACTATCCATTGGGTGAAGCCGGCTTGGCTGACTGAACCGATATTCCTAACCTCGACATTACTAATTGGGGACCTGCGGGCGACGCCGCTCGAGCCAGTGAGTATTAAATTATAATAGTCCTCATAGTTTTTACTATAGTACAAGGGGCCTTCAAAAAATACGCGAAATTCTTAACCCTTTGAGGGACAACGTAACACATATGTTACATGATTATTAATTGTTATGTGATTATGACGTAATAACCATTTTTCTGAAATTTATTGTTTCTGAAAAACCAACAAGTTTCAACCTGTCATACCATGTCAGACAAAAAGAGTTTGAGCTAGGCTATATACTGGTCGCTGGCAGTCATTCTGCGGTTAGGAAGGAAGCCGGCAGGTGCTAGTTGATAACCGTTGGATTTTGACCCATGGAACGAGAGGATTTTGAGATAAGAACCAGCGTTAAGTTTCTAGTGAAACTTCCTTGGAAAGAAACGGAAATCATTCAAGCTTTGAACACAGTTTATGAAGACCATGTTCCGAAGAAAACTTGCGTTTATAAATGGATGGAAAGATTTAGAGATGGTAGAGAAGATGATAAAGGTCGTGGAAGACCAACTACCTCAAAGAATGTGGAAATTGTTGATTCTGTTAGTAGCCTGGTTGAAGAAGATGGAAGATTGTCAGTTTGTTAGATAGCTCATGCTGTGGACATATCAGTTGGTTCAGCTCATTAATTCTGGATGAGGATTTAGGCCTGAGCGAGCTTTCGGCTCGATGGGTCCCAATAGCGTTGCGTCCAGATCAGCTTAACCTCAGATGTGAACTGTCAACAGCGATTTTGACCAAAATTGAAGCAAATGAAGACGCCTTTTTCAGTCGAATCATTACTGGGGATGAAACAAGGGTTTACCAGTATGATCCTGAAACAAAACAGCAGTCCAAACAGTGGCTTCCGCGTGGATCAGCTGGTCCAATCAAATTCAAGTCTGAGAGGTCCGTCAACAAGGAGATGGCTACTGTTTTTTGGGACCAGAAAGGAGTTATGCCAGTCGATTTCTTAGAAGGTCGAAAAACTGTCTCAGGATCCTATTTTGTTGAAATTTTAAGAAAATTAAGGACAGAATTAGCTAAAAAGTGCCCAGGAAAGCTTCACTGAGGAATCCTCTTTCATCATGACAATGCTCCAGCACATTCTTCAAGGGTGACAAAGAAAATTTTGAAAGAATTTCGATGGGAATTGCTGCCTCATCCACCTTATAGCTCAGATGTAGCCCCATCTGATTTTTTCCTATTCCCAAAACTCAAAGAACATCTGAAAGAAGACCGTTTCAACAGCACTGATGAAGCAAAACATGCAGCAAAAACATGGCTGAGAAATCAGTCTGCAGAATTTTTCAAAAGCGGATAAATGAATGGAAACGCCGCCTGGAGAAGTGCATCGATCGTGACGGAAGTGATGTTGAAAAATAAATTCATTGTAAATAGAAATCAATAAAAAATTTAAAAATTCCGCATATTTTTTGAATGCCCCTCGTACAAGTAGGCTCAATCAAATCTAAATTTCAGAGAGTCTAGGCAGCTAGATTATTACCGTTTCTACAAGGAGACAAAATAGATATAAATATGTGTATAGGATGAAATCAAACTTAACCAAAAAGCACTAACAGTGGCGTTAAAGCAAGCCTCACTAAAAGGAGAATACATTGCACTAACTACTTCCGCAATTTAGACAGTAATTAATACCAAAATTTAAAAGACAATAAGTTGCAAGTTGAAACGAGGCGATTGAGTTGTAGACAAACTGTTGATCACTTTACAAGGCAATTTGTTTTAGGCAATAATGCATAATTGAGAAAAAAATTATTTTTGCAATTTAAACGCGAATATTTCACTTGCAGAAGCATGTTTTTTCCAACGCAGAAGTAGTTTCTGCAATAACCTTTGCCAATGGTTGTCTACACCAAACGTCCTGCCAAGCTGCTACTGTAAATGTGTCACATTACAATTCTTTTTTAACTGTTGTGTAACACGTTTTTCTTCTGCTACGCGCAGCACAATTATACAATTTTAAGACATTTTGATTGCACAGATCTGAATGCTACAGCAAATGTCATTGCAACTCCCATTTCGACCCTGTTTGCGACGTCAAAACAGGAATCACGTATAGATCTGCTTGTTATGCCGGCTGCAAGCTGCGGAATGGCGACCAGGTTAGCAAAAAGTCGTTATATTTAAAGCATTTAGATTAAAACTAAACTGCAATCTATCGAAAATATAGCGCAGAGCGAAAAAGATTTGTAGATGTTGATGAGAAGCCAATCAATCGGCTTAATTTTTTAGATATACCAAACTAGCCTAAAGGAAGAACAGGTCGTTGTACTAAAAAAATGCCTAGTACTGACCTATCGTGTTTAAATAAAAAAAAAATTACCAAAATAGATGTGTTGAGCTGAATAATTGCCTTTTGTAATTAGTTGTCACATCCGTATTTTAAGAATGGTGAAGTGAAGTGAAACAACTTCACTTAGCAATTGCAAGTTTTTTAATTTGGTAATGATTTTACCTAGATTTCTTTCTACCCTAAAAACGTCTCGATTTTGTAGCCGGCATTTCAGAATCGTGTTGTAGGGCATTTAATTAGCAAACATAAGTACACGTATTTTCCGAGTTTAGACAAAGAAATGGAGCGTGATCACCCCTACATTCTTTATATTCTCTTACTTTGGCCAATACGTTTGCAACGCTGCTGTATAACCTTTTAGCTCTTCGACAAAACATTTGTTGCTTACTTTCCTGAAACTTTAACAAAGCAGTGATGCATGTGCAGAAGCAAACGTTGTGTGGTTGCCTGGTTGGCTACGAGGAACTTCATTCGCAGCCAATCATAACGAGAGGCGAATGTAAGGCGAAGTCATGTAAGGGGGTTTTTCCTTTCTTTGTGTTCGTCATGGGAGTTGCCAGTTTGGCGTCTGGAATGGCCGCTACTCCTTCAACGTTGAGCATACTGCGAGTTGCTCCACCCTCTGACAAGGTAATTGCTGCTTTATGTGTACGATAATTGACATCATGACGTTAGATGACATAGCCGATTGTTTACCGTATGCGAATTGCATATTTGCATTCAGTTGTGTCAGTATCCGTTGAAATGAGACGTTTTGCAGAAGACTTTTTTTTGTTGCTTTCGTAACAAACTTTGTGTGTCTTGTTTATATTGATTAGTTATATTAAAGACGATGAAACAACTAAATGGATCTAGAGAGCAAAATGAAGCGAGTGCTAAAAATTGAAAAAAGTTTCAGTATAGTTTTAGTTGATATGATAGGTTGTCTTTGTCAATGTCTGCAGTCTCTACTTTAACAAACTTCATCTGGCAATTGCAGGCACTTGCTATTGGCGTCTTGTTTGTGTTCACTCGAGCTTTTGCTTGGATTCCCTCTCCTGCATACGTGGGATGGGCAATCGATACAAGCTGTCTTCTATGGTCGCATTCTAATTCTTCTCGACAGAAACATTGCAAAGTAAGATGAACTACTGCATCAAAGGAATTAATGATTGGAACTACCCCTAGATCAGCATGTTAAAACAATGGTAGGACTAGGAATTGAACCTACAATTACACCAACTAATTAAATAATGGTCATTTGTTTACTTGAAAAGTATACAAAATGATTTAACCTGCCAAGTTGATTTAGAAAAGGACAGGATGCTACTAAAGATGACCCCGAGCCAGTTGAAGTTGGAGTTGAAGGAAAAGAGGTACCGGTAGCTTAACGGGTAAAGGTAAGGTGGAAGATTTGTCTCATAGAGGTCTATTTAAAAGCATTAAGTTTTGAATTTGCCCGAGTCTGGAAGAAGGTATCAGAGCTTAAACCAGCGTTCCAGTTTATTCAGGGCTTCTTTTGTGGCCTCCGCAACAACAGGAACAGAGGTAAAAGAAAGATCAAGTGGACAAATCATCAGTGTATAAAGAAACAGTTGACGTGATGAAGAAGGGGAACGGTCATTGATATAAAAGAGAGCAGAACAGGATCAAGAGCAAATCCCTGCTAATTGCCTCGTCAGACTTGTAATGAGCTGTTTTCGCAATAGTTTAACAAAGACAATTGCGCCTGTTGTAGAGAAAGAATTAAATTTACCCAACCAAGCAAGGAGAAGAATCAGGAGAAATTGGCCTGAGGAAAAGAACGGATGCCAAACTGAATTGAACGCTTGTAAGAAATCAAGACATGCAAAAATTTCCGGAATTTCAGGTTCGGGTTTCTGAGTCACCTAAACCAACTGAGACAGAAAAAAAACTTAATCGAAAGTATAACGACCAGGGAGGAGAGAAGAAGAGATGATTCAATCGAAATCTCGCTCCCTTGAGGGTCCCAGTTACCTCTTTACGTCCCATGAGGGTGGTGGCAGCTTAAATACCTTAGAATGAAAAAACTCTGGGACAAAAAACAGAGATAGAAAATGTTGGATCGAGAGTCGTGGGAGGAGGAGCTGATAACCAGAGGATATAGACTTAAACCGGAAGGTCGAGGGAGAGTTTTGATAATAGATTATTTCCGAAATAATTAGAATGTGGTAGCCAGAGTGCGAGAAGAAAAGAAGTGAAAAATTAAGGGTAGGAAAAATTTTTTCTGACAAAGATAATGACTCCACGACCAATGTGTGAATTACCGGAAAGAAGCGAATCAGACCAGAAAAGGATGCAATAAGCTCGCAGGGACATCTATTTAGAAATCCAAAAAGAGGAGAAACTTTAGTTGATTCTTGGTAACCAATCAGGTCAAAAGGACTGACAGAGATGAAGAGGAGTAGTTCCACCCATTTGTGGCGGCGACCTTTTGCGTTTTTTTGAAGAATTTTGAGGGTATCAGGTAAGGAATAGTAAGTAAGATGTAAAGAAAGCAGTGCATTGGATGAGGAGGAGAGAAGGAGGTGGGTACTCAGAAGTAGTAATTAGGGACAAGGAAGAGAAAGGGCAGGATGTCACCAAACAAATGGTAGAACTGAAGATACTTTGACAAAAAGTGATTTGATTGAGCAGTAATCAGCAGTGGAGGTAAACATGCAGAGAATCCCAAAGCGCATGATACATTGTATTGTTTGAGGTAGGATTTTTCTTAAAAATGGCAGAAATAAAGCAAAGAGGACAACACCAGAAATGTAAAGCTGATAGAAAGTTGAACTATGTGGAATGTAGAAAAACAAATCCAAAGTTCACGTATTTGATGCAGGTATCGTATTATGTTGTTCTGTCCTCTTGCCACCTTGCCCGAGGAGACATAGCAAACAGTAGTAGCGTCAGAGTTAGGATGAACGTCACCCCCATCAAAGGTAGAAGGAAAAAGAGCAGAGTAAGGGAAAAACATCACAGAGTCGGGGAATAGAGGACGAAAGTAAAGCAATAATTTTAAAAAGTAAGTGGGCTGCTTTTTTGTTGTACAAAGGGCAGCACCACAAAACGATTGGTGGAAGGGTACTGGGGATTTCTAAGATCCTCGAAAAGGCCAACAACTATTTCATACCAACTCACCTGAGTCGAGAACTGAATCATTACGTTGAGGCGGCTGTTGAGGTTTGCATAATTTTGTTCTATCGGCTTTGTTGTGGGCACATGTGCTATTTAATTATCTCTCTGATATAAACATTAAACAATAGAAATTTTCTAATATACAGACAAATCCGGTTAATCGCATTTCGGATAATTGCATAATATGCTTTATTGCATAAGAATTGTAAATCCCAAACCACAGCCTATCTTTTTCTAAGAAAATAGTCCGGTTAAACGCATATTGGATTAATGCATAATCCGTTTAACTGCATAAAAATGGAAGCGGCTTATTGAATTAACCAAAGTGTTAGTTGCAAAATCAAGTGACAAAGATCCGTCTTCAGCTAAAAGTTTTTGCATTCTTGAAAGACAAACGTCATTTACGAGCGCAGTGGGAGCACGTAATGCACTGTAAAATGCTGCAAAATTTCTTTGATCAATTTCAGGCCGCATCTCGTATGTTTGCAAAATTCAATCTTGCAGCGTTGAAGAATTCTTTGATCTTGCAGCAGATTTTTTACATTGTGCGAGCACAAATTCGCGCGCTCGTACTTCGCAATTGCCGGTAAGCGCTGCCAATTTAATTTTCATCACCCCGCCAAAAAATAAAGAAAAGTTAAACGCTCTTGTTACAATTTGTTTGCAATGTAAAGGCGCAGATATGGACACATTTTTTTGTTTGGAAAAACAATTACAAGAGAGCATGCAAAACAACACTAAACAAACTACTATTGCGCAGTATTTCACGTGATTGGAACGTTGTTGTGTATGATTAAACAACACTTTGTTTTCTGCATTGCTTTATTTGTGTATTTATACTAATTTCGGATAAATGCATAACCCGCTTAATCGCTTAAAAGAGCTTGGCAAATTGACTATGCAATTAACCGGATTCGTCTGTATTTAACATCCTACATGTGTATTGATAAACATGCGTTTGGTGGAAATTGTCAATTTGATCTTTTAGCTGCAAATTGCATTTCGATTTTGTAAGAATTGTTAATTTTCGACTAGACCCCTTTCGAGGGATGGGGGTATGGTGGAAGACCATGGAGCCCCAGAAGCCGGGTAACTCTCGAAGGCCTGGACCAGAGGTCGTTGAGAGAGAAAGAGTCGCCAAAGAATGAGCGGCGCAAAGAGTCCGTAGTTGGACAGTGCAGAATGATATGAAAGGCGTCCAAAAACGGGTGTCCGTAGGCGCTGCAAGAAGAATTCTCGATTCTGCCAATTCTAGAGAGATAAGAGTTCAACAAAAGGCTGTTTCCTTTGCAGCGAAGACTAGAGAGGACACAGCGAACATGACGAGAAAGCAGAAGTTCTTTTGTGGTCACCAAGGGGACCTTTGTGTCAAAAAATTTAGATGAGACAGTACATCTTCAGTTCAAGAAACGGGAAGAGTGGATACAAGAGGTAAAAGGAAAGAGACTACAAGGGACTGCGGAAGGGCGGAGTAGCACATCCCACCAGGCCAACTCATCGGCCACGTCGTTTCTTGAAAGAAATGAGAGTCCGGGGACCCGTTATAGGCTAGTAGTAAAGGAGGAGAGAAAAAATAGCTCTTGCTAGATGAGCCAGAAATTTTTAGGTAAAAGCAAAAACGGAGGAGATGACAGTTTGTCCGGGACATAGTGAGAGTCCAAGAGGAGAAGAGAAATGATAGACTTGTTGCTATTGTTGTGACCAGCGGAAAGCTTGCAGAACGGCGCAGGCTTCAGCGAAAAACTTGACCGAACTGGGCCTGCCGAAAAGATAATGGTGACTTCAGCGCCGCAGTGATCAGTCGGCAAGGACGCCAGAGTCGTTTTTGCCAAAGAAAAAAGGAACCGCGCCATCAGTCCAGATCACCAGATCGTGAGATGAAAGAGAACCAAGATGAATAAAAGCTGCCTCTTTGCGAGCAAGAGGAGGATCAGAGCGAGCATCAGGCTTGGGATTGGTGTTTGACTCGGTCAAAAGGAACGAGAAATATGGCCGCATTTAATGCCAGGGAAGTAAAGAGAGCAGCAGCAGAAGAAAGTGAGAGAGAGAGAGAAAAGTCAGGCGTAGAGAGAGAGCGGAGGTAAAATGTAGTTTAAAAAAGGATACGCCCTGGCTGACAAAAATAATAATATCACCGTTGAATTGCGGGTCATCAGGAGAAAGAACGCCAGACCTGGTGTGAGTACGATCAGATTACACAGCAGAGTATCCAGCGGTATGGAAAGAGGAAGGCGAGTTGAGATTTATTCATGGATACAAATAAGGTCTACACATACAGGTATGAAGCCAGATAAAGTGGGGAAGTTCAACGCTTCTAGCTCGAAGATCTCTGGCATTCCATTAAAGATTCCTGAGTGAGTCAGGGGAGGAAGATGGTGGAGCAGGTGGAGGAAAACAGCCAGAAACAAGAGAGTGGGAAAGGTGCAAAGAGAGGAGTTACTGAGCGAGTGGGAGGAGGGTAGGTGTTTGTAGGCGAAGGAGGTGTGGTAGCGCTTCATTGGCATGGGAGGCCAGAAGGACCAAATTAAACATCGAAGGTAAACGTGCTGGGGGCCTCGAAGAAGAATAAGTCGCAGTGGTGTGAGGGTCGGGACCCCCAGGAGAAGCAGAGACGCAGCAAGGAGGACACTTCCAGGAGTGAGAGCTTCCTAGAGCATTGAACTTGGAGGAAGAGAGTAGTGAGGGTCTTAGATGGACCATTTAGAGCAGGTCCAGCATTGCACCAACCTATCACTCCAGGCCACATTTCCAGCTTACACTGAGCAGGAGATGACTGGGCCAGAATTAGGATAAACGATACCACTCATTAAGCGGAAAACAAGAATACGGGCAAGAGAGAGGCAGAAAAGAAGAGAAATGCAACCGATTTTCAAAAGACTGAGTGCTGTCTTTCTGCAGTCGTCCAGAAAGCAGCGCGGGGAAAAAATGATTGGATGTGGGAAGCGCCATGAGTAACTGGGAGCTTGGGAAGGCTAACAGTAATTTCGGTCCACCACAAACGGGATCGGGGACCTGACCACAATGTTAAGGCGGCTGTTTACTGGTGTATAATTATATTCGTTAGATCGCTGAGTTGACAAGTTACGGTATTGTGCAGGTATACAACAAGGAACATATGCGGATAAGTCTGTTCGGTGCTGTGGGCTTACAGCTTGTTTTTGGACTGATATTTTATACATTCTCTTGGCTCTTTCTTGCTCGAAGTCACTCGGCACAAGATAGTTTGTTGCATTCAGATGGTGTTGGCGTGGTAGCAATTGCGAGAACGCGGTCAAAGAATTCTGGAAGTCCTGTGTAAGAAGTAGGAGCATCCGTTGTCAAGTTCAAAAGATTCAGGCACATCATGTGTATTTACTAAAAATTCTTCAATCTTTATATACAAGCGTATTTCAAGGACTTTATTTTTATTTTGTAAATCATTAAAGATTTATCAGTATCCTACTTGATTTCTTGTGTCGCGTATTGATTCTGCGTAGTGCACAGGACAAACGTATTTGGTGATAGACGACTTTGCCAATGTTTGTTTTTACTCTTCCACTTTCTTAGCGTGGACGCTCGGCAACAAACGGTAATTCAGGTTCACAGCTTAAACCCAAATAAAATCAGGCTAGGAAACTTAACCGGTGCTCTTATTTTGTTCACTACTCTTTGGATAAGAATACCTAACTTAATTATTCCTACGACTTAGGTCATTGGTCGAATAATCACGAGAGACTGCCAATCTGGTATCCCAGTGGATCCAGTTACCGACTGTCATGCCGTTGTGCTTTTGAGGGAGTCGCCTGCATCTATGCACTCAACGCAAGAAGTCAACTTTTCAATTTCTACCCACTGTAGCCTTTTTTTTCCTTTCATCAAACAACTTAACTGATTTATCAGTAAACTTACTTTAACCTGCATACTCCTCCACAAATCAAATCGAATACAATGAAGGGATAGACAATGCTTTTTCATGTTTACAAGAATGAAGGTAAAACCAATTGTTGCCGGATGGCTTTTGCATTCAGTCTCTCTAAAAGTAAAGATTTTTTAAGCATAAATTCATTCAAAACATGGATTAATTTTATCTTTGAGGTTCTCTTTTTTAACCGTTATAATCTTAAGGGCTCAACATATTCTTTATACGCGGTAGCCTAAATGCATTATTCCAAATACGTATCGAAATGCCGTTTTAGATTAATTGTCTTTTTTTTCACCACGTACTAATGTACACATACAAAATGCTTAACATTACAACGAAGAACTGTAGCAGCAATATTATATCGGAAGTGCGCTTCGAACCGCTCAGCTTCGGCTCTCCATTGCTACGTATATACAGATAGACCTAGATTAATTATAAACCACCTTCTTGCCTATTTCAGTGTTGACCATATAAGAACCGAGAGATGAGTGGTTTCAAAACTGAAAAGACTAACTTGGAACGAAGTGACGATTTTTGGTGGTGGAGAGCACTGGCCTGAAGCAGTGTGCAGAGAGAAATCGATAGGTAGACTGACACGGCTCGTCAGCATGTGCTGCAGCACCCACAACTTTTAAGCGAGCGTCACATTGAAGATACAGCAATGTAGCAGTATTTTCTACGGCAGTGCTTCTCAATCGGGTGAACGAAAAAATTTCAGGGATGAATAAAACATTGAAGGAGAAGACCTAATTTTGTGTTATGAAAAACAATGTCTTGATTTGGTTTGTTATATGCAGGTATATGGCCACCCTGATTTGCACTAGCCCTGGTTTGATTGATAACTGTTGCTCTATTTTGATTAGTTGGATTATTCTCATTTAACTGTGAAGAACTTTCTCCCGTTGTTTTGTAATAGAACTATTTAGATTTTAGAAGGTGGTCGTACATATGAGAATGACATAGACTGTTTATTGAACAAGCTATCATGACATTACCGCACTATTTTGTCTGACCGATTAGAGTAATGATACAGGATGTGTTGGAAATGTTCTAGTCTAGCCCAGCTTGTCTCTGTTTAGAAAAAATACTAATGTTTCTCTTAGCCGAGGGCAGGTGGAGAGTTATAGGCTAAACTTATTTCTTTGAAGTTTGCATGTTTTTTTAAAAAGAGAGATAATTAATTGGTAGATGAATTTTGCGATCAATGGGTAGTGCAACGTTGACTCAGAAGTGGACTGATTGAAGTCTGGGTAATCGTTCTAGCAACTTCTTTGCAGTTATTCCTTGTGTATCTCACGTGAAGGCTGTAGCACTGCAAGAGTTCCGTATATTGGATCGAAAGTAACTTAAGTTAAGTTGAACATCTCTCAAACTTATGTCTTCTTTTTTTGACTCATAGTTTTGAAAAATATTCTTGTTTTTAGAACATGTCTAAGTCACAGTAACTTGAACAGATGTCTACAGAAAAAGACAGCAGCCTATAAAAGAAAACCGTTCATTTGTTGAAGAAAGTAAAACCAATGGAGTGTGTGTTCAAGCAATGATGAGGCTTTGTTAAAAGTGAGAACACTGAGGGTGAGAATTTGGAAATGTCAGCTTTATGTGTTACAATTGATGCCACTGTTAACGATACAGAAAGAGGTAAACTAAATCTCAACAAAAAATGCAAAGATCAGAATGGGAATAGACTCTCCTCAAAACCCAAAAAAAGAAAGTGAGACGAGGAATAAGGCAAGTGCTGCTTTTTTCCTTCTACAAGGTGAAGTAACTAGCCAAACCCCCTTAGCCCAGTGCATGTCTTGCAATATTAGATATAGCAATCCATGTTTGGCTCCTTCTAAGTTGCAGGCTCATTTAAGAAACAGACTCAAGGATTATCAGAATAAATCTGCGCAGTTTTTCAAAAAGCAGCAAGAGTCTTTGAGCAAGAAGCAACGTTCATTCCACTCAATGATCAAGAACGACTTGGCAATTAAAAATCCATCTTTTTGGCTTCCTTTTACGAGGCACAGACGTAGCTACTGATCAAAGAAAACGCAATGCATAGAAGCTGCGTCAATTGTGAAACTATGTTTGGAGATTGTTGCTAACTTACCGTATGGTGGAGAGCAAGCAGCAAATAAAGTAACGCAAATGTCTTTGTCCAACAACGCAGCGAAGCATTGTTCTGACATGAATGGTGAAAATATGAAACAGCAGTTGATGGCTAAACTGTTGGAAGCACTCTGTTTCGCTCTGCAGTTTGACCAAACCACAGATATTAACAACTCAACTCATTGTGTATAGTCACTTTTCAGACAAAACCAAACGAAAAATTGTCAAGCTTTATCTCTTTTGTTTGCCACTTGTAAAGCTAACTTCAGGGAAGTAAATTTTCTCAAAACTTATTAAATTATAGAAAAATGAATGTTTTATCTGCTGTCCTCTCCTTACTTCAACACGATGAGAAGTATATACAGTTTATTACTTATCAAGCTATGTACATCCAGCTTCAGTAATCTCGAACAAAGAAAAAGAGAGACGCACATGTAACAGCGTCATGACAACAATCTAGCAACACTATGCGTCGCTATAGAGTGGTTAACAATGGCTTAGGAGGGGAGTGCTAAATCCATATGTTACATCCCCCCTTTTAACAAAGCAGGCACGAGGTATGTTTGAATCAAACGTAATCGTCAAATTTTCGAGGATGGGTAATACGACGACCAAAACACGATGTTCTAATGTGAGGCGTAGTTGCACGAACAAAGTTTCGGGAATTATTACACACAGCATTAGTATAGTGATCAGCATCATCAACATATTGAGTATTACTGTCAAAATTAGCAGTAGGGTTAGCTTTAAATTGATGGCGTCTGCTTCGTCGAACTAGACCATGTTGGCTTTGCACCACATATGAACGAGGGTTAGCATCACGATCTACAATAACGGCTTGATCTCTGCGATTACGCTGTTTGCAATACACTTTCTCCCCTTTTTTGAAAGGTGATAAGGGCTTAGTGCCTCGATTGTAATAATATTGTTGGCGAGACTGTACAGCGCTAAGAGAATCAGTTATTTCTGTGCAGCTCAGGAATGCGCTGACTTCTCTTGGCACAGAAACCTTTGGCGGTATTTATCCTTTCCAACTTCACTACAGTCTTACATTAAAACACCATTACATTATCACAATCTTATTCAAATAGAATAATACGGTAGCATGCAATACAAATAACACGTTGTAAGTAGTTAAAGCTAGCAATCACATAGAAGAAAGACTAACTGATGCATCAACTGTACAACTAAATATCTAATTCAGCTTAAAAAGACTAGTTAAACCAAATTACCCAATTACAAAATAAACAACTAGAGCTTGCTGATAATTGTACCGCACTAAATCCGGGTTACTGATATAAACAAAGGTAATGTTGCCAACTAATTCCCAATTATAGCTAAACAGCAAAGGCGGATCACAAACATGAAATATGGCGGATCACAAACATGAAATGCAATTATATACAACAAAGTTAAGCAGAGTGAGAAGATAAGCGAATAAAAGTGACAAGCGGCAATACTGGCAGTGGCAATGGTGTAAGCAAACGGCAAAATGGTGGGGTTGGGTCGGGATAAATAACGATTGTGCATTTCCGCTTTTATATAATTAATCACAAAAACGCAATAAAAGCCTTTTGTTTTCACAGCTATGCGATGATATGTCTGTAGATCACAAGATTCTTCTTCTGCATTGTGAGGTTCTCTGGTAGCCATGAGGAAAACTCTTTGAAAGAATGTTATCCCTGAAAAATGAACGTCTGCATTTTTTAAAAAATCAAGGGGAAGAGAAAGCATTGTAATTTGACTATGATTTTTGGCAAGCCAAATTATTTTACATGATTTCCATCTTTGGTCGTTTGAATCAGCACAACTTGTCACTTCAAGGTAAAGGCAGAGACATCTTTGATAACGTGGGGAAAATGGAATGCATGAAAAAGAAGATGAATTGTGGCACGGCAACATTTGCAAGAGCAATTTTTGCAGTTTTACCATTTGGAAAGACTCCTAAAAGCATACCAGTGGCAAGGAAAACAGCCTGAATCAGAGGAGAGATTGAAGGTCATTGTATCCGCCCATCTGCAGTTGTTGGCTAGAAATTTGAATTTTATTTCCCCCAGAGGAAACACCATGACCTGGAAAATGATGTGTAGATAGTTAGTTCTTTGATTCCTGACCCCGTCAGGCATGCGAAACTTGGAGAAATGTTAGAGAAAATAGATTGGTCTTCTGCGAAGAGAAAAACTCTTCATCGTTTGAGCTATGTGTTGTGAGTGGTGCGGCAGCACCAGGTTTCAACTCTTTGATTCCCGCGCCAAGCGTACCGTCGTTGATTAGCACTGAACCAGTAGAGTTGCTTTGTAGAGCTAGTAATATTAGCTCTACGAATCCTTTCTGCTTCGTCAAACAAAAAATAGGAAGCGGTTGAAACTTTCTTGCAGTGTTTTATTCACAAATATGCGCAGCTCCTCCCAGCGTGCGCAGAACGAAAATTCACGGCGATAAAGGCTACCACACAGCCTTAATAACAATTAAACAGGGGGACCAACACTCAGGCCCAAACAGAAATCCGAAGCATAATCAGTAATCAGGCCGAAACGAAAATTTACTACTCGTTTCGCCACGTTGACGTTTTGACAAGAATAGCGAAAATACACGTGGTCACTATATATATACGAGCAGATGCACCTGTTCTATATATGAGTCAAACATGTGGCCTTATTTAACCACAGGGCAAGGACCAAAGAAAGACAATACAACAAAGGAAGGCTTTTAGAAGTACCGGTAGTCCGTAGGAAGCCCGGTTATAACGTCTACTACTTCTCAGTAGGGGCTAATTGTTCGGTTCGCTGTAGGGGTCTAATTTGAAGCTATATTTACTTAAACTCCTAACAAAACAACACGAGATCACTTAATTTACCACAATATCAATCAATTTTGTAAAAAATTGCTTATGAAGTCTTTGCGTCACGTTCTCAAGAGACTACGCTGTATGAAGTCAAATCGCTGTAAAAGACCACATGGCGATTGGCGGAACAGTGAACTTTATGCAGGAAGATGTTTATATTAGCCACACCGCGTTAGCGCTCACGCTCGGTTTGCAAGTCTTCAGTTAAACTGGAGACACCACGACGGGTAGACTGCTGGGCCCCACCATCTGCCTGCCACATAAAGAATGAGACGTCCCGTTAAGTGTCTTGTCCAAGGACGCAACAAGCGAGCTTGCCAGCTTGTTCTCCACACTATCCTTATTTTGCTGAGCGCCAAGCAGGGAAGCTGTGAATACCATTATCTAAAGTCTTTTGGTATGACTCGACTTGGGAAATGAACCATAGGTCTACCGACTGTGAAGCGGACGCTCTAACCACTACACCATCGCGCTGGTATTTGCGATACCTGATGTGATATAGCGCTAGCTTTTTGTCATAAGGTTATGGGCTCAACACTTGCATGAGCTACTGCGTAAGGCTTTTGGAAAAGACAATTCACGGCATTATTTTTGCTTGGTTACAGACTTTAGGTAAAAATTACAAGTTTTCACTTAAACGGAAAAGAATAGCTTTGAATAACAACCTCATCACTCTAGGACTCGCGCATTTGCAAAGCAGAAGTAATATTGAAACTTTTTTGTAGAGATCATTGGCCTAACCAGAAGCGAATTCTGGGCGAGATAAAATTATGAAATTGTTGGATTACCTTTTTCTGGGAGATAAACTTTTTGAACAAAATTACGTTTCAATTTTAGTCCCAAAATGTCTTTTCCCGATCGGACATAAAAAATTCGACCGAGCATGGCCCCTGCGACCCTCTACTAGTCAAGCCTGAAACTAAAGTACCAATAAATTGATATTAATCTTTTTGAACACAAATTACGACTAAAATAGTTGCTTTGTTACTGGTAAGCTTACTGAAAAACGTTACGCTACTTTATCACACATCAGAATTAGATAAAACAGATCATAAATGCAGGACTGACTAAACCATTAGCCAAAATAAGCACGAGCTTAATACATCAAGAAAAAGGGGCACCACAGAAATTTTTCATAGCCGAATTTTCAATAATGTCTCAAGAGGTGGATAAAATTTTAAGTGGTGTGTTATGTTCATATTTTGAATGATGCATATACATGTTTCACCACATTCTTTGGGCCCCTAAAGGACTTAATCTGATTACGTGTATTCCAGAGAGTAGTAGGCCTAACGCGTAAACACAATAATATCCTGGAATCACATTTCAAAAAGTAGCAAAAGATCTGTTAATGGATAACAGCCATAACCTTCCTGTTTTACTTGCACGCGTAGCGTTGACTTTGCTGTTATCATCGTAACTAAAGCTTAGAACTGTTCTCAGCTGGAAATATTTCTTGGTTTGATGCTTACACAATTTCCTTACAGCTCTTGCTAATTTGGACAGTTTGTAAAGTATTCTTCTATTTCGATGTACGCATTACTGAAGTTTCTAGCTCATAACTTTGACCACCTCTAAGACCATTGCTGGAAACATAACACTCTTTAACATTTAGGCTACAACTGGCAAGTATGGCCAAAAAGTGCTCTTGTTTTTTGGCATAACTGCATTAAACTTCTGACATCACTACAAACGAGAAAGCGCTTAGTCATACTGAGCTACACTCCTATTAATACCGGTACTATACTTTGCTTTATTTTTCCAAAAAAAGGCTTGACAGCAGTTGCAAAAACAAAGATTTCTGTTTAATGTAAACTGCTTCAAAGCATCTACGGCACGCAATACTTTGCACACTGAACCTGCATAAAGAAACTATTCGTTCTTTCCTGATTGACTTTAAATAATGAAAACATACTAGTACCAAAGATACTTCTTCCTATAGTGCAAACGTTTTTGCTCGACAAATGTACAGTTTTTCGCCTCCTGATTGTCGCAACCATTAGATTGCAACACAGTTTTACACAATTTTGTCTGATTTTGATTACTGCACGGCATTAGTGCAATTGTGACAAGAAGTAGCAGTCTGTACTATCGTACAAAAAATTGGCAAACGCTACAGGTTAAAAAAAAGACTACAGACTAAGCAAGTTTTATCACTGTTATCATTTTTTCTCACCAATAAGAAAGGAACATTTTGATTAACCGTGTTGATTATTGTCGAGTGCAATAGAATTTAGAATTGAGACATTTCTTGGAACAAGTGCAAAATTTTCCCCAAGACAACAAGTGCAAAATTTTCCCCAGTTAGTTATCAAGTTTATTCTTAAGAACATTAGAACAGTTAAGATACCGTGGTTGCGGGTTCGAATCTCAGCTGGCAGGGCATTAAAAGAAAGGCAGTGTGCACTGAAGGGGCAGGCCTGGTATGTAAATGTACGGGCAGTCCCGTAGCACTCCAACTTCGGGCCCCCCCCCAAAGTAAGCGCAAGAGCCCCTGCGCACAGGTCATATCACTTTAGAGGTGTAAAATTGAAAAGCTGCATTAAGAAAATACACCACAATTTGTACATAAGTAAACAGGCTAATGTCAGAATAAAGCATGCCGATACCGAAGGTGCAAGTCATAAAAAATTCGGCACCGATGCCAGAGTTCAGTAGGACATTTATGCAGACACTGCGAAACGAAAGCAATGACACTGAAAAACATGAAAAAGTTATAAAAACACAGTATCATTTAAATAGTCTGGAGCGAACCTTTTTGTTCGCAAATGCTGTTATGACATTGTCATAATCAAGAGATCGGGCGCAGTCATTTTCGATTGACAACATGGCTAATGAAGATAGTCTACTGTCTGTCATAGACGTTCTATTAAAAGTTTTGATCAGTTTCAATTTGCTGAAGCTTCTTTCAGCGCTGGCAACAGTCACGGGGCAAGTTAGTAAGATTCGAAGTGCGATGTACACATTCGGATACAATTCAAATAAATGAGTCTTTAGAAGATAGTTCAGAAAGTCTTGAGCCGTATTGAGATTGCGTTTTTTTTGTAAAATTAAAACAAACCGCTGTAGCTCAGCGCTCATTTCATCAGAATCAATGTCACCGAACTTTTTTTGGAACTCTTTACAGCAAGTAAGAAGAGCATTTTCTTGTTGCACAAGCAAAAGTTTGTCTCGTGTGTACAAAAACGAAAAGGCGGAAGAAACCTCACGTAACAAATTAAAGCGCTCCTTTATTGACATAATAGCCTGGTCTACTAATGGATAGAAAAAGTTGCTTTTAAATTTCAGTTCAGGAGTAGCTCGTTGTTCCTCTTCACCTTGGTAATCAAACAATCTTCTTTTCTTTCCACTTCTTGACGGAGGAAAAGAAAGATCAATATCCAATTCCTGTGCTATTTCAACAGCAGATGTTGTGGCACTGTCATAACCCGTTGTGCGATAGTTTTGCAAAAACTTTTCAGTTGCCTGGATTTCCGTTTCCATTGTATGAAGGGAGACTCCATACGATTGAAGAATCTTGCTTGCTTTATTGACTTGGAATAGGATATCAAACCAAATAAACACCGACAAAAGAAAACTCCATTTTGATAAATGAGCTATCAACGATTTTGTTTCTGAGGCAGCTCTTCCATCTTTTCTTTCTATGGAAATGGCTTCCAAGTCTTTCAGTGCCAGCAACACCTCTTTTAAATTGTATCGAAGAGGTTTGATGCATTTAATTCTGCTTTCCCAACGAGTATCAGATTGTGACTTTATGGACAGCTCCACATGTTTCTTCAAAATTTCCCAACGCTGAGCAGAGGAAGAAAACAGCACATACAACCTTGTAAGTACTCCAAAAAATGTCAATGCTTCCGTCGATCAATTAGCACTGTCAACAACAACTAAGTTAAGGGTATGGTTTGCACAGGGCACGTAAACAGCTTTGGGATTGATGTCTAGCATTCTTGCTTGGACCCCAGAATGTTTTCCTTTCATGTTAGCACCATTATCATATGACTGACCTCGACAATCAGACAATTCGAGTTGCAGTTCGGTCGCTTTTTCTAAGAAAGCGTCCAACAAGCCTTTCCCAGTACTGTCACTTATTCTCAAGTAGCCAAAAAATGTTTCTTTAACAACAGCAGCTTCTTCATTACATAGTACATAACGGAGAATGACAGACATTTGTTCATGATGTGACATATCTGGAGTGCAGTCCAAAATTATAGAAAAATATTTTGCCAATTTCAATTGCTGTAAATTTTCTTTTTCAACTTCTGTCGCTAGCAATTCAATTAGTTCATTTTGTATGGTAGGACTCAAATAGTGATCTTTAGTGTTTTTATTCTTGATTCTGTCTTGAAGCTCTTTTAGGATCGGATCTCTTCTTGCCAAAAGCTCAAATATACCCAGAAAATTTCCATTGTGAGGAGATCCTAAGACTTCTTCAGATCCTCTAAAAGCAAGATTCCTTTCCGATAGAAACGAGGCAATGTCGATAAGTCTCTCTAAAACATTTCTCCAAAAACGTCTTTCATTGAAAAAAATATTCATCTCGCGTTTGTCGATAGTGGATGAATTTCTTATCCCTTCAGCTAGCAACATCCATTGACTGCAGCATTCTTGGTGGGAAATGCCGTTTTCATGGTCTTTCAGTTTTTTCGAAAAACCCTCCCATGTATTTATACCACTACAAAAGGGGCTTAGTGTTTTTCCAAATAGCTTACAACAAAAGCAAAAAACTTGATCTGATTCCCCAGAATAAACTAGCCACGACCGTGAAACACTTTCACCATTAGGTAACACACGTTTATAATGGTTGGAGGAAAAACGTCGCCTTGGAGTTGTGTTATTATATGGAAAATTCATTATTAGTTGATGTGGTCCACGCTTTACTATATCACATCGTTGAGCATCAGAAATACTTTCAGGCCATTTACATGGGTCATCAGGGATAGGGGTAAATTGAGATTCAGTTATTTTTGATATTGAAGGTTGCGTATTGGCAGGTAAATCACAACTTACATTTTCTGGAAATTCACAATCACTTTGATGCTGATCGTCATAGTCTTCTTTTTCTTGTACACTATAGTTTTCTTCATCCCTCTCGGTACTAGTGCCAGGTCTACTCTGCTCAGTAATCTTGAAAAAATCTGTCATCTTGGGCAATTTCGCTACAGCATCTCGAGCAGTGGCTGCTTCTTTTCTCTTTTGAGCACCACTTTTTGAACGTTTCATTCTATACAATGTCAATAAAATACTTTATCTGCACTCTGCAGTGTATATATATTGACCCGGTATTTCTAGCCAAACAGAATTCCAGACCATTCTATGATTGTTGCGTAACAACGGCATTGTTACGTCAATCGAATATTCAAGATTCTACCAGAAAATCAATCGAAATATTCTAGATTCTGCGAGATAAAATGACGTTGCATTCACTTATGATGTCACAAGCCAATTTCTTCCTACAGTTTAAATCGGTTGTAAACAAGTCTGCTGAACTGAAAATAGTCACGTAGCCAAAAAGCAATTTCAGACTAACTTGGGCCCCCAAAGTTGGCCTGGGCCCCCCCAATTGGGGGGGTTTGGGGGGCGGCTGCTACGTCTCTGTGTACGGAGCAGTGTACACTGGAAGCGAGTGTAAAATAGCCACTGTGGATCAAGTGCATAAATTTCCCCACATGGTGAAATTTATGCACTTGATCCCATTTGTTTTCTAAATGTTCCAGACTAAAATTAATAATCAGTTTTGTATTCACATATTTGCCGCATGCGCATTGGTTCAAATACCATAGTAGATTAAAATACCCCAATGGGGTAATATGAAGTTCCATTAACAAAAGTTCTGGCAATAGCAGTTTTTTTGACATAATTAGACCTGAAAAATTTGAATGGTGAGTACGGTGAGTGTTTTGGAAAACGTCCAAAAATTCAACTTATTTATCTCTGCGTTTGGTACTGAACGATTTGGTGGTGATTCATCTTCAGTAGAGTGCGAAAACTTTGCGGTTGCTTTTTCAAACCACAGGTAAATGTTGTTATACTCAAACCAGAGATAACTGTTGTTCGAGAACCTTCATTCTAGGTTCTACTAAGTCTTATTGGAAGCCATGGTCTATACTCAATAAAGAATATATTTGACATTGACTCAGAGAGATTGATGCTGTTAAGCATTTAAACACTCTGAAGAAAATAGGGGGTTGGCCGGGTAAAATGAGTGTCCCAAAGTGACCAGGAAGTCAGGGAAGCTGCTGTGTAAACATTGTTGACATAATACTATCTTTTGTATGGAAAAAGCTAAAGATTTTTTGCCTCACAACAAAGATTGAAGGCCTTTTTCTAGATACCATCTTTTTGAGAGTGACTACTTTCCATTTTCAGCTTCAAACAAAGGCATGAAGATCTTTTTTTTGGGGATCAACTTTTTGAAAATGCTCATTTTACCCATTTAAAAAAATTTATGGAGGAGCTGACAACTCTTAGGAAGGGGCAAGGTTACCTTACTTTTACGTATATGGTAACTTTTGATCAAAAATTTAATCTTTATTTGCACTAAAGTAAGCTAAATATTGAACTGGCAAAGAACTTGGACTTAAGGAATTAATTACCTTGTCGATTGAGCTCGTGAGTTGTTCGATTTGATAGCAATAACAAAAAAGAACGACTTACAAATGGCTGAATGTTTTCAAAACTTCGGAGTCTATAGTATTTTTTGTGGGTAGAATTCAGTAAATCAAAAAAATCTAAGATACTTACTCGTTAGCAAAAGTATTTAAATAAAAGACATAGGTTTTTCTTTTGCCTATTTTGAAAGACTAGCCTATGCCTCTCAGTAAACAGATTTGTTATTGTTACTTCGACTTGATTCACTGATTGTCTTTGTTTTCTTCTAGAAAAATGTTCTTCTGAATGCTATATTAAGATCTAATTTATCTTCAGAAGTACCTGCAGTAACAGCTTACTGAAAACCAAGCCCATAGCTTACATCAAATTTATGATATCGTTGCCTAGTAAACTTTTGCGTGCAGGTAGGCTACGTGTTGGCCAAACTAATAAAAACCTTGGCCTATGAAGTATTGGCGTATAAGTTATTAGGCATACACAGCACCAAAATGCTGTAGGTCTTCTGTTTTCACAAAAAATCTTGTGGTCTAGGCTATCCTACTAAGTCAGTGTGTGAAGCCCAGCAACGTTTAGCCTGTTGTTGCAGAGCTAAGCTAAACTCAAATTTTTAACTCTTTTGCTCTCGCGTGAATAGCGAAAAAAAATGTCCATAAGGGTGCAGTGCGAAAAATTGTCATAATTTGTCATTATCAATCATGAATAATCATCATAAAATACCCTAAGTTTGTTTGTAAATCATTACTCATTGTTTACTTCTACATTAAGTGTTATATATCGTTGAAATCTACATTTCTTGAGAATTTCAAACATAATAAAAACAAAAAAAAATTTTTTTGAATATGCGAATTTTATGCAAATTAACCCCCCCCAACTGGGGCTGAGTTGTCTTCGAAATTAAAGAGGTACCCTCACCTCAAAGATCACTACAGATTTTATTTTCTACCAATTTTTTTAGAAATGGTCGCAAGATGATGCTAAGGAAATAAGCTTTCAAGGTACATCACTCAAAACTTACCTAAAAGCCTAGGTTTTCTACAATTTGCTACTTTCTGAGGCACATGACCTTTTTTTTGACCGGTACCGACCGGTACCAAATTTTGGTAGTTAAATTCAGTACCTAAAATATGATCAGTCTTTATCTGCTACAGGTTAGCCTAAACCATGTAACATTATGTATTTTTGAACAGGGAATTTCTTCAAGATTCAGAAAATATCAAGTTTAAATAGAATATGCTGTCACTGACAATGAAACAGCCGCTTGTTTACACCCTTCCCATTTGTTGAGAAACAAGGGGGATACAGCAAACTTTGATTTAGAGAAGACAAACTTCTGCTAGCTTTTAAACTTGTATTTCAGTTTTTGTCTCCTTGGAAACTTGATGCGAAATGACAACTTTAGTGGTTAAATAGTTGCAATTTATTTTATCTTTTTAAAGAGTGTAGTTTTTCTAAAAATCATAATTTAGTGAAGGTAAGTCAAAAAATGTTTGGGGGTTTTGAACTGACATGATGTACAGTACTCATTTTTGATCAGTAAATATCATCTACCACTTAGTCTAAACTATTTAAAGTTATATATTGCTGGAAAGCAAATTTCCTAAGCTTTCAAATGAGACCGGTATTTAGCAACGTATGATATTTTTTACGCACTAAATTTACTTTTATCTACTTACCATTCAAATTTGTTTGGGGGGTTTTGAGACCCCTAAAAAATTTGGAAATTCAAAAACGTAAAATTTATTATCGCCTGAAATTTTGTCAAATGATGCCCCAAAAGAGTAGTTTTCAGACTGTGTTAATGATAAAGGGTTTGGTGTTGTGGTAAAGATGTAATCTCAATTTGATTTTAGCGTAGTTGGCACGTGCTGAGAATTTGGCCGATTTTGTCGTCTGCAACTGGGTTGTTGGTCTTTTTAACCCATTTTGGGTATAACAATCCAAGAATTAGGGCACAAATTATACATCATCCGATGCGTGAGGAAATAAGCGTGATCTTTCGAAAATTTTATGAAAATCGGATGAAAAATAAAATCACAAATCGGTTTTTTAGTAAACTAATTTTGTAACTCAATTTGAAAAAATTTGAGGTAAACACTGAAAACACGAGATCATCAATCGATGATCCCGGGAGCGAAAGATTTAAAATTATTTACTGCAAGTAATTAATTTCAACTGCTTCGTTCTTACTTCACTAGGCTTACAATATATTCCGTTTGGTTTGAATTGGACATCAGAAATTTTGTCAGCAGTGTAGCGCAGACCTGGGCAAACTACGGCCCGCCAGAGCATTTTGTGCGGCCCGCCAACACTTGTAGAAACTTCCATGTACTGTCAAACTTCGGTTTTCGACTGTCTCGCAGTTCGAACAATTCGGTTATGACCTTTTTTTTTTTGGAATCCACCATGTCCACGCGCGGTATAAGGTCAATATAAGGAGGTCGCGTATAACATGAAGCTGACGCAGGCTATTGCAAGATCCTGAGCACTGACCCTCGGCCACTTATACTTGGTCAATGCGGCCCTCGACCGACTCCTCAATCCTCAGTGCGGCCCTCAGCTAGCTTCCATGACCGCGATGCGGCCCACAGGCCAAAACAATTGCCCGTGTCTGGTGTAGCGCAAAGGCAGGCAACTGACAGTAGTCCGAGTTAAAGTGAGTGTACTACGTGTTGCAATTAATCACTTCTGTCATGATAGCTATTGAACGTAGATGGCGATCCATATTTAAAGCCACGTGTTGTTGGCGACTTTTTACTTGTGGTTTGTAGTTGAAGTTGTTGAGGATGCTATACAATTACCCTCCACAAGCACGTGCAGCTAACGGAGACGTGCATAAGGAACAAGGAAGTTGCTGAGGTCGCAACATGCCTTCCCCACCAACGTTGAGAGAGTGAGGCTTGCCAGCCGAAGTAAGTAAGATTCCCGCCAAGACTTCAATGGAAGGCGGTTTTGACGTTTGGGCTCGGCGACTCGACGATGACTTGTGCTGCTTGACTAAAGACGCTGCCGTCCAACTACACGGGGAAGATGAGGCTTCTTCGCTGGGTGACCATTGTCGCGCAACGGCAGATATCTGACTGTAATCCAAGTTAAAATGAGTGCACTCCATGTGGCGACTAGTCATTTCTGTCATAATAGCTACTGAATGTAGATGGCATTCCATATATGAAGCCACGTGTTGTTGGTGACTTTCTATTTGTGGTTTGTAGTTAAAGTTACTGAGGTTGCTACAACAGGTCACTCTCCTCGCAAGATGCTGGTAAATCCTTTCCATCGGACCGATGTACTTTCAAAGATGTAGCTTAGAGTGGTAGTCAACCATGACGAAAGTCACTTTCACAATCACTAAGAAAATTATCAGGGCTACCGGCAGCTCTTAAATGGGCAGGGGGTGCGAAGAATCTCCGGGTTTAAATCTGAATGTCATGGGATAAGATTTGGAACATTAAATGTGGGAAGTCTTTGTGGAAAAAAAACGGAAGTGTGTGAAGAACTGAGAAAGAGAAAAGTTGATGTGTGTTGCATCCAGGAAGTAAGATGGAAAGGCCAAGGAGCTCGTTTTGTGGGTGCTTCGGGACGAAGGTATAAACTGTGGTGGTCAGGAAATGATGCAGGATTTGGAGGGGTTGGAATTTTGGTGAAAGAGGAAATATCTGGAAACGTTGTGGAAGTTAGAAGAAAAAGTGACAGAGTAATCGTGATTGTGCTAACTCTAGGTAGGGAGGTGATGCGCGTAATATGTGCGTATGGGCCACAAAGTGGAAGAGCAGATGCAGAGAAAGTTCGTTTTTATGATGAAATGGGGAGTGAGTGGGACTTGGGAAATTGTAGTGAAATCATTGTTTCTTTGGGGGATTTCAATGGACATGTGGGGAAATGTGCTGAGGGTTTTGAAGGTGTTCACGGGGGGAATGGTGTTGGGAAAAGAAATGCAGAAGAAGATTGCTGGAGTTTTGTGATGAAAGAGAGCTGTGCATGGCAAATACTTGGTTTAAAAAGACAGACAAAAGGAAAATTACTTATAGTGGCGGTGGGTGTGAAACAGAAATTGATTTTGTGCTTGTGGGGAAAAATATAGAAAGTATATAAGGGATGTAAAAGTGATTCCATGGGAACTTCAGCACAGGATGGTGGTCGTAGATCTAGATAAAAAGGTTCTAAAAAAGGTTGTGAGAAAGGAACGAATCATAAGAAGAAAGATTTTGAAGTTGAATGAAAACCGAACAAGAGTGAGATTTGAAAAAAGAGTAAAAGAACTAGTGAATGCAGATGCACCTGATTTGTGGAAAACTTTCAAGGATGGTGTTTTAAAGGCATGTGACGAACTGTGTGGGAAGAAAAAGTCTAGGAGAGATCAAGGAGACATGTGGTGGTGGAATGAAGAGGTCAAGAATACCATTGCAAGAAAGAAGGCGGCATTTAAAGAGCTTTGCAGGTTCCCATCAGAACAAAATAAGAATCAATACAAACGTATAAGAAATCAAACAAGGAAAATTGTTGCTAGAGCTATGAGAAAGGAAGCTAATCAGGAATTGAATAATTTATATCAGAATTCTAATAGTGTTTTCTACTTCCTTAGAAGAATGAAAAAGGAAGGGAAGGATGTAGAAGGAGGAAGGTGCTTGAGAGGAGGAGACGGACGATTGGGTTTTATTGAAGAAGATAGGGCAAAAATTTGGAAGGAACATATGGAAAAGATCATGAATGAAGAGAACGAATGGGACCACCTGGTGGAAACTGATGTAGTAGAAGGACCAGTGGAAAAAAGTGGTTCGTAATGAAATTGTGGAGGCAATGCAAAGTATGAAATCAGGAAAAACAACTGGAACATCTGAAGTAAGTGTGGAGATGACAGTTGCAAGTGGCAAAATCGGGGTTAAAGTGATGATGGAACTATGCCAGCGTGTATTGGATGGTAGAGGAATGCCTGATGAGTGGAAAACAAGTGTGATTGTATCTATCTTTAAAGGAAAGGGTGATGTGATGAGCTGTGGATCATACAGAGGAGTGAAACTGCTAGAACATGCCATGAAAATCGTTGAAAGGGTACTAGAGAGGCCAATACGAACACTAGTCAATTTGAATGAAATGCAGTTTGAATTTATGTCAGGAAAAGGAACAGTAGATGCGATATTTATTGTGAGAAGAATGCAGGAGAAATATCAAAAGAAGGACAAGAAGTTGTATATGTGTTTTGTTGACATGGAAAAAGCTTTTGATAGAGTGCCAAGAAAAGTGATGGAGTGGGCCATGAAAAAGAAGGGTCTATCAGAGGTAATAGTTTAGGCAGTTATGAGCCTGTATGATGGTGCAAAGACAAGAGTCAGGGTGGGATCTGCATATTCAGAGGAATTCGAAGTAAAAGTTGGTGTACATCAAGGATCTGTGCTGTCGCCACTGTTGTTTCCAATAGTGGTGGACGTTGTTACCGAAAATGCAAGAAGGGGTGTGGTTAACGAATTGCTATATGCAGATGACCTTGTTATCATGAGTGAAGACATGGAAGACTTGAAGGAAAGGTTTTGGGATTGGAAGAATGCACTGGAAAGTAAAGGTTTAAAGGTCAACACCAGAAAAACAAAATTGATGGTAAGCGGGTCAGAAGGCGAACTATACAAAAGCAAGATAGATCCATGTGGAGTTTGTGGGAGGAGAGTCATGGCCAACTCAGTGTTGTGCACAAAATGTGAAAACTGGGTTCATGGCAAATGTGCAAAAATAAAGAGAGCTACCGCTAGGTTGGCAATGCATTTTGTTTGCTTGAAATGTAAAGGAATAATGGAAGGGACGATGGACTCAATCGAGAAGTTGTGCGATGAAGTGGAGACAGTGAATGGATTTTTTTATTTGGGAGACAGATTAAATGCTAGTGGTGGTTGTGAAGCGGCAGTCACAGCAAGAGTAAGAATCGGTTGGGTAAGATTCAGGAAATGTGGAGAGTTGTTGCTTGGAAATAGGTTTCCTCTGAAGATGAAAGGTAAAGTTTATTGTTGTTGCGTAAGATCAGCAATACTGTATGGAAGTGAGACATGGTGTCTAAAAGAAAATGAAAAAGCAATTTTAAGGAGAACTGAGAGAGCTATGGTGAGAGCCATGTGCGGTCAGAAAATTGTAGACAGAAAGACGACTGAAGAACAGATGGATATGTTAGGGTTGAAGGAAACGATAGACATGTTAGCAACAGCAAATGGAGTTAGATGGTATGGACATGTACTGAGGAGGGATGACGATAGTGTTTTGAGGGTTGCTCTGAATCTTGAAGTGACTGGCAAGAGAAAGCGAGGACGACCGAAGAAGACCTGGAAGAAGCAAGTGGAAGAGGAGACAGAGAAAGTTGGTTTGAAGAAGGAGGATGCTCTGAGACGAGATAAGTGGAGGGACGGAGTGCGAGAAATTGCAGAAGGAATGGGGTAAATTCGGCCATCTCTGTTAAAGGGAAAACACCGGATAAAAACTGAATAACTACTACTACTACTACTACTACTACCACTTGTATGGTTTTATCCCTACCGTAGGAAGAGAGGAAAAAAGAGTTTATTTATTATTGCTTTTGCGTACCGACACAATGATCACAGTCATAATACAAAAAGAAAGTCTTGTAGCAAAATTCAGTAGTTGGGAATCACTACGGAATATTTTATTCTGCTCAGAGAGTTTCTTAAAAATTGTATTAAAAGGTAGGGATTTTCCAGTTTTGTCAATTTACACCACAAATCATGCAATTTTTTTTAGCTAAATTGCAAACATAGTTGCCAATCTTGGGAATTTATCCAAAGATTTTGGGATTTTATTGTTGGGAAACTTGTTGAAAATACCTGGCAGTGGCGCAGCAACCCGAGATTTCAGCAGGCTTGACGAAGCTGAGACGGCTCTAAAAATCGATAATTTTTTTTCTTGCTTTAGAGATTGACGCCAAAATGATGAATTTTTTGAAAATAAGAATAAATTAGAACACAGTGAAACGTCGGGACAACACTGTTTAGAGTCTTGGAATTTGGTTTACCATCTCTATGTAAATGAAAACGGTGCAAGGATTTCTGATCTTTTGCCGCACGATTTTTGAAAATTTTCAGCGGCAGCACTGGGAACTATGGCAAAACTGTTGTGCCCCTGTAGTATTCTTAGTGTGAAATATTGTGTCTTGTGGTGGGTAATTTTTCGGGGGAACCTAAAGATTTGGGGTACTTTTTTTTCCTTCTGCAGGCTACCTTTTTGGAGTTTAAATCTCGCAACCGTGAGCACATTAGAGTTTTAGGGTTGAAATAAAATAATGATTCATGTAATTAAAGTATAGGCAGTGGCTATTTCGCCGTCGACCGCAATTTGCCCTTGGAATCTATTTTGCCGTGATCATTCACGTGTGTTTATATATGCAAATTTGCTAATATCGCACCAGTGACTCTGTGGTGTAGTGGATAGAGCGCTGGTCTTGAGATACCAAGGTATTGGGTTCAAATCTCAGCTGGCCAGGGCTTTAAAAGAAAGGCAGTGTACACTAAAGGGGCAGGCCTGGTATGTAAATGTACGGGGCAGTGTACACTGCAAGGGAGTGTGCAGGGTGGGGGATGGAGACCTGGGGGTGCAAAAATTTTTTTTTTGGTTTTTAAAATTGACCAATCAGAGACGACCAAAAGTCACATGTTTAGTACGTCATTAAGATTGACCAATCACAAACAACTCACGACAAAATAGTCTCTGAGGGTAAATTGCCGTCAACGGCAAAATAGCCACTGCCTAAAGTATGTAGAAGTACTGATCATAAGCCACGTCAGTGTTTGTCAGCGAGAAGATTAGCTTAGGAAGGTAAATTGCAAGATCATAAACTTTTTGGTAGTTCTAATAAGTGCATGTTTGTGATGTTTCACAATATTTGCTTTATTTAAAGTTCATGTTTAGGTTAGGTTTTGGGTTAGGATTAGAGTTAGCTGGCATCATGAGACATCGTCACTTGGAGTTTTTGAATTGGCTGTGTTGCAAGAACTGAAGAAAGATCTTTAGACAAAAATAATAATTCGGAAAGAAAAATTTTTTAAGTCTAATGATGCCAAATAATGAAGTTTGACCAAAAATGTGTTACCATGATCATTCCTCCTCCTTCCTAGGCCACCACAGATTTGGTTTTATTTGCCACACAATGCCGACCATTCCCAATAATGTTTCTTTAAATGAAACTCTTGCATCATCACTTTCTTGGCAATGCTGGCTTCTGGACAGCATTTACTGAGACACTTCTCAGCATTTCACTATTTACAATAGCAGTCAAAACTATTGCATGCATATAAGGTAGAAGAGTACCAAATCAGTTTTTTCTTTTTCTGTTCTTTTAGGTGCAGCAACCATACATTAATTTGGGTAATCCTGTACTTTAGCGCGGTAAATTATTTAAGCTGAAAGGGCAGTGTACACTGTAGGGCCAGGCTCAGTATGTAAATGTACGGGGCAGTGTACACTAAAAGGGAGTGTACAGGGTGGGTTTCAGTGTACACTGCCCCGTACATTTACATACCGGGCCTGGCCCTACAGTGTACACTGCCCTTTCAGCTTCAATAATTTACCACGATAAAGTACAGGATTACCTTAATTTGATTCGTTATGCGTCTTACAAGTTAAAGTTGTGCATTTTGACATACATCATTTGTTGCTGTTTTCTATTTTTGGCTGTTTCTTTGATGTATTCTTTTGCGTTGCATGAATTTTAGGGGCTAGTAAAGAATCGGCTGTTATGCTCTGTAATAGGCGATCACGTGACATGCGTTGCATGGCGTATTTTACGTGACGAACACAATGTGCGCGAATGAGATACTCTTGTTTCTTTATTTTCGCTAGCTTTGTTATAACTGAAACTGTTAGAAACGTGTTTTTAGTAGAGAAGAACTGTTCGCAGAGCCGAGTCACTAACAACAGGTGATCATCGACCACAGGTGTGTACCCTAAAGCCACAGCGACGTCATAATGCTATCAAAACATCCGTAAATTGCGCACTTTCTTAATATAAAGGCTTAAAATTTGTACCTTTTCAGAGACAAGATGTTAAATACAAAAGCGCTGTTTGCAAGCACATCACATTTCAAATGATTGATTAACCTTCTCCAATGGCCTCCTTTTTGGTTTTGGTGTAAAAACAATTCAATGTAAGAAAGCTAGCGAAAATAAAGAAACAAGAGTATCTCATTCACGCGCATTGCGTTCGTCACGTAAAATAGCCATGCAACGCATGTCACGTGATTGCCTATTACAGAGCATAACGGCTGATTCTTTACTAGCACCAAATTTTATTGGTCAAAAATAAATGTAATACTACTACTACTACCACCACCAGTATTTCACATGTTTTAGATAATCCATGTTTTTATAGTTTTTTGTTAAACTGGAATAAATCCTGGTTTGAATAAAGTGGCTTTGACAGCAATTTTATGCAAATGGTGCATTGGGTGCATAAATTCTAGTGAAGTCATTAGTATTTAAAGTTTTAAAAAGATAGCAAAAATTATAAACAACACAAAAATATACAAATTTACAGAATTAAGAAAATAAAGAAATTCTCATTAAACTATCGAAAAAAATGTTAATTAAATTGTGGAAATCACAGAGAAGCAATAATTCTTGAAAGTGCTTAAGTTGAACTCAAACTGAATTGCCTAATTTTACCCATTTGGTTGGTTAAACTTGTAGTTTTTATCAACTTTTGTAAATTTCCATATTCTACAATTTTCTTATTTCTTTGGTTTGTACTGGTAGTTTCCTCATACTTCTGTAAGTCTGTAGGCTAATTTCTTTCTTGAAATGCATTCCTATATTTCAGTAATTTCATGTTTAATATGATTTTTCATATTTATAGCTGCCATGGTGTAGTGGTATTGTTCCAAGTTTTGGAACAAAAAGTCTGGAGTTAAAAGTTTTATAGAAACACCATTGGTATTTGTCAGGAAGTGGATCTGGAACTTAAAGCACTATGTTGGTCCAGCTAAAAATCTGGTTCAAAAGCAATTGTGTAGTGGTAGACATACACTGAATCAGCATGTCTGAGCCTGTAAATCACGGGGAAAAAAGGATATAAAATCGACTTTCTTTCCATGTTTCTGTGATTCAGTAATTTTATAATTGCAAGTTAATTTTTGTATTTTAGTGTTCTCTGATATTATTTTTGTATTCTTTTATCAGTTGAGCAATAGTTCAGTCTAAGCATTTTTACCCCAAAATAGCTCAAAGTAGGGATAAGATTAAAAACATTTATGTGGTTTGACAATGCCTTCTGAACATAGTTACGTTTTTGGCCAAAGGGGAATAAGAAAATGCTGTTACTCTACACCTTGCTTCATTCATAGATATTTTGCTGTTGGTTCTCAGATGATGGCGAATCAATTGTGTAATTTTTGTGACAAAATTTGCAAAGAGTTTTTGCATTCTTTTCTTTGTGGTAGTTTATTGTCAGGTGATTTAATGTCAAATGTGAGTCTGGTAGCTTTGAGTGAGAGTTAGAATTAGGGTTTGTGAGAGAATTAGAGTTAGGTTTAGTTAATGCTAATTTCACAAAATGTCTGTGGGCAATGAAATGTCTAATGTACAAAATTCAGTTATGTTCTGTATACACTGTGTGATTCTACCACAAGTCTGAAACTAAGCAGGGAGAATTAGGTTGAAGTGCCTTTCCCAGCAACATAACAGAATGACCCTTGTCAGGTTTAAACTGAAGATCATTGTTGTCATGAACACCTCTCCAACCTATTCAATCAGTCAATCATTTTTTATTTCTTAACCATCAATATAAAATATATATAACAGATAAAACAAAAAGTAAACAGCATGGAGAAGGGTCATGGATAAAATGTTGATGTGTTATGACATGAAAGCCATAAAAGCAAAAACCTGGTGTATAAATAAACTCAGCTTTGCTGCCAACTGTATTGTTGTCACCTACTCAAAAAAATGCTTCGATAACAGTAGTAAATGCAAGAACTTAAATAATAAGACATGTGTACTTGAGAAAGAGCAAAAAGTACTTAGAAATAAAACTATTTAAGTGAAAGTAGAAAGCAGTTACTTGTTTGCCGTTGTGTTCTGTATTAATTCTAAATGATTGGTAACAATAATTTAATGAATTAAAAATGGTTGGAATAGATACTAATGGGAATAACTGTCAAAATTGTCGAAACAGTTTGAATGGTTAAAAAATTTTAAATTTGAAATGGTTTGAATTTATGGTCAAACATTGTGTTGGCACCACAACAACATCTCCATGGTCTAACAAGAATTGGGTGCTGCATTTAGGGGTTTGCTTCCGAAGCAGGTCACGCTAAATTGAACTTTAAGCAGGAATATTTTAATGCAGATTAGATATCTCAAATAGCTTCTACTAAAAAAATTTGGACTATAGAGAATGATAGAACTTTTGCTTTGAATACAGATTACAGGCTTGGAGAATATGATGAATGAATTCAAACAACCAGATTGATATCAATTCAAAATATACTTGAAATGCTTTGTGTATGGGCTAGGCATTTTATTTAAATTAGAGAAAGAGAGAGATTCATTATTTTAAATTTGGTTTTGTCTCTGTTAATAGAGTTGGCCAGATTTACCTCACATATCTAGAAAATTTATATACACTATTACAATTTGGGTCAGTGATGTCTTCCTTTTTTAGTCCAGTCTTAACAATATGTTCTCCCACTTGCTGGCTGGCAGGCATTGCCCCAGCCAGCCTGTGTAGAGAAAAGGCTACCCACCATCTTGCTCAACATGCTGTGTTGGATGAAAACCTTGCCCTAAACCAGTTGGTCACTGAGGCACAACCTGGTGAGTGTCAAAGGCTAAAATCTCACCATGCTACAGTGCTTCAAGAATCAAACTTCAGCATCCTGGAAGCCTGGAGAAGCAATTGGGATAAAGCTCTCAAGACTTGACCAGTTCATGGTCCAACTCAACACTGAATCCCCACCTGATTCAACACTGCCCCAAAAAGAATGGGTAAAACATAACTGCCTAAGAACCAGGGTAGGCCCTTTTAATAATATGTTTTGTTGGGGTCTTGCCAAATCACCATTCTGCAACTGCAGACCTGAACCTCAAACTGCAGAACACCTCACTTATCACTGCTCAATCCACTGATCCCAAGTTGGCAACATGGATCTCACAGCACCTGACGAAACCAAGTCGCCTGAGTGAAACCGCAGTCCAGTGGCTGCAGCGCCTGGACTAAAAAACATGAAAACTGTTGTTTCATATGCAAGAAGAAGAATGTATTAAATTGACATTCAAATCACCTTATCTTTGTGGTATAAAGAAGTATGCTCACTATGTTTAATTCAAATCACTTCGACTAATCTGAATTTATTGTGTTAACTGGATTGAATCACGTAATTGATAATCAAAGCAATAGACTTACCATTTTGAATTGATTATCATAAATAATTAGCCAGTGTCACCTGGTAGGGGCCTCCATCAGTAATGCCAGGGTTTTGTATTTTGGTTCAACTGGCTGTGCTGGCTTTAACCATCGGGCTCTTGTGTGAGCAGTAATATAATGTTAATGAATTTTATACACTTTCACAATTCTTCTACATGAAATTGTGATCATTATATTCTATTAATCATTACTGGCAATGCTCACAAAGAATCCTACCACAAATTGTTGTTAATACTTGTGAGGAAAAAGGGATTGAACCACAATCAAAATTGACGGTGATGGCAAAATGGTGGTTGCTTTCACAAGTACAGAAATATACTATTTAATGGTAAGCCTACTTTGCAATGTGGTGCTACCCCTTTCCTATTTATATTGGTGGTATTAAGTTCCTAATTTGGCGGCACTATTGATCTTGTGTCCAGCATAGTGACAAAAGTGGCTATAGTTCTCTCTATATTCAGTTTTACAAATTGTTATGGTTATGGTTTTATGTTGATTTTTTCCTAAACTTGGGCTTTTATTACTATGCTGTAGAGTATAGATATAAATACCTTCACAGGCAGCATATCAACGTCAGAAAAAATCCTTGCTTATATAGTATACTAGCAAGCTTTGCCAACGATGCCCAGTAGAGTCCCTCCATCAGAAATGTCCAGGTTTAGAATTTTGGTTCAACTGGCTGTGCCGGCTTTGCCCATCAGACACTTGTGTGAGCAGTAGCAAAAAGTTGATGAAATTTATGCTCTTTCACAATTCTTGTACACGAAATTGTGATCATCATATTCTCTTAATTATGACTGGCAATGCTCACAAAGAATCTTGCCACAAATTATTGTTAATTCTTGTGCGGGAAAAGGAGTGTACATAATCAAAATTGATTGTCACTGCAAAATGGTGGTTGCTTTCACAATTAAAAAAACTATTTAATGGTAAGCCTGTTTTGCAATGTGGTGCTGCCCTTTTCATATTTATATTTGTGGTATTAAGTTCCTAATTTGGATGCGCTATTCGTCATGTTTCTGGCATAGTGACAAAAGTGGCTATTGCTCTCTCTAAGTTTAGTTTTACAAATTGTTATAGTTGTGGTTTTGTGTTGATTTTTTCTTAAACTTGGGATTTTATTACAATGCTGTAGAGTATAGACACAAATACCTTAACTAGCAGCATATGCTTTATAATACATACAACGGCATCATCCAAAGAGCCCCCCATCAGTAATTGGATTAAGAGTGTCAGTTCAGCCAGCTTTGCCTATTAGGCTCTTGTATGAAGAGTTACTAAAAGTGTATGTGTTTTCTGCTTTTTATGCTCCTTTTCTTGATAGAATATCTTATTTCAAGATCCTGGCTATGCATTAGGTCTATGTGCTCTGTTCATTGCTGACATGAACCCAAGGGAGCTT
This sequence comes from Trididemnum clinides, assembly GCA_963675345.1. Classification (NCBI taxonomy): domain Eukaryota; kingdom Metazoa; phylum Chordata; class Ascidiacea; order Aplousobranchia; family Didemnidae; genus Trididemnum; species Trididemnum clinides. The sequence goes on along the minus strand of OY776305.1, from coordinate 28,167,555 downwards.
TGCTTTTCTCTTAGTTTGGAAGTAGGAAACACATTTTTGATATTAAGCTATTCTAAAGCAAAATAACAAAAATGTCTTTTGTGTGATGCAATTTGACAAAGTGATACTGTTTTCTTTTGATTTCTCCTTCAACTTTCTCAAGTACTCACTGGCTATGCATTATGTAGCATGTTCTTTTCTCCCTACTTGACGTGCCCTGAGGAGTTTAAAGAGTTCTTGCTTTTCCCCAAATGTTCTGTTTGATCCCAGTAGCTCTATAAAAGTATTATAAAGCAAAATACCAATATTTTGCATGTGGTGCAATTTTACACAGTGATATTAATTTTGATTTCCCCTCAAACTTTCTTAAGTCCCTGCTAGCTACGCATTATGATTCATATTTGTTTTTCTTTGCTTAGGTATGCTCATAGAAATTAAATAAGTCCTTGCTTTTCCCAAATTTTCAGGTTTGGCTCCAGTAGCTCTATAAAGCTATTACCAAGCAAAATGGATGAAAATGTTCTCCCAAGTATGATGTGATTTAACTCCGTTAGGGCATACTATCACCTATGCTGATTTGGAATGTATCAATTAATTCAGCTGCGCCAGCTTCACCGTACAAACATTTGTAAGAGCAACAACAAAATGTTTTTGTAAATATAAGCCACAGTTTGTGTAAATGTAATGGTGATGATGTTGGTCTATTGGTCAAGACTGAAAGTTTTGAATAAGAAAGAACAATGATGCAAACTACCATTCGTAATTTTTAAAAGTGTAAGGGGGCGGGGGGAAGGTGAAACAAAAACAAAATTGTTGGCGTTGCCCAAATGTTGATTTTGACAATTAATGAAATGAGCTATTTAGTGGTAGACCTATTTGACAATTTGATGGGCCCACTTTTGTAATAATATTGGTGACATAATAATGTTTTTGTTTGCTCTATTTTGCTTTAATTTGGCCATGGCATGAAAAAGGGTCATGGCTTTCCTTTAAGTCTTTTCCATTTTTTTTTGAAAAGAGCTTAATAGGTGCCGATTGCAATAGGTTATATTCATATAACCTATTGCAATCGGCACCTATTAAGCTCTTCAAAAAAAAGCATTCCCTCTCAATCCAGTGTTACAGATTGATGCTATTATTGTTTAATTTTGATCTTTTCTTAAATTTGGGACTTTATTACATTTAACTTTGCCCCTATCCAGATTTCCCTACTGTTAAATGAAAATTAGTGTTTAGTACCGATATCCTTGTAATTACAAATATCAGTAATGGGCTTTACCATTTATGTTCACTCTTAAAATGACAGTGGATAATTTTGCTGCCTGTTGCTGTTTTCACTAAATAGTGGTAAGCATTGTGATGTCATTTAACATTATGACCTCACAATGCGTTTTGAGCCATTTTTTTAGATTTGCTACTTACCACTTTTTTATTACTGTAGGCGAATTAATATAAACTAGAGCCTCCCATTGTGTGCATGTTCCTTGGCCCTGGCATAAATGCTGCCATGCAAAGAGCAACTAACTCGAAATGAAGAACCCATAGCTAAGTTACACCAATAGCAGCGGCCCCCATTAACTCTTTTGCTGCCAGCTGTTTTGCTGGTTTACTGTACTTAGAGTGCCAGACCTTTTTGGTTTTTTTTCATAAGTTTTGTTTGTTTAGTAAACTGTTTTATAAACTGAAGCGCAACATATACATACAACATATAAAAATTATGAAATTGTGTATTTAGAACTCAAATTTTCACTACTCTGCCAACTATAAAGCAGGGAATGACACAAAGTGGGCCACCACAATGTGAACAAGAGCAGCCAGTGTTCTTGGGAATTCCATGTTTCAAGCGAACTCTGCATCCTCTCCATGGATATTTCTTTTTTCTGTTGCTGGAAACAGTGTGAGTTCATGAATCTTGAAACCTCCGCACAACCTTCCTGGAGGATCACGTCTGGATGCCTTGATGGGTGGCCTGGCTATATCATCATCTGTGCCCTTTTCGGTTGATTGATTTCACAAATGTCTTATTAGTTCCGTACAAAACTTGTAGAGCATGTTGAAAGATTTTGTGGTACTTTTAGCCATTGATGCAATCAAACGATAGTGGCAAATGTATATATACGAGTTTACAACAGTGAAGATTACATGTCGGCACTCTGCACCAAAAAAAAATTTAAATCTGTATATATACATGATTTGGCTCCCAAATAAAAAGTCTCAAAACCGTATATATACATGATTTGGCAGCAAAAGTGTTTACAATGTCAAGGTTAAGAATACCAAATCAGCTGGCTGCTGCGGCAGCCTTGCCCAATATCAAAGGAAATTGCATAAACATTTAGGTCATATATAGCTCGACACTTACATTTTGTTGGAAACAATAAGAAAGGGCCATCTTTACCCCCTCATCTTTTTCATGGGTGATCACCAAGTGTTTTGCTTAAAGTAGGCTGCATATTAAAATTTTTAGACTTCATTTTTTGATGAATCTTTTTTAATAATTTTATTGATAATGCCAAAGATTTCTGCTATTGAGAAAGAATAGACATAATATACTAAAGGACTTAGTTTTTTTAAAAATTGCAGTTTTGTGAACTGCAGGCACTAAAATGTTGTGCGTTTTTCGCTAGTAGACTACATTTCATAAACATGTGGAGACTGTTTTTGATGGATCTTTTTGAAAACATCAACAGATAATGCAAAAGAACCATGCTTGTGAGGAAAAGTGGTCAAAATATGTCAAGGAACAAGCTTTGTCTAACAATTGCAAGTTTGATAGGTCAAGTAGGATAATTGTTCAACTAAAAATAAGCATGATGTATGGCAACCAATTTTTGATCAGCTATTACAAACTAATCCTCAGTGTTAAATAATTGAAGTCACACATTGCTGGAAAGGTAATTTCCTTACTTTCAACAGATAGTAATTGTTGGTACTTCATTATAACGTTTTTGTATTAAAGTCACCTGTTTTTACTGAACTCACCACTTTTTAGGAGGGGTAGAAAGTTGCATCACAGTTACACCTGTAAAAAGTTGCATCATGATGTCACAAATACCCTTATGACACTCACCACAGGGTGGTGATCAATCGTGCCAAGTTTGATGCTTGTACCTCTTGCAATTTCAGAGGAGTTAAAACAGCAGACGGACAGAATTGCTTTTTATATATTAGATTTGAATCATGTTAATCTGTGTTTAAAGCAATAGACCTACCATTTTGAATTCCAACTATTGTGACTTCATGGAATCATTATATTTTAGTCTCGTAATGTACATTCAAAGCAATAGACCAATCATTTTGAATTCAGATCACTCTTGACTATTCCAAGTTCATCAAATTATTTGAATCATCAAATCTTCATTGAAAGCGATAGATACACCATTTTGAATTCAGATCATTTCAAGTCTTTCAATTTTATTACTCTAATTTAAATAAATCACCTAACCCATAGGTCGGCAACCCGTGGCTCCGGAGCCGCATGTGGCTCTTTTGCCTCCCATCTGCGGCTCTTTGGCTCTTCTACAGGTGAAGACCTTTTTTTTTGGAAAATACTTATGATCTATGCTCTGTAGAATTGTTGTGGCTCTCATCGGTCTCCTTGCTGTGGTAAATGGGCCCAAATGGCTCTTTGACGGTAGAAGGTTGCCGACCCTTGACCCAACCCATATGCAATGCATTTGGAGTACCATTATGAATTGATATGAATCTGGCCGTTTGAATTCATTCAATAAATGTTGTTTAATACATATAATCTACAGGCCAGTCATATTCTCTAAGCCTTTGCAAACCAACATTCTGACAATTCCAAGATCATGGAGTTAATCTATTTAAACACCTAATCTGTATTCAAAGCAAAAGTTCTATCATTCTCTATAGTCCAAATTTTTTTAGTAGAAGCTATTTGAGATATCTAATCTGCATTAAAATATTCCTGCTTAAAGTTCAATTTAGCGTGACCTGCCTTGGAAGCAAACCTCTCAATATAGCACCCAATTCTTGTTAGACCATGGAGATGTTGTTGTGGTGCCAACACAATGTTTGACCATAAATTCAAACCATTTCAAATTTAAAATTTTTTAACCATTCAAACTGTTTCGACAATTTTGACAGTTATTCCCATTAGTATCTATTCCAACCATTTTGACAATTTCTAATTTATTAAATTAGTATTGTCCTTTGGGGATATAACTTAGAACAGTGTTTTGTTTATGAGGTTTGGGCAGAGGCATAGCCACAAACAAAATTTGGTCTGGGCCACAAATTATGTGCGAAAGGTGTCTGTTGTGGTGATGACTGGAGCTGGCTAGCATCTACATTTATATTTATATATATTTCAGCTTGCAATTTTGTTTGTTTATTTGTCACAGATATTGTTCCTGGTCTGTGTAACAGTGTGTGATTATTTCATGGCAGTCAGCCTCTGTACATGGTGGTAATCTAGTAATAATGTTAAATTAAGTGAATTGTATTTTTTGTGTGCAGGGAGTTTGGCTTATCATCTCTTGTTAAGTTTGTGACATCTGTCAGGTGTATTCTATGGATAGAACTGTAGGCATAGAACGCCTCAGGAGATATTTATTCACTTTAAAGGACTTTGAGCCATTTGAAGTCAGTGGGCAAGAAATACAAATTGAAAAACAATTTTTACAATTGGTTGAGATTATTTCTGGCGTTAATGATGACAATGCAACAATTGATGAAATTAAGAGAGCTGCTGCAAAAGGTAGGATGGTAAAAACTAGTTGATTTACTTATACTGAAATGAAATAATGACTTGTTTCAACTCTCATTGAACACAAAATGAAAAGAGGTGATTGTTGATAAGACTGCCAAATAATATTATTGCTTTGCCACTATTCATCTTTTTGCATTTTGTTGGAATACAGCTAGTATGATGTTTGGTTGCATTTAAATTATCAAACGTGGCAAATCATTTTTTTAAGTAACTTTAAAATCAAGCCTTTTCGAGCAAAAACCTTTCTAAAGACAAATGTAAACTTGCTGATACTGCATCTTTTGATGACAAATTAGTTGGGTTCAAATGATATGGAATTTTTCATTTATTTGACCCTTGATGATGTCATTTCACCCTGTTGCACAGGCACAATTAATTCAACCATGCAAAACCAAATCAAAACATGTTATTTCATGTCAACACAAGATTTTAGACCATTGTTATGTAGTAGTGATTCAGTTTTTATCCGGTGTTGTCCCTTTAACAGAGATGGCCGAATTTACCCCATTCCTTCTGCAATTGCTCGCACTCCGTCCCTCCACTTGTCTCGTCTCAGGGCATCCTCCTTCTTCAAACCAATCTTCTCTGTCTCCTCTTCCACTTGCTTCCTCCAAGTCCTCTTCGGTCGTCCTTGCTTTCTCTTGCCACTCACTTCAAGATTCAGAGTAACCCTCAAAACACTATCGTCATCCCTCCTCAGTACATGTCCATACCATCTAACTCCATTTGCTGTTGCTAACCGGTCTATAGTTTCCTTCAACCCCAACATATCCGTCTTCCTGTCAACCACTTTCTGACCGCACATGGCTCTCACCATAGTTCTCTCAGTTCTTCTCAAAATCGCTTTTTCATTTTCTTTTAAACACCATGTCTCACTTCCATACAGTATTGCTGATCTTATACAACAACCATAGATTTTACCTTTCATCTTCAGAGGAAACCTATTTCCAAGCAACAATTCTCCACATTTCCTGAATCTTGCCCAACCGATTCTTACTCTTGCTGTAACTGCTGCTTGACAACCACCACTAGCATTTAGTCTGCCTCCCAAATAAAAAAATCCATTCACTGTCTCCACTTCATCACACAACTTCACGATCAAATCCATCGTCCCTTCCATTATTCCTTTACATTTCAAGCAAACAAAATGCATTGCCAACCTAGCGGTAGCTCTCTTTATTTTTGCACATTTGCCATGAACCCAGCTTCCACATTTTGTGCACAACACTGAATTGGCCATGACTCTCCTCCCACAAACTCCACATGGATCTATCTTGCTTTTGTATAGTTCGTCTTCTGACCCGCTTACCATCAATTTTGTTTTTCTGGTGTTGACCTTCAAGCCTTTACTTTCCAGTGCATTCTTCCAATCCCAAAACCTTTCCTTCAAGTCTTCCATGTCTTTGCTCATGATAACGAGGTCATCTGCATATAGCAATTCATTAACCACACCCCTTCTTGCATTTTCTGCAATAACGTCCACCACTATTGGAAACAACAGTGGTGACAACACAGATCCTTGATGTACACCAACTTTTACTTCGAATTCCTCTGAATATGCAGATCCCACCCTCACTTTTGTCTTTGCACCATCATACAGGCTCATAACTGCCTAAACTATTACTTCAGATAAACCCTTCTTTTTCATGGCCCACTCCATCACTTTTCTTGGCACTCTATCAAAAGCTTTTTCCATGTCAACAAAACACATATACAACTTCTTGTCCTTCTTTTGATATTTCTCCTGCATTCTTCTCACAATGAATATCGCATCTACTGTTCCTTTTCCTGACATAAATCCAAACTGCATTTCATTCAAATTGACTAGTGTTCGTATTGGCCTCTCTAGTACCCTTTCAACGATTTTCATGGCATGTTCTAGCAGTTTCACTCCTCTGTATGATCCACAGCTCATCACATCACCCTTTCCTTTAAAGATAGATACAATCACACTTGTTTTCCACTCATCAGGCATTCCTCTACCATCCAATACACGCTGGCATAGTTCCATCATCACTTTAACCCCGATTTTGCCACTTGCAACTGTCATCTCCACACTTACTTCAGATGTTCCAGTTGTTTTTCCTGATTTCATACTTTGAATTGCTTCCACAATTTTATTACGAACCACTTTTTTCCATGGTCCTTCTACTAAATCAGTTTCCACCAGGCGATCCCATTCATTCTCTTCATTCATGATCTTTTGCATGTGTTCCTTCCAAATTTTTGCCCTATCTTCTTCAATAAAACCCAATCGTCCGTCTCCTCTCAAGTACCTTCCTCCTTCCACATCCTTCCCTTCCTTTTTCATTCTTCTAAGGAAGTAGAAAACACTATTAGAATTCTGATATAAATTATTCAATTCCTGATTAGCTTCCATTTTCATAGCTCTAGCCACAATTTTTCTCGTTTGATTTCTTATACGTTTGTATTGATTCTTATTTTGTTCTGATGGAAATCTGCACAGCTCTTTAAATGCGGCCTTCTTGTTATGGTATCCTTGACCTCTTCATTTCACCACCACATGTCTCCTTGATCTCTCCTAGACTTTTTCTTCCCACACAGTTCGTCACATGCCTTTAAAACACCATCCCTAAAAGTTTTCCACTAATCAGGCGCATCTGTGCTCACTAGTTCTTTTACTCTTTTTTCAAATCTCACTCTTGTTTGGTTTTTGTTCAACTTTCAAATCTTTCTTCTTATGATCCATTCCTTTCTCACAACCTTTTTTAGAACCTTTTTATCTAGATCTACGACCACCATCCTGTGCTGAAGTTCCCATGGAATCACTTTTACATCCCTTATATACTTTCTGTATTTTTTCCCCACAAGCACAAAATCAATTTCTGTTCCACATCCACCGGCACTATAAGTAATTTTCCTTTTGTCTGTCTTTTTAAACCAAGTATTTGCCATGCACAGCTCTCTTTCATCACAAAACTCCAGCAATCTTCTTCTGCATTTCTTTTCCCAACACCATTCCTCCCATGTACACCTTCAAAACCCTCAGCACATTTCCCCACATGTCCATTGAAATCCTCTAAAGAAACAATTATTTCACCAGAACTTCCCAAGTCCCACTCACTTCCCATTTCATTATAAAAATGAACTTTCTCTGCATCTGGTCTTCCACTTTGTGGCCCATACGCACATATGACACGCATCACTTTTCTACCTAAAGTTAGCACAATCGCCATTACTCTGTCACTTTTTCTTCTAACTTCCACAACGTTTCCAGATATTTCCTCTTTCACCAAAATTCCAACCCCTTCAAATCCTGCATCATTTCCTGACCACCACAGTTTATATCTTCGTCCCAAAGTACCCACAAAACAAGCTCCATGGCCTTTCCATCTTACTTCCTGGGTGCAGCACACATCAACTTTTCTCTTTCTCAGTTCTTCACACACTTCCGTTTTTTTTCCACAAAGACTTCCCATATTTAATGAACCAAATCTTATCCCATGACATTCAGATTTAAACCCGGAGATTCTTTGCACCCCCTGCCCATTTAAGAGCTGCTGGGGACTGGGGGCCACTTGTATATTTTTTCTGGTCATAAGGATTTGTTGGAGCAAAATTCTTCTACAGGGAGCATGCCCTTGCTTACCCCCAACCTCAGTTTTCTGACATGAGTGGTCCAACCAAGCAATTAAGCCGGCAACCCCACCATTTGCAATCAGACTTCAATTGGTAGGTACCCAATAGTCGCCTCTTATGACATGCTGGGTAACAGCTTCACTATTCTTTAACTGGTGAAGCACGGTAATGTTCAAGGTTCAAATGTTCCAAGAAAAACTTAAGGCTTGTTGACCCTTGCCTAAACTACCGATATTTATATATTCTATAACTGTAACTTGAAAATTAAAACATTCAAACGATATTTATAAAATTAAGGTACACTTGACAATTGTATTACTGGAATTGTTATAACAATTGATCATTTCTGGATTTGTACAAAGTTTCACTGGCCACTATCTTCTCATTGAAGAAAATGTTTCTGACGCACCTTGTGCTTAAGCTTCCAAAATGTATTGCTGGCAGCATTTTGATTGACTTGTTTTCAATTGTTGCATCTGTCTAGCACCATAAACAAGGTCACTTTGAAGTGTTGTTTTATCTCATCTGTTGTGAATTCATAAATATTGCATGCATTTGCAACAGTTAAGAAATAGTATCACTGAAAAGCAGCGATAAAGTGTGCTGATGGAATTTGGAATTTAGCCTGCCCAAAAAGAATGTTTGGTGATAAATCAAAAAGTTCAAATGCTTAAAATCTCTTTAAAATTTTGTGTTTGCTGTTGATGAAGAAATCATTTGGGGTGCTGTTCCCTGTTCTTTTGCAATCCAGTTGCAACTATTTGATAAAAAGTGACTATTTTCATTCAAATGGATCAGAAACTGGTTTCATAGAATGCGATATTCTATTTTGGCCATACCTATGTGCACATTTTTTAAAACATTTGTGTTTCTTGCTGTTGCATAGTGATCATGTGACATTTTCATTGGATATCAAATTTTTGTAAAAAGACATTGCTCAAAACTAGGAGGAAGTTGTTTTTTGCACAATATGTGATACCATTTTGTTGACACTTTCACCCTAAGTTAAATCTGTAAATGGATACTGTGGGCCTGGGGTGGCCAAACTTGCTTCTGAGTGCTAGAGTGAAATTTGATGAAATTCAGGTTTCTTTTAGAGCTGCAATAAAATTTACTTTTATAAACTGACATAGATCAATTATGACGTCTCAAATAAGAACGGTTACAATCAGCTCTTTAAAAGGAATTTTTAGGGGAAAAAAGGCAAAGATTATGCCAGATGCTCAGAGTCAGAGTTCTAGAGCACAAAGTCACGGTGTAAGCTTGTTTTAGGTAACAGGCTGTAACATGCAAAATGGATTTAGACAAAATGCTGAAGTCCTACATCACTAAAATAAAAAACACAAGTTGAAAGTGCTACATTTGACTGTCCAAAGAATGTCATTCAGCTGTGGTTTTGCCATTCTTACTCTAGGGCAGGGGCTACCAACCATATGCCCGCAGGCACCATGTCACCTGTGAAGACAATACAATGTGCCCGCCAGGCTCTTTGACAATTTTCTCTGAATTATTTCAAAAGTCAATGGGTCGGAATTTTCCGTGACGTGTCCGGGGATTCAGCAAATCTGATTCACGTGTCTGAACACTGCAACAAACACGATTTGAGGCAGCAAAGCAGATGATAAATTTTCTTTTATTGAAGAACACCTCCATTTCGGGAAAACAGTATAGGTGACCAAGGCAATACATACCGAGCCAATACATCATGCAGTTAACATGACATGTGGGATTTTGGGGACTTTATGATATGTGTGCCTGCACCATGATCAGCATCCATAAAGAAGCCCGTGTTCCAAAAAGATTGGTGACCTCTGCTCTAGGGTTATATGCATCTTGGGCGGAGCAAATCTTAAAGCAAAGCCGTTATTTAGGAGTTGGCAATCTCTGGTACACAATGAGATTATTCATGGCGTGCCAAAAAGTGATAAATCTTGTTTTTGTTTGTTTTATAGATTGCTGTGCAATTTGATTTGTTTAGTTGTGTGCAGCAGGCAGTAACAAACGTCATATCCTTTGAATGTGTATTAGATCTCCTACCCCTCCTTTTTTGCCTGTTTGCTATCTATGCTCTTTTATCTATGTTTTTGTGAGTAGATGACTGCTTTGCGTCCGTTGGTAATTGTGTATTGATAAATGCACAATTGTCTGACATTTATAAACATTTTTATCTATTTGCAATGTAACATTGCTTAGCCAGCATAATAGGGTTATTTTCAAGTTAAAATTAAAAGCATTTTTTACGCCTTTGATGCAAAATGGCTGGAAGATTGCATTTTTGTGGTTAGCTGCTTTATAGTGTACTTTTTAATAAAAAGATAAGGAAACATTTCTGCGCCTTCCTTAGCTGATTACAACTGACCTATTATTTGAAAGCCTCCCTTAGCATGGCATTCATAACTACTACTACTTTTTTTCTGCACTTCACTTATATGTTGTCATATTAGTTTAGACTGAACAAAATTTTTTTGCACTTGATAGCATTAACAGTTTGTGAAGTGACACACTGCATAAGTAAAGGTTTTGACTTCTGCCATAATCTGAGGTCAAACTAAAAAGACATTGATGCATCAACTGACAGGAACTTACTTGAGTTTTGGTTGACTTTGCATTTGTGTGTAGTTAGTGAATGATTGCATTTGCACAGATTTTGATAGAAAAAGTGTCAATCAAAAGTTATTTACCAAACCCAACAGTTTTACTCTCAAGCATTGATTTTAAAGATTTGCTGTACTATAAGCCAGTTTTGCTTGGTGTGGAATTTAGATTCAAATAAATTACTTCTAACTGCCAATCCTACCCTTAACCTTACCACACTTATAAAAAAAATAAGTGTAGTAAAAATGGATTTTGTTTAAATCTAGTTTTCAAATTCACCCTTTCAAAGTGATGTTTTTTTGTTAAAATGGAACTGAAAGCTAGTGTTGTTATAGCAGTCATGATTGGAATGAGTCTTAACACTAGAAGGACGGCAGTTTTCAACTACCTAGAAGGGCGGAATGCGTCAATTGACGCAAAATTTTCAAAGCTGCCAAACTATCATGTCGCACGTAAAAAGGCACTTCAACTCTTAAAAATTTTTTTAATCAAAGATTGTTTTGATGTTTTATTGAATTAATGCAATCACATTCAAATAATAATGGCTCGTTTTTAATAACCAGTGGATGCTTGCTTCAACCCATGACTGTACTTATGCACACAGTTTACACTTTTTGGTTGCACATCTCCCACACACTGGTTTGTTACATGCTTGGCACATGTCAGTGGTGCGGTTTCTGCACTTTGAAGTGGAGCAGGTAAGGCGACGTTTTACAATAGGCCCAGCATTTGCGTCATTGGGACTGCAATCTTTGTTTGCACTCCGTTTACAAGACACCTTCGTCGCACTTCCAGTTAGTTCTTCTGCTACCCTTTGAATGAATTCTCTACGACTGATACTGCTTTGGCAAACCTGCTTATAAATAATCCAGCTGTTAATAAGAGCCATGTCCACTACGTTGTAAAAAACATGCACAGGCCACCGCCTACTTGCTGCTTTCACCGAATATAGTCTTGTCATTTGGTCGTAAACGTCCACTCCCACTTTTGTTTTGTTGTAGTACAACACTGAATCTGGCTTCTTTTTTGGGTTTTCGTTCCTTGAAAGTAGAATATCCGGGTGCAAGCTGCTCAAAACTGCCACGTTTTTTGCTGCTTTGCACTGGTAGGATGTCAGTGTGATCGCGGTTTGGCCTTCATACCTAAACACTTCGGTTTCATGCAGTTCCTTTTTCTTCTTGCACTCCTCAGGGACATCTCTTCTATTCTGGCGCAATGTGCCCACAAGACTGCATTTTTTCTCTGCCAGTTTCAAAGCAAGACCAAGTGAGGTAAAATAATTATCGCACGTGACATTGTAACCCTGCTGGGAAAGCGGGGCCATGAGCTTCAGTACAACATCTGTAGGTACACTCAAGTCACTGCTCCTTGTATCGTCTTTTCCCACGTAAGGAAAGCCGTTGAATAAGTATTTATTTTCAACATCAACTGCAAGCCAAAATTTTAGGCCAAATTTGTCAGGTTTATTAGCCATGTACTGGATGAATTTGCATCTTGCCTTACATGGCAGCAGCTGTTCATCGACAGTGATGTTCCATTGTGGGATGAATGCTTTTTGGCAGTTTGATATGAAGCTATTCCAGAGTTGGGAAGCGAGAGTAAATTTATCATGCAGAAGGTTTCTACGTCTTTCCGTCTTTAGGTCAAAGCGAAGAAATCTCATAATTTCAACAAACCTATCTCGTGACATGGTTTGTGAAAACATTTGACAACCCCACGACTTTCCCCAAAGGCTTTTAAGAGGGAAGTTACGTCCTCCAATCACGCCACGAGCAACCACCAACCCAATAAATTGATCTAATTCGTGCAATGTCACATCCCAAGTCTGATCTCCAGTTTGCCTTCGTCCTTCTTCAACTGTGCATTTTTTTATGTTTCACAACATTGGTTCATCAAATAGTATCCGGAACGAAGAAACCGGACTGTCACTATCAACACGTCTTGTTGAATATGATGTAGGCCCAGGCTGAAACCGCAGGATATTTTGAGATTGTAAACGGCCCTGAGCAGCAGATGACACACCAATCTTTTGCCACCTTGACCCATCCCTACCTTGAATCATGCCTGGTACACCTTGGCCTTGCACGACGGAATGTGTAACTTGGTCATCATCTTCTTCGTCGCTATCTGATTCGTCAGATTCAATCGACGGTACACTGGCCAATGCTGTATTTACAGCTGGGTCGATAATTTCACTGTCAGAGCCATCGTCATCAGAGCAGTCTGAGGGAAGATTTTGCATGATTTCTAAAGCACGCCTTGCTGCAATTCTTCGTCTAGACATTTTTAGCAGTTTATGGTTAGCAGAAGAATTGAAAATTGATTAATTTGATACTAATTCCGAAATTAATTCCTAAAAATTGATACAATATAAAAAAAACACTAAAACATTTTAGATAAACTACTGAACCTTTCTTGCAATATGCCTATACGAAACTTCTCCCTTGTTCTGCAGTAAGTGTAAGCTGCATTGAAGTTACAGTAAGTACAGTATTTTACACTCCTTTTTTAGACCGAAAATGATTTTCCCACGCTTAGAAGTGCAGACAGCAGCTGTTTATCTTTTGTTCTCCACTGTTGGATATAATCTGTAACAGGCGGCGATGCGCTTTAATGTAAGGCTACCATTGTAAACCAGTATTGCGTCAATTGACGCACGTCGGCCTTCTAGGTAGTTGCCATTCCATTTCGCTTCACAGATAAGATAGAAACAAGAAATTTTGAGAGCATGTGGGCTTGGCCAAATTAGAAAAAGTCTGGGAATATGAGCGTGGTAATCCGCACATTTCGAAAATTATAAATGCGCAAAGGTGAAAAATGCGTCAATTGACGCGTTCCGTCCTTCTAGTGTTAAAACATACAGACAAAATATAGATTTTAACCAATACTAGTTTTGACCCTCCTTTCAAACAGGGGTGCAGAGCTAGCAATAAAATCTGTGGCTCCAGCTCCGGCATTTAAAAATTACTGGCTCCAGCTTCAGCTCTAGCTTTGGCATTTCAAAGTGACTGGCTTCAGCTCCAGCTCTAGCTCTGGCGTTTTAAAATGACTGGCTCCAGCTCTAAGTTTAACTTAAGCTGGTGCAATTTTACTGGTTCCAAGCTTTTCAAAATATCAGTCTCCCTCTCCAACGTTATTAAAAAATTGCCTTCAGCTTCAACCTTTTAAAAATATGTAGCTCCAGCTCCAACTGTTTAAAATATGTGGCTCCGGCTCCAGCTCCAGACCCTAAAATTTCTTCCCGCTCCAGGCTCTGGCTCTGGCTCTGGCTCCACACCCCTGCTTTCAAAACAAGGTATTTTTGTAATACAATGAGGCTAAAAGCCATGAGCTATGAGCTCTCATACAGTTCTAGCACAGCACTTGCAATAGAAATCAGCTGGAAACATAGAGAAATTATATGAATGCAAACCAATTACGCTTTTAATATTTTCATTGAAAATAGTGTTTTGTGTATTATAATGAGCTGAAAGAAATATGCTCTTATGGCTTAACATTCAGGGTTGAAATAAGCCTTGAAACATTAACAAAAAATGTGGATTCTGATCATTTATAATTTGAGCTTCGGTTAGAAATGACTTGTTTGGTTAAAATGAAGCTGAGAGCTGTGTCTTGTATTAGCTTAACATAGCCACGATTTAAATTGGCTTGAAAATTAAAAGAAAAGAGATGGATTTTAATCATTTCCATTTTTACTCCCTATCTCAATCAATTGCTTTTTTGTGGTAAAATGAAGCTGAGAGCTAAGTGCTGTTATAACTTATTAGTCATGCTTGAAGTTGGCTGGAAAATGCAAGGAAAAAGATAGATTTGAAAAGTTTTGTTCAAAATGCAGCTGAAAGGTATTTGCTGTTATTGCTGGCTAGTTATGATTAAAATTGGTTGGGAAATATAAAGGAAGAAGCTTTTTAATCATATTTTTTTGTTAATTCATTGAGATGTAATTTTTGGTTGTGGTATACATGTTGTATTCATTGTCCCCGTCACTTGCTGTTGCATCATCCAGTTTTTGGTAAAACATCAGCTTTGCTGGATAAAATGTCGATTGTAACTAGGAAAGAATCTCTACTTACTTATGTGCAGCAAGATATGTCTAAGGAACTAATTTACATTTGAACGCTGGCATTTGAAAATATGCCATTAGCTTATCATTTTTTGGTGTTTCACTGTGCATTTGATTGAAAATAGTACAAGTAAGATGTGTTTTTTTTGTACCAGGGGTCATGTTTGAAAGGCTGTTAGTCATCGTAATCTGTTTTTCTTAGGATGTTTGCTGAGGCAGCAGACTTAGGCCTGGAGTTCCTCTAAATTTCACTACTCGCTGCTACATCTGCTAGCTCAATTAGCTTAATTCCATTGCAGTACTTGTAGTACAGAATAAAGTGTGAAACAATTTCTCAAGACTATTAATTTAGAAGATCTTATGAGCAAATCAATTCAGTAAATAATCACACTGGGTAAAACTGAATAGAAACCAATAAGTTAAATACTGATATTTGACAAACATAAGTAAACTTTAATAGCTATAATATTGACGTACTTGCATTACCGTATTACACTCGACCTTTGTTTTGGCGGACTAAATAGTGCAGGTACTGGTCTGGATAATGCAAAGATCCAGACAACACAAACGTATACACTGTACTGTATATAATGCTAGTAAAATAAAATAACTGTCCTTTGCAATATTTACAATGTATGCTTGATCCTTGTTTTTGTGGACGAGGTCGTGCAGTTACAGGCTCGGATAAATGAAAAAGTCCAGGTAGCACATAATGGATGAAGATAATGCAATTAAAATGAAATAACCAGCCTGAAAAAGATAAAAACAACAGCACTATAATTTTGCTTACCTTACAAATATTTCCAATGTGTTTGCACTGTTTAAATGGTTGGGGCTTGGGATGTAAAACTGTGCAGTGGAGAGAAGTTGATAACTTTTGTGTGATAGTCACGGTCTGGATAAACTAAAGTTCGGGTTAACAACGTCAAGACACATGTGGGTTGAGTGTATTTAATCAAATTTTCAACAGGTTACACTTTCAACGAAAACTTGATATTATTTACTTTGGCTGTTTGTGCCAGCATGAAGAATAAGCCAGATTTATCATCAAAAGCATATGGTTGTGTGAATGAGATTTGTAGAGATGCTAAACATATTTTGCAGGTGAGTTTTTGACTTGTTGAATTTATTTGTTTGTATTCCAATGCCAGTATAATATTTTGTTTCATTTACATTATGTTGACAGTAGTACTTCATAAGTATAGTATTTTTCATTTGTGTAAATGGCTAGTAAATGAACTGTGAACACTTAGAAGATTATTATTTCTTTAGTTAAAATTGACCTTATTGTGGCAATCTAAGATGCTGATTGCTTATAATTACAAAATTTGCGTGGTTTCATTAATTTTGATTACATTTATCTTGAAGGAACAGTTATATCCACTGAAGCTGTTTCCAAAGCTTGCTTGTTGATAAACATTGCGCAAAATAGTCATCAACAACCTGTTCCTTTATTTTTAATCGATTGTCAACAAGTTTTGTTCTTCTTAGCAGTTCAGTAAATATTTGTTAAATTGGTGTGCTTCCCTGTGAAGAGCTGTAGTGCATATATTTGGGTTTTTGTTGTGTACCTCGTTATATATCCAGTTCCTAACCAGATGTTTTTTGTGGTTTATTCAGTTTGTACGTTTCTGTGAAGAGCTACATTCATTAAAAAAAGAAGAAACAACAGGATGGGGTAGATGCCGACGTCGCTCCATCCAAAAATGGTACACAAGAAAAAGACCGCATGAAATAGCATTTTTTGTTACTTGCTGCACAGCTTATAGTCATTGGAGTCATAAAGATTTGATGAGATTGTGTCATTTACGTCCAGATTCTGTAGGTATGTGGTTGTTCAGTCTATCGCAATGTTTGTATGTTTGTTGTTGGCAAGAGCATTTTGAGTAAGTTGAGGAAACAGACAAGTAGATTTTTTAAGAATTCTCCCAAATCTATTTTTGCTCTTGCTAGCACCAGCCAACCTTTTGAAATAGTGTCCATGCTGTGCCAGCTTTCAGTTTCAAGTTGCTTTCATCTGTTCATTGTTAGCTCCCATGTAGTTTAAGCTTTGATTGCACTACCCGTTGCCAAAAAGTATTGCAAAGGAGCATCTTATATTGTTAAAAGTTGATTTTATTTTAATGAGAAACACTCTAAAATGAATGCTTTTAGCTGATTTAACGTTGCATACAGAATAATAGTAGTTTGCTTTTACTTTCAAACCTTGGTTTCAACTAAGTTATTGTTACTGTTACAACATGTTTCATTGAGAAAACTGACTGCTATTTTAAAGATTGAGGTCACTACAGTTTTCCAAACTCTTCTCTCCATTTATCCTCTTTTGTGTTCTTTAAGTTAGACAAGATTTTATGTGATATTAATATTAAAAGGGTTGGAAGTTTTATGTTCATACCTTACACATGGTCATACGAAAACTTTTGAGAAGTTAAAACAGGAAATAGATGATTGTGTTGATGAAGGAGTAAAGAAGGTATGATGTTTGTTTGCTCAGTGAGAGTTGTATTTGTGTGAACAATGACAGTGTCATAAGGTTGGTGAAACTGGAACATGTGTTGCTAACTCATCATGTTTATATGATAGCAGTTTTTGGTTTTATTGTTTTTTGCAGTTGACTTGTGTCTTGTTGTGTGACAAAATACAACTCGCCTTTTATAGCCAACTAGTTAATAGGAGTCAATTAGATAATGGTATGGCTACCAGCACATCTGCTGAAACAGGTTGGTAATCGTGTCAAAACAAATGAGACATCAACTTGTAATATAAATGCTGTGATAAAACTCTATTGGTCGAAACAAACTGTCAGCAATTGTCCTTGAGGTTGCGTTTTTGGACTTCACAGTAGTTCCTGCTTATTAATCCCCTTTAGTTGATAAACTCAGACGCTTATTAAGCCCAATTTGATCCGCTTTGAAAAACTCCATTTATGAACATAGCAAAAAGACCTGCTTAAAAAGCCCTAAACACATGTGCTTGAAATTTTGTGAAAAAGCGTTGCATTATACTTTTCTTTCTCTTCCTGTTGATAATATCACACTTTGATATGTTGCTGAGCTTGTTCATAAATCAACTATTTTGTCACAAACTGTTTACTTGTGCCTTAATACAGGGGTTCACAACCCAAATGAGGATATGGGCCAAAGTTTTCAAAATAATCTTGTCAGGTGCCACGCCACTTTTGAATAATTGTTGGTATTGTAAATGAGCTTCTGTAAAACACATAACAACAAACTTTAATAAAAACACATAATAACGAATAACTAATTACTGAAACAATTTAATGTCCTGAAAAACTATCGCTTTGAAGACGTTTTTGATGGACCAAATTTGAAATGTTGGGCTTTATAGGAGAAATAGCAATGCGCATCACTGAATCTAAATGTTTATCTGTTAACCGAGTTTGTAACTGAGATTTGTTTATTTTCATGATCGAGAATGCCTGTTCACAACTGTACGTGCTTGCAAATTGACAAATCCAGATTTGTGCATTTTTCAACAAAACTGGATACTTCTCTTCTTCAAGGCAAAGTAAAACTCATGTAATGAATTTTGTTGGAAAACGTCATGCAAAACTTGGATTGATTTCAAGTCCAGAAGTTCCAGTTGAGTGTCAGCGTCATCAGTATATTCAAAATCCACACTGAATGGTCTTTGAAATAAATTCATCGTCGTCATCTGGCCATTGAGATCTTGAAAGTGTTTTGAAAGGTTTTCACGAAGATCCCCACACATTATGGCATACTTCTCGAAGTCAGGAACCGAGTCTGCCTTTGTTTTTTTCAAAAACAAAGACACTCTTTAAACTAGATCATGCTGCTGGTTCACAATTCCTTCTGAAACAGTTCCAGTTTACTTTGAAAAGTATTGACTGCATTTAATAACTCTGGAAGCAGTAGGTTACGTCCTTGCATTCTGATACATAGGTTGTTCATGTGCTGTGTAATATCTATCAAAAAAGTAAGATCCACCAACCATGTATTGTCACGTAAGAGCGTCAAGATGTCTGCACCACTTTTGGTTCCCACTGCTTGACTCTTCCTGTAAAAATATTTCTTGAAGAAGACTAAGAAAACGCTGCAAAACCTTTTCTCGGCTTAACCAGCGATCTTGAGAATGATACAAGTTTTTGTATTGTGTATACATCTCCAACAAGAATGATTGGAATTGGTGATCTTTCAATCCTTTTGCCCGAATTTCATTCACACATTTCACAACAACGTCCATAACATGGGTCATCTTTATAGTTTGAGCACTAAGAGACTCTTGGTGAATGAAGCAATGAAGAGTAATAACGTCCTGTGTGAAAACAGATTCTTGCAAGTACTTCATCAAGAGTGCCACCGCACCATTTTCTTTACCAGTCATAGAAGCTGCCCCATCTGTCGTTGATCCAACTAATTTGGACAGTGACAAATTTGGAATTTTATAGTGAAGCACATTTAGCACAGCATCTTTTATATCAACACCACGTGTTGCATCACGAAGAGGAATAAGTCCAATAAAATCTTTATGAACAGACAGGTCTTTTGCTACAGCACAGATAAAAACTGATAATTGTGGTGATAGTGTTTTCATTTTCCTCGATCAACTTTTTAAATACACTCTGTTGCACACCCAGAGAATTTCTTAGTTTTTCCACCAAATCTCTCAGCTTTCCAACAGTTTTATCATATTTGTTTTGATGTAGCTCGTTATAGTGTCTCTTCACGTTGAAGGTTTTTGAAATAGAAAGCGTTGCACCACAAACCAAGCACAAGGGCCTCTGCTTCCATTTGATAAAGAGATAGTCGGTCGTCCAAGAGTCTTAAAATTCACAAATGGTTTCACCTCTTTTTCTTTTCTAGTGAAAGGTTTTGCTCATTGCTACAATCAGTGCGAATATAAACTTTTCAGTGTTAGTATTACTACTAAGTCTTAAGAAAACTAATGGTAGCCTACTGATCTTCCTGGTAACAGAAGAATGCAAAGGGGTTAACAAAATGTCATCAAATCAGACATTAGCACTATCACTGCAGTAGGATGCTTAGTTATTTTCATCTACCGTACACTACTTGTTAGTTTCTGTTTCTGATGGAACCAGGAGCTAGGCATGTGTGAATAAACTTGCTGATTTAAATAATTACGACACAAACGCGCTTTGTTGCAATTTACGCTGAATAGAAAAATCATGTTTTACCTACCTGATCGCTCGCTACTGTAGGCTAGCCTTCTTACTTATTTTCAGCTACTACCTGCTGTGATAACAGGGCCACGAGCTAGCAATGTGTGAAAAAACATGGCAACTTAAGTTTGTTTTGATATAAACGTGAGTTATTACAATATATTATAAATACAAGAATCACTTTTTACCTAACCGTTTGCATGCCACGTTCAAGGTTATGGCATGCCATATTGGGCACGCATGCCCTGTGCTGTGCGCCCCTGCCTTAATAGATTAACAACATGTCTGGTGCTCTGTTTGCTGATTTCATTTTTTGAAATGGTCAAGAGACGTCAAGATATAGCTCTGCTTAAAAAGTTTAAGATTTTAGAAAATCATTTTTTTGTAAGAAATGAATGATATTTTACCATTATAAACAAACAAAGGTGCTCGTTACCTGTGATTGTTGTCTACAATGTTAGTAGCTCTTTGGTCTTTTCAGCCATAGTGCAGCCGGCTCTAGCCATTTATGTGCATGGGATCACAAAATTTTTTCCCCTGGCCTATAAGCCTAAAATTGCTCGTTTTTGATGTGGACTTAATAACCCGGTACTACTGTACTATCAAAATAAAGGAAGGCGTAAATGGAAAAGTAGTTATTTAGACAATCTTTTGTTTAGTAATCTGCAAAGTGAAAATACAGATTTTTTGTTTGACAATGCTATTGGTATTATACAAACAATTTATATTTGTTAGACAATTGATTTGTATTTTTAACAACTGTTTGGATGATCTGTAAAATATGCTTTAGTTGTTTGTTCTTTTATTTTGCAGTCATAAGGAGTTTATATTAGGTAGCCTGAATAATCAATCCCGTTTTGGAAAAATTGCTTTTTAATTGAAGTGCTCAAAGATTTTAATTATTTATGTTTGGTTATGTAAATTTAAATCAAGTTTTTAGGTAATGGCATGTGTATGGTGGAAACTTTTATCTAAGCTTCACATAAACAAGAAAAGTTATGAAATATTCTCTTGAATTCAAGCAATTACTTTAATTTTTTTGTTGACAGCTTACGAAATTTTTGGAAGCAATAAAAGGAATGAAATTAGCTGAAACAGGAAAAGCAGTTGCTGAATATTTTGTTGAACATGACTTGAAGTGGGAACACATTCCATCCAAATGGTATAACGACAGTCAGGTATTTAGCTGCTGTGCATTGCATTACATTTGATAATTGATGCTCTATTGATTGAAGGTTATTGATTTAGTGGAAGTGTTCAGAACTTCAGAATGCATATTTTGAGATTCATATCCTAGCGCAAGCACTATCTTTAAGCACCAACACAGGCATTAAGACTCACTAATCAAAATCTGGTGTAAAATCAGCTGATTTAAGATTATCACTTGGTCGAGTCAAGCTCAATGTGACCCTGGGTACATCTCTGAGGAATGGGCTTAACATTTAATTTCATTAATAATTTTTTTTTAAATGTTTTTTTCTATAGACTAGTGCTTTCATTGCAATCACAAGTCCACCTTCTTTTGATTGCCTTGAATTTTTCAAAGTCATAATTGCATCTCAAATAAAAGGGCTCCATTCCAATATTAAGTGCTGTAAGCTTTACTCTTTCAATGTGTATGCCTTTTGATGTCTTTCAATAGAAATAAAAATTTTTGTCCAAGATGCTCCAGCTTTTTTGATCACACCTGCCAATGTTTGTACGATCATCCTCTCTCTAACTGTGTGTTCCTTGAGCTGAAGCTAAGCTATACTTGCTCTCAGTGTAGAGTAGGCTTTTATCCTATGCTGAATGGTAAGGCTATACAAAAAGAAAGTCATCAAAATTATAGATTCTCAACTATAGTTTGTCAGACTGGTTAAAAACCTTACACATGTAGTTTGCACTGATTCATTGTGCTACTAACTCAGGCTTTGGTCTTCAAAAATGGAAAATTTTACTGAGCCATTCACTACGGCAAAGTGAGTGGATTATGTATATTGTCATTTGGTTGTTGATTTGATCAAAAGTACGTTCAACTCTTTTGCTCCCGCGATCATCGATTGATGATCTTGTGTTTTCAGTGTTTACCTCAAATTTTTTCAAATTGAGTTACAAAATTAGTTTACTAAAAAACCGATTTGTGACTTTATTTTTCATCCGATTTTCATAAAATTTTCAAAAGATCACGCTTATTTCCTCACGCATCGGAACATGTATAATTTGTGCCCTAATTCTTGGATTGTTATACCCAAAAAGGTTAAAAAGACCAACAACCCAGTTGCAGACGACAAAATCGGCCAAATTCTCAGCACGTGCCAACTACGCTAAAATCAAATTGAGATTACATCTTTACCACAACACCAAACCCTTTATCATTAACACAGTCTGAAAACTACTCTTTTGGGGCATCACTTGACAAAATTTCAGGCGATAATAAATTTTACGTTTTTGAATTTCCAAATTTTTTAGGGGTCTCAAAAACCCCCCAAACAAATTTGAATGGTAAGTAGATAAAAGTAAATTTAGTGCATAAAAAGTATGATATGTTGCTAAATACCGGTCTCATTTGAAAGCTTAGGAAATTTGCTTTCCAGCAATATATAACTTTAAATAGTTTAGACTAAGTGGTATATGATATTTACTGATCAAAAATGAGTACTGTACATCATGTCAGTTCAAAACCCCCAAACATTTTTTGACTTACCTTCACTAAATTATGATTTTTAGAAAAACTACACCCTATAAAAAGATAAAATAAATTGCAAATGTTTCACCACTAAAGTTGTCATTTTGGATCAAATTTCCTAGGAGACAAAAACTGAAATACAAGTTTAAAAGCTAGCAGAAGTTTGACTTCTCTAAATCAAAGTTTGCTGTATCCCCCTTGTTTCTCAACAAATGGGAAGGGTGTAAACAAGCGGCTGTTTCATTGTCAGTGACAGCATATTCTATTTAAACTTGATATTTTCTGAATCTTGAAGAAATTCCCTGTTCAAAAATACATAATGTTACATGGTTTAGGCTAACCTGTAGCAGATAATAACTGATCATATTTTAGGTACTGAATTTAACTACCAAAATTTGGTACCGGTCGGTACCGGTCAAAAAAAAGGTCATTTGCCTCAGAAAATTGCAAATTGTAGAAAACCTAGGCTCTTAGGTAAGTTTTGAGTGATGTACCTTGAAAGCTTATTTCCTTAGCATCATCTTGCGACCATTTCTAAAAGAATTGGTTGAAAATAAAATCTGTAGTGATCTTTGAGGTGAGGGTACTACTTTAATTTTGAAGACAACTCAGCCCCAGTTGGGGGGGTTAATTTGCATAAAATTCGCATATTCAAAAAAATTGTTTTTTTTTTCTATTTGAAATCTTCAAGAAATGTGGATTTCAACGATATATAACACTTAATGTAGAAGTAGACAGCTGAGTAATGATTTACAAACAAACTTGAGGTACATAATTATGATTAATTATGATTGATTATGACAGTTTTTCGCGCTGCCACCTTATTGACATTTTTTTTCGCTTTTCAGGCGGGAGCAAAAGAGTTAATGGATATGCCTTGTACGTTTTTATTAACTATGCCTTTGTTTTCAGTTTTATTTGCCTGTATTCTAGACAGAGGACCTTCACGCACAGTACAAACATTATAAAAATGCCTGTAGTTTGAATTGCATGACATTATTTTTAGTGTAAGGTAATGCTTACTCTAAAAATTGGTTGGTTGTCTTCCATGCTATACTTGTACTATCTTGTTAGCTGACCAAGACAGTGCAAAAGAATCTGCGGATTGTTACCAAGTTGCTAGTGCATCAGCTTATGCCTGCCTGATAGCATAGAGTTGCTTATGTTGTATTAGCAGGATTGCTATTTTATGCTTATTTTTAAGATTTGTTCTTTAAAGAGCAGTGTCTTAGAACATACACTCGTGAACCAAAAAAATGGGCCAAGAAGCTCAAATAATGATCTGAAAAATACTAATACTCAAGTTTGTTTGTAAATCATTACTCATCTGTTTACTTTTACATCAAATGTTATATATTGTTAAAATCTCCATTTCTTGAAGATTTTAAATATAAATTTTTTTTAAGATGCAAGCTTTATGCAAATTACCCCCACCAATAGATGTTGAGTTGTCTTCAAAATTGAAGTAGTGCCCTTACCTCAAAGATAACTTTGATTTTATTTTTCTACCAATTTTTTTAGAAATGGTCGCTAGATGATGATAAGGAAATAAGCTTTCAAAGTATATCAGTCAAAACTTATCTAAAAGTCTAGGTTTTTTACAATTTGTAGCTTTCTGAGGCCTATGACCTATTTATTGACCGGTACCAACCGATACTAAATTTTGTTAATTAAATTTAGTACCTAAAATATGATCAGTCATTATCTGCTGGAGGTTAGCCTAAACCATGTAACATTATATTGTTTGGAAACTAATATAACTTTGCAGATGCTAGAAATTTTCACATTGACGTTCAGCGTCACGTCATGATTGGCATATGGCTTATAAGATAGAATAAAAGTTCTCATTGAGTATAACTGCAGACAGTGCTTGCTGTTTCAACCTATCAGTTTTTATTAGTACAGTTGGTGATCACAAATCTTTTGAAGGCATACTACTTGGTTTGCCATTTTTAATCTTATCAAGCTTTGTTTTTTTGAACAACAACTGACTGCAAATCAATGGCTTAATTTTTCAATCACTATTTTGCTCGTAATTGATGGTATTGTATGTTTATTTGGTTTAATAACAAAAGTTGAGGTAAATCTTTAAAAAAGTTGGGGAAAAAAGCAATCAAATTTTTGAAAAAGGATGTATGTCAGCCCCCCCCGACGAACTGGTGCTCTTCATTTCAAATCATTCACTAATTGCTACATATAAGGCTCTTATTCTAAAAATAGAATTAGGGGCACTGTTCAAAGAAATAAAAGAGAGTTGACAACAAATCAGTCAGAAAAAACAGCTTTTTTCAGTACCACAATCAAAAATAATCATAGGGAATTGGCTACAAACCAAGAGATACCAGTTGAAGAAAACAGCTTTTTATCAGTACCACAACCAAAAATAATGACGGGGAGTTGGTGACAAAGTAAAAAATACTAATCTCAAAACACAGCTGTGATTGATCTTGATAAAAGTAAGATGATAAGAGAAGCAGGGAGTGGTATTTGCTAATCGATGCGGTAGCTTTCTTACTATAGAATGAAAGATGCATTAAACAGATAACCAGAAAGCCTTTTGTATATAATCAGTACATTTAACCTTTCAAAGGGAAATGGCATGCCATCTAACCATTCCTCCCAGTTGCACCACTGGATGAGATATTGTTGATTTAAAATAAATACAAGCAAGGCCTTGACAATTTTACACTATTTGACTGATAAAGAATCATCACAAAAATTGGCATCATTTTGATAGGTGTTCAAGTTAGAAACATATTTCATGGCAAGAGCAAAAAGTGTTGAAAACATTAATATCATGTTTAATACTTCTAAATTATTCAACACCATAAAAGCTGCAATAAGTGAAAACACTTTCAGACTTTGAAGTGGGAAAAAACCAAACAGTGTGTGTCTGTAAGGTTTTTAAACTTTAAACAGCGTGTGTGTTTATAGATACTAAATCAAATCATTTTAAACAAATGAACTTGACCTCAGTTTTAGCTGATGGCTGGTTATTTGTGAAAAATGTTTAAATTTGGGCAGCCTTATTAGGTAGTGTATATTGTATCATTAACATAAGTTTGAGCAATTTCTTGCAATTCAGAAAATAGCATTACTTCACTGTTGATTTTTGGCGTATTACTTACAATGCGTAATTGTAATAGATGTGGAAAGATTTAATTTTTGAAGTGCCTCTCAAAGTATTGTTGCAAAACCTTCCTCGCTTGCATCACATTGGTGTGCTGAAAAACGACAATATGTGGATAAAATGTGTGCTTGAACAAATTATGGATCAAAACTTGATTGACAGCTCACGTTTGCAAACATTCAGGTAGTTATGTTGTGCATTTTTCAGTAGATGTATTGTAGAAGAAACCACTCTTCACTGTCAATGCATCATACTTCTACTGTTGTTTTTTGGAAAACATTTTGTTGATGTTTTGCTATATTTTTTGGCACTGATCACCTTGTGAAATGTATGTCTACCACCAACTATGGATCAGAATCAGATTGGCAAGTAAGCTTTAAATTCTGCATACTGTAAATGGATATACTTTGATAATTTCTGCATCATACCACTTGCTGGTACTTTGATACACTCCCTGTGATATAATCACACCCACACTTGAGTGCATCACCTACCCATTTTTTTATATAAATTTTAATCTGTCTCATCAATTTTTTATGCCTTTTCCAAAACAAAATTTTTTTCAGTGTCAGAGCTCCACTGCTTTTACCCTCTTGGAAATTCAAAAATTAGGGCATTCAATAACTTAGTAACTGTTTGAAAAAGACGCAAATTGTTCAGCATCAAATCTATTGTAATATACCTATTCAATGCCAAAATAAGATCAAAATTGTATTTTGTTAGGAATTTTTAATGTGTATGATAGGGCCCACTTGAATAATTCAAAAGCAAATATTATCAAAAATGAAGGAAGAAAAGTTTTTAAATCCTTTAATTTGGTTATACAATGTCATAGTTTATATTTTATCAAGTTTTCATTCATTTTTACTCTTTTTCACCACTTGCAGGTCACTTTCCAGGGTTTTTACTTTTTGTCAGATGACAAAATTTGTTGCTGGTTTTATGCTTCGTTCAGCAAAATCATTTGTTACAACAACAGTTAGAAACTCTGACTCTTTCTTTAGAATCCAGAATATTCAGTAATAGTGTCTTCATTTCTATTACTAGACTTGACTAGGACCTGAGAGGTAAATTTTTCTTCCTACCTTATTCCTAATTTTTTCCCATCCATTATGTAATACTGAAAGAGAGCTTGACACACACACACACGCATGCATGCATGCACACATGTACGCACGTGCGTGCATGCATTAGCGTTTTATTAGTATGATTATTATTTTTTTGAGGAGTTGGAGCTGGTGAAATTTTATCAAATCTAACTCCACACCCTTGTTTTTTTGTCCCAGATTGTTACCCAAAAAGTTAGGGATTGACTTATAAATGAATATTGCTAATGCTAATGGATATTGGATGCCTGTGATAATGCTAATAGATATTGCTAATTGGATGCCTGTGAAGATGATCATCTTTGGGAGGAAGAAACGAAAGTGATGATGAGGACTAAGGAAGCTGAGTACTTGCCACTGTTGTGAAATGCTAATGAGGATGTTCTAAAAGAAGACTGGGATAAACTGTCTAATGAAAGCTCTGACTGATTTTGAAAAATTTTAATGTTTGTGCTTGATATTTTTTCAACCGAGTTGTAAAAAATTTTGTCATCTGACAATAATTTTGTACCAATTCAACATGCCAAAGTTAGGAGGTGCGACTTAAACTTGAATAAATATGGTTGATATTTTCCTCTTGGATATGTAAGAAAAACTTGTTTTACCGTTTTTCTTGCTTTTTATTGGAGTCACATTATCCTCCCTGGTTTGGTTGAGTTTGTTTTGATTAGCATTATGGTTTTTTGAGAGTTCAAACATTCAAAAAATGTGCACATTACATAAATAAATTTAATTTTCTCTGAAGCATATCGTATATTTCATCAGCAATACACTATAGATATTGATATAAAACATAGAGATAAAAAAAAGCAGTACAGTCAAATTTCATAAGCAATTTGCCAAGATTTTTTATGCAACCACTCAAATTATGCATTTACCATTATTAAAAATAGCTGACAAACAAAGCACTGAAGAAGATTTTTATGGTTGAATCAGGTAAAATACTACACAATTGCTGTGCATCGTGCACTGTGTGTTGTTTTCAGTTCGCTCACTCAATCAGTGTTTCCCCCATTGTATGTTCCAAAAATATAGTACAATTGGTTGAATGATATATTGGTTAATTGAATAAATAGCTTTTATTTCCATACAAATAACTTTATGATGCAGTAAACTGATATGTGTCAAAGTTAGGCATTTCTTCACCAATGATTGACAACGGTTTGAGATTTAAAATCCTTATTTGATAAAACAAATTTTGCAACTATCCAGTGTACAATTAACTCAATTTAAATGCATATACCATGGACAGAGCCATAGTTGAGGTAAAGGCTGTCCTACTTTTTCAAGTGGGAGACCGAATCCCCCTAAAACTAGCATATTATTTTTATACCTACTACTGAAGATGAAGTGCTTATATATTTCACCTTTTGTGTTCTTTTGAACTCCCCATTTTGGTATTGATGACTCTGCCCTTCAATATGATGTTATCTTTATTTTAGATGTCAAAAAGGACTTGTGGCTCCCAGTGTCTTGCTTTTCATAGAAACTAGGTCCAAGTGAATCTTTGGCCGTTGAGTTTTGCCAGCCCCTTGTCAAGAGGGCTATATTTTATATCACACCCATTAGAAACTTGTGACATTTGTGCTCAATGGGTCAATTATGAGTTTGATTCCTGACAACTCATGTCTTTCTCAAGCAGTTACTGAATGATCACTGTTTGAATGCTCTACTTTTTGAGGATCTACACAATAGAATTTTGGTTCTATCTCAATAGAGTTTTATGATTGAGGCAATGTCATGTAATACTCAAACAATTGGTTGGGCTGCAACTTTACTGAAACATGACAATTCAATACCAAATATCTTATCTACCAGCTGTAGATCCGTATCACTTCTTGTTCAGAATAACTAGAAATATATTCACAAATAAACTATACCCTAGCACTACTCACTAACAACAATTATCAATTCACTTAGCCTTTACTTTTTCAAAAAACAACGAGTATATTCCAAATTAATTAAATGCACATACACATAAACACAATCTAAGCATTTTTCTTTTTCTAGGTCTTAAAATTTTTGGTCGTCTTTATATCAACAAAAACATTGTTTTTTTTTTAAAGAAGATTTCAGTTAAACAACAATGGAAAATCATCATAATGTCATAGTTTAGACTTTCAAGTTTTACCACACCCACTGCTACATGACAATAGCAACCTTGCAATCCAAACTTGGTACACAACTTTGCTCGAATCAAAATGTGGTAAACAGGTTAGCTGCTTCAAAATCTCATGCACGTGTTTAGCTAATTCAAAATATAATTTTAATCATCAAAACATCAAACAACATCAAAACAACACTTTACTGGTTCTACAAATTATCACATATAACATTGACCAATGATCTGCAGTGACATCTCCTCTCATCTGTCTTGAGCATCTTCAAGTGTCGAGTTCGTTTTCTTCATTTCATCCTTCACTATCTCCTTCCTGGTTTTCTTTGGCGTTCCTGTTCTCACATTTGTCACAATTATCTTTTGCACTCTTTGTTGTACTATCCACATTCATTTGGTCAAGATGCCCCAACCATGTCTATCAATATTCTCAGATGATATCAATATTTAACATTGTTCAATTTCCTTTGACACTGTTGTCAATTTTATCCAGAAGTGTCTTGCTTTGCATCAACCTAACTATTCTCATTATTGTCTGCATTTTTCTGGCATCAGCTTTCATATCTGCTTAACCAGCCCCATAGCACAACATGCTTCTCACGCATGCTTTATGTATTTTATCTTTTAATCTGTGAGGGAGCATTCTGGCATGTAGTGTACCTGACCAGTGTTCCCTTTAAACGAAAGTGCGAATTTGCAAAATTATGTCCGGCGGATTTGCAGTTAAAATTCAACGGTGCGTAAAAAAAGTCCGGTGGTTTTTGGTAACTTTTTCACTTTGTTAAAATTTTTGCGATTTTGTTAGCAAAGTCTTAACCAACTGTTAAATGCATGGGAGACAGTGAAAAGAAATCCAAGTTAGGACAGATGCTTTTTTAGAGCAGTGCAACGTCTCATGCAAACATCGTGTGGCTGTGATGCAACATCGAGTGACGGCGACTTAAATTTTGCGCACGCCATTGCCACACTTTTTTCTATAACAAATTATCTCTCCAGCAATTAACCTGAAGTAAAATCAATTTTTTTGTTTACTTTTTCCCAGCCGCTTTCAATCGTAGCTAAAGAGCAGTAATAGCAAGCAGCTCTCAAACTTCAGTTTTAACACAAGACATCATTTTTCGAGGAAAGTTTAAAATTAAACTTGCTTAAAATCCTTTATATTTTCTTTACGTTTCAACGCTAACTTTAATCGTGCTTGTTAAGATAAAAAACCACATAGCTCTTGCTTTCAGTCAAG
This sequence comes from Trididemnum clinides, assembly GCA_963675345.1. Taxonomy (NCBI): domain Eukaryota; kingdom Metazoa; phylum Chordata; class Ascidiacea; order Aplousobranchia; family Didemnidae; genus Trididemnum; species Trididemnum clinides. The sequence continues at coordinate 28,137,165 of OY776305.1, read as the reverse complement.
CACAAAAACACCATTTTTAAGGATTGGTTCAGTTTTTGTACGTTACAAATAAATAACCTCCTTTTACTTGCCATTTATTAACACTAAAAATAAAAAAGAATGTAACTTCTAATCAATTTAGTTTTGAATTCCCTTCAAATACTTTCTGAACTGAGATTGAAAGTTTGCTTGCAATTGCAAAAACCTGTTGTTTAATTGATTACGATAGAGCAATGTAAGTTATCTAATTATTTACCGTAATCAAGCAACAGTTAAAGTTCGCAAGTAATTTTTGTTGTGTCATAGCTGCAATAACCTACCTAACATCACATTACTTCATAAAAGTTCTATTTCTGTTGCTCATGTCGGGCGTCGGCAAAGGGTTAATTTTATTTACGCGCATTTTTAACTTGTCATTCCAAAGTGCTTACGAATCACTGTTGCAAAGGTTCTAAAGTTTGAGACCAAATTTAACCACAATTAACTTACTGAAGAAAAATAGCCAGGTATTTCGCCGCCATCTTATAACAACCGATAGGCTACCTGTTTGTGAACATTTTGGGGCTGACATAGTCACGCTAATTATTACGTCACCGAAGCGCATTATCACAGTTTTTTGTCACAAATCTTTTCATTTCATATTAGGTAACTATAGCTGTCACCACCCTCACTTGGATCAAGACAAATTTCAAACCCCAGTAAAGACAAGATATATAATTAGGTTATGTCTTGTGGTCTTCTTCACTGTACTGCAATACTGCACATGTATTGCAGCATGTACAGTACCTAGCAACTAGCCGTACACTTCTTACGCAATGCAAACACAACAATTGATTGTTTGAACATAAAATACAAGTATGGTGCCAATAAAATGCGTTGAGTTTTGGTTTCATTAAATGCGCCTTATGTATGAAAATAAACACGTTAGAAGACGTTTATTGTTACTGCGTCTTATAGTCCAGTGCACCCTATGGTCCAAAAAATATGATAGTTGAACTTGCTCTTTTACAGCATCATCTTTAATGCAGTATTTCTGGACAGCAAACTTTGAGCTTTACCTTGTTTGTTATGTTGTTGAATCTCATTGTGCTCAATTATGTGGAATGATATTTTTGATTGTGAAAATCTCAAGGTGTCTACTACCTACAATTACAAGTGATACATCATTTGAAAACTATTTTCAAGATTTCAAATCTGTACTATAAAGTAGAGATTTTTATGTTTTACTTTTGTTTACTAATCCTAAACTGTTGGACGTACAAACATCAAATGTGGTATAATTTATCACCACCTCGGGTGATTCTCATGAAGGGTTGATAACATTATGATGATGACATATTTATACTTAAAAGAAAATTTTTGCTTTGTACGTACTGTCTACATTCATACATGCACCTTAACTCCTTTGAAACTACCAAGCACACTAATACAAAACTTGGTACCATAAATTACCCCTTGGGTGAGTGTCATAACGAGTTTGATGATTCCATGATGATGTTACAATTGAAGAAAATTTTTCAAAAATCACATTTTTTGATGTTGGAAAGCCATTTTGAGCTTAAATAAAAGCCAGCTCTTGACTTGCCTACTTCAAAAATATTTTACTGTTTTACAGGATCTATGATGATGTCATAATTACCAATTAGTTGTAGAAATGATTTTCCTTAATTTCCTAAAAAAAGCTGATCATAGACAGATGGTTGATGGCTCTTTTGGGACAAAAAACAGTTTTTTTTCATTTAAGGATTATAGGCGATACAACAAGTGATTATGTGTTTGAGCCATTTTAGGCTTAACTCTTCCAAAAATACTGGACATGCAAACACCAAACTTGCCATGATTTATTGCCACATCAGGATGTTGGCTGTAAGGAGGTTAGTGATGTCATGATGATGTCACAATTGAAGATAAATTTTTAAAAATTGTTTTTGATGTTGGAAAGCCATTTTTGACTTAAATAAAAGCCAGCAGCCGACTTGCCAACTTATGTCACAGTTGAAGATAGATTTTTTGAATTGTATTTTTAACCCTACGTTAGTACCCTGGGGTGTTTCGGCACCCCACAAAAAACTTTTTTATTATAATTTTGAGTTGGCAACAATGACATGGACTATCTTCCAAGTACCTTCCTAAATAAGTGAAAGGATAAATCACTGAGAATTTCATAATCCCATACCTTACACAGTAGGAGATCAGAGACATTTGTTGTGGTTTGGGGTGTGACGTCACCCCATGATACTAAGCAGGCCATTCATTAGTTTCCTGGATTTCGGCGTTAGTTTTCTTTCTTCTGCTTTTTTAGACAAATTCATATTTATTGATAATTGTTAATTAATATTACTTTTGCTGATATCAAGAAAATAAACATGCTTAATTTATAATTTTTATTTTTTTATTCTTGTAAAGGTATAATGCATGTCAAAATTTAACTATTTTCAGTGGTTGACCTGATGTGATACAAAAGCATTTTTCAGTATCAGTAAATGAAAATTTTTTTACTTATTGGTAACTATAAAAACTTACAAAAGAAGCTGAATGAACATCATGCAATGATAAGCAAGAGGACATGGATTTTAAGAATGGGGTGTTCAAACACCCCAGGGTACTAACAGTGTTACAAACTGTGTGAGTACTAACGCAGGGTTAATGGAAAAAAGGCGATTTTGAGCTTAAACATAAGCCAACTTGCCAACATCAAGAAATTCATATTTTTAGGAACTAAGATCACATTATAGTCTAGCATTGATTCTAACCTTTGTTAAGCTTCATACAATATGTCTAAGCCAGAGGTGCTCATTACGTCGATCGGGAAGGAACTGTGGGTAGATCGCATAGGGTTACCATATTTTTGAAAGCGAAAATCGGGACATCGGATGGAAAATTTTAACTTTACGAAATTTTTTGGCCTATTCAACTTCTGTGTGATTACAAGCGGGACGCTGAGATGCGGTCTCAGGTTCGGATGTCGAGGCAAGGGTAAAAATTTTGGAAAAAAAAGTTGGGGTGTTTTCGAAAAAAAAAAAAAAGGTCATCACCCTTTGCGAAGCACATTTTCTGTCGTTTTTAGACCTGGCTATGGCAAAAATTTGCCCCGCAGACAGTGATGACCTTTTTTTTTTTTTTTTTAGAGACCACCCCAATTTTTTTCAATCAATCCAGATCACCACCTGCGCCTCGTCATTTTTATCTCAAACCTCACATTAATAATATGTTTTGCATTTTTAGTAGGTGGTAGATCTCTTTGACTTGCTTTGACTTGGTCATGTCATAAGTAGCTCTCAGGCTGGAAAAGTGTGAGCACCCCTGGTCTAAGCTAATTGCAAAAACGGCAAAGCCACACACTATTGGTAAAGACCTTTTGTTACCAGCCATAAAAGAAATAATTAAAACAGTATTGCTACATACTGCTTCCTCAATTTTGCCTGCTGTGCCTCTAAGCAATGATACAGTTCAGCAACGCATTGATGAAATGAGCTCTGGTGTATTAAAACAACTTGTTGAATTGCTGTTTGTATCCAAATATTCACTGCAAATAGACGAATCCACCTTAAGTGATAACAAATCACTACTGTTGAGATATGTATGGCTTATACATAATATGCAGGCTCAAGAAGAAATGATTTTTGCAATTAGTCTTCCTGCTGATACTTTGGCAACAACTGTTTTCAATGCACTGGAGAAATTTTATGAAGAAAAGGAAATACCAATGCAAAGTATATTGCAATGTGCAACAGACAGTGCTGCGACAATGGTTGGGAAGCATCGAGGATTTATCGCATTATTAAAAAAGAAAATACTTGGACTCATTGCAACTCACTGCAGTATCCACAGGCAGCATTTGGTTGCTCTAATCTCAGTGTTGAACTGCATAACTCATTGCATATTGTGCTAAAATGCATCAATAAGGCAAAAGCTCATTCTCTTAATGATAGACTTTTTCGTGCATTTTGTCATGACAACAAAGAAAATTTTGAATGTCATTTATTACGTACAGCAGTGCGATGGCTTTCAAAAGGTGCTTGTATGACTCGCTTTTACTCCCTTTACGATTCAGTGATCGAATTTCTCTTCAGCATCAATTGTCAATTGGCTGAAGCAGTAAAACCATTAAAAAATGATATCGCTTATTCGGCAGACGTTTTTGCTATCATGAATGAAGTGAACAAAAAACTTTGGGGTGAAATGATCATGCTTATCAGGTGAATAAGCGTGATAACATCATTTATATTGAAGCTTACCTTGTACAAGAAAATATGGGGCAAAACATTCTGTCTCAATTTCTAAATCTCTGTGGGAATGATGTTACAGAAGATGAACGACTGAAATACTATTTGCATTTACATAATCTAGTGGAAGATATGCACATTCACTCTGCAGATCTTGTTAACCTCAATGCCCCACGCTGGGTAATTCAACCATTTTCTACTGATGCTGCAGACCTAAAAGTTGAACTTCAAGATCAGTTTATTGACTTGCAAAATGATGACGAATTCAAAATGAACTTTGAAGAAGATAGGTATGATATATTTTGGTGCAAGGCATTTGGCAAATACCTGCTCATATAGAACGAAGTAAGAGCATGGGCTATCTCATTTCCTATGTCTTATTTGGTAGAAAAAGGGTTTTCAGCCATCATGCTATAGCTATCAAAACAAAGAAATTGTCTTTCGATCAGCAAACTGGGCAATTTACGATTGTACCTGACCAAAATGTCTCCAAATATTAAAAAGCTCATGAAAGATCACCAAGCTCATCCATCTCATTGAAGAAACACTATTCACTATAATTCATCTACTTGTTTAAGTATTTGTAATAGATTTGTACTTTTACATCTTTCAGTATTGCTGGGGAGAGAGGAGGGTGATGATGAAGTATAGAGTGCTGTAAGGGGGCAACGGTTACATAAAGTTTGAGAACCACTGCTCTAGCTCCTTAACCAGTCACCTTGACACATTTTGCTGTGTTATTTTATGAGCAGGCCCTTTGTCTCCTGGTCTGGTATCTTTTTTCTAGTTTGGCCAGGCTCGGAGTGAAACCAAGACTCTGCAAATCTTCCTAAGTGCTTTTGCGTCCAGTCACCCACTCTTGCTTCTACTTCTTCTAGGGAGGCTCTTGCTTGCCCTCTCTCACCTCCTTAGAACCTGCCTTCCTTCATTGTGGAGTGCACGTTTTTCTCTCCATGCTCCCTCTCTGATCCTCCTTTCTCTTGCCAAGGTGTGGCTTTTGCTCACCTTTACTATCTCCCATCTCACAATCTGGTGATCTAGACAGACGGCTCTTTTCCTTTTGGCAAAGGTGGCTTTGGTGTACTCGCCAACTGCTCTCTCTTTGTGGCACTGAGGCCACTCTCTCTTTTTTGCAAGGCCCAGTAGGTTCAAATTTTTCTGCTGAAGCCTTTACCATTCTACAAGCTCTTTACTGGTCTCGACAGCATCACAAGTCTGCCAATTTTGTTCTGTTCCCTTTTTTTCTCTCTGACTCTTGCTCTGTCCTCTCCTCCGTCTTTCTTTTTACCTCAATTGATCTGGCAGGAACTGTCTTCTCTCTTCTCCTGTTCTATCAGGCTACAATGGGTCCGTGGACACTCGTTTCTCCCAAGGAATGACACAGCTGGTGAGCTGGCCAGATGGGTAGTGCTGCTTGTGCCCTCTGCAATCTCTTGTATTCTCTCTCTTATCTTTCGTATCCACTTTTTTCTTGAACTGGATGCATGCTATCTCATCTAAATTTTTCAATGCACAGGTTTCCTCAATCTCCACTGAGGAATCTGTGATCACTTGTTTTTGCCGCAATGGCCACATCCTACTGTTAAGCTCTTCTCTAGGATTGGCAGAAATGAGAATCCTTCTTGCAGCACCTGCAGACATTTGTCCCAGGACGCCTCTCATCACATTCTGCACTGTCCAACTGCAGACTCCTTGTGTTGCTCGCTTTTTAGTAATTTGTCCTGACCCTGAAGAGTTGCCCAGCTTCTGGGGCTTAATGGTCTTCCACCATGCCCCCATCACTCAAAAGGGGTTGGGTAGCAACAACAACATAAACACATCAAATACACAAAAGATTGTTTAAATTAAGATAGATGTAATATTGTGCAAAGATTTTTTATTATAAATTTGACCTTGTGGTCAACAAACTAGATAGTTTCTTCTGATGGCTACGCTGGGTAGTTTTTTTTGCTTTGAATACTCAAGCACTTCAAATTACCATGACAGCAATAGGTATGATTTTTTGTTCAGAGCATTGTCCTCTGCAGCACAAAGCCCTTACTCCTTTTGAAAATGATTTTTATGAAATAGCTTGCTCACTTAAATTTACACCAGTGCAAAATGTCTTTCAAAGTCAATTAGTCAAGGATTGAAAGGATATCAATGCATCCAACCACATTCTTGTCCCAGGAGACAAAACCACCAATCTAAATAAATTAAATGAGCAGAATTACAAGAAAATACCACTGGACAATGTTACTGTGTCAGACCAGGAGACGGGAAGCAGTACCATTAGTACAATTAACCATCAAGTTAAGTTAATTGTAGCCTGGTTAAATCTCAGTTACAGAATTGATTAGGTTCTAGAACAAAATACTTGTATAACTTCAAAAGATCACAAGCAAAACTTCCCAGATAATCCAAAATGTTAATTAATCATTCCTGCGAAAATGGAAATACACTAGATCAGCAAGCACATACTAGAAAGTATCAATCCCTATGTTCATTCAGAAACTGGCCTTTTACCAGTGGAAAAACACTGCTAGAGTTGTTTCATCATTTAAGAGCTTTTAAAACAAAACCAACCTCAGATTTATGAAATACGATGTGGCAGACTTTTACTTTTTTGTTATTGTGAAGCTACTCACAGATGCAATCTCATGTCAAAACAACACACAACAATCAAAGATGAGATAGTCAGTATTGTTGTGCACAGCAGATTATCAGTTATATTTTGCAAAGGAAACCCATGCATTTAAGAGAATTCACTGTTTGACATTACTATGACTTGCTTTAATGGAGCAGAAGTGTGTAAATTAGTTGGTCTATTCCTCCTAGACAAAATATCAACAATCTCTGATTACAAAGACAATAGATTGTACTGAGATGATGAAGGAGGCAGCTGGTTCAATCACTGAACAAAAAAAGAAAAATTAGTTTAACTCCTGAAGGCAATGAACTAAAAATAACAGTGCACAGTAATCTTATCAAAACTTTTTGGATGCCCTCTTCAACCTCTCGTCTGGAAAAATTTTGGCCTTTCAAAAAATCCAACAATAAACCACTTCATGTTGACAATATGTCAAATCACCCACTCAGCATTAAAAATTAATTGCAACTATGATAAGGCTATGAATGTCAGACCTTTCTTCATTATGCAAAGGAAAGATGAGAAGTGGTACAAAATTTGAATAAAGCTTTAGTTATCGACCATTTCATATTACTCTTTTGCAAAGAATAAGTGAAAACTCTAACGTTTTCGTCTAGCTCTCATCAGGAGTTATCGCTAGAATGAAGCCTGGTGTTGATGGCGAGGTATTTATAGCGAACGAAGCTGGTGAGAATGGCGGAACGTTCTGATTGGTAGACAACCAGACGTTTCGTCGAGTCCGAATCAGTGACGTAATTTTAATGTGTAGACGAATTCTGTTTGGTGGCAAAGCTCCGGTTTAAGCATTTTGATGAAAGTCGCTTCCAGGGTAGATAAATGAAAAAGTGTTCTTCCTTTAGCCAAAATAGAAAATTGGTTATCATCATATTGAGCGGCGCATTTTATATTGTTGAGGAAGTGTTGTCTAATTGCTGAACTACAGGTATGGTTGGATTGAGATAAGTCACAACTTGTTTGAGCTTGATTTCTTATTGCTTTCGGTATATGCTGTTTTATTCTATCCTGCAGTCTTTGAGATGTGCGGCCTACGTACCGACAATCACAGCGGCACACGTATTGGTAAACGACCATACTTTGTTGCTTGGTAGGCACGACATCTTTGCGGACCATTGGAAGCATCTTTCTTGTGGAAAACGCTACACGAAGCTTTACTGCACCAAAACATGAGCTGACAGCAGTTTTGCATTGATTTTCAAATTTTGTTGAGATATTGCCAATCCATGGTAGCTTAAGGTAAACTGGACATTGTTCCGGTCCTTCTTTTGGCAGTAATTTAAACTGTTCAATCTTCCTTTTTATTCTCGAATTAATTACATTTTCTGGATAACCATTGGAGTAGAGAATCGATCGAATGAAATCTATTTCCTGGAAATTAGATTTCATTTCATTTCCAGGAAATTTCCAGGAAATAGATTTCATTCGATCGATTCTCTACTCCAATGGTTATCCAGAAAATGTAATTAATTCGAGAATAAAAAGGAAGATTGAACAGTTTAAATTACTGCCAAAAGAAGGACCGGAACAATGTCCAGTTTACCTTAAGCTACCATGGATTGGCAATATCTCAACAAAATTTGAAAATCAATGCAAAACTGCTGTCAGCTCATGTTTTGGTGCAGTAAAGCTTCGTGTAGCGTTTTCCACAAGAAAGATGCTTCCAATGGTCCGCAAAGATGTCGTGCCTACCAAGCAACAAAGTATGGTCGTTTACCAATATGTGTGCCGCTGTGATTGTCAGTACGTAGGCTGCACATCTCAAAGACTGCAGGATAGAATAAAACAGCATATACCGAAAGCAATAAGAAATCAAGCTCAAACAAGTTGTGACTTATCTCAATCCAACCATACCTGTAGTTTGGCAATTGGACAACACCTCCTCAACAATATAAAATGCGCCGCTCAATATGATGATAACCAATTTTCTATTTTGGCTAAAGGAAGAACACTTTTTCATTTATCTACCCTGGAAGCGACTTTCATCAAAATGCTTAAACCGGAGCTTTGCCGCCAAAAAGAATTCGTCTACACATTAAAATTACGTCACTGATTCGGACTCGACGAAACATCTGGTTGTCTACCAATCAGAACGTTCCGCCATTCTCACCAGCTTCGTTCGCTATAAATACCTCGCCATTAACACCAGGCTTCATTCTAGCGATAACTCCTGATGAGAGCTAGACGAAAACGTTAGAGTTTTCACTTATTCTTTGCAAAAGAGTAATATGAAATGGTCGATAACTAAAGCATTATGCAAAGGGTTTGAAGAAGCTGCACTAAGGTATTATGAATCATTGCATAATCGTGGTTACAAAACTGATGTTTGACCTTAACAGAAAAGCCATCATCAAAAAACAGGTGGCAAGGAAGAAACACTGTGTGGTTTAAGCCCCCATTTAATGAAAACGTGGAAACAAACATTGGAAAAGAATTCCTCAACCTGCGACACAAACACTTCCCTCATTATGTCAACTTCACAAAATCTGCAATAAAGACAAAGTTAAAGTAAGCTACAGCTGTATGCCAAACATAGGCAATATTGTCAAAACGCACAACAAGCAGATAATATTTAGAGAAACGGAACTAGTGCCACCATGCAATTGCAGAATGAAAGAAGTGCACTGCCCAATGAATGGGTATTGCTGTAATGGCCAGTAGTATATTGAGCTACCATCTCAACTGATAGTATATCAAAGTCTTAAATTGGATCTTGCTATATATAATTTAAAGCCCACTAATACATCCAGAAACAATTATTCATAAAAAAGAGAAAGAATCAATGTAATGGTGCTCTCAAAAGCCATCTGGAACACCAAAGACAAAGGAGAGACACCAAAATAGAATGGAAAATACTGAAACCGGCACCATCTTATAGATGTGGAGGAAGCTGATATGTTATCAAAAGTTGGCCAATTTAAAAGCAGACCTAACAACCCTAAACAAAAACTCCAAAATAACTCCACAATGCAGGCATAAGGCGAAATTTGAACTGAAAAACTAATCCACTACATAACGTTTATCTTAATTTAAATAATTTTTTGTATATATGAAGTGTTTATGTTACCCACTAAAGTATAAGTCTGTAACCTTACATATGTCTAATTTTTCCTTTACTGTGTCACAAAACCAATTTTTATGTTCTAGCACTGTTAACCATACCTTAAGTTTTTCTCATCACTTTGCTTTAGTTTCTATTGCACAGGCATCAACCTAGTTCAACAGTATGTTTTATGTAAAGATGAGCAGTGATACAAAATTTCCATAAAGCTTTTATTATCGACCATTTCATTAAACTCTTTTAAAAAGAATAAGTGAAACTCTAACAAAAGCTTTATGTCTTATGTGAAAATAATGTTGGATAATGTCAATTGATATGAAATCTTGAGTTAGTTTCATAAGCCTTGTAGTCAGCAATGCAGTCTTGTTTTAGGTATTGGTTGTTCAAAAAAGTAAGCCGCAATGTAGTGACTGTGTAACCCCATCATAGCGATCTGTATAAAATTAATCCACAACTATACCCTACTTCCCTCTTTCCTGTAAAAATGTCTCTTTCAATCATACCAAATCCGTTCAACCAGCATTTTTGTACATTTTTGCGATTGGTTTTACAGATTTTATGCATGCCTGATAAGCCTTCAAGAAAACAGCTGTTGCAGGAATAAATTTATTGAAATATGAAATATTTTTTGTGATCTATAATAATAATAATAAACACTATAATGTTGGAATTTTCCTGCTATGAAAACTGCATTATATTTACTGGCAATTATTTTTCCTCATCACATCAGTTTTTGCCGTGGTCAGTATACTCTCAATCAAACTCTTTATGACTTAGTCCAGCATGGTCCACATGCAGGCCCATGGGCCAATTTTGGCCAGTGAATAACTACAGGGTGATAAGCGTGATTACGATATGGTTGCCACACGTTTGGACATGTCAGCAAATAATCAAAAATTTGCTAAACCATGGCCTGCGGAATATATTTTTAGTTTCTGATGGCCCGTTATAAAATTAAGTTGGACCACACTGACTTAGTCCATCTTTGATGGTTCATAAATCCAGACTTGGTTTTTGGCAATATTTGCTACTTGGAATTTGTCAAAAGCATTAGACTTTGTCCTGCTCCAGGTTCTCTTTCGCAAAATTTTTTCAGTGGTCTTCCTCCTTTTTTGGTTGGTAAACTCAATCATTTGCATACTTTCACACTTGCATATTGTTACACTATCACAAAATCAACTCCTTTGGAGTTTGTCTCGGTATTTTACAGGGTTGTGTTTCGATCCCCTTCACTGATTTCTCTTCATCTATAATCCTTCTGCTTCCCCTTCTTATTTTGTCTGCTGCTCTCTTCATGCTGACGATTTTGCTATCTTGTTTCAAACAAATCAGTCTTGTAGTTTCACCACTTACCAGGCAGACTCATTGATGGACACCCAAAGCTTTTACGACATACTGGGTAAGATTTAATACAGTCTTCTTTTGTCGTGAAGCACTAACAGAAATTAAAATATAATGTAGTTAGTTGTTGATTCAAATCTCACCAGGTCAGACTGATAACTATTATGTATGAATGGTAGTAACTAATTATTTTTTTCATGATGCAGATTTTTCTGGTATCGACATTTTTATGCTGCAGCATATCATCACAAGAGGAGGTATAAATGGCAGCCAAATGTTGAAATTCTATCTGCTCTTGATGCCGCGTTTTATTCTGGCCTATTACAGTCAGAGGTTAGTTACTTGTACATACTTACATTTAAATAAATCTAAACAATAGCTGATTTAAAATGAAATGTTTAGATAATGTTTGCTTTGAACCATTGCTTCCAAAAGCAAAACCATCAAAAATACCTTACATTTTTGCTCTTAGCAGGCTCAACTAGGGTTTCATTTTTTTCTCCATACTTCTAAATACCTTAGTTCAGTTCTTTTTCTCAACAGTTTTTCATACCAAGTTTGAATTTGACCTTTTTTGTCTTTATGGCAATATCATGACTAGGTACTGGGTTCTCCGAGTTTTTTTATTTAAAATTTGCTAGTTTTTGTGTAACTTTCAAACCACTTTGTCTAGAACACGGGTCACCAACTGGCGGCCCGCCACGCTGTTTGGTGCGGCCTGCTGAGGGCATCAGCATACAAATATAACCAAAGATACTTTTCTTGTACTTTTTTTCTTAATTTTCCTGGGGAGTTAGAAGTTAAAAGGAGTTAAAATAAAGACAAAGACTCCCTTGTCACGTCATAATCAGCATTTCAATAAAGTTTGCTCGCAAAAACTGAGTTGGCGTACGAAGAAAAGAATTTTGCATTACGAAATTTGCAGCTGGCAGCCAACGTGATATAGAAAACAGGATTGATTTTGTTGGAAAGTTGAAACGTAGTAAAATGGCTGTTCCCAAGTCTAACAATAGTAATAACTGAAGAAGGCAGAAGTTTTAATGAAAAGTAGACGATTACTTTTTGTTCCAAATAAAAACAAAGCAACCTGTCTAATATGAAATGAAGTAATCATTTAGAAAGTGTACAACGTAAAACGCCATTTTGAAAGTTGTGACAAAGAGTTCAATCAGCTAAATGGAGAAGTACGCAATCAAAAGATTGCTACTTTGAAGAGAAATCTTTCTTACCAGCAAAGCGTGTTTGTGAATTTGCAAGATGTCAGCAAGCCAGCTGTGAGAGCAAGCTTTTACGTGACTCAGTTTATAGGGGAGAGCGGCAGACCCTATACAGGTCGTGAGTTCGTTAAGAAGCGCTTGATAAAGGTTGTGCAAGAAACGTGTCCCGACAAGCATTGGGGACGTTAGCCTATCAGCTTCTACGATTGCTAGAAGAGTCGAAAACATTGGCGAACATCTTCATGAGACACTAAAAGAAAGCGCTAAGTTCTTTAAGTACTTCTCTCTTGCAATCGATGAGAGTAACGATACTACTGACACAGTCCAACTGTTAATTTTTATTCAAAGTATAGATGCCAAATTCAGAATCACAGAAGAGGTATGTCTCTGCGGAGTTTAGAAAGCTCAACAATTGCTGAAAATATATTCTCAGAAGTTACTACAGCTCTGAGTAGCCTAGGTCTTTTATGGAAAAATTTGAAAAGCATAACAACGGATAGGGCAAGAAATATTGTGGGCAAGAAGAAGGGAGTTTCAGCACTCATGAATGAAAAGTTACTGATTAGCAAGATGTAGCGTGGTTCTGTGCATATTTGCAGTATGTAGCGTTGGATACCAAGTACAAAATGCGTTATTTTCAAGCATAGAGTCAACCTATCTGAAGTTGTATTAGTGCGGCCTGCCAAAGCTCTACTTAGTACCACTATGGCCCGCATACAAAAAAGGTTGACGACCACTGGTCTAGAACATTTAAAAATGCATTACAACGATGCAGATTAGTCGATTTCCTATCTGTGTTCTGAAGAATATCTTTGCCTATTAGCAAAGAAACACCAGCAAATTAAGAAAAAGTCATTTTTTGTGAAAAAAACACTGTTACGTCGCGACACGCATGTCTGCCTCACGCTACGGCGAACAAGAGAAGGACGAGATGTCATCGTTGAAACTTAGTTTATTCAGTGAAAATTCGAGGAGAAATTAATGAACCGGAATGAAATAAATACCACAAATTTACAACGAACTGGTTTCTGTAACAAGGTAACAGATACCATATAATTGCTACTTGCGTAAATGACTGATATGCAAAACTTACCAACTTGTTTTTCGACATAACATCCAACAACTTTTATTCATTTAATTAGAAATTCTTACAGCTGAAAAATGGTACAATATAAGATGCTAGTGGATTTAATAATTGGTATTGCCATACACTAACGAACTTTAGTTGCTGCTGCTGCTGCTGCTACGGTAAACAATGCAATGATGAAAGGTTTTGAGTAGAAATTTCAACTGATATCAATCAATTAGAGCAATGCAGCAGAATCGAATTCTGTTAACGAGCTCAGCTAGAAATAACAATGCGGTAGAACAAAGCATAGCCCTGAGGTTACAATAATTTAAAAAAACACAAACGAGAATACGCTAATTAGGTATTTGACCTTATCAGATAGGTCAGCTTCGCAAAATTTTATAGCAAAAGGGTCGCAAGCTCAAAACTCGCGCACATCCAAACGCAATTTCAACGAAAAACGATTTATGACGTAACAACAAACACTTTACATCAAGTGAAACCATAGAACTTCTTCACGTTGAACAATTAATACCCTGTGCTTTGTCTTGCCAGCATACTAAATAACGTACCAGTCACAAAAAAGAAACCTAAGTTAGATGATACCTTTATCGTAAGGATCAATTTTGCAAGCAATAAAGTTATGGCAGGGTAGTCTAATAGAGGATCAAACCAATTGCCAAGCACATTGAATCATGTGAATAAATTTTCACTCAGTGTAAAAGCTACCCTGAAATGCTAAAAAGAGTTGAAAAAGAACTTTTTCCCATTAGAAAAAGATGTGTTCCCATTATTAATACTTTAGATTAAAAAAAAAACAGATGGTAACATTGTCAATGTGAAGTAACAACAAGATAGAAACAAAGCTAAAAGAAATTGTGGAGAAGTGGAAAGCTGCTGTCGAAAAAGCACAACAAATGAGTGTAGAAACTGTTAATGAGCTTGGTTAATGCTCCTGCAAGTTTCCAATCACTAAAAAGCGTGTGTTTAGAGGTAAAGCACAATGCAGATCTAAATGTGAATCTCGTGTATATTAGCTTGAAATGCAGTTTGGAAATAAAGTTGACAAATGGTGACGTTAGAGAAAAATCACTTCTGCTAAAGATAACCACAATCCTCTGGTTTATCAAAAAGCTACTTGAAAGAACAGCAGCAAATGACAATAAAAGGAAATAGTAATCTATCTGTGTATTTGTGTTCAGCATTTTTTTTTGTTAAAATTATCCGCTCTATAATAAATGATGTCATTTACTTATACTTTCACAACTGTTGTCCAACTAGTACTTGTTGCTTCCAAATTTGGTAATGACATTTCTACATGTAATATGTTCTTTTTTCTGCACATGACTCAACTAACATAATTTACAGATTTACAATTCAACATTTACCATAAAAGGTAAATTCTCTGTAGTTGTTTGTCTAAACAAAAATTACAAACTCTTTCTGCTAAATATACCCGATGTAGTAAAGTAAATATTTCAATTTGTATTAACACTAAACTTGCTTTCTTCTGTAAGGTTTAGTTTGTTGATCTTTACATATTACTTTTGATAACTAATTAACCCATAAATTGACATAAAAAGTCAAAGATTGCAGAATGAGCACACAGCATTTTAGCGTTTGCCTTATTTTTGGTAACATGTGACAACCATGATTGATGCCACACTTCAACAATGGCCACGTTGTATAATACCACATGTAATATAGTACCACCTTGATCACTGTTGAATTCAACATTTTTTGACTACTGTGGGCCCCTCCAGCTATTTTGTTTGCACTTTTCTTCTTTAGATTTGCACAACAGCAGCAGAGGCCTCAAACGTATATTGATTTTCCACACATAGTTCAAAGTTGTTATTTCCGATATATTTGCTGTTGACTGAAAGTGGCCCATAAGAGAAAATCGCAAAAAGTTTCACTCCCAAAAGTAGCACAAAGCAGATATTGTATTGCCCACATGATATTTGGTCATAGCGATAAACACTTGGATTAAAAAATTGATATAAGCCACAAATAATGTTAAAAAATGTAGACATAAGATTCCATCAACAACCTTAGATCCTAAACCTTTTGGCAACATAATGGGCTGGAGTGCATGGCATAGACATAAGTTTTTTCAAAAGTAATAATTGTGATGTATGGTTGTCTTAAGATAGTGGCACCTCTGAAAATAGAGTAAATCTGAATTTGTCAAAACATAGACCTAAGTTACCTAAGTAAAAAAAGAAATCGTAAAAAGTGGACTTAAGTCTGTTTAATATTAAACCAGAAAATTCTTGAATTGTTTAGTTTTTAGTCATCTATTGCGGAACAAAATGTTGTTGAATAATATAAATTGAAATGATATATTGTTTGAAATAACGTTTGAAAACGCTAAAATAAAGTCATGGAAAAGGTAAACTTGGTTGATTAAAAGTTCAATGATTTTGTTGAGAAAATTTTGTGGGAGCCCTGATTGTCTCAGACGGTGCACAGGTTGAAAAGGTCTACGTTCAGTTCTTTGGTAGTGGGGTCAGTTGTGAACTAAACTACATTATACCGCTATCCATTCTCGGAGCCCACCAATACGCTCATTACTTGTTTGGAAAGGCAATTTGGTCAGTGCAAAGTTGAAATACTGTATGGATCTTAACTTGGATGACCAAACAGAGATTTACTTGTCCAATACTTTTTACCGCACAAACTGGAAATAGACGCTTTGCTGCCCGAGAGCTAGGTGGATGAGTTACATAAGTGACTTGGCTCGAAATTCAATCAGCTGAATCAGCAGATGCAGCTGAGAACGTAACGTATGAAGGTGCTCTTTAGTGCTACTTCCACCGTGACCGTGAAGAGGGATAAAATGTGGTGTCTGTGTATGCATGTATGTGTATATTACACACACGCACACACGCATGCACGCACGCATGCACACATATGTTAGAGTGGTTTGAAAAAAGTTTTTTGAAATTTCATCACGGGGTGTTCTGAAAACCTGGAAAACTTTTAAATAGTAGTATTTACTCTCATTGTTATAGGTAAGCCCCCAAACCCAGCAACCTACTCCCAACAAAAAGGTCAAGAGAAGTCAAATTTAGTAAATATGCTTCCCTAACGACTTGTATATGATGCTCCACTGCTTGATTGTGGCATGGATGTTGCAGTTTTACAGCTGTTTGTCGAATCTTGTCCAGTTTTCACAAATGTATTTAGTTGGTTGTAACCCTCACATAGCTAAAATTGTGTTTACTGCCATGCATTGAAGTTGGTCGACTTCACCACTCAACATTGAAAGAAAAATATTCCCCGTATGAGCAGAGTAAGAATTTTGTACTAGAGTTTTCAAGGCTATGCTTCTGGCTGTTCCGTGAATAAATGTCATTACACGATCTTAGATTGCTTAGTGATTCTTTGCACCTTCAGATACAGAATTTTGAAACTATCTGAAACCATTAAGAAAAATAAGCGCTTATACAAAATCTGCTCGAGTTGAAGTTCTATATCTTTGTCAACATCGTCTAAAATTATCCACCAACAGAGACGATAAGCACAAAATTGATCTGTCCTCAAATTATCAAGCACTCTTTTAGGTATATATGGAAAGCTTGCATTTTTTATTGGCTTGAACTTTGCAGCATTTCATCTCAAACATTTTACCAGATAACTTCTTCCAACTGAACCTGAAAACGAATCTGAAAATTTTAAAGTGGCATGGATGTTTTGAAAAGTGTGCTTTAGCGGTAATTCAATGCAGAGCATCAGGCATATAGACCGCTGCAAAGACTGCAAAGTTCTTCCAGTTTTCTGATTGCTCCATTATATTCACCAGTCATAATAGAAGTTTCATCACTACCTATTACTCTCAAATAGTGTTCCAACATTGTACCCTCTTCATAAACTGATGTATCAATATCGATTTCGTTTCCAAAATTTAATGTGGTATGTGTTCTACAAGTTCAACAGTTCAATACCATTTATTATTTTTCTTGATTACTGTAAGAGTTGCGTCCTTTTTGCCATATGTGTGTATCCCATCAACATATTGAAAAAGTTTATCTTTGTACTGTTGTATCTTTAGCCAGTATTTTTCCCTTTCTCTCCTTGGTTTGTGACAGTTTATTGCTAATAATTGGTTTGTGTACTAGTTAATCCATGGTTAATCAAAGCACTTGTGGGGAAGTGCGGCTCTAACCCTATGCGATATATTGTATTGATCACGCATTGAGCCAAGTTACAACATGAATGTCGATTTTGACCCAACTTGGTACTTTTTGAAGATGGTTCAAGGATGGTGGTATTATTTGAGTCGGCACGGCTCATTTTTATTTTGCTGGCAGAAAATGGCATTGTTTCTGCAGAAGTAAAAGGCAAAACAACTAAAGCCTCGGTTGCTTGGGGATTGGAAGTTCTTCTGGTGAAACAAAGGTCAAAGGTCATATTCTGTCAATTTTTCCTTGGTGTTGAGACATTTTGCAGCTGTTTTTGTTGTTGTTACTCGACCCCTTTCTTGGGTTGGAGGCATGGCAACTCCCCGGGACCTCAGCCAAAGGTCATAGAGAGACAGAGAGTTGCCAAAGAGTGAGCGACTTAAAGAGTCTTTAGCTGGACAGTACAGAATGAGATGAGAGGTGTCCTGGGTCAATTGTTCACAAGCAATGCAGGAAGGATTCTTGATGCTGCCAATCCTAGAGAGATGGAGCTTAACTGTAGGATGTGTCCGTTTCAGCCAAGACAAGAGAGAACACAGCAAGCGTGATAAGGTAGTACAAATTCCTTGGTGGAAATTGAGGGAACCTGATTGATAAAAAATTTAGTTGAGGCACTATTCCTCCAGTCCTAGAAAAGAGAAGAGTGGATACAAGAGATAAGAGGAGAGAGACTATAATGGTTTGCATAGGTTGTGAGTAGCGCTCCTCGTCTGGCCAATTCATCAGCCGTGTCATTCCCCAGGAGAAACGAGTGTCCGGGAACTCATTGTAGCCTGATAGAACAGGAGGAGTGGGAAGACAGTTCCTGCCAGATCGATTGAGGTAAAAGAAAAGACAAAGCAGAGGACAGGTTGGCAAGGACAGAGCAAGAATCCGATAGTAGGAGAAGAAAAGTGGCAGACTTGTGGTGCTGTTGAGACCAGCAAAGAGATTGCAGAATGACTCAGGCTTCAGCGGAGAAACTTGAACCTACTGGGCCTTCCAAAAAGAAAAGAGTGGCCTCAGTGCCATAAAGAGAGCAGTTGGCAAGTACACCAGAGCAACCTTTGCCAGAAAGGAAAAGGAACAGAGCCGCCTGTCTAGAGTATCAGATCATAGAGTGGGGGAGAGTGAAGGTGAGTGAGAGTCGCAGCTTAGTAAGAGAGAGGAAGATCAGAGAGGGAGCATGGAGAGGAAACAGTTGACTCCACAATGAAAGAAGGCAGGCTCCAAGGAGGAGAAGGAGGGCAACCAAGGAGAACTTCTCTAGCAGAAGAAGGAAGCATGAGCAGATGTGTGGACGCAAAAGCTCTCCAGGACGATCTGCAGAGTTTGATTTCACTGCAAGTCTGGCCAAACCTGAAATGGGAAAAGAGGTTCAGAGATGAAGAGCCTGCTCATAAAATGACAAGGCAAAATGAGTCAGGGTGACTTGTAGGGAGAAGTGGAGAAGCCTTGGAGAGAAGAAGAGGGATAGGGGAGGACGAGAGGCAGCCGGTGATGGTGCAACTAGCTGCCTGGTAAAGATGTTCCAATTTGGTGATATCGGTAACACCCAGGAAAGGGTGAGAATGGGCAGCTCGTCACAATGATTGTCTACATGACTTTTCAGTGTATTCTAGTGATTCTTGCTTTTTCTCGAAGATTTTCCTTTTTATTATTAATATTACCGATTACAAAAACGGTGTTTTGGCTGTGTCACGTGATAATCTAGCAATTTCTAGATTATTTTCCAGTCGTATATATAAGGCGGCAAGATTTTTTTATTCATTCAGAGAGTGTACCTCAAAGTATAGTTCAGAGCAAGATAGTAGAGTGTAGTAACAAGGCGTTCTGTGGTGATTATTGTGACAGGAATCAAGCGATTATTTTGGTTGTTTTATTTAGTCTTTGATATTTAATTATTGAAGTGTTTTAGTTCTGGGGGTTGGCAAGCAAGGGAATTTGAAGTTATAGAGTGATTTGTGAATACATTTGTTCTGTTCTTGATCTAGAAGTGCGTGAGTTTAAGTATCTTAATGGAAGCCAATCTTTTTCCTAGCTATTAAGTTGCAACCAGACTTAGTTATTCGAGCAATACTATACGTTGAGATAGAACGAAAATTCTATTGAAACCCGACAGTTATTATTCAAAGATTTGCCAGGTTAGGGTGGAGTGAAAAATAAAAATTTTTGAATTTCAAAAAGTGGTATAGATATATGTCCCCAAATATCAAATGATATACTTCTATCATGATTTTGGGTTCTTGCACCCTCTAGTGGCCGTGCAATTTCATCAAACGAGCTGAAAATAGCCAATTTTGCCATATCTCACTAATCGCTTATGCTAGGAAGCTAGTTTTTGGCTTAAAAGTTGCAGAAGTAACACATTTCTATCTTTATTAACGAGAACTTTCTCTCAAAAATGTTCAGAAAAAAAGTTACAGGCAAATAACGGATTTTTGAACATAGAATGAAATACTAATGCAGTGGGTGTCCTTGTATAAAAACGACTGATGTCTTGTCTAGATATTTCCCACCCTCACTTGTTACACCTAATTTTAAGTGGTTGAAATTTATTGAATCTAGTCCTCTTCTTAATTTCAACAATTTGAAAACATGGTGAATACATATTGAACTAAGGAGCACCCACTTTATGTCACATAAAATCTAATCACAGTGGTGTTTAGTGCTTTATGGTATGTAGAACAAATTACTTTTTAAAAACTGATAACATCTGAAAAATCAAAGCTATAAGTGTCTCGTCACTATTGGCTGTGACACTGGTCCAGTATTACAGTGCCTGTACAGTTAATCAATCTTTTTATGTCAATTTCATTATTATTCTTGACAAACTGCAAAATCTTGTTTTGTATTGAAGAATTGCATCAGTGCTCGGGATTTTAGTTTTTGTCTGATTAGACCATCTCTGCGCTCAAAGCCAGTTACACGAGCTGATGCCTCAGTTACAGCTTTCACATGTCTTTCCACTGCCTGATTGTGGCAAGGGTGGTCTAATTTCAGAGGAGAGTTTCTAAGGTTGTCCAATTCAAGATCTGTCAAACATTTGATTGCTGGAGGTTGCTGAATATCATGGAGGTTTAAGTTAACAATCTGGTGAAAAGATTTTGCCTTGATGTTGATCACGGAATTTGAAACAATCTGATGTTCATATCAATTTGGATATTATGAGAATGAGGTTCATTCATGTAACCACCTTCAAAATCATCAATTGGAATGTGACATTGAAAAACAGAGTTTCGCAAAGCTGCAATTTTGTTGACTGCTAATCTTCGAAGATTTTCATCGTTGTCACCTAGCATTCCCAGTAAAACATTTTCAGGATGCGCAAAATATGCATTTCTCTGAAGCACATTGAGTGCAACAGTGCGAATTTGCACATTGGGCAGCTTTGTTACACGATTTACAATATTAAAGAAATTCTTTGCACCATCCACAATTGTATGTTTCCTCTTGATTTCGAACCATGATGGAAAATAGACTTCCATACAGAACTGCACAAGATGCTTCAGATTTGTTGATGGCTTACTCTGTGACACATAAAACCTCAATATGCGGCATGCCAATGTCAACCATCTTGAATGAACGATTGGCCCTACCTCTAAATACTGAAGGTCTGGTTCAACTGAACCAATCATAATAGCTGTGCACATTTGATAAGCATATTTTTGGTCTGTGCTTAAGTCGTCCACGATACACTGAGGCAATTCTGGAAAATGAGGGTTTATGATTCTTTTGAATTGAACAACAGGCCATTCAGAAACAGAGCCATCTAATTTTGAGCCAATTGGGCCGCTAAAGCTGTCCAAACTCTTTGTAGTTCCATCTAGTTCGGTAAAAACATGTCGTAAAGGAAGCTCATTGGTATGAAGTAAGCAGATGGCCCATTGGAGTGGTCTTTGTACAAGCTCTTCCATTGCACGAATGCAGCCATTAAATCGTCCTGTCATTGACGCAGTGCCATCTGATCCCAATATCATTAAGTTTCTGCAGAGTTCAGTGTCAGAAATAGAGTCAAATATTTCTTTAGCCAAAACACGACCTTTTCCATTTGGGGGTGACAAGTGTGTGAGGTAGTATCCTCCAAGTTCTCCACTAATACATAATGTTCCTCCAGCTCTGTTGTTATGAAGGATTTGCCTGTTGGTGCTTTAGCCATCATTAGGATTGCATCCTTTTGTCCATCAAAGTAGAGCCCATTTATTAGTTTGAAGTTTTCCATTTCTTTTTCTTGTATTTCTTTTCTGCACCGTTCTCTTTCTCTTCGTAACTTGCAACGGTCAATTACAAATGTAGTATTTTCTTGATCAATCATTCCAATGTCTTGTAATGCGCAGGTTGCAACAGCAGCTCCTGCACGGTCCGACAAGTTATACCTTTCACATGCTCTTGCCAAGTTGGTCCATTTCACACGATTTTGATTTGCTGATTAAGCATCTTCCATGAAAGTTGAATGATGACCAGACGATACTGACTCCACCGACTCTGCATCAGTTGAGTGAAAGCCAATCTGCTCAGCTGTTGTGTTAGTATCATCATCTTGCACAATTTTCGACTGTCGTCTGAATCTTTCATCAGCGGAAGATAACGGTAGAACTTCACCCAAACATTTAGCCTTGCATTCTCCTTTTTGATCTAAAAATGCATAATCATCAGCCATATTGAGCTTCATATTGTCGTCTTTGTCGATCATCGTGGCAAAAAATGTCAAAAAGTTTATCAGCATCTATTAAGAAAACACTTTCCAGCTCTTTGTATTGGTTCGATTTTTTGGATTTTTTTGGATATCTTGTTAAATCACTAAATTCTACCATCAGTTGTTGGACTCTTTGTGCAATAGTCAACTCATGCAGAGAATAAACATTGCACCACACCCACCTATCGTGAAGTTCTTTTGCAACAATTCAAGCTGTATCTAATTTCCTGAAGCGATGGAAGCTCAGCATATGCTCAATGACTTGCCGCTTTGTTGGCAGTATTCCAGATGGAAAATTATCAGAACTTTGGAAAACTTCTCCACCACGCAGTTTTTTGCTAGCAACAGTTGACTTAGATCTTTTTCTTGTTAACATGGTAGTGTAGTAGGTCTAATGCTACAGTTACAATAATTAATGATTGAATTTACTGTATATAGAATATCTGCAATAAAATAGGTTCGGTTAGGTTATTTTATCACCAAGGCTAATTTATATTTTTGCAACTGATTTCTTTCAAGGTCTATATTGATTTTTTAGGAAACTAATGTATATTTTTAATAAATTGACTACAAATAGTGCTTGGAGTTTAATTTTATACTAAACTAGCAGATTTACCCGTCCTTGATCGGGTAAAATGGCAGATTTACCCGTCGTTGATCATGTAAAATGTAAAGACTGATTAAATTTTTACATTGAATAACCATATTTTAATGTGTTTTCATGATTTTTATTTCATCGTACAACAGTACAAAAAGGCCTCTAGTAGAGCCCCATAGGCTCGTAGCCCCCCCATAGACGAATCTGATCGAAATGAAAATACCGTACTTGGCAGATTTACCCGTCGTTGATCGGGTAAAATGTAAAGACTGATTAAATTTTTACATTGAATAACCATATTGTAATGTGTTTTCATGATTTTTATTTCGTCGTACAACAGTACAAATAGGCCTCTAGTAGAGCCCCATAGGCTCGTAGTTCCCCCATAGACGAATGTGATCGAAATGAAAACACCGTACTCGGCTTCCCTGGAAAAAGTTATAGTTACCCGATCTACGACGGGTAAATCTGCTAGGGATTTTTAAAGTACAGTCTTGCTCATAACCGTCAAATTTGGATTTTTATTTGTCACAAATTTTTTTCTGTTTGTGGTACCTAACAAAAACTTTAAACTTTCAAGGGGGCTTTCTGCCCCCTAATATAGTTGAAAAAGGCTGAAATTTTGGAAAGCTTTCTAATTTAGTGTCTTATACATATGGTTTAAATTTCATCTAAATTGAAAATATTTGAATTTTCAAAGGGGGGTTCTGCCCCCCATAGCTCCCTTAGGGGGGCACTTAGAGGTTCGGAACTACTTCCGTTGTCTTCCTCGGAGAATTTTACATAAGAATACACTTTTAGTTTTTATGTAAACTTTTTAACCTTTCTACCTATAGGGAACACACACACACACACACATACACACAGACATTCATTTTTATATATATAGACTAGCAGATTTACCCGTCCTTGATCGGGTAAAATGGCAGATTTACCCGTCGTTGATCGTGTAAAATGTAAAGACTGATTAAATTTTTACATTGAATAACCATATTTTAATGTGTTTTCATGATTTTTATTTCATCGTACAACAGTACAAAAAGGCCTCTAGTAGAGCCCCATAGGCTCGTAGCCCCCCCATAGACGAATCTGATCGAAATGAAAATACCGTACTTGGCAGATTTACCCGTCGTTGATCGGGTAAAATGTAAAGACTGATTAAATTTTTACATTGAATAACCATATTGTAATGTGTTTTCATGATTTTTATTTCGTCGTACAACAGTACAAATAGGCCTCTAGTAGAGCCCCATAGGCTCGTAGTCCCCCCATAGACGAATGTGATCGAAATGAAAACACCGTACTCGGCTTCCCTGGAAAAAGTTATATTTACCCGATCTACGACGGGTAAATCTGCTAGGGATTTTTAAAGTACAGTCTTGCTCATAATCGTCAAATTTGGATTTTTATTTGTCACAAATTTTTTTCTGTTTGTGGTACCTAACAAAAACTTTAAACTTTCAAGGGGGCTTTCTGCCCCCTAATATAGTTGAAAAAGGCTGAAATTTTGGAAAGCTTTCTAATTTAGTGTCTTATACATATGGTTTAAATTTCATCTAAATTGAAAATATTTGAATTTTCAAAGGGGGGTTCTGCCCCCCATAGCTCCCTTAGGGGGGCACTTAGAGGTTCGGAACTACTTCCGTTGTCTTCCTCGGAGAATTTTACATAAGAATACACTTTTAGTTTTTATGTAAACTTTTTAACCTTTCTACCTATAGGGAACAGACCCTCCTGTGGAAAAAGGGCCGTAGCTCCCTTGGGGGGCGAGGTACGAACTTGGAAATAGGCCCATTGACTCCGCTGGAAAAAAATACATCGGAATGCATGTTTTATTTTTTTCTAGGTGCTCCTAATTTTTTTTCCATAAGGAACAGACAAACAGACTGACAGACAGACAAACAAACAGACTTTGGATTTTATATATTAGATTTAGAGTTCAATGCAACAGAGCATAATGCTTTTGCTTACCAGATATCGTGATGATTATGAAGACTAAACCTTGCTAACATTTACTAAAAGTTATGAATAGCATACTAATGACTGAAATAAATGATACCAAGCAAGATTTTACCAGCTATAATAAAATTGGAACTGGACAATAGTTTACTAGTAATAGCAGATTTTTAGCAATTTTTTTATGCTTGATCATAGATTGGACACCAATGCTTTTGCAAAGCAGGTCAATAATCGGTTATTTGCCTGTAACTTTTTTTCTGAACATTTTTGAGAGAAAGTTCTCGTTAATAAAGATAGAAATGTGTTACTTCTGCAACTTTTAAGCCAAAAACTAGCTTCCTAGCATAAGCGATTAGTGAGATATGGCAAAATTGGCTATTTTCAGCTCGTTTGATGAAATTGCACGGCCACTAGAGGGTGCAAGAACCCAAAATCATGATAGAAGTATATCATTTGATATTTGGGGACGTATATCAATACCACTTTTTGAAATTCAAAAATTTTTATTTTTCACTCCACCCTATTGCCAGGTTTTCAGAACCCCCTTGTGATGAAATTAAAAAAAAGGTTTTTCAAACTACCCTAACGTGTATATATGCATGCATGTTTCTTCTAAGCCTCTGATACACATAAAATTAAAGGGTTTTGAACTACAAAGCTCACGATCTAACTTTGAAATCTATGTGAGTGTCACCATGGAAATTAGTCTAGAAAAGCATGCAAAATTTAAATGCTACTTTGGTTTTCAACGCCTATAAAAGTGTATAATTTGCTCTGACTTCTTTACTCTTTCTTCTACATGTAAATTTGTCCCAGCAAAGCACTTGCAGCTTATACTGCTCGAAATATGACAGTGCATTCAAAATAGCAAACAAATTTCCAAGACTGCAAAAATAACTGAAAATCATGCAATTGTGCCAAGCTGATAAAAGCATGCGTTCACTGCCATTTCTCAAGTACAGCCTTGCAAATTTCCAACTCTTAAAACTATAGTGCTCAGTGCGCCGCAAACAAAAAAAGCATAAAACACTGATTTTTTGCGGTGCGACTAGGGATAGTGTACTGAATAGCATTGCTTGGGAAATTGTGACGCAGTTTGACTATGCAAGCCATGATTTCAATGCAAGGGTTTGAAAGAAACATCGGTCCTATCAACAATGGTGCTGTGACAATGGTAAACATCATGGCCTGATGAGTATTTAGCAATAGGGCTCATATTTTCCGCCATGGCTTTCTTGGCCTGTCTTTAAAATGTTCTAATTATAATACGTGCAAGTTAATGATATGGTGTGGTCATGAAATTGTGACTTATTTTATAGGAAATGTCTTTAGTCTACATCATATGTTTCCATGCTTATTAAATAATCTTACTGCAATCAAATTTTTACGCAGACTGCTGCTTTTGATTACCACGTTGACGTTACTGTCGACGTCACTCATCCGGACGAAGTTATACAAAGCAGTCATTATCATAAATGTGGTTCAACTGCAGCTGCATTGTGTCTTGTTCTTCATCATCGATATAAACACAAATGTGATATCAGTCGTAATACAAAGTACGTTTTATTGAATGTCTTATGCCGCTGGTGTTGTTCCCTGATCTTTTCGGGATAGAGACATGGGGGTGGACCATAAAACCCTAATAGCCAGGACACCTTTCCCACTGAAGATCTGTGGTCGAAGCAAAAGTTGTCTGAAATAGTATGATGTAGAAATTTTTCAGCATAACAAAACAAAATAAGATGAGAGATGTCTTGAGTCGGGTGTCACAGACAGACGTTGCACAAAGATTCTCATTTCTGGGGAGATAAGCGTTCAAAAGAAGGCTGTGCCCTTTGTTCACACAGAGCTCAAAGAGCCTGACGAGAAAGCACATGTTTTTCAAAGACTGACAGACTTCTGTACCAAAAAATTCAGAGGTGACATGGCTTTAGTCTAGTGGTTCACCAACATTTTTGTGGTCACCGATGCTTTTACACAAATCATCAGTCTTTATGTGTGGAAATATTCTCAGCCCTGTCAATATATTTAAAGTTTGGATATACCAATGTTCATTAACAGATGAAAGTGAAAATCACAAGCTACCCACAATTTGGCAACCACGGTCACAGTTAGTTATGTAAACAACTATGAAATAGGATCAAAAAATGAGCAAACCATCCAGAAAATTGGTTGCTTTTAGTTTTATTAAAATTCACCAAAGCATTTCTGGACTTCAGGTCGGGGACCACTGCTATAATCCGATAGTGCAGAAGAGTCGATACAAAAGGTTAGGAGAAATAGACAATAAGGGCTAGTGAATGGCTAAAATAGCGCACATCTTCTGGCTAGTTGTAGTTTCCAGATCCATTCCTTCAGATGGGGGTGTGGCAGAAGGCCATTGAACCCTAAAAGCCCTGCAACTCCCCTAGGTCTGGATCAAAAGTCGTAAGTAGAAAAGTAACTAGTGATGCTAAGAGTCCGTAGTTGGATGGGACAGAGTGTGATAAAAAGTATTCTGAATCTGATGACCGCAGGCTCTGATCGAAGAATTTTCAACGCTGCCGATTCTACAAGATAGAAATTTAACAGAAGGCTCTGTCCATTGTTGCGAAGACGAAAGAGGATGCAGTAAGTGCGACAAAGCACAAGTTCTTCAGTGTATACTGATGGGACCTGTGTGTCAAAGAATTTTGATCAGGTAGTACGCCTCCTGTCCGAAAGAAGATATTAGTAGACACGACAGGTAAGAGAAAGGAGTCTACTAGGGACTCTAGGTAGCTGAATCTGCGCACCTCGTTTGGCCAAGTTATTGGCCTTGTCCTTTTCCCGAAGAAATAAGTGACCAAGGGTTTATTGAAGGCTCATTTAGGTAGATGGAAAAGAGAGTAAACAGTTCCGCCAGATAGTGTAAGAGACAAGAAACGCCGAAGGAGAGGCAAGTTCTCATCCCCTTCTTTGTCTCCTCATTCTTCTCCTTCACTTGATGAGCGGTAACGTTCATCCCAACTCTGGCCCCATCTTTCCTTGCTCTGTGTGCGCTGGAAGTGTGATCTGGCGGGGCTAGTCTGTGCAATGCTGCACCTGCTCCAAACGGATCCATCTAAGGTGCTCACAACTTTCCCTCTTCAAATTCAGATCTTTTGGTAGCTCTCACGCTTGGAGCTTCCCCCCTGCCATAACACTGTGACTTTTTCCTTGGACTCCTCCGATATGTATACCTCCACTGTACAATCTGGCCCTCCCTCTACTAATGCTGCACTCCCGCCCCACCCTCATCTCCAAACCTCTTATCTCCCATCTGCTCATTCTATATCTTTTTCCTCTGCCCCTTCATCACTGTCCCTTGCTCCTGGCTGTTCTTCTATGCCTCCTGCCTCCTCTCCCCCTGACTCTCTCAGGGTTCTTCAATGGAATGCTGGAGGTCCTCGAGCCAGGAGCACTGAACTACTTCACTTTCTCTCGTCCCATCCTGTCGACCTTATCTGCATCCAGGAATCCAATCTAAACTCATCCTCCTCTTTCCGGTTTCCTGGATACTCTGCTCTGCGTTTTGATTGCATCCACTTCAGGTTTGGCATTCTCTCTCGTGATACTATGCATGCTAGCAGCAGTGCCATCATTTTCATCAGGCAGGGTGTATTCTTCTCTGAACTTTTCACCTCCTCTCTTTCATTGCTCGATCCCTGCTATGATTATATAGGAGTCAACATCTCTCTTACCAACTCCTCTTTGCTCTCTTTTCTTAATGTGTATGCCTCCCTATTCATGCTCTCTTTTCTTAATGTGTATGCCTCCCTATTCATGCTCTCTTTTCTTAATGTGTATGCCTCCGTATTCACTCTTCTCCTCTGACAGACGGCAGAACCAACTCCTTTTTTCTCCATTCTTTCCTCCTCCAGAAATCTCTTCATTCTGGGGTACTTCAATTGCCATCTCCCCTCTGGGACTCAAGAGGTACTTCTGACCCTCGTGGAGAGGAAGTATTTGACTGGGTCATCTCCTCTGCCTCCTCCCCCTCAGTGACCCTGACACACTCACCCTTCTCCATCGCTTTTCTGGCAGTCCCTCCTCCTGATATTTTCTTTGCTCCCTCCTCTCTTGTCTTTTCTTGCTCATGGGAGGTGCTTCAGGATCTGGGTACTGACCACCTACCAATTCCTCTATTTCGCCCTCTCTCCGGTTTGTGCCCCAATGAGCATACTTTTTTCTTCAATTTTCAGAAAGCTCGCTTGGATGACTTTGCCTCCTACTTTGACTTCCACTGTTCTTCTGCAGAGGAATGCTCTGCTGCTGCTCTCTTTACCTCTCTGGCACTGAATGCGGCCAAATCTTCCATTCCTTTTGGCCACATCAAACGCCCTCCTAAAGCCTGGTGGTCTGCTGATGTGGAAGGTGCGGTTAGGGAAAGACGCAATGCTTTCGCTGCCGCTCACAGAAGTGATGAAGATCGCCAGGCTTACATCTCCGCTTCTCGACGTGCCTTGTCAGTCACTGCTAAGGCCAAGGCTGAGGCATGGCAGACGACTTGCTCTTCTCTTTCACTCAAATCGCTCTTCTCTTTCACCTAAATCTGTTTACTCTCTTCTTCGCTCTATCACTGGCTCTCCTTCCTCATCTTCCTCGTCTTCTAAGTTCCTCAACTGCTCTTCTCCCAGGGAATCGGTTTTGGTCTATGCTGCTTACCTAAGATCCTAACTTCCCCAACTGTTCTTCTTCCAGGGAATCGGCTTTGGTCTATGCTACTTACCTGAGATCCCACTTTTCCGTTTCTCAGCCAAAGGCTCTGCATAGCAGAGCCAGAGGCTAACTTGCTGAGCTCTGCGGAGCCTTGTGCCCTGTGGAGTCTCACTCATCCTTTTGCTCTCCCTTTTTCCTTGCTGAATTTTCTGCGGCTACCTCCAGCCTTTCCTCCTCCGCTGGCACTGGCCCAGACAAAGTTGCCTATCCCATGCTAAAGCATCTTCCTCGCTCTGGCGTGGATTTTTTTCTTCACATTTTTAATCTTTCCTGGTCTTTGCATTCCTTTCCTTCCATCTAGAAGACATCTTCTATTATTCCCATCCACAAGATGGGAAAGCCTGACGACTCTCCTGCTTCCTTCCGGCCTATCTCTCTCACCTCCTGCGTATCAAAGCTTTTTGAACACATCATTCTATCCCGTCTACTCTTCTTTCTGGACATCTTTTCCTGCCAGGCCGGTTTCTGCCCTTGACAGTCTACTCTAGATCAAATTATGTTCCTTTCTCCGTCCATTTCGGATGGGTTTAACCCAGGCCGGGCTCTTGGACAACCCTCACTACTATTGATTTCTCAAAAGGTTTTGACTCTGTCTGGCATCCCACCCTTTTCCACAAACTGATTTCAGCTGGCCTCCTTTCTTGCTTTGCTCGTTGGATTCGATCTTTCCTTTCTGATAGGTGCACTTGCATGGTTTTTCAAAATCACAAAAGTCATTTCTGTTGAGTTCGTCAAAGTGTTCTGCAAGGATCTGTTCTTGGCCCTGTCTTTTCTCTCTCTACTCATCAATGATCTTTTGGCTTCTCTGCCTTCTTCTGTCAGCTGCTCTCTTTACGCTGACGATGTGGCCATTTGGTCCTCCTCCCCCTCAGTCTCCACTGTGGTGGAGGCCACACAAGGAGCTCCGTTTTAATTGTAGCGCTGGTCTGAGTACTAGTGTCTTCCTCTCAATTCGAGCAAATGTGAGGCCTCCTTCTTTTCAGTGGATCCCCACTAAGCAAACCTCCAGACCAACCTCCTTATTCAACTCTTGCCTTCATTTCAATCATACTCCAATTTTTCTGGGGGTCCTCTTCTACCACACTCTTTCTTTTTCTAAGCATGTATCTTCGCTGAAGGCCAAGTTCTTCTCATATCTCAAGGCCTAATGCTGTATCATTGCTTCCTCATCGGGCCCTTGTAAGGAGTCCCTCTCTTTTTATAAAGTTTTTCTACGGCCCCTTCTCACTTATGCTTCACCTGGATGGTTTCCTTAGGCATTACCTATTTCACCAAATTGGAACGCCTCCACTGAGCGGCCAGTCGCGTCATCACCGGCTGCCTCTCATCCTCCCCTATCCCTCTTCTTCTCTTCGAGCCTTCTTTACTTCCTTTACAAATCACTCTGACCCACTTTGCTTTGTCATTTTATGAGCAGGCTCTTCGTCTCCCAACCTCCTTTCCTATTTCAGGTTTGGCCAGACTAGGAGTGAAACCAAAACTCTGCAGATCATCCTGGAAAGCTTTTACGGCTACTCACCCGCTCATGCTTCCTTCTACTTTTCTTAGGGAGGTTCTTCTTGCTTGCCCTCCCTTTCCTCTTTGGAATCTGTCTTCATTCATCATGGAGTCCACCCTTTTCTCTTAATGCTCTCTCTCTCTGATCCTCCTTACTCTTTTGCCAAGGTGCAGCTCTCACCCACCATGCTGTCTTTCCCCCCTCATGATTAGGTACTGTATGCAGATGGCTCTGCGACTTTTGGTAAAGGTGGCTCTGGTGTTCTTGACAACTGCTCTCTTTATGGCACTGAGGCCACTCTTTCCTTTTGGGCAAGCCCAGTATGTTCAAGATTTTTTGCTGAAGCCTGCGCTATTCTGCACGTTCTATGCTGGTCTCGGCAGAACCAACAAGTCTGGCATTTCTCTTCTCTTCTATTATCTGACTCTCACTTTGTCCTTCCCACTATGTCCTCTCCTCCATCTTTTTTCTATCTCAAACTCTGTGGCAGATCTGGCAGGAACTGTCTTCTCTCTCCTGTTTTATCAAGCGACAATGGGTTTCCGGACACATGTTTCTTTCAGGGAACAATGCGGCTGATGAGCTGGCCAGATGGGGAGTGCTACTTGCGCCCTCTGCAACCCCTTGTAGTCTCTCTCCTCTTTATCTCTCGTATCCACTCTTGTGTTTTCTCGGACTGGAGGCATACTGTCTCATTGAAATTCTTTGACACACAGATTCCCTCAATTTCCCTTGAGGAACTTGTGCTCCCTATTCATGCTTGCTGTGTTTTGTCTCGTCTGCGCTGTAATGGACACAGACTTCTGTTAGGTTCTTATCTCTCTAGGATTGGCAGAATCGAGAATCCTTTTGCAGCACCTGTGGAAACTCGTGCCAGGATACTTCTCATCTCATTCTGCACTGTCCAGCTATGGACTCTCTGTGTCGCTTGCTCTTTGACGACTCTCTGTTTCTTTACGACCTCTGGTCCATGCTCTGGGGAGTTGCCTGGATTCTGAAGCTCCATGGGCTTCGGCCATGCCTCGATCCCTTGGAAGGGGTTGGGTAATCAACAACAACAACAACAGAGCATGGCGTGGAAAAAAGGGCTGTGGAGTTCCCGATAAAGGTTGGTATATTCCAGTGAGAAAAATTGTGAAATAGACCAAGATCTATCTGGAAAGGCTAGAAGAGAGAATGGTCCTTGGAGTGGGAGCAAAATCTATTTAGGAAATGACGCCAACTTTTGCTTTCAGTTTATATGTAGTCAGGAGAACGGTTGAAGAAAGGGACCTTATGAAGAAACAGAGATTCAGCGTAAAACCATGAATTGAGGGAATAATGTGGCTTACCGGGAGAGATGGGCTTAGGAAAGGAAAGAATGCAGTAAATGGAAATTGCGTAGGAGGTGAGAAGGGCTCGAAAGGCGAGAGGTAGAGGTGAGACTGAAGATTTATGTGAGAAAGCCTCACTAAAAAAGTGGTTTGACATTTGCCTGAATTGAGAGGAAGACACCAATAGTGTGACCAGGACCTCTTTGTATTACTTTCGCTGTTACAGGGGCAAAAAGATAAAAGACCCGATGGCCAGGTCATCGTTAGGAAGAGAGTAGCTGTTGCAAGAAAAGCTGGAAGATTAGTGAGAAACTGAAGAACTGATCAAGATATGGGAACCAATTCTGACGGAGTGCCTGGGCAGGCTCAAAAACTGGTTGTAGTAGGATTGAATATTATGCCAGTATATCTGTTAAAAGCAGAATTACACACCGAACTCAGCCAGGAGAAAGGCTTTCTCATTTTAAATATTTGATTGTGATATCTTTAACATCACCTATATTTACGAAAATTTACTTTTGCTGGATTTACGATCTCTCTCCGGATGTGTATAAGGGAAGATTAAAAATAAATGTTTAGATGCGTAGAAGTCGCAATGTTACTGGTATGTGTTTCAGGAGCTTCGAAAAGCTTTCAATTTCGGAAACGGATACCGTTGAATCTGTCGCAAAAATGTTGATCACATCTCAAAACAAGGTAATTTTGCTGCTGGAATGTTTCATTGTTATTTGTTGATGTTACTTACCTCATTTATCTGCATTTCTGTTTCTCTATTTGAATTGTGCTGGCACGAGTTAAACTATGCATTCGAAAGTGCATGTTGATCGTCTTTCACAACTTAACGCTTATCATGCAACAGATCAGCAATATTGAAATTGCTGATGAAGGACGTATGTGGTAGACCGATTTTTTCATCATTAGTTTCTAATAAGAATGTTTTTCTGCCAACTCCCTTGGTTTATGCAGTGTAGGTGGCAAATGCTGTAAAACAAGTTGTGCTATGTCAATGTTCCTACATTCTACTACATTCCTACATGAATTAATCACAAGTAAAAAATACATGGTATCAGCCATGACTTGGTCGTGGCTGATACCATGTATTTTTTACTTGTGATTAATTCATGCGAGTATACATATACTGCATTAACTACCAGTTGTGATATGGGCCCATTGCCCAGTTGCCCACAACCAACACAGTTGCCCACTTCAAGTGAGCTTTTTAGTTCGGATGTCTTCACTGACAATTAGCGACGATGCTTGCGAGAGGTTTAGAACTCTGATCTATGTTATTTGAGAGAGATCCACTTTTTTTAATACGTTTTTTCTCCGTTAACGCAGGTGGCCGGATTCACCTCGTGTTTCTTGAAAATTTGTAAACACCATCACGCCACTTCGTTTTGTCAATGGTATCTTCCTTTTTCAATCCAATCTGGTCAGTATGTTCTTCCACTCTTTTCCACGCCCTTCTCTTTTTGGTCGCCCACGCCCTCTTCCCGCCACTTCAAAATCAAACGCTCTTCTCAAAACGTCACCATTATCCCTTCTCAAAACATACCATACCATCGTAATCCACTCGCCCTGGCTTGTCCATTCAAAGTATCCATTAAACTTAGCAAACTCATAAGTTCTTGGCTTCTTCTTTTCTCAATCAACTTAACTCCACACATTGCTCTCATGATCGCTTTTTCAGATCATCTCAAAATTGCCGTCTCATTCTCCCGCAGACACCATGTCTCGCTCCCATGTAACATTGCTGATCGTACGCAACTCTGAAAAATCTTCAGTTTTATTTTTAACGAAAACTTTCTCTCGTAAAGCAACTCTCCGCTTTCTCTAAATTTTATTCATCCAATTATCGTTCTTGCTGTCACCGCTGCTTCACTTCCACTCTGACACTCAACCTTTCGCTTCAATGACAAAACTTTTCACAAAGTCAACCTGGTCAAAAAATGAGATTTCTATCTGGTTTCACAATTCCTTCGTTTGTATCAACTCAATAGTTCACAAACAAAACCTTTTGCCAGAGTTAAGGTCACTTTCATTTTCGCGCATATATTATGCACTCATGCACCACACTTTGGGCACATCACCGAATTTGCCATAACCCTCTTGCCGCACTTGGCTCATGGATCAACTTTACTCTTGAATACTTTCGAACCACGCACCATTACTCTGGTTTTCTTGAGGTTCACCTTCAACCCCTTGCTTCCAAACGCCTCTTTCCATTTTAAAAACTTCTCTTTCGAATTCTCGTTGTTTTCACTCATTAGAACCAAGTCTTCCGCATACAAAATTTCATTCATCAATCCTTCTGCTGCGTTCTCCGAGATTACATCCACTGCAATTGCAAAAAACAATGGCGACATCACAGATTCTTGATGTACACCAACTTGTACCGAAAATTCTTCAGATAACTCAGATCCCACTCGAACTTTCGTTTTTGCCCCGTGATAGAGGCTCATCACCGCTCTTACTATTACTTCTGGTAAACCTTTCTTTCTCATTGGCCACTCCATCACCTTTCTTGGAACTCTATCAAATGCTTTCTCAATATCCACAAAACACATGTACAACTTTTTCTTCTCATCCCTATATTCTTTTTGCATTCTTTGTACTACAAACAATGCGTCTATTCTTTCTTTTCCAGGCATAAAATCTAGCTGCATTGAGTCAATATTTACTAGGCTGCGGAATGTAAAGATTAATTAATCGATTAATCGTTAATTTATTTTACAGATTAAAATTTTGTTTAACTATTAACCGCATTCAAATTTTATTTTTAACCCATCTTGATAAATGTATCAACATCCAGAAAATAATTGTGTTAGCAGTAGAATGGAGACAGAGAAGAAGCGATTTATTAAATATAAAGTTATAAAAGGTAAATTACAAGAACGTTTTTGATTTAAATTGTTGGCTGATGGTAGTATCAAAAATGCTGACAAGGTTTATTGCATTCATTACGACTAATCGTTTGCATACCATGGATCTTACACGTCGCTTATTTACCACCTTCAAAAAAGCACTTTCCACAATATCCAAAACTTCATCTTGCACAGTCAGCTTCCTTTAGTCATTTTGCAGCAGCAGCGTCATCTACTTCTAAGCAAACTACTTTGAGTCAGTTTTGTCGTCGTGTGCAACCATACAACGTGACATAAAGATATCACTTGCAAACTGGATAGCTAGCAGTGGCAGACCAATATCAATAGTAAAAGATGACGGTCTACATCAAGTATTACGTACAGCACTTCAAAATGCCGAATATAAAATGCCTTTTCGACGTACTATTGATAAAATGTTGATTGAAATGTTTAACGCCAAAATGGAAAGTATTAAAGGAGCAGTAGAAAATTGAAGGACAATTGCGCTAACGTCTGATTTTTGTACATTCCTAGGCAATAAAAGTTATTCTAGAATCATTTGCCATGAGGTTACTGAAGACTGGAATTTAAAAAGTGTTGTTCTTTTTGAATGAGTGCATGTCGTTGAACGTCACTATTCTTCCAATATTGCTGAGTTATGTAAACAGTTTGCAAGAGACTGGGATATAACAAAGAAGATTCAGGTTCTAGTAACTGATAATGCACGAAATATGATTTCAGCTGTTAACCAAACTGGTTTTGCTCTTATTCCATGTTTGGCTCATAGCCTGCAGTTGAGTATATCGCATGGATTTAAAGCTGAAGATACCGCAGCATTGTTTGTAAAATGTCGAAAAATCATTGGACATTTTAAACATAGCTCTGTCAACGCGACAATTGCAAAATTATAATAATTCCCGTTTGCGTAAGCCACAGTAAGATGTTCCAACAAGATGTAATAGCGTTTTTGAGATGCTGCAGAGTCTGTTGCGGGCTAGGAAAGCATTAACTCAGTACATGTCAGAAAAAGGAAGGGTTATATTGGTCCAAAACTATTCGATTCTGATTGGGAAAAGATTTTAAAATACGTCAAAGTTTTAGACATATTGCGTTAGGTTACGGTTCTGCTTGGTGGTGATAAATATGTGCTATGTAGCTGTGCTTTGCCACTACTATCGTCTTTGACAAAACACATGACTGTAAATGATGATGATCCGGGCTATGTAGCTAAATTTAAGAAAGTCTTTGTTAGTGACTATAGCGAACGTGCTCCAGCTATGAAAAGCATTGCAGATTTAAAGATTGCAACAGCACTTTATCTACGATATAGAATATTGAAGTGTTTATCAGACGATGCAAAAGAAGAAACTTGGTCGCTTATTGTACAACAAATAGCACGATTGGTTGAAGACCAATGTACATGATTATACTAATAGTGTCAATAATATTTTATCTGAACCTAAAAACAAATGTTTTAAGCTGATGGAGTCTGACTCCAACTCAGAAGAGGGTATCGAAAGCGCTTCTAAGGAAGCACAATGATATAAAATGGAGAAAAAAGTTTCTTAATCAGTTGGTCCATTACAATGATGGAAACTTAATGAATATCCATATGTCAAATTGGCAGGCTTTGCCAACACTGTACTTGGCCTACCAGCTTTCTCAGTTCCGTGTAGACGATTATTTAGCTCTTCTAGCTACATTGTTAACAAGACACGCTCATCACTTAAACCAAACACTGTTAATATGCTTGTGTGTTTGCGTAGCTGGTTATCTGGCAATATTTGAAAGAAAAACGCCTATTCCATTCTTGTTTTAACTAAAATTTAATTGAAATAGGTGTAGAATAACCTTGTCAATAAATATACAGTAGAAATTTCGATTTATTCAAAATTCAATATTAATTAATCGTTAATTTCTTAAAAGTTAACCATTAAATTAATCATTACCAGCCCTAATATTTACTAATTCTTAAATCCTCTCCAGCACTCTTTCATTCATCTTTATGGCGTGCTCTAACTGCTTTACTCTGTAAGTACTGCAATTTATAGCATCTTCCTTTCCCTTGAAAATTGGTACCAAAACACTTGTTTGGCATCCTTTTCCCATCCAACATGCTTTGGCAAAGCTCCACCATCACACTAACCCCTGCTTCTCCACTAGTAGATATCATCTCTGCACATACTTTAAAGGGTACAGCTGCCTTTCCTGGTTTCATCACTTTTTTTGCTGTCACCATTTCTTCGCGGGTAGCATTTTAGTGGGTCCCTCTACCATGCTAGCTGCTGTCACGTGGTCCTAATCTTTCTCTTTATTCGTGTTCTCTTCCATGTGAGTTTTCCATATTCTTTTCCTGTCTTTCACGGAAGCCTAATCTTCCGTCTTTTCCTTTCATGCATCTAACTCCTTCAATATTTTGCCCATCTTTTTTCATGAACTTCACCAGTGTAAAAATGTTATTTGGTTTTTCGTTTAATTTTGTTAGCTCTTTCTCAGCGTCTTTCCTCATAGAATTAGCAACCCCTTTCTTTGTTCGATTTTTGATATTCTTATATCTAGCCTTGTTTTCCTTTGATCGATTTTCGCACATCTTTTTATACACCACTTTCTTTTGTTGTATTGCTTCCTTCACCTCTTTATTTCACCACCATGTATTCCCGTGGTTCCTTTTATCCTTCTTTCCACTTACTTCATCACATACCATTTTTAAATGTATTCCATAGATTGGGTGCATTAACATCAATCAATTCCTTAACTCTCTTAAAATCTTGTTTTTATGTTGTTCCCTTCAACTTCCAAACCCTCCTTTTAACAGTTTATTTGTTTACTACTTTCTTCAACCTTCTTTTGTCTATGTCTGTTACCACTAGCCGATGTTGCAACGCCCAGGGGATGGCTTTTACATCTTTTAAATACTTTTTTGTTGTTTTTGCCAACCAATACAAAATCAATCTCAATTTTATTTCTACCCAATCTGTATGTTATTTTTCTCTGCTCCTTTTTTTCAAACCATGTGTTTGCCATGCACAACTCCTTTTTATTACAAAATTCTAGTAGTCTTCTTCCCTTAACATTTTTTTTGCCAATTTCATACCCACCATGCACACCCTCAAAACCATCAATCTGTCCCCCAACATGTCCGTTGAAGTCCCCCAAACCAAGAACCACTTTACCAGGATTTTGCAAAACCCACTCACCCGCCATGTCATCATAAAATTGATCTTTCTCGCACTCTGTTCTTCCCGCCTGGGAAGCATTCGCGCATATGACTCTTACAACTTCCTCCTCAAAAACCTCAAAAATTTCTGTAACCGCAATTCTTCGCGTCTCTACCCATTTAAGAGCTGCTGAGGACTGGGGGTCGATTCTTTAACAAACTTTTTGATGTTTTCGGAGCTTTTGTCGTTTATGGGGAGCATGCTCTTGCTTACCTCCAATTTCAGTTTTTAGACATGAGGGATCCTCGGCAGCTCTTAAATGGGTGGGGGTACGACGAATCGCGGGTTGCCAAAAAGTTGCCTCTTACGAAATGCTGGGTGAACAGCCTCACTATTCTATCCCCCGTGAAACGCGTAAAATTTGATTAATGTAAATTGTATGTCGCAGAAGAAACCGCGAAAAGGGACTGATTGCGCGTCGAGATTGATCGCAGCAAAGAAGTCGGACACAAAAGCGAAAGTGAATGCTTTCATTTTCATCACTGATCAGAAGACCGTTGATGGAAAGACGAGTGCAATGGATGCTTTGGAAGAATACAGAAAAGTAAGAAGGATTCATGCATTGAAATTCATTATCACCTATTTTTTCAAAGATTTTTGGTAAACTACTAACTCCAGTGCCGCACTTTAGATTCAAGGCCATACAAGGGCTTATTTCTTGTCTTTTTTTTATCAAGATTCGCGCGTCTTGGCAGGTTTTTTAAAAAATATTTCCTTAAACCTATATGAATTCTCATGCGGAATAGATTTTGAATCTCTTGTAGTTGTGTTTACCTTTCCTCTACTTTGGAATGAAGGCAGCAGAATGATGTTGAAAGTGCCTTTGATAAAATGTTGATGTGAATCCATGTGTATCAGCTAATGCTCTGTTTGGATGTCATTTGTCAGTTTTGATGACTGAGACGGTTAGACTGCTCGGGTTCTTTATATATACCTTTTTGCCTCTAAATACGGCCAGATCTCTCAATTCCTTTTGGCTGCGTGTAACGCTATCCTCAAGCTTGGCGGTCTTCCGTAGTGGAAGAAGCAGCAAAGAATAGACGCAATGCTTTAGCTTCCACTCGCAGAAGTGATGAAAAGCTACAGGCTTACATTTCAGGTTCTGGGCAGGCCTCATCCGTCATCGCCTAGGCTTAGGCTAATGCATGGCACCAAACATGCTCGTCTACTAAACCTGATCCTAAATCAGTGTGTTGCTTCTTCGCTTTGTTGCTGGTTCTGCTTCTTTTTTCTTTTCCACCTCTAACTTTTTAACTGTACTTCTAGAGAGCTGGCATCGGTTTGTGCCAACTACCTAAGATTTTATTTTTAGGTTTGCAGCCAAAGGCTTAGCGGGGTAGAGAGCCAGGGGCTATTTATCGAGTTCTATGGCACCTTTTGCTCTGGTGGGTCTCTGCTTTCCGCTCTCCGCTGTATTTCTTGCGGCTGCCGCCAACCTCTCATCTTCCACCGCTACCGCACAGACAGAGTTGCCTACTCCTTGCTGAAGTGCTGCTGCCAACCTCTCATATTCCACCGCTATCGCACAGGCAGAGTTGCTTACTCCTTGCTGAAGTACTGCTGCCAACCTTTCATATTCCACCGCTATCGCACAGACAGAGTTGCTTACTTCTTGCTGAAGCACGTCTCTTGCTCTGGTATGAATTTTCTTCACACCTTTAATTTCTCCTGATCCATGCATTCTTTTCTTCCCATCTGGAAGTCATCTGTTATTTCCATCTACAAAATGGGAAAACGTTTCGACTTACCTGCTTTCTTCCGGCCTATCTCTCTTATCGTCTGCTTCTAGAAGCTGTTTGAGCGCATCATTCTATCCCGTCTCTATTCTCTCTCCCTGCCAGGCCGGTTTCCGCCTTGGTCGGTCTACTCTGAATCAAATTCTTTATCTTTCTCATTGGGGATAGTTTAACAGACTCAAGCCGGGTTCTCTAACGATCCTTGCCATCATTGATTTCTCTAATGCTTTTGATGCTGTCTGGCGACGTACCCTCTTTCACAAACTTATTTCGGCTTGCGTGCTCTATTGAAATCAAGCAAGTCCGTTCTTTCGCGTCAGCCGAGGTGTTTTGCAAAATTCCATTCTTGGCCATGTTCTTTTCTTCCTGCCCCTCTATTTGCTTCCGTCAGCTGTTCTTTTCCTGCTGTGGTGGATGGCACACCAAGCTCTAACTCCACTTGGGCGCAGGTTTGAGCACTTCACTTCAATCCTACTCCTACTTTTCTTGGGGTATTCTTTGGCCGCACTCTTTCTTTTTCTGCAAATGTGTTTTTGCTGAAGGCCAAGCTCTTCCCTCCTGTCAAAGCCTTACGCTTTATCTCTGCTTTCTCTAGGGGCTCCCACAAGGAGT
Organism: Trididemnum clinides; assembly: GCA_963675345.1. Lineage (NCBI taxonomy): Eukaryota > Metazoa > Chordata > Ascidiacea > Aplousobranchia > Didemnidae > Trididemnum > Trididemnum clinides. The sequence goes on along the minus strand of OY776305.1, from coordinate 28,096,249 downwards.
CTCCTTCTATTTTGGACAAAGCGTTTCTTCAGTGTGTTCTCTTTTATGCTTCATCCGGATGGTTTCCGTTTCTCAGGGTTACCAATGATATCAAGTTGGAACGCATTCGCCGAGTGGCCAGTCTCGTCATCGCCGGCTGTCTCTCGTTTTCCCTTATTCTTCTCCTTTTCTCCTCCTTTACGGTTCACCTTAATTCATTTTTGCTCTGTCATTTTACGAGCGGTTTTTCTCTTTCCTTTCATATCCTCTCTTCTCGGACTGGAGTAATGCTGTCTCATCTCAATTCTTTCACTTGCATGTTCTTTCCGTACCCACTGAAAAACTTGTGCTTCCTCGCTATGTCCTCTTTCGTCTTCGCTACAATGGACGCAATTTCCATTAAACTCTTTGTCTCCTTAGAATTGGCAGAATTGAGAATTCTTCATGCAGCGCCCGTAGTCATCGGATCGACAACACTTATGCTATTCTGCACTATCCAGCTACGGACTCTTTGCGCCGCTTGTATTTTGGCGACTTCCCTCTATATAACCCCTGGCTCAGGCCTTGGGAGTTTCCGTGATTTTGTGGTTCCATGGTCTTCCACGGAGGGGACTCGAACAACGACAGAAAGATAATCAAAATCAGGCTGGAGGGCATCTACACTCCATTTCGAACCAGTCATGATTACAATTTAGAGACTTTTAGTCTCATCACCCCGAGACAGGCAGTCATTGGTAGGTGCCCAAAATTCTCTTACGGCATTCTCGGTGAGCAGCTTTCCTGTTCTGTACTGGTGGGGCACGGATTTCCAATCGATACCGCTTTGTAGTTTTTAACTTATGGCCCTGATTTCAAGATTAATAGATTAATTTTATTAACAAGCGTATATGCCCCCCAACAGTCACCGTGTAATCACGGATTTATTGCCCAACTTTCCAATTTACATGTGTTTGTTTTTTAGAAAGTAAAGGATGTTGATCCGCAATTGATCGTCATTCGTTTGCGAGATAGTAAGAGCTTCAATGTTCGAAATACGACTAAAAGTAAAAAGCTGCTGGAAATCAATACAGTGTGTGAGGAAGTGCCACTGCTGATTTATGACTTTGTTGAGGGAAGTTTTGGGTATGTGCAGTCTTAAGTAGGATGACTTCGTCATCATTGATTGTACATACATTACCTTTTATGTAATTTCTGAAATTTTCCTGATCTAATGCGCTTATGTTGATGTAGTTATGCGTTTTCTACGTTCTCTTTTGTTTTACACGAAGTTGCTTGCCTGTCAGGTTAGGTCATATGTATCACTGGTCACCTGCTTTTTCGTGAATTGACTTTGTTCAAATTTCAAGATTTTTTAGTTGTACGCCCATCGTTATGCAGAATGTTTCAAAAAGCGTCTACGTGCTGTACACTTTGGTGCTAGTGTTGTAGACTAGACACTCCTAGAAATTTATGCATCTTCTGACAGCAATTCCATTCTCTTTGACATTGGTTCTTAACTTTTTTTTGTGGTTACCACTTTCAGCTTTGACTAAATCTTCATTTTTCAATTGATTTTAAACCAACAGATGACACACTACTTAAGTTGATCTCCAAAAATAGAAGAAAAGATCAAATCAAAAGTTGCTACAAAAAAGCTTTTCACACAAATTAACTTTGAAATAAAAGCCGTTAAGTCAGAATTGGAAACAAAATTCTTAGCTTAAGCTGAATTCCAAAAATAATGAAGTGAGTCATCAAGGATGTGAACTTACGGTCCCTATGCAGTCTCTAAACGACTTGTCAGTTCGTCGAAACCCTCGTTCGGGACTTCATCCTTAAGATAATTTCTATTTTCTTACCTGCAACCTCTGTAATTGCCTACTACTAAAAAACCTTCATTATGACGTCATATGTTATTTTGCGCTAATTCTGTTGAGTCTATCAACTTCGTGACTGAGTATATACCGGTCTTGTATATATCACATTCACCTGTCGTATCTACTGTAAACATTGGTTTTCTTTATCAAATTGTTTCAGTAATTACGTCTACTTCAAGTTGTATTCATCGTGATTTGTAAATATGTTTTATCGTATGAGAGAAAGTTGATTTTCATGATAGTAACGAAGGCTTATATTTGACGTTAAATTAATTGTTTTAATTAATTACGATTATGTAATCGCGTACATATACTAATTATTTGTTTGTAAATCTGCAAAATGTTTGGTGTGCTACACGCAACATAATTAATTTTATATTTGTTACTTTTATAATTTTGCTTTTTCAAGCCTAATATCTACGTAAAATTGTCTTAACCTTTTGAGGACCATAAAAATTTAATTCATAAAATTTGAATCAATGCCGCAATTGTTTGGTAACAACAGAAATATAATGGATTTCAGATAATTGGTTATCACGTCATAATGATATAACAATCAACAATCATGGCACACATGTGTGCCAAAGGTCCTCAAAGGGTTAATCGCCTAAAAGGCAAAAACCGAAGGTTTCTGTACACAACATACGTTTTTGTACGTTTTTTCTCGAGCATTTTTATACGAAAATTTTCATCCGCTAAGATACTGATATTTATATGAGGCTTTATTTCTTGTTGTCCGAACAACCGATTTTGTTCGCAAAGAATGTAACTAAAGCGTCTTCGTTATTGCGATCTAAGACGTACAAAAATCTTAATGGAACGTTATTTGCGGACGAAACCGGATGTTCACACAATACTCTGCGACACCGTATAAATATCCAAGCGGACGCAAATTTTCGCAAAAGAGTTTGGGAGCAAAAAACGTACAAAACCGGAAATAAAAATAATCTGTGACGAGTCATCTTAAACGTGCCAATTCTTCTTTGAAAACTGTGTTTTGCCTTTTAACCACTTCAGCAAGCATTTGTCTTTTGCAGGCTAATGCTTTTTAGCAAGACATTTTTTAATTTTTTTACTCTCTTTGTTGGCAGTTTATTTGCTGTTGTTTAGCTATAAATGTGCAAATTTTCCGAAACTGCACTGTATTAGTTGTATAATTGTATTCAATCAAGAATTGCTTTGGCTGAATATTACGGATCGCGGTAGGCTAATTTAGTGTGCAGTGTAGTAATTCTAATTTGTGAAAATATTTTGTAATCTACAAAGAAAATAGAACAAATACAAAGTCTCGCACATATCATCAAGCTAAGAACTAGCCTGAAGAGTGGAGCATGTGAGCAAGTGCAAGTCGTACGAATTTATCGTTGTTGTTGTTGGTTACTCGACCCCTTCCGAGGGATGGGGGCATGGCGGAAGACCATGAAGCCCCAGAAGCCGGGCAACTCCCCAGGGCCTGGACCAGAGATCGTAAAGAGACAGAGAGTCGCCAAAGAGTGAGATGCACCAACAGTCCGTAGCTGGACAGTGCAGAATGAGATGAGAAGTGTCCTGGGATGAGTGTCCACAGGCGCTGCAGGAAAGATTCTCGATTCTGCCAATCCTAGAGAGATAAGAACCTAACAGAAGAATGCGTCCATTGCAGCGAAGACGAGAGAGGACACAGCGAGCGTGACGAGGGAGCACAAGTTCCTCAGTGGAAATCGAGGGAACCTGTGTCTCAAGATACTTCGATGAGACAGTACACCTCCAGTCCGAGAAAAGAGAAGAGTGGATACGAGAGATAAGAGGAGAGAGACTACACGGGATTGCGGAGGGCGCAAGTAGCGCTCCCCATCCGGCCAGCTCATCAGCCGCGTCGTTCCTCGGGAGAAACGAGTGTCCGGGGACCCATTGTAGCCTGATAAAACAGGAGAGAGAAGACAGTTCCTGCCAGATCTGCCACAGAGTTTGAGATAACAGGAAAGATGGAAGAGAGGACAGAACGAGAGTCAGACAGGAGGAGAAGAGAAGTGGCAGACTTGTTGGTTCTGCCGAGACCAGCAAAGAACGTGCAGAATGGCGCAGGCTTCAGCGGAAAAACTTGAACATACTGGGCCTGCCGAAAAGGAAAGAGTGGCCTCAGTGCCACAGAGAGAGCAGTTGGCAAGAACGTCAGAGCCACCTTTGCCAAAAGGAAAAGGAACAGAGCCGTCTGTCCAGAGTACCTAATCATGAGGGGGGAGAGAGTCAACGTGGGCGAGAGCTGCACCTTGGCGAGAAAGAGGGGGATCACAGCGAGAGCATGGAAAGGAAAGAGTGGACTCCACGGTGAACGAAGACAGATTTCAAAGAGGAAAGGGAGGGCAAGCAAAAAGAGCCTCCCTAGAACAAGTAGAAGGAAGCATGAGCGGATAAGTGGACGCAAAAGCTCTTCAGGACAATCTGCAGAGTCTTGGTTTCGCTCCTAGTCTGGCCAAACCTGAAATGGAAAAGGAGGTTGGGAGACGAAGAGCCCGCTCATAAGATAAAAGTGTGAAATGAGTCAGAGTGACTCGTAGGGGAGGTAAAGAAGCCTCGGTGAGTAGTAGAGGGATAGGGGAGGACAAGAGGCAGCCGGTGATGGCGCGACTGGCCGCTCGGTGGAAGCGTTCCAATTTGGTAAGATTGGTAGCGCTTAGGAAAGGAAACCATCCGGGTGAAGCGTAGGTGAGAAGGGACCGAAGAAAAGATTTGTACAGAAGAGAGAGGGACTCCTTGGAAGGGCCCCATGAGGAAGCAGAGATACAGCGTAAGGCGTTGAGACGTGGGAAGAACTTGGCCTTCAGCAAAGATATGTGTTTAGAAAAGGAAAGAGTGCGGTCGAAGGTGACCCCAAGAAAAGTTGGAGTGGGATTGAAACGGGGCGGAAGCCGAGTAGGAGGAGGTTAGCCTGGCGGGGATCAACTGAAAAGGAGGCCTCACATTTGCTCGGATTGAGAGGAAGACACTAGTACTCAGATCAGCGCTCCAATCGAAACAGAGCTCCTTGTATGGCCTCCACCACAGTGGGGAGCGAGGGGGAAGAGAACCAAATGGCCAGATCGTCAGCGTAAAGAGAACAGCTGACGGAAGAAGACAGAGAAGCTGGAAGATCATTAATGAAGAGAGAGAAAAGTACAGGGCCAAGAACAGATCCTTGCGGAACACCTCGACGGACTCGAAAGGAACGACTTTTGTGATTTTGAAAAACCACAAAGCGCGCCTATCAGAAAATAAAGATTGAGTCCAACGAGCAAAGCAAGAAAGGAGGCCAGTCAAAATCAGTTTGTGGAAAGGGCAGGATGCCAGACAGAGTCAAAAGCTTTAGAGAAATCGATAGTAGAGAGGATCGTCCGAGAGCCCGGCCTGGGTTTGTTAAACCCATCCGAAATGGATTGAGAAAGAAACAGAACTTGATCGAGTGTAGACCGTCCAGGGCGGAAACCGGCCTGGCTGGGAGAGAGAATGGAATTAGACTCCAGAAAGAAGGGAAGACGAGATAGAATGATGCGTTCAAAAAGCTTTGATACGCAGGAGGTGAGAGAGATAGGCCGGAAGGAAGCAGGAGAGTCGAGAGGCTTTCCCATCTTGTGTATGAGAATAATAGAAGATGTCTTCCAGATGGAAGGAAAGGAATGTGAAGACCAGGATAGATTGAACATGTGAAGAAGAATGCCAGAGCGAGGAAGGTGCTTTAGCATGGGATAGGCAACTTTGTCTGGGCCAGTGGCAGTGGATGAGGAAAGGTTGGGAGGCAGCCGCATGAAATTCAGCGAGAGAGAAAGGAGAGCAAAAGGACGAGTGAGACTCCACAAGGCTCGGCGGAGCTCAGTGAGATAGCCTCTGGCTCTGCTACGTAGGGCCTTTGGCTGAGAAACGGAAAAGTGGGATCGCAGGTAAGCGGCGTAGACCGAAGCCGATTCCCTGGGAGAAGAACAGTTAGGAGAGCCAGCGATAGAGCGAAGAAGAGAGTAAACAGATTTAGGGTTAGACCTAGGTGAAAGAGAAGAGCAAGTCATCTGCCATGCCTCAGCCTTGGCCTTGGCAGTGACTGACGAGGCGCGTCGAGAAGCGGAGATGTAAGCCTGGCGATCTTCATCACTTCTGTGAGCGGCAGCGAAAGCATTGCGTCTTTCCCTAACCGCACCTTCCACATCAGCAGACCACCAGGCTTTAGGAGGGCGTTTGATGTGGCCAAAAGGAATGGAAGATTTGGCCGCATTCAGTGCCAGAGAGGTAAAGAGAGCAGCAGCAGAGGAAAGAGAAAGAGACGAGTATTCCTCTGCAGAAGGGCAGTGAGAGTCAAAGTAGGAGGCAAAGTCATCCAAGCGAGCTTTCTGAAAATTGAAGGAAGGGGGACGCTCGTTGGGGCGAAAGACCGGAGAGAGAGGGCAAAATAGAAGAATTGGTAGGTGGTCAGAACCCAGGTCCTGAAGCACCTCCCAGGAGCAAGAAAAAGGAAGAGAAGAGAGAGCAAAGGAGATATCAGGAGAGAAGGGATGGAGAAGGGTGAGTGTGTCAGGGTAATTAAGGAGGAGGAGGTCAGAAGAGATGACCCAGTCGAATACCTCTTCCCCGCAAAGGTCGAAAGTACCTCTTGAGTTCCAGAGGGGGTGATGGCAATTAAAGTACCCCAGAATGAAGAGATTTCTGGAGGAGGGAAGAATTGAGGGAGAGAAGGAATCGGTTCTGCCATCCGTTGGGGAGGAGCGAATAGGGGGGCGTACACATTAAGAAATGACACCGAGGAGGAGTTGTTAAGAGAGATGTTGACTCCTACATAATCAGAGTAGAGATCGAGCAATGAAAGAGAGGAGGTGGAAAGTTCAGAAAAAGATAGGCCCTGCCTGACGAAAATGACAAGGCCGCCGCTGGCGTGCGTGGCATCACGAGAGAGAATGCCAAACCGGAAGTGGATGCGATCAGAACGCAGAGCAGAGTATCCAGGAAACTGGAAAGAGGAGGATGAGTTTAGATTGGATTCCTGGATGCAGATAAGGTCGACAGGATGGGACGAGAGAAAGTGAAGTAGTTCAGTGCTCCTGGCTCGAGGACCTCCAGCATTCCATTGAAGAACCCTGGGAGAGTCAGGGGGAGAGGAGGCAGGAGGCATAGAACAGCCAGGAGCAAGGGACAGTGATGAAGGGGCAGAGGAAAAAGATATAAAATGAGCAGATGGGGGATAAGAGGTTTGGAGATGAGGGTGGGGCGGGAGTGCAGCATCAGTAGAGGGAGGGCCAGATTGTACAGTGGAGGTATACATATCGGAGAAGTCCAAGGAAAAAGTCACAGTGTTACGGCAGGGAAGCAGCTCCAAGCGTGAGAGCTACCAAAAGCTCTGAATTTGAAGAGGGAAAGTTGTGAGCACCTTAGATGGACCCATTTGCAGCAGGTGCAGCATTGCACAGACTAGCCCCGCCAGGTCACACTTCCAGCGCACACAGAGCAAGGAAAGATGGGGCCAGAGTTGTGATGAACGTTACCGCTCATCAAGTGAAGGAGAAGAATGAGGAGATGAAGAAGGGCAAGAGAAGGGCAGGAGAAGAGAAAAATAGAAAACAGGCGACCGATTTTGAAGAAGCTGTGTGCTGCCCTACTGCAATCGTTCAGGGGGCAGCCTAGCGAAAATATGAAGGGGAGTGCCTGGGGTAACTAGGATCTTCAGGAAGGCCAACAGCCATTTCGACCAAACCCAAACGGGGTCGGGGACCGCACCACCACGTTGAGGCGGCTGTTGATTGATGCAGAATTTATCGTTGTTGAACTTATAACCGGTTAATTCGACGACTTGCAAAATGTTTTTCAGCATCCTTGGACATCAGCAGTATATGTATATATTTTTTTTAGTTTTTACAAAGAGTCACGATCCAAACAACATTAGTATAGCAAAATAGGCCGAACCATCTCTCAAATACGGGTAATGAAGATGCATTATCATCACTAGGGCTCTTGCCAAGTGTAAGATACTTTACGTGGCTCCTGGCAAGCCCGATATCCAACATTGGGCTGTACACGCAACAAATCCAAACAATCCAACACAAAGCACAAGACTTACGTACCGGTTACTTTTGAACCGGGATTCCCTTTGACGTTACTGCTAACCGTGCAAGTATGAACTAAAACTGGTGTACTTATATGAAATTGATCACACAAAAGCTAATTAGGCATAGAATAACCTTCCAATGATTATATACTAAATGTGGTTTTTTAAGGCATTCATGGCAGTAGGTCAGGCCCCACGAGAGGGGGGTGCAGCCGGTGCGCCGCACCAGGGCCCGTAAGAGTCTGGGGGCCCGTGAAAATCAAAGTTCAAAATTGTAATGGGCAACAATGCATATATTTTTTATTGTTGCTTTGAAGCTGGTAAGGAATTTCCATGTGCACTGTCATGAACAAATTTCGCAGAAATGTTGTGAAGAAAGCATTTATACAGGAAATCCAAGTTCTAATGTCTAACCAGATGTCAAACTTGAAAACGTTTTCAGAATCACTGTCACAAAACAATAAAGGAAAGGAGTACAATATTCGAGTGTAGCCGTTTGATTTGGTAGTAGTAGGGTAGGATAAACAAAAAATAAGATCAAGGAATCACAGCGGTGCATCGAAACTTGGTATGCGGAAAATAGGATAATGAAATGATATTAAGGTCTGTGGACTGCGAAGCGGCCGCTCAAACCCCTACACCGCCGCGCCGTTAAAAGCGATTGTGTAAGAATGGCATTGATCGTTTCATCGAAACAGAACATAATGTAGACAAATAGCCTGAGAAACATCTGATACTGGGCTATGATGACGGATCCCATGATTTAATCGCAGAGATCGCCATTCACTATTCCACCGCATTTGTCGCAAAACTTTAAAGTGCCTTGACAAATTATTGTAGCTTGTTTTTTGTTGATATATTTATTTATTAAAAATAACTATAGCCCAGCAATCGTGCATACAAATAGTGGGCTACGTGGTTGTGAAATTAATCTGTTCCTGAAATATTTGAAAATGATATCGATTTGAAAAAAACAGTGGCGCAACAACTTAATAAATACAATGCGCTTTCCATTAAAAGACTGTGGAAGGCAAAAGGCTTCCCTAAAGTGTGAGTAGACTCAGTTTGCATGTCCCTCTTTTAAAAAAGGTTTCAGCAACGTCACTTGGTTTCGGCTTTGCTTCTGTGAATTTAAGAAAAATTTTAGTTTTTTGATATCGTATGTGCAGTAAAATTTTAATAACTTTAATTTTTTGTACGACAGTTTAATCTTCTCTAGCAACAAACTGCTCTCAATATATTACGCTAACTACATGGGCTACTGGGTGACAAGCCGGCTTTGCCGACGTCGCCAGGCAGGGGCCCTCCATCAGTGACGTTGGGGTTTAGTATTTCGTTTCAACAGCCTGCGCCGGCTTCACGCATCGGGCTCTGGTGTGAACAGTAGCCAAAACTTAATGAATTTTATGCACTTTCACAATTCATACACACAAAATTGTGATTATCATATTCTCTTAATCATGATTGGTAATGCTCACAAAGAATCTTGCCACAAATTGTCGTTATGCTTGTCGGGGAGAAAGGATTGAAACACAATCAAAATTGATGGTAGCGACCAAATGGTGGTTACTTTTACAATTACAGAAATAAACTATTTAGTGGTAAGCTCATTTTGAGATGTGGTGCTGCCCCTTTCCAATTTATATTTCTGATATTTAGTTCTTTGGCTGCGCTATTTGTCTTGTTTCCGGCAGAGCGACAAAAGCGGTTATGGCTTCCCCAAAATCATTCACCATATTTCAGTAGGTGCACATCAGGCCGAGTTATTTTCAAAGAAATGTTCTCTGTAACTTTAGTTTTACAAATTGTTGTGGTTATGGTTTTATGTTGATTTTTTCTTAAACTTGGGATTTTATTACAATGCTGTAGACTATAGTCATAAATACCTTTACAGGCAGCATATCAGCAAAAGAAAAAATCCTTGCTTTTTAATATATACGACGGCGTCACCCGCAGGGCCCCCATCGGGATAGAGAACGTCGGTTCAGCCGGTCAAGCCGGCTTCACCTATCAGGCTCTTGTATGAAGAGTGACCAAAAGTTTATGTGTTTACTGCACACAAGATTTTTACGACTTTTTGTGCTTCTTTTCCTAATGGAATTTTCAGGAGTGTCGATGAGGGGGTCCAGGGTACCTTTAGTTTCGGACCCCGATAGTTGAAAACGTCGCGCGCAATGCTAACAATATATTAGGCCTAAGTTTCCTATTTTTCCTGTTAACAAATGCATAATCAATATAATATTTTTTGTGACATGATGACTAATGTTTTCTTCATCTTGGCCACAGAAAATTTGGTTAAATACTCTTTTTAAAAAAAATTCAGGCTTCCAAAATACTTCCTCGCCCTGTGGCCAGAAACATATCACATGGGTTCCTGTAACTCTTAAAGTAGATCACTTCCTAAACGTATCATTATTTTAAGCCCCAAACCAAACCCCTAAATTTTAAATTCATATATTCCATATGGATCAATCAATTTGTTTAAAGTCAAATCTTGCAAAATCATTTCACATCAATTCTGTTGTGTTTTGATGTGTCCGTTAAACAGGAAGATTGCATTTTACTTACCGATTACTGGTGACTGATAATGATACATTGCATGATATTCACATTTTGTTTTTTGACTTACTTTTAGCCTTAAATTATTCCATAGACATAATATTATAACTGGGCTTGATTTAGTACCCGACATATAGAGATTAAATTATTTAAATAGTAAAGTAGTCCGACAGCAATGTCTTATTTGTATCACAGTGGAGCTAAAAAAAGAAAAAAACGCGGAAAGAAAGGCAATTTCTGAGCAATTATACCAAACACTCATCCATTTGTAATTGGATAAAACCCGGCCACTACAGTTTACCAGACACTTGTTAAAGGGGGCCCGGTATTAATGTTGGTACCGGGCCCGGACTGTTCTCTCAACGGCCCTGCAGTAGGTGATTTCACGATAGCATGTCTCGGCATGCACGGAAAAGCAGCTCGAAAGACCCGGATTCGAAGCCCACAGGAACCAGACACGACGCAACATACCTCCGGGCAAAAATTAGTTTTACGAAGAGTCACGATCTGAACAACGTTAGTATAGCGAGATAGGCGGAACCATCCCTGGACTCAGGTTTCGGTTTCTGGTCTCATTAACAAGGACTCGTCCCACCCAACGCAGTGCCCCCCGGAGGGAGCGTTGTGCGCCTAGAATTAGAGATTAACGTTGCGCCCTGCATTACAGGTTGACGCGAAGCATGACTAAACAATGAATACTTGCGGTTTCGGGGTTGAGCGATGAGGTATCACGAACCATTACAACTCATTGACCAACGTTAAAAGTGCGAGCCGCGGCGCTGGTGGAATCAAACTATCGACGCATCCAAACCAAGTCGTCAGAATCAACGTAGCCAGGGACTGTCATAAAGCGGGCAGTCGGGCGTGTGATGTTTAAATGAAATTTTTGTAATATACGCGAAATAAATTCGGCGGCTGGACGAAACCAATGCTTTTGCCCCACTCGAAAACGAGGGTCGGATGCCTCGCCCCCCTATCCCTCGGTTTTACCGGTTATGCGGGTGCAATCTAGGGACAGTCATAAGAGTTCAGTCACTCTTGGTTAGTCGCGTGCAGCAGCAAGATTCCCCCACGCAGTTGCGATTGTCTGATATTTAAATGACAAAGCTAAAATTTTACGACTTTTTTGACAGTAGAAGGGAAAAAATAAATTTAACAACTTTCTCGCCTTTAGTTAAGTTTTCTTACTTCCAATTTATTTGCCTAATCTATTAAATGATACAACAGGGAAGCAATATTTAAACTTGCTTACCTACAAACAATCTAACCAATTACGGCAACTAGCCCTGTTTTAGAGCCACAACATCAGCAAGCTCAGCGGGAATTGTTACGTCGCAAGAAAAGTGACAAGAATCAAGCGACCGTGAAAGCAACGCATTACGTCATGCGTCTGGGCGCTACTGATTTTGCTCTTCCTGCTGCTATCTTTTGCAGCTTAACGAGAGGTGTTCCAAAGTTAGAGATATTCAGTACCAGAAAATTTGGCTTAGCTATGTTGACAATACTTACAGGGGCAAAAATTTTTGCGATGTCACACAGAAACTAAAACTTTAAACCATTTATGAAGCAACTAAATCGCTTTACAAAATTTCAGTCTCGGACGCTGCAGCTGCAATCCGTCTTACGCACCATTATGATGTCACATAGAATCCCTACGTCGCACGTTCACATAGTTTAGTGCTAGCAATATAGGAAAATTAGTCTTTTCAGCGAAATAAACTGGTGCATTGGTAAATAAGGTATGAACTATGACATTATAAAAAATTCGAAAAAAAACAGATCACAAAAACGCGTGGGGGACTGCAGCTCTGCAGCACAAGCCTCCACTGCTTGGTGCTCAAAAATAGTTTTTACCCTGCAGCCGTTGATCAACATGCGTTTGGTAAGACAAAAAGACGTGAGTAATGATTAGGATAGAGTATCGGTTGGCAAGCTAATTCACCACACAAGGTTTGATTGCCAACCACCGAAAATTTAGCAAATGTTTTCAAAACCCGAATAATAAGAAACATGACGTAATTCAGCGCAGGAACAAGTATTTCCAAACAATAGCTTAAATTTTGTTTGAGCGAATGCATGGCTCTAAATAAGGTAGATTCAAGTTAGACCTGATTTATTTATTTGATGATCAAAGAAAGACTCTAGGTATAGGTGATAAGAAAGTCGTTTCATCCTTTTAATTCTTCTCGGCAATTGTGACAAAACAAAAGCCTTTTTATCAACAATTTTTCTGTAGCATTGAAAGTGTAGTGCTTGCAAGTGGCAATTGAAGAAACATAAGCACGGAGAGAGCGATAATGCTTATACGCATGTTCCAGCTTTTTATCTGCATGACCTTTATCATTGCTTTGGAACTTGTTCATGCTATTTTTGATCGAGGAATATTTGCTCTTATGTTGTTGGTTAACTTTACTCTGCAATTTATAAGAGAGGTCGCAAGTAAGTCATTGTTTTATTCAAGCTCACCTAGTATACCATCTGCTCTGCGTTGTGGTTGGAAATATCGCTTTGAGATGCCCCCTACCCCGCTGGCGGATTCAAAAGAGCGTACCAGAACTTTCACGTTATATACTGTAGCAAAAATTCTGTGGATACTTCCTGAATTTTTTTAAAAACGCGCTCGAAATTAATATATAGAACTTTTTCAGTGGCGCGTTAAAAGATCAGAAACCACACCCCTCCTACATAAAGTTTCTAAATCCACCTAGACCTCAACTGCAAAAGTTTCTAGATCCACCTAGGCCTCAACTGTAAAAGGGACCACATAGTTGACGATTGATAATAATTCTACGTTTTGACAAATCGGAGTTATAGCCAGGGGTGTAGTGGAGTAGTAACGGCGTTGCCACACTTTTTCATATTGGTTCGTCGTTCCTACACTATTTCGCGACAATCTAATTAAAAAATGTATATGTATACTCTTCATTCTACTGTGCAGCTCCTGACAAAGCATAAAGGATTAAATAGAAACAGATGATTTTGAAAAGCTAATAGAACAATCTAGAAACTACGAACAATTTAACAATCACATTGGCGGGAGGCCAACAAATTTTTAACATTATTCGGCAAAGTCACATTCTGGCATTAGTTGATATAAGAACGAAATCAAGCACCAAGATCAAGCAGGATCGCTGTCTTGTTTCACCCAGACGTAATCGTTTCGGCATTGCTCTCAGTGATACTACGAGGCATATTCTGAATCTTTCAGATTATGACTTATCTGATACTAAAAATTTGAACTAAAAATAGAAATTTGTTGGATGACCATTTTTATTGGAGACCAACTTTTTGAAAGTGGCTATTTGTCTATCTTCGGCTCATTATGAAAATAAAATTCTTTTGTTTTGGAAATGAACTTTTGCAACCAGATCATTTTCCTATTTTTGGCCCAAAATACCTTCATTCCATGATCAAAGTCAAAAAATTCCGGGGGCAATGGCTTCTGTAGCCAACCTCTATGCCCTCGCGCTTAGTGTTACTCAAAAGTAGAATATATCTGACCACAGTGATAAAGATTTTGCCGTGCCAAAATCTCTAATCAGCCTGTCAACACCTGCCGTTTCATAACTAATAGCTTCAACTCTATCAATACCAACAGTCTCTTGATATCAGCCAGCGTTGCCCCACCCAAAGGTGAAAAAAAGTTGTCGGTGAAGTGGAATGTCCAAAGCAATCCAGCAATGACAGACATCTGCATGGACGAAATGCAGCGAGACAACAACTGAAATCGTGGAAGAGTTTCTCAGTCACAGCACTGTCTTACAGTCACACTCTGAAGAAAGACTAAGGCTTTGGGGAGAGAACCTTGAGCAAGATCCTCCTTGCCGCGGCATGAGAATTCCTCCATTTTAATCGTCTCCACCTGCCACAATACAATTTGGGTCAAATGGAAATGCTTGAATCTCCTCCGCAACAGATTAAGTCACATCAACAGTATCCAAGGAATACTGGGGCTCTCCAACAACTTTAATCGCATGCGAGTGTGGTTCTGCATCCGAGGACATCCAAAATTACTTTATTTGCTCTTAATTACAAACAGAGTGTGCATAAGTAAAAATTTTCCACTGTGAAGTGCACAAATACACGCGCAACACAATGCATTTACATGTAACAGTGAGCAAACATTATGTGAGATCTCAGTGGAGAAACGATAAGATTGCATGCTCCTTGATAAACATTTGAAAAAATGAATTCCCTTCAAACATGTAAGCCCAGTATAAGATATTTGATTGCTGAGTGACGATTGTACACATACAGGGATGGCAAAACGAAGGGGGCAAAAGTACTTTTTTAGAAATGATGGACTCTAAAAGTTTCTATTAAACTTTGTGAATTACAGAAAATTCTAAATACTTTTGAAATATATTTTAGTAGGGTGGGTTTCATATGTGTTAGAAACAAAACTTTTCTTCCTTTGGAAGTTACCTTGCGACAAAGGTTTAATAGTACTTTCTTTTTTGGAAAAAGAACCTACTTTTCGGTGGTATACTTGTGATGTAGCCTCTTAAATAGTTTCTGAAAATGCTTGTATGTTAAGTAAAATTGCCAGTCGAAAAATCAAAGCTTCTTTTCAGCAAAGCTTTCCCCTGCTCTCGAGATTCTTTAACCCCCCTGTATGTGCAAACATATTTATGCCATCACATTGCTAAACAATCACGTAAAAATGCTTGGAATAATTCTGAAACACATATATTGTATTAAATGCAACAAAATTAAAACCGTGCGCACTCAAAAATATGAAAATTCTTTCCCAGAAAGAGTGGACTTAACACCGGAAAGGAATTTCTCCTTGCTATGGAACCACTGATCTAATTTAATAAACTGTATAGAACAATTCTGAAATACAATTGCTGTTATAAGTGCAACAAAATAAAATCTTGTAAACTCTAAAATGTGGAAATTCCTCTCCCTAAAATGTAAAATTCCTCCCTTGAGAGGAATTCTTCCCCGCTTGGGAACTACTAGGTTAGCATCTTTTAAAAAATAAACGATATGCAATAAACAAGGCAAAAAGGAATTTTCAATCCTCGCTACAGCATGCAATTTCAGTTGGTAGCAGCTGCCACGACCCTGCTGATTAGGATATTCTAAGGTCTATTGGTTTTGTATTCCATCAGGTGCAAATATACAGAAACGTTAAAGTTTAATCGGAAAGCTGTAGATTCGAATCTCACAGAAATCGTTTTTAGCCTTTCACCCAGCTCTATGAACCCAATTATATTAATTACAAAAAAATTAATTTGTTTTATTTGCCATATTTATCCTCCATTCACGAGAAAGCGAATTGTATCGCTATACTTTGGACGGTAAGTCCGCACTCGCTTGGGAGTTGCCTTTTTCGAGGTTTATGGGTCACCTGTCTTCCACATAAAGGTGGGGCGTCCCGTTAAGTGCCTTGCCCAAGGACACAACAAGCGAACTTGCCGGCTTGTTCTCCACAACCTCCCCTAAATGCCGAGCGCCAAGCAGGGAAGCTGTGAATACCATTTTTTAAAGTCTTTTGGTATGACTCGACAAGGGGAATGAACCCCAGATCTGCCGACTGCGAAGCGGACGCTCTAACCACTACGCCATCGCGTCGGTTATCATAGTTTATGCTTATGGCTAAACATTATGCTGGAGGTGATTTGCGAATCGTTTGCTCAAAATATGCGCTAAATTGGTTTCGCATTGCCATTGTGTACTAATAAACAACTTTGTGATGTCACAATCATTTAATTAATACAAGAGAAGGCGTTGTATGGTATTTGTCCATATCCAAATGCGCTTGTAGCTAAATAGCAACGCATGAATAATATTTCTCTAAACCTTGTAGGTAACTGTAAATCACTTGAAATCTTGTTACGAAAGAAAAAAAAACAGATTAAAGATTTATATTTAGTGGCTTTTCACCATTCCAAAATTGTCCCCCTCATCTTTTATAAGAATTTAATGAGTAATATTTTGAAAAAATAAGTGATTGTAATTTTTGCTATTTATAAACAAAGCTGCATGTTTTGTGTAAGTTTGGCAGTCAATACTTAGGTTGCTATGAAGATCATTGGCGTAAAAGTAGTGGGACTTTAGCCTCCTAAAAACCAAAAGTTGGTTTTCTCAGAACTTTAAAAACCCACATATTAGGTGTTTGCAAAAGACAGGAGAGCTTTTCACTTGCATTCAGCAAAAATTACGGTGACCAGTGTAATTATTTAGGCTATCGACACGAACTATAATTAAATTTTTGTTTCCTTGCTCGGTCTGTCTAGTGGAACGTATGTTTAGTCAAAGTGTGTCAGCCACGCTAACACATCGAGCCAGATCATTTTCTTCCCAGATATTTGCGATCATTATGTATTAAAAATGCAATGCGAATATGCAAAGGTAAAACCAAGCCAGCTACTTCTCTTTGGCTTATCAGTGACTAAAAATTTAAATATTCGTGCAAGTCTTTATTTTTGATACATGGCGAAAATTTCACCAGTAGCCTTGCGAGGTTAAGATCTTGATCTAGGGATAGTAGTCTTGAAAAATGTTGTTCTCTATCTTGGTCTCGGCTTTGAAAAATCAGTTCTTGGTCTTGATCTCGAGCAAAGCCGGTCTTGACTAGAACACTGGCCACGACGACTGGTGAACTGCTGGGGCTCGCAACCTGAGCGTCACAAAAGGGTGGAGAAATTTTATTACGTGTCTTGCCCAAGAACGCAACCAGCAAACTTACGTGTTTGTTCTCCCACTCTCCCTTTCGAGCTAGACGCCAAGCAGGGAAGCTTTGAATGCCATTTTGAAAGTTTTTTGGTATGGTTCAACAAGGGAAATTCTACCGACTGCAAAGCGAATGCTCTAACCACTACGCTATCGCACCGACATTTTTGGCTATTTGAGTGTAAGTTCACATTAAATTGAAAGTAGGAAGAAAAGGATTATGGGCATACATCAAGAAATTCAAAGTTTTAGAAGAAGTAAAACAAAAACAAACAAACTTGCCGTGAAATGAGATTATATGAGCACTAATCGTTACAGTAAAAACAATAACAAGCATAAATACAAACATAAGCTCACATATAAACACATACTCATGCATAAACCTATTTATATCCATACCTATATGCATAGCCGTACACATGTGCATACACTGTTGGTCTAGACGAGGCCAAATATTTAGTGTTGGCCCAGCGTGGCATACTTATTGTTGCTTACTTAGTTGATGCTTTTTTAGCAACTTTCTGAAATATGCAATTTTTCCGGCCTTGTTTTAATATTGCTCGGGACGCTATTCCAAATTTTAACTCCTAGTATTGTAATAGATTTTTTAGTTCAAGCATATATTATTTCTAGGAAGGTATAAATTTTAGAAGAAATGCGAGTATAATGATGATATATGTCAGAATTTCGCTAAACAGACAAATGAAATATGTCGGGAGCTTTTTTGCAATGATGCAGGATTAAAGACATAAGGCGATGATCCCATCCGTAGACAGTTTTCGTGGCTGCTCTCAATTACGCTCTTTAGGTGAAGCTAACTGAACCATTATTACCAATCTAAAATAACTGATTGGCAGCCTTGGCTAGTTATTGTTTGTCTTCAGCTTTTTCCCAATTAGTTTCTGATCTGCATTTTGTACTACATGGGATTTGTTTTACAGCTAGATGGAAACCACCAATCCTCTCTTCATAGGGAAAACTGGGACCTTTGTCTTCCACATAAAGGTGGGGGCATCCCGTTGAATTTCTTGCTCAAGGACACAACAAGCGAGCTTGCCGGCTCGTTCTCCATAAACTCCCTTAAAATGCCGAGCGCCAAGCTGGGAAGCTGTGGATATCATTTTTTAAAAATCTTTTGGTATGACTCAACAAAGGAAATGAACGCCTGATCTACCGACTGCGAAGCGGACAACCTAATCACTACGCCATCGCGTCGTTTTTTCGACCGAAAAACTAAAAAATCACTGTCTTAAAACAAAAAAAATCGACTTTATTTACCAAACAAAATTTTGACTAAATAAATTAATATTTCTTGAGTTTTATGTTAAAACAAACATTTAATTAACGAAAACACACAAACTGTCAACAAAACTTGCAATACACGCACCTTGTACAAGCAGTCAGCTCTGCAATCACCAGGTGCAAGAATTGAGATGTGAAGTCACGTAGGCCTGCTGTTTCTTATTTTCGACCTTAAAGTTTCTGTTCTTGGCCAACAGTTTTCATAGGATCAAAAACTTCTTTTGACAGCAGCAATTCTAGGCTGAAACTGTTAGAAACTATAAACAGCTGGTGAAACTTCTGGTCTTTCCTATTTCATTATTTTGGTAATGTCATTGCTAGGCAAAGCCGTAACTTCGTCAGGTGGGGCCCCGGTGCAAACATCTATTAGGGGCCCCCATTTTTTCTGTACTTAATATTCAATTGAGCTACTTTTCTCAACACAGGAATCATTGATGACTCCGCGTTATAGGAAGATTTTGAATTAAAATAATGAGACAAAAAAGCATAGAGCTGAACAGGTAAAAAGGGCTAAAGCTAAGTTTACTGTGCTTGCAAATGAAAGGCTTTAATTGGAATAAAATTTCACCAAGATTGTACGGTTCAACACAATTTTTGTGATTGCAGTGTATTCAAATCGAAATAATGGCATAGCACGGATTTCGGGCAGGCTGCAACAACAATTTTTTGATTGTTTAATAAAAGTTTAATCAAATAAACGTCGCAAACCAAAATCGTTTTATAATGACAAAAAAAATTATTTGCAACCTTTTGAGGCAAGGTGCTTTGTGAGCACTGTTGACGATATTTCAGCAAAATGGAGATGTGCGATGCAATGCTGATGAATTCTTTAGCCCAAAAAGAATTAACGTGCAGTACACTGACATCACCACAAAAGACACAAACTAATAAAACACAATACGCTGAGGCCAAATAAGTAGACTACCGTAATTTACTTGCGGGTGGTTGGAAACTTGAAGTTTATCCGTCTTGCTTTTGCACTAGAGAGCTGCTGGATAACTTTTCTAAAATCTAAACTTTTATTTCGTTCATTTTCTATTGGTAGCAGAGCCAAACCGCTAAATCTCTCTTAGAATATGGAGTTTCGAAGAAAGTTTTTGATGAGTTTGAATGTAGAAAAAGACCTCTCTGCCGTAGCAGTTGTTACAGATACTGTCATGTACATCATGTATGCCGTACAAATGTCAGGATAAGTTGTGGCATGTGATGCATTTTCAACAATAAGAAAACGCGATTTCTTTAGCAGATTTTAAACGGGCAATCTTTTCTCTAAACGACGTTTTGATGGAGAGCATTTGGCTTCAATATTTCATCGTTTTTCTTTCGATTATTTCATTGAAGTAAGCTTTTGTTTTCTTTGCTCTTTTGTTTAAAAACTGTCTTGGCAAACTCTATGTAGAAGCAATAGTGAAAACTTCGTTTAGGACTACGTCAAAACTTTTGAGTTGAACAATGTCTTCAGCAGAAGTTTATGGGTAGAAATTAGGTCACTTGTTTTTACATTGCGTAGCTTTCGAAGGAATGTTGACGATCTGCAAAATCTTGCATTGCACAACCAGCATGCATGCAAAGTTAAAGTCTTCTATCTGTTTCTTTATTGCCATAGCTTTATTTCTTTTCTTTAGCTTCGTGCTGGTAAGTATTATGTGAGTCAAGCATTTCATAACGTCACAAAATCTTTACTTCAAAACATAGACAGCATCATATCGACCAGACCACCGAATCAAATTTAACGCTTTTAATGTAGGATTTGAACAAGAACCATCATGGACATTGTGAAGTTTTTGCCCCCGCACGATACTGTGTGGAAGCGAGGCATGGTGTTTAAAAGAAAATGGAAAGGCAATTTTGAGGAGAAAGAAGAGAGCTATGGTGAGAGCCAGATACGATTAGAAAGTTGTTGACAGAAAGACGACTGAAAAACAGATGGACATGTTGGGGTTGAAGGACATTATAGACCGGTTAGCAACAGCGAATGGAGTTAGATGGTATGGACATGTGCTGCGGAGGGATCACGATAGTGTTTTGAGGGTTGCTCTGAATCTCGAAGTGAGTGGCAGGAGAAAGTGAGAACGACCAAAGAAGACCTGGAAGAAGCAAGTGGAGAAACGGAGTTCAAGCAGTTGCAGAAGGAATAAAGTTAATTTGGCCATCTCTGCTGAGGGGACAACACCGGATAAAAACTGAATAACAACTACTGCTACAATACCATGTGCGAAAAAATTATATAACGACTCAAGGGTGTCGTAAAAATACGGGTCTCAATGACGGCTTCCATGGCATCTTTTAACACCAAATTTAAATTGTGCGAATCACAATGCACTTAGTAATCATGTGGAGCCATATCTTGGATCTTATGCAAGCCGGAGTACTTTCCGCTCATCTTTACAGTGCCATCATATCCTTGTCCACAGCAGTTTTTTATGCCAAGCCTTTTTGCTCAACGGAAATTGTTATCAGTTTGTGCAATCCAATAGCAGATGAATTCTCAACTTCGATAAATAAGGTAAACACTTCAACAACTTTCAGTTCTGATGGCGTTCCATCATCGTTGTAATCGATTTTGACGTAACGAAATACTTCACCTAACTGGTCTTTTTTGCTGACATCTTGAGTCAAGAATAATGGCAAAAAAAGGAGCGCTTTATAGTTCGCTTTTTGTATCACGGAGAACTTCTTCAGCTAGTACTAATATTAGTTCATTTTGTATCAAAGGGTTTAAATATTTTGGAGAACCTTTGGGTAGTTGTAAAAGTTTGTTTAAAGCAGTGTCGTATTTGACAAGAAGCTGTATGATAGTGAGAAAATTGCCCGTGTTATCCTTCAAAAGTTTTTTACTGAATCCGCGAAAAGGTAAGTTGCACTTTGCTAACATCAATGTAACATTTACTAGTTTTTCCGAAACTTTTTGCCAAAAGTTTGTTTTTTCAGCAAAGACTCGTGCAATGCTTCTTGTATTGTCCCTCTGTTTCTCAATAACTTATATATGATGCACGCCTTCGCATGATGTGTAGAGCTTTCATGGCTTCGAAGTCGCTGCGATAAATGCCTCCAGTCATTTAAACCTGTTGTACCCAATGGTTTGAAGTGCGTAAGAAGTCCCTGGAGACATTTTCATGAGAAAATAGACAGTAAACACGGTCCATGCTTGATGAATAACATAACCAATATCTTCGTAGCTTTAGAGCTGATTGTGTTACAAAACGCTAATTGTTTAAAATGAACGACCGCTTTGGAGCGGATCTTCAGAGAAAGGTCATTTAGGTTGTTTGGGACTTGCTGCAATAATTGCTTTCTAGATCGATGAGTCTACAATAATGATGGGAAAGTCGTCATTTTTGCTTGCATCTGATCTACCTTTAGTAGTATTGGAATTTTTCTGTCTCACGAATGCTGACGTCAACAAATTGGAGAGTAGATTCTGTTTCACGAATGCTGACGTCTTGCTCATTTGTTTTGGATGTTTCTGGTCAAGTTAGCCACGAACTCAGTTGCTGAGAGTTTCTGTCTGCTTCAGCTATTTTTCTCCTCTTAGCTTGCCTCTTTTCTGCTCCGCTTTGATAATTTCTTTTCATATTTAATTGCAGTCAACTAGAGTTTTACAATGTTGTTACTTGTCACGAATACGTAAATTTGCGTCAAGGAATAGTTTTACATATGTATAGAGTTTTAATCTGTTTGTTTTGCCGTGATTATTTTATTTGTAAATCCGAATTGTTTTGTAGCGATAACTAGATAAACTGTTTTCAAAAAGACCTTTTTTCTATCTGATTTATAAATAGATTTGTTACTCACATGCCTTTCTGAAGTCACAATGGCTGTCTACGTGACTTTCCAGCGTATTCTAGTGATTCTTGTTTGTTCTCAAAAATTTTCCTTATTATTATTATTATTATAATTACCGATTACGCAATTTATTAATGGTGTTTTTCCTGTGTCACGTGATGTTGTAGCAATTTCCAGATTATTTTCCAGCCATATATACAAGGCGACGAGATTTTTTTACTTATTCAGAGATTCAGAAATTCATTGAGTAGTAGATCAGAGTAGAGTAAAGATTAGAGTGTTGTAAAAGGCGTTGTTGTGTTGTGATTGTTGTGACAGGAACCAAGCGATTATTTTGGTGGTTTTAATTTTAGTTAGTCTCTGATATTTAATTATTGAAGTGCTTTAGTTCTGTGTTTTGGCAAGGAGTTCGAAGTTATAGAGTGGTTTGTGAATACATTGTTCTGTTCTTGATCGAGAAGTGTGCGGGTTAAAGTATCTTAGTGGAAGCCAATCTTTTTCCTTGCAATTAAATTGCAACCAAACTTGATTATTCGATCGATATTGCAAGTCGCTTCAATTTTAAGAAGTAAATTAAAGTTAAAATAGAATTAAAACTCTATTGAAACGCGACATTACTCAAAACCTAAAACGTTTCTCAAACTTTAGACAATGTTTAATAAAGTGTAATGTAACAAACTATTTTTGTTGTTGCTTTGCCGGCTCATGAAATAGTATTGCTGCGAGCGTAAGGACTATGGTATGTCTAGCAAAAAGGATTCGAATAGAAAGCTCAAACTTGACTTTTCAATCACTCAAATCACAACTTTTTTAACAACAGAAATTTATTAATAGAGAGGCTTACCATGCGTCCCGTTTTTTCAGGCCTTGTCCCGGTCAATCGATCGAAAGTCTCGGTTTTTCATTCAGTCAGTCAGCATAGCTGGAACTACGGTATTTAAACGTTTGTCCCGGTAAGCAAAGGCATTATGATAACGAACTCTAGCTCGATTTGGACCGAAAGTGACCCAAAAGGAGCAGCAAAGCAGGTGATGACCTTTTTTTGTTTTTTTGGAGAACACCCCCAATTTGGGTGAAATTTGTTGATATGTAGTGGAACTTAGGTGGATGGCACCTGAAACCGAGGTGTGATCCAAAAAAAAGGTCAACACCTATAATGCCGCCACTAAGTATGTTTGGACTTTGCCTCGTCACCCATAGCCAGGCGTGTTGCCGTCAAGCGTCCCCTTTTTTAATCACAAAATATGGTTAGCCTATTAATAGAAATCACAAATTTGATCACTCACGAATAGAATGACGTCTAGCACCCAGATGGTTAAACCAAATCCAAGTAGTCTATTCAAATAGAATAGGAAGGTTCTATAGGACGTCACATATTTGGCGCGAAAAAAAGTGGCTGACCAAAAGCTGTAATTAATGCTGGAGAGGTATAGGGCGAAAACCAACTTTAGGGGTTATTTTTGAAAACTAATAAAAAATTAATTAAAAGTTGAAATAAATTATTTCTAGTTAGTTACGCGGAAACAAATAAATTTAATCAAAAGCAGCAAAGCAGGTGAGATCAGGCCTTTCATTGGCTAATGTAAGCTTAGTATGGTGTGCCAATTTACCAAAAGTATTTACCAAAAAAGGTATTATCTAAATATCATTTATTCCTCAGTTAATAATAACTCTATGCCTATTAGATACTTGTAGATAAATCAGCAAAATCGGCCATCATCTGATTATTACTATCGGTGCCGTAAGTTTTAGTATACCCTTGACCTGCTTGGTCCACCAGCCTAAGCAATAGCTAAAAAAATTGTTTAAGGAAAAGCAAAGTTTACAAAATTACATCTGAAAGATCGCTGTAAACGGTCTGCAAGCATTACGACAAAATATTCAAAGGACTGGTAAATACATCCATCAATATCTAATCCAACATATGGCAAACGGTACAGAAGTCTGCCCAGTCATGTAGGCTACTGCATGATTTAGGTTCACAACTCTTCAGTGTGCTTATGCAACTTAATATGCTGTAGAAGTTGCACTTTACAATTAACTTGAACTCAGTATTCCCAAATACGCTGATTATTCAAATATGAAACCCTAACAGAAGCTGGCTACAAATAAGCCGGCATGTTTAACCCAAAAAATTCGCCTAACTAGTAGCAATAACAAATCTTCTTTGCTTACTTTGATTTCGGATTCGTATTCTGACATTAGTAAAACAACATATTTAAGCTTCATTTAACAACTGTCTAGTCTATCCATATTAATTTGCAAAAACGATATCACCCCAATTCAATGCAAAAACGCTGAAACTGGTCAGCCACTTTTTTTGAAAGCGCTCTTTGATGACGTTTGATCACGAGCGTGCAACCTTCCCACGATCACTATTCTCACAAACTAAGGCGTTAGATCTCATTAACCCTTAAAACTATAATTCCTGCCACACAGGCAAAACAGCAACACAACAAAATGCTAACTTTTTTACAGCAAAAATTACGAATTTATCATATATATAAAGCGGGCAAAATTTACCAAAAAAATTAGTAACTTCGAGAAGTACAATAGAAAAATTTGCTCAAAAATGATCACCAGCATCATACGGTACCATACAGCAATCCATTACATCATGTCAATAACCCGCGACCGGTTTCGACCTTAAGGTTGAAACTTTAAGTTTTTGAGGTTGAAAGTTTTTGAGAGTTTTTTGAAGTTTTTGAGAGTTTTTTAAGGTTGAAACTTTAAGTTTAAGTTGAAACTTTAAGTTTTAAACTTTAAGTTTCGACCATAAGGTCGAAACCGGTCGCCGGTTATTGACATGATGTAATGGATTGCTGTATGGTACCGTATGATGCTGGTGATCATTTTTGAGCAAATTTTTCTATTGTACTTTGATGCTGAAGGCAGATCCCTCTTGATAGGTGATCACCTTGAAAATTGCTGGCTAGCAACTAGCAACTCATGTATATCTTCGAGAAGATACTATATTTTCTTAATCAATTGCTTTACGACAATATAAGCCAGTCAAACAGTTACTGCTACGTCACAAAGCACCAAGTTGAAAGGCTAGTAAACAAGTTATATGACATGTGGTACACACACACACACACCACACACATGAAATGGACAGGTCACACCGGTAAGCCCTAATAGGGGTGTAAGATCATTGTCAAGACTTATCATTTTATAAAATACAGTAGATTCCGCTTAATTGGGCCGCCGGTTAATCGGGTCAGCCGTTTAATTGAGCCAAATTGTTAAGTACAAAATCCAATCAAAGATAATGCACTTCGTTAAATCCGCATAATCGGGCCACTATTCCGCTTAATCGGGCAACAACTGTAGTCAGACATACACTGGTTTAATTGCAAAACCGCCTTTGTAATGTAACAGAACTCAATATCACAAAGCCAACTATATTATGTAACAATTGAAAAATACAGGCGCAAATGATTTTGTTATTTTATGCCCTTGGACATGGTAATTGTTGTGTTTTGTTGCAAATTTTGTGAAGTCCCAAGCAGAGATGCCACAAAAAGAATTAACAATTGCTGAAAGGGTTGTTGTCCAAAGAAAAATTAGAGAGCAATCTCCAAACATTAGTCATCGCCAGCAAGCTGAGATAACTGGTGTACCAAGGACAACCCTGGCACAGATACTGCAAGACTTCGGATAATCGGTCAGCCGCTTAATCGGGCCAAATGGTGCTTATTCCGATGTGGCCCGATTAAGCGGAATCTACTGTACAGGAGTTGCTAGTTGCTAATTAGCGATTTTCAAGGCGACCCCTATAAATAGAGCCTTGAAAATATCTCTTAATCGATCCCTCTTAATAGGAGATTGCCATGAAAATTGAAAATTGCTAATTAGCAACTAGCAACTCCTGTATATTATACAACGAAAAGTTTTGACAATGATCCTACACCCCTATTGGGGCTTACCGATGTGACTTGTTGTCCATGTTATGTGTGTCCTTGCATGTGATCCCCATGATATAGGTATTGCTGTATTATTTTGTTTTGTATTGGATTTTTGTGCACCCAATGGCAAATTTGTTTTTTCAACATGTTTATTATTGAGTGTTTTTTACACCCGCCTGATGAGACCCAATAAGGTCGAAATCGGGCACGGGTTATTGACATGATGTATTAGATTGCTGTATGGTACCGCGCGATGCTGATGATCACTTTTGAGAAAGTTTTTCTATTCTACCTTAATGCCGGAGGCAGATCCATCTTACTAGGTGACGGCCTTGAAAACTGCTAATTAGCAATTAACAACTCCTGTATGTTATTGAACTATGGTGAAAAATTGTAGAGTTATCTCAAAACCATCACGTGACATTACGCATATTGACGTCATAAAGCAAAAATATCAACAAGATAAAATAAAGCGGGTAAATATGATGCTATAAGATCATTATAGCTTAAACTTATTCTACTAGACAGACTTCTGTGGGGGTAGCGTACCGATTACGTCATGACTACGTCACAATTAAAATGAATACGTCATAATCGAAACTTTAAATACAGAATACTTCAAATAAATTAGATGGTTAAATATAAATTAAAATTATTGGTGAAATGTCACATTTAATCATAATAAGTTTACTTGAGCTTTTAACGAAAATGTTTTACAATAAAATGTAACAATGCGGGGCTCCCTCGTTCTGGGGCCCCGGTGCACTGCACCGCTTCACTGGTGGTAGATGCGGCCCTGTTGCTTGACATTCTTTTTTGAATATAACGGTTTCCGAAGTTAAGTTCTTGGATTGCTTGTATCACTTTGTTAAAGGTGTACTTGGCACTTTCCATCGCTTCTATTAGGTAAACTAGACATTAATATTGGTCGGTAATTTGGGAAGTTGAGTAGTTTAACCAGTTGTTTTATGGGCTAACTTTTGCTTGAGTTACTAAAATACCAGACCCTTCAAAACTTTGTACAATCGCTTTCACTTAAAGTAAATTCTTTGCATAATATAAGGCAGCATTTAACCATCTTCCACATCTTGTAACAATAGGCTGAGAAGGACAATCGATTGTAGTTAGTTTTGCTTGTTTGGTTTTGCCTTTAATTGTTACTGATGTGATTTTTGCGATTAGCTGATTAACATCTTCAAAAAAATACTTTAGTTTTATAGCGCAATTGTGCAATAAATGCGCCGCACATGCCACATGAAACAGCTTAGGATACAGAGATTTTAGTATTACACCTGGAGCCATCAAATATTTTGCAGCATCAGACAATAAAAGAAAAAAAGAGTTCCTCATGATTCCAAGATATCTAACAGCATCGTCAACTGGTCCAGCAATGCTGAGCTATTTGGTGCACATGGTAGAGGTTGACAGTCGGACAAAAAACTGACGTATGGTATTTCTAGGCTTTCAACTAGAAAACTCAAATATTGTATGCTAGATGGAGTGCACTCACCCAGAAGCATTTCCATGAACAGCATTTGCAATAATCCGCTGAAATTTGTTTTGCATCTGCACTCAATTGCAACAGTGTTTTCTTACAAGTAGTTTCAGCTGGCAAACTGTGACCAATGTCGTGAAATAGGTTTTTAATATGGTTATTGTTTAGCTTGTACAAAGGAATATCAGCTGACAAAAATGCCTTGGTTACCATTTCTGATGAGTTGAGTGAGATCTGCTGCCTTACGCGTTTTGATGTTTGGACGTATCTCGATAACTTTCAACAAGGAAGTTTGTTTCGCAAGAAACCGTACAGATGCACAAATTGTAATATAGTTTGTCGTTGGGACTTTTTATAAATTCTTCAGGAAAGTCTTGAAGTACGGGTTGAATTTTAGATGTCTTGGTTGCCTAAATTTTTGGCATCATTTGAAAACCTAAATTACAAACAAAAGCAAAATCTAAATAAATATGTCACTTTACTCTTTTGACAGTTGATTCTACTGGAGATAGTGAGATACCACCTGTTGATAAGCTTGACTCTGCACCTGCATAAATAAACAATTTACTCTTTCTTGATTCACCTTAAATAATAAAAAGCTAGTCCAAACTCGCATCGTAAATGCCTTTTCGCTATACTGCGAACGTTTTCAGCCTACAAATGTTCAGTGTTTTGCCTGCTAATTGTCCCGACTATTCGATTGCAACACAGTCGCACATTATTTCGTCTGACTCTGATTATTTATTGCACCACAATCGTTTAATAGTGACAAGAAGCAGCAATCTAATCTGTACTAAGGCACAAAAAATTAGCAAACATTGCGAGTTGAAACAAAAAAGTGAAGAAAGTTTTATCTCACTTATCAGCTTTCTCACCAATACCAAAAAACATTTTGACTAACAGTGTTAATTACAAAAAATCGACTTTTTTTACCCCAAAAAAACTTATCCTAACGGTAAAAAATTGACTTTATATTTCCCTATCAAATAAAGAATATAAGACTTATTCTTTCTATTCAGAACTCTTACAAAAAAAACCTCGCCGCTCAAGCTTGTTACCAAAAAATTGACTTTATTGAAAAAACTTGCTCTAGTTATTACAATAAAAAAAATCGATTTTCGCTTAATAAAGCATTTTTAGTTGCAGGTAATAAAATCAAAATTGCACAAATGCACGTAAATATGATTAACATATAAATAAATGTAACCTACTTGTAGTTTAAAACCTAGTAATGCTTAGACAAAACGCTGTAAAATACGCGAAGATATAACAAATACTAGAAAGAAAAGAAAGAAAAAAATCACAAAATCAGAAAAGACGTAAAACAAAAATGCAATAAATAGCAAATAATGAAAAATCCAAAACTTGGTGACTTAATATTAGGTTGGATAGAAAGTCTTGTCGCATTTTTTGCCATGGCATTTTTAGATTAGGTATTTTGAATTTGTTTAATCAACATTTACTGTCATTATATTAATGCTTTAATATTTCATTTCAGATTAATTTAATAGCATTTTCTAAAATTTTACAATTAAATTATCCTTTTAAAATGGGTTTTGACCAGATGCAACATTTTCTCGATGGCAAACGATTCACAACCAGAGATGATGTAAAAACTAATATTGAATCCTTTTTTAGCAATAAGCCTGAAGATTTCTACAGCAGAGGGATAAACAGATAGATGGAACTATGTCATAGAAAACAAGGGAACTTATTTTCTTGATTAACAAAATAACTTATAAACAATATGGTTGCTTTTTCGATCCTTTTCTAATTGTGACAAGACTTTCTATCCAACCTAATATAAGTTAGCCAACTAAAATAGAAATAACTTTTGTGGGATCAGGGTATGGCGGAGGATCATAGAAATCCAGAAGCTGCACAACTTCCGATGGGCTGAAACACAAGACATACTAATTGAAAAAATCATTGAAGAGAGTGCGGCCAGTTTGTAGCTGGACAGAATGTAATAAAAAGATGAGGATAAGCGTAGCGCTGCCCAAAAGATTTACAGTTCTAAAGAGATAAGCTTTCAAAAGAAAGCGGTGTACATCGAAGCAAACACCAGGAAAGACAAAGCGAACGTAACAAAGTACCACAAGTTTTTCAGTGGATACTTCGCAATTATTGTGTGCTAGAAACTTTGGCGAAACAATACGCTTCCAATTCAAAAAAGAGATTAATACTTGCGAGAGGTATGAGGGGAGAAATAGCAAAGGAATGTAAGTAGCTGTAGCTACGCACCTCATATGGGCTGCTCGTTGCCCATGATTTTGTTTAGGAAACTGGGGAACTGTTACAGCCGCCAATCTAGATAATAGAAGAAGAGAGGGTGTAAATTACCAGCAATCGTACCAGAAAGTATTAAAGAACAAAAAAGACGGAAAAAAGCCAGGAGAGAGTCAAATACACCTTGCTGCAGCTATCAAGACTAGCAAAGAACTAGGAAAAAGGCCCAAATTTTAGGAGAAAATCTTGCGCAAAATAAAGTTGCCGAATCGAAAAGGGTAGGGTGACCATATTTTCATTATCAAAAAGAAGGACGTTTTTTTATAATAATTATTATCGGCTGATAATAATTATTATAAAAAAAGTTCTGTAGCCACCAGTAATCCATTCTGCTGCGAACTCATCTCGTCCTTTTCTAAAAAATGGATACTTTTGTTGAAGTTCTTCAGCAAACTTTGATTTTCTTTTTGGCATACCGCATTTATTTTTTAGCTTTTTGTTTTATTTTTCAAAAATCACAGCAATAATAATTATACACCGCTCAACTGAAAATATTGCTTGATTTTTTAAACTAAAATAAATATGTACCGAAATGGTTTCTTTGAAATTAAGTCAATCGACTAGAACAATAAAACAAAATTTATCTCCGTATCTACGCTGGATAAAATACAAGAAATGTAGTTTGGAAACTTACCGGTATTTGTACCGTTTTCCATGTAATCTTACTCTTTCAAACCTAAAGCAACAGTCAATCTGAGGTAGACCGTTAGGAAACTCCCTTTTGTCATTTCTTACCAGTTAAACTTATGATCACTTGAACTAATACGCAGCGACATAAATTTTTGATCACAGGATAAACGTAAAAAGGGAGTTTTTAAACAACTTTGGATGACCAAATTAGTTTCTATAAAAAAAGGAGGACAAAATAGGCATTTTTAAACACCACAGCTTTTTCTTGCTTGTACCTCTTTTATTCCTGAAATCCCTTCTTTCAGAAAGTGGAACTGACTCTTTCCACGTTGTGCACTAGCTCAGAACTCTCTTTTTATTGGGATTCAGCTTTTACCCACCTTGACTCTTAAGAATCATCATCTTGTTTTGTACTAATAGCTCTGCCCTATTTCCTATGGCGTCTCTGCTAACTGTTTAGTTTGCGGTATTAAAGTCACCCTTTTCTAGGGTGACCATACGTCCTCTTTTTGGAGGACATGTCCTCCTTTTTGGTAAAAAGTAATAGCTGTCCGAAACGCAAAGTCAAAAACGTGAGCGGGTAAGTGGCCGTATATTTCAGAATGACTTTGAAAACCTTGATGTTACTTCGTTTTCAGCCAAATTTGAAGTAAAAAAAATATGGTAGACAAAGGCCCTCTCATAAAAGGACAGAGCAAAAGGAGTCAGGATGACTTGTAAGGTGGTGGAGAAGCTTTAAAAAGGATGAGAGAGATTGGTGAGAAAAAGAAGCGGGAAAAGAAAGAATGCGGTCTCGGGTAATGCCAAGAAAGATTAAAGAGAATGGAAAGTTGAGCATGGAGAGATACACACGTGTACGGTGTATAACCAATTGGGGAAGGGAGTCAATAAAAGAAGGCGGTTTCATATCTGCCCTAGTTAAGGTGAAGAAACCAGCGCTGAACTTAGTACTCGAGTGTAACCAGGTATCTTTCTACAGCTTCTACAACAGCCTAGTGAGAGAAAAATCATTTGTTCAGAATGTCAATGTAAAGAAAGCAGCTGACGAAGGAAGAGATGTAGAAAGTCATCGATTACATGAAAGAACAAACAGGGTCAATAACTGATCTTTTGCATAACACCTTTGCTGAATTAAAAGGATCAATTTTGTGACTGTGAAACATTACGCAAGCGAGCCTGTTAGAAAGACAGGATAAGTTCACCGAAAAAAACACAGTGGAAAGCTTGCCGAAATAAGCTTGTGTAAAAAGAGCTAGGTGCCAAACAAAGTCAAATGGTTCTAAATAACTTGCTGTTACAATAATTGTCCGAAAACCCGACCTGAATATTGGAAACCTATTCGATGTTGACGGAGACAGAAGAGGAATTTGATCAAATTTAGACCAACCAAAGCGGAAACATGTTTGAAAAGGATAAAGAATGGAGTTCGCCTGCAGAAAGAATAGTATTGGCTGGAAAGTACGATGCAATCAAACAGTTTTCAAGCGAAGAAGATGAAAGAGAAAGAGAGAGAGAGAGAGATAGAGATTCGAAAAAAGCAGAATAGTAATGATGTTTTTCTGTCTGATCGATGGAAATGGTAAAAGCAGTCTACTCGCTGTAAAGAAAGACCAATGCAAAGACCAAAAAAATATATATGTGAAGAAGAAGAACATCACATCAGAGCAAGAGAGGTACTTCCGCATGGGATAGGTAGCTCGATTTGAGGCGGCAACATTAGAAGAGGAAGGATTTCAGTGAGAAATATTGCGTAAGTCAATGAAGAGCTTCAAGTTTCTTGCGACACTTTTGCAATTCAAATGAAGCATGCCGGAAAGCAGAAATGGAAGCAAAGTCTTGCATTTTTCAGCAACCGCTTCCTTCAATTCGGAAGATAACCATGCTTATGGTTGGCAATTAGTATGGAAAAAAAGAAGAAAAGATGTGGTTGCATTAATACTAGAAAAATTAAAAAGCAGTTGCAGAAGATAAAAAAAGAAAAATATTGCCCCGCAGGAGGACAATGAAATTTGAAGTTGGTAGCAAAGCCATAAAACGAGCTATCATAAAATCAAAGAAGGATTGGCAAAAAGGACAAATAAAAATAATAAAATCGAACAAAAAGATATAAAAATAGTGAAAAAAACAGGAAGATAGTGCGAACTTTGGGCCATAGGAACTTCCAAGAGCGAGCAAAAGACAAAAGAGCCAGAAAATGTCTGAGGAGGAGCAACTACCAAGGAAAAATCATTGAGATGGGACAGTCCGGGTGATTTAGAAAAGCAGATTGGATGACAGTTAAAATCCACCCAAAACAAAAATGCGGATAAACGTGAAATTGGAAGGAAAAAAGAGTTAGCTTGGTATTCTATGAAAAGCAGCCCACGAACGAAACAACGACCTTGAAAAGAGAAAGCGGGGGAAAGTTTCGAAGGAAATGTTAACTCCTACATGATCGAAATAAGGGTATATAAAAGCAGAATTAGGTATAGCGAAGATAAGGAACGGTTAAGGGGGCCATAAAATGGGGTCTAGAGAGGAAAGAAAAAGTGAAGGGTATAGCCAAATAGAAACCCTGTCAAGTGGAAATGATGACTTTATTATCAACGCGCAAGTCATCTGGAGTGAGAAAGCCAGGCCGTAAGTGAATGCCGTTACATCGAAGAGGAGATATCTACGTATTCTGAAAGAAAAAGAGAAGATTAAAAAGATCAATAGATGAGACAGAGATCAAGTAGCTCCGCACCTCTGGAGCGAAAATCATTGCTTTTTATAGAAAAACTTTGATCATGTCAAGTGTGGGAGAGGAAGCAGAAAACAGGAGGTGCAGCAAAAAAGGGAAAGAGAGAGAAAGGAGAAGACTTCGTTGGAAGAGTTAGCACCAGGTGTGATTGGAGTAAAATTTCACCAGATAACAGAGAAAAAGAAGAGCTGACCTGGAAGGAGTCGTATTGGCTAAGAAACAGTCAACAGTGAGTTTATGCATGACGGAGAATCTCAAAGCGGAAATCGCAGTACTTCAAGTTGCTGAAACGTTATGCCCAAGAATAGCAGCAATAGAGCAGGGAGGAAACTATACAAAAGAGAAACAAAGAAAATTGAGCTCCGAAGAGAAAAATTGAAGTGCACAAAAAGTGGACTTGATTGAAGCAGGAAGAGCAGTTCCTCCAGGTCACACTGTCCATGCTGATAAGCAAGAAAACATAACACACATCTGAGGTCAGCTAGGCTGTTAGTGTGAGGGTTAGTTAGGAGGAAATTGTTTCATATAGCTGAATAAATTGCTGGTTTTTTGACAAAAACATCGGCTAGAACAGTGCTTAATTCGGCATTTGGTTGTTAGGGGAGGTTTGGGTTGCAATTAGTTTCGTCGACCGTAGGAAATCCTGGTGTAGTTTTTCGGAGCAATGGATTGACTGTTATTAAAGGCTATGGTAGTGCCAGGGGTTCCTCCTAACCGTCTCTGGATCCCGTGATACAATTTGAACCTTCAGGATCTTTCTTCTCGTTTAACTACCGATTCTTGTACTGTAATCAACGTTTTTAATTAATTCCTACTTTCTGCACTATATATCATACATCTGATTACCAATAACCAACTTACACGAGTAGAATTCCAGGAGCACGTAGCTTCTCTTTGCAAAAACCCAGCAACGATTCAGAGCGGTAACCAGGCGCTACCATCACCAATTACGTCACAACATTATCGAATAGTGTTTGAATGAATGTGAACCGAAGTCTCAATCAAACTACTAGCGTTGAAAAATTTTGTAACTACTTGACCTTCACCACTTCTCAGGACTGACCCTCTTCCGACGAGCTTTCTCATCTGATCAACTCTCTGGCTGGATTCTCCCCCCTCCCGAGCTTGGAGGCTAGCTTAAAAACTTTTTTGAATAGGGTTAAAAAGTTTTTGCAAAAATTCAGGGGTACTTTAAAGTGCCGCCAAAAAAGTTCTTTACTAGATTTTCAAGGCGAAGTTCTGGGGCATTAATTATGGCTCTAAGCAATATGGCTGGGGAGGAATCACTTTTATAGTCTTCCAACCTGGTTGTATCCTTGCATATCAAAAAGGCTGCCACTAAAGCAATTTGATACTTTTTAAAGTAAGCACTGAGTATTGGAACAGAGTCACTTTTAAAAGTACCGATGCCTACGCGGCACGGCACTCCACCAGCCTTATCGGCAATAATTTTTGTTTGTTTTATTCCGTTAGAAACTAACTCACTACAAAAGCTGGTGGCTTTTGCTGAGCAAGATAAACTCTTTGGCGCGCGCTCGAAAATGAGAGAGGGGAGCAGCAACTCATCGGCTTATATTAATTTTGTTTCAGACGACTTACTCGCTATTCAGCTTACACCTGAGTTGAAAAAGAAAAACCAATAACAATCAAGATAAGGACTTCAAGGCCGAAAGAGAAGTAGAGCAATTTTTCTGTTTGCAGTTTCAGAGGCCGCCACGTTGGCGCAAATAGTTCCTCTTATCATCATTGATCAAAAATGGAAACGCCATAATAAGAATATAGTAGTGACTGAGGGAATTCATTTCGCTTGTATGCTTCGTTCATCAGTCATTGATGTTCATTGCATTGCAGACCACAAAATGATTGATGAAATATATATCTTAATATCTTCGCTTGATTTGTGGTTGAATTATTTAAGAAAATTAAAAGGGCATTATAAATAAAAAACCGCAAAGCTGGTTTCGGGAAAATTGGGAGGATGGAGAAAAGGGAAAGAACTGAATCAAAAAGAAAAATTGATGATCGAAAACTGATTTTTTTGAGAGACTTGATCTTCTTCTCAACTACATTAGGCATTGGTAAATGACTCAAAATAATTAATTGCATTAATGTTAAGACAATTGGCAAAGTATCTACATTCAAACAAGCGGGGTAACCGAATCAAAATGTTAGGGAGGGTCTAATCAATATCGCATTGAGAATTATAATTGCTAAATTCGAGCAAGAAAGGGAGCCCATACATGCACGTAAGAAGAGTTCAGTTTTTGTGAGCGCATATTCATCAAATTTTTCCATAAAAACTTACTTTTATTGTTTTTATATTGTATTTTGTATGCTGTTTTATTTTTTTGTAATGTTTGCCTTCACTTTATATCTATACAACAAGAAAATTTTTCATGTGGTAAAAATGAAGTCTCCGGTTGCAACAGTAAATATTCTTAAGTCGCATCCAGCGTAATCTTTTAATTTCATGGCTGGTCACCGATTTGCACAGTGCTTCCTCGTGACGATAAACGACCATGACGTGCTAGCGTAAGCTCGAACCCAAATCTCTCATAAAAGCGAAGTTCATGTTATTACTAATCTGTTGTCTCACCCAATTTAAAGCCGTTTTTATTCAACAAGATACATTTACGACGAATTTTTGGTCTTCAGTTTGACATTTACCTTGATGGTCACACCAACTTCAAAGTTACCGGTAGAACTACAGGGGCAAAATACAATTCTTCAACTAGCTGTAGGCATAGCCAAGCATGAAAAGTACCGCCCAGCGTCTTTCCCAGAAAAATTTTTTTTCTTGCCTTATTCTCGAAGTTACATTTGTTTATTTTTGTGGTTGAATAATTTCTGGATGCGGTAAGTATTTTGCTCATCTGTTTGAGCAGAGTCGATGGAGTTTACCCCTTGCGGTTGTTGGTAGTGGGTTTCTGTTTTCAAAAAGATGTCTACAATATATGATTTCAACAAAAAAAGTGAAAACTTTTTATGTGTGTAAAGTATATGAGGAAAAATTTCTTTTCGATGAATTAGTTGATTGCAATTTTAAAACCAGAGTGCATTAATGAGGAGCACACACACATTGCCGGTACATTTGCCCTGCGAGTCTTCTCGTTTGCGTTTTGCTTCGGATCTATAAATCACTGACTGCAAATATTGAAGTCTGCTTTTCATAAATCCCACAAAATACTGAAACGAAAGCAACATCAATGCTGTAGAAAGTTATCATTAGTGAACTTGGATACTTGTTCTCATTTGTTTTGCTGGTGTCAAAATAGATAATGAATTATGTTTAGAATTATGGGACTTGCTTGTTTATCAAAGTTTTGTCGAGGCATCATCATTGTCCAGGGTTAAATTTCAGTTTTGGATGGATGCCTCTCCATCGACTTGTACTGTACAATTTACTGTATATTAACAGCAAATGACAATGTTCTCCCGACAAATTTTATCTAATTTAAAATTTCGTTTTTGTAGCCGGTAAGCATCATCAGCAAACGGTAGAACGTTAATTTAATTTGCTTACTTTTAAAATTTCTTCGGCAGAGTAACAGACCATGCGGTCATTTTGACGTTGGAGCGTTAAAAATCGTGACTCCATCAGCATGCTCTGTTTTCTACGCTAACGCTACGTCACGTTTAAATTATACGCGGTATCGATGCGAGGAGCAGGAGTGGAAGGAGGGAGGGAGGAGAAGGGGGCAATGGTTTATTGTCCCCATCTTTATTCTTGACAACAATTCAAAAAATTCAGCTGAACATGCTTTTGAGAGTAATTTTTAGAAGAATTCTTTATTAAAATTTTTCTTCAAAACCCCCAATTTTTGACAAAATTTTGGGTGATCTCTGAAAAATGGACTCCACTGGACCAGCACTTTGCGCTCCCTTTCAAAAATATTAAGTGCGTTAGTGATAGCATCACATATTCAGCGAGAAATTTGATCTACCAATCCATATGTGGATTGAAACTACAGCAAGATCTCAATCTGCAAAAATCGAACAAGGTTTGCAATATTTAGCAAATTAGTTTCTTTGTTGCCGTTAGAGGCGCTCTAACAACACAAATCACGGTTATTGGTGAATTATCATTTAAAAAACTTTGAGGTTGTCTGGTCGCGTCGGCTTAATGTGACAGCTACCAATTCGATCATTCACATATTCGTAGCCACCAAAGCTTTTATCTTTTTTAATCTTTTGTAGAGAACGTCGTTACAGTCTGGCCATCTACCCGACCAGTCGCCTACGCGGATTTATAAATATAGTCTTGAGTGATTTAAAAGAATTTGTTCGAAACGAATATGCACATATGAAAGCTTGTTGGAGTAAATAGATGTTCAGCAATGTTAAATGATTGCAATATTGAACAGAACTTTTTAATAATTTAAAGTTAAAATTTTTCATAAAAATTCATAAAGATTTTTATGAACAGCTTACGATATTTTCACTAAAAAATCGAAAGTTTAAAGCCGTTCATAATTGTTAAAAAATTGCAATTTGTGGGCTGGTTTGTTTTTAGAGCAACAGCACAGCTGATTCCATCGGAATTGAAAAGTAAAAAGCTACCAAACTAAGCAATATTTTTGAAGATACGCCTCCACAGAAATATAATCGTATTACTACATGAATATTCTTTCAATTGCTACCGTAAACAACGGCATAGCATTTTATTAACACTGACAAAATTTCTTTCAAACAGTAGAACAACGGAAATGTTGTAAGTTCACCAATGGCTTCATATCCAATAACATGACAAATTACCGCAGTTTTTCAAAGTGATTGTTTTGCAAGTTCATCAAGAGGCAGCTAAACGTAACAAAATTGCGAGTTAGCTGATTTGGAATATTTATTTGTTGCGAAAACAAGGGAAATAATAAGCCATAGAAATACGCCCTTTGTCGGCAGCAGTAATTTAGTTTAGTGAGAGATATTTCTTGCCACAAAAAGTCGCCAAATGCCTGAATAGGTTGCTGTTTGTTGTACCTTTGAAAAAGACACTCTACGGTAATTTCCAATGCTTACAGACAGTACGCCACTGCAGAAACCATGTCTTGATAGTCATAACTCACTGCACTGTAAGGAGTTCTGTGTTACACCTGTTTTGTATTGCCTACAGCATCATCTAAAATTTTTTTTCGTGACCGTGTAACAACGTAAATAAATCTTTGTTGCAGCAATTCACTGCGGTAATCCGTCATTAAATATAGCACGCATTTTTCGTCTGCGAGTGTATAAGTCTTGTGAATAGATACAGAAATTATTCGACAATTTTATTTGTAAAATTTACGTTCTGCTCCCCTTACTAACCGGGGAGCTCCATTGGAATACAGCAGTTCTTACATTTAAAGCTACGCATGAGCTGTTAAGCATAAAAATGTCAGGGCAGCCCATATTACAAAACACTAATAATTATTACAAGCAAAAAAGGTAATAACGCTACAACAAGAACACTATCAGGGGTGATTTGGCTTTAAAGCCGCTCCGACACCGATTTGAGGCAAAATATCGACGAACAGATTCCAGTTGGTGTCGGAGCAGCTTTAAAACCAAATCACACTGTTTCCACTTTTTTTTCGTAATCCAAAAGACGATATTAATTTTGAACAAAAAAGGAGTTTGATGTAGTAAACTTCGTGCGGGACTGCAATGCTGCGTTTGTGAAAGAAACGAAATTTAGTGCTGAAACCGGAAAACGGAACATGTTAATGCAATCACGACTTTCAGCATCAAAATATCAGCACTGAGTCAACATGTTATGGATTGCCATCTCACAATAGGTTGGGACAAAATTAAAGTACTGACATCACAGTCACATGCATACAGGCGTCGCGCTGCGGAGAGTTTTTGATAAATTAAACAGCTCGTTTACTGAATGCAATAAATCGCGATGATGGTGCAAATTTCCCTATTGTTTATATGATGTTTAGGCTTACCATCAATAAATGATGTCTTGTGCACGGTGTAACACCTTCTGCTTGAGCTCACTCCTGATAATGTTTTTTTTTGTGGCGAAATTGCTTTTTGCTTGTAATAATTATTAGTGTTTTGTAATGTAGGTTGCCTTGATATTTTTATGCTATTTTATTCTAGTGAAGCTCTCCGGTTACTAAGGGAAGCAGAACGTAAATTTTACAAACAGATGGTCAAATAAACGTCTGTATCTATTTGTAAATTCGGTCATTTTCCGGCGATTTAAGAAAATTTCTAAACTGTAGATCTCGTTTAACTTGCATTACTTAAGACAAATTGTGTTTAACATTTGCACATTAGACCAACTACTCCAAACAAGAATACACTGCAATCTCATAGAAAATAAGTTTGACCTGGTGATAAGAAAACTTCAGCGGAACAATATTCAATCAGATTTCACAGAAGACTCAAAAGTAAATCTTATGAAGGTTGAAGACAAGCGTATAAATCGCATTCTTGACAACCGTAAAATAAAAAATAATCACCGTATCCTTGGTGTTGCATAACCTGGCTGTGACGAAGCCTATGCGAGAAAATGTAAATTGATTTCAGCAGGAATTAAACTTTAAATAATGTTAAAATGTTTATTTTGGAAATGGGATTAATCAGAGCAAGGTTCACTAATTTTTGTTCTTCTCCTCGTAAGAATTTATACAAACGTACAAAACTAAATATACTGCGTTTGTTTCACTTTAAAAATAAACTAACACCAATAGCAGAGAAGGAAGAAAGCCATTGGGTAAATATTTGAGTGGTTTGTCTCCGACCAGTTAAGAACTGATGACTTTTATGGTATACATGCTGCAAAATTTAATTTTTCTTGAGACCTGATGAAATGTTTGAATGTTCTGCAATTTTTCAGCACCGATAAATTTTCAATCATTGCATCTAGCGTTTCTTCCGTTGACATTTCATTGCAACTTATGTTCACACTGCCTGCTGATAGCCGCGCATATCCGGATTCGCGTCGCGCTGCAAAGTGAGTCCTTGGTAATTTGAAACAATGCCAGCAAAAGTCTTAAAAATCTTTTTTTATGAATGATAAGCAATTTGTGCGTTTAAATCTCTCTACTTGACACAAGCTGGTCGAAAGTCCAACATCAGTCGATTTAAATTAAATCAAAATAATCCTTTCGTTTCCGTTGTAGTAAGAGCTTTTCCTCGAACGTAGTAGGCTGCTGCCTAAAATTTTTGCCGGACCATTAAAACGATTGTTAACCGCTTTCCTGCTTGGCGCTTAACACGAAGGAGATAGAATGAAAAAAAGCCGGCAAGTTCGCTTTATGTAATCTATGAAAAGGAATTTTACTAGATTCCTCAACCTTATGTGGCAAACGATGAGGCAACTGTTTTAAAGGTTGTGATGGTTCAATCTGACTTTCTTATTTAAGACTAGCAGACAAAAAATAAACTCATTTAATAAATTTCCGCCACTGAATTAATTAAATTCCGCCACTGGTGAGAGCGTCACGAAAAGCTTATGGCTAAAACAGCTTTTTTCAAAGCTATATTAAAATTTTGTACCACCAACAAGATTTTTGTGAACTCATTCAAATAAATGAATGAAATTGAATTTTGTGTTGTTTTATACAACAGTGATGTTCCGTATGTGCATGCTGGATAGGTTTTAATTCTTTGTTAAAACCTGCAAACTCATCAACTCTTTGTTTTCTAGCGAAAAATTCATCGCACGTTTCCAGCAATTTGATGGATTGAATGACATATATTAATCTGTATGACTTAACCTAAATATAAACTTAGCAGCTGTTAAGTAAAATTCCTTGTCAGACAATATCTTCGGTGGATAATAACTCTAGTATACGAAGCGGAAAACTCCCGACTTTATTGAAACACTTACAGCTCCGTTTTCACGGATATTTTTGACTTACATTGAGCTGCTGTGATTGTTTTATTGCCTGACGTAATTCGAATCATTGTTAAGGAGGTAACGTGCTTTGCAGCCCCGTTTACGTTGACAATGATTGTGAGTTCAAACCTCACGATGGTCACGTTGCTGCGTCCTTTGGAAAGACACTACATGGATGAAATGCACTGCGCCAGCAAGAATGATAGCCAGGGCATAGTATGGAGTTGGTGTTTCGTAGCGCTTCCATAGTCAACTGTAAAACTGATCGGTAGGATGGAACTATTCCTGAGTACAGCTTTTGAATTGATGGCTGAGCTGTTGATTTGCCAAATATAGCTTAAACGATCTCAGGATGGCGCTACCCACATATTCTAGAACTTTTTGACGTCTCTATTTATAATTTAAGTGCCATGATCATTGAACTGGAGTAAAATGACCTATCACTATAAACTGTTTTGCCATGATATGCATGAATGTCAGTTCAGAATTTCGAAAAACCTAACATGTTACTTTCTTGCTTGTTTCGCCTCTATCGAAGGACATCTCACTGCATTCATGGGCGAGTTTGCGTTCTCGTTTCTTTGGGGAAAGGGCCGAGATTTTGAGTAAAGGCATTTTTGCATGCGTACTGAAAACCTTATTTCTTTATAGAACACCTCTCGAAAGCGCTTTCGCCTTTAGTTACAAAAATGTTAAATCCGTCAGGGGAGAAAAGCTCCCGTAGAAGGGTTTGTACGACTGCACAAGAAAAAATCTCCATAATTGTAATGATTTAAACACATTTTTGGGGGTTGAATTCGTCTTCAGGTGCGACCTTAGTTAAGACCATAAGCGTAGCGGACGAGTAGGGTGAAGAATCTACGCCTCTCCATATTTTTTGAACCCGGTCAACGTTGGAAGGCATTTTTAAGTAATGGTAAAACAACGTCTGTCTTCAAAAAAAAAGGAAATGAACCAAAACTATGGAATTGTAAACCCGAACACGTATTTTTGGCCTTTCCCAAAATTTGCATCTTGTCGGAGCGGTACGCTAATGGTTATAACATCAACAAGATGAGTGCAACGGTTACATCACATACTGTGATAAACGCACGCAAAATCTGTCACCGTGACGTCAAACTGAGGAAAGCAAACGTCAAACTGAGCTTAAGCATGCCGGATGGAAGATGACTTGACATGACAGGGTAGGTATTAAAACCCATAACGAACAATAAATGAGGCTTACATACCCTTATATAATCATATAATCATACTACAAGAAACTACTGAGCTTTGTCCCGCCATTTGAAACGCTAATCTGTGACTAATTCCATCAACTGCAATGAAATCAACGCAAGTGCATAATTACGCATTGAATATCCATTGTTTTGTAATAATTTAATGTCAGTTACATAAGTTTTAAATCAATTTATGAGTTTTAAGAATAACTTGGAATTGCAAGCCTTGATAAAGTGCAAACTGTAAGCAAAAATTATTTGTTAGTACGTAAAAAAATTCGGGTCTGTTGCTGCAGGGTATTGTATTAGCTTCATTTTCGCCAAGATGTACATTTGCGGTGACCAAAATGCATAATTAAAAAAACGAAAAATGAAGAGAAGAGATTGCAACGCGACCTCACAGAAAGGTTTTAAGTGAGGCTCTGCAACCAAAATCAATCTGTGCAAGCTATCAGCAGGAAATGATTATTTCATGAAGACAGAATCTGCTTTGCTAGGTTATTGTATTTACTGAAATGTAGGCATTACACCAAATACATTTTTTCCGATAAACCTGCTATATAGCCTACATTTTGGTTGTCTTGTATTAGCATAAGGAGGCATGCAGGCCAATATTTGTCGCAGTGTTCTCACAGCCACAATTTATTGTCTAGTTATTGTCAACTTCGTGCGAACCTAAATGTTTTGAGTGTAATCTGTAAATTAATTGCTCCTATTTTCAAAATAAAACCAGTTTTTTAAAAGTAATCTTGTCCTTTTTAATGCAAATTACAAAGCTTTTATCCCAGTGACATCTGTTCATTCAAAAGAAAGAATATTATTTTATTAAACTCAAAACTAACAGAAAGAAGAGCTGGAAAAAGATGGTGGAGCAAGATATGACTGCCAATGGACTACAGAGAATGGATGCACAAGATCGCACGCAATGGAGGCTTAGCTGCAAAAACCAGCCGACCCCTGCTTGCCAGGAAGACCTGCCAGACCCCAGGAGAAGGAAAATGGATCCTCACTTTAGAGAAAAATGATGATGATGATGAGTGAGCTCAAAACTAACATTACCTTATTGGAAGATTAGA
This sequence comes from Trididemnum clinides, assembly GCA_963675345.1. Taxonomy (NCBI): domain Eukaryota; kingdom Metazoa; phylum Chordata; class Ascidiacea; order Aplousobranchia; family Didemnidae; genus Trididemnum; species Trididemnum clinides. The sequence continues at coordinate 28,052,878 of OY776305.1, read as the reverse complement.
TGAGAACACCACCACTTCTTGTCCGATGGAAGAGTACGAAACAGCAACAGATTTGACTGTACCTACTTAATCCATGCGCGTGACGTGACACGGTCGAGTGATATACCGACATGACAATGTGCGAATAGATATGCGCAATTTATCAACGGTATAACAAATTGCTGTTGATTTACACATCGTGCATTGAATTTTGGCAGTTTAGAATGATTACATTAACTTGGTCCGTGAATGTCAAACGATGGCCTTGAATATTTTGTCCAAATAGAATGAGGACTTTTTCCATTGCCAAATGGCGCCTCATAGAGAAATTTCGGTTATTACTCAGACCTTACAACAACAACAACAGCAACAACAACAACAACAACAATCACAACTTACCCAGCAAATCTAATCAAATTCTGAAACCAAATAAATGGAACAGTCAATACACACAAATTCAAAACAGAAATCTTTATAATGTCATCTTCTTTCTCCTTTTCAGATACTGTTTAAGATCACTTGCTGCCTTTCCTTTAAACCAATATCAGTTCTCCCGTTGAAAGATTCAAACTTCGAAATATTTACTTCTGAGGGTAACATTCCCGGCCCTCTTATGACTTTTTCTTCGGAGCAATCGAGCCAAGTTTCATGGTTTTTCGCCACTTCGTTTTAGTTGAGTTAGAGTAAAGCAAACAGTCAGAAGCATGCACAAACCCACACATGCAAAGAGAAACAAAATTGCCACTATCACTAGCATAGTCGTAATGAGAGCTGTTACTACTTTTCTATATCAGGGTTCCCAAACTGTTTGCACTCAGACCCCCTTTTGTGGATCTATTTTTCTGGGACCCTAATCTTGTTTAATATCATTCATTCCAGCCAAGCAACGAGGAAGGATAACACAAAACAAAAAATAGATGAAACTGAAAAAATTAATTAAATCAACTTGTATCGCAAATTAACTTGTTAATATACCTTCGCAGTTATCGTAGCTGCTCTTAAAAGCGTGTGATAAAGAAAGTTACCAGCGCAACAAGTTTTCTAGCGTCGAGACGATTGCAACATCTGAATTCCTTTAAGAAGTCGGAAATTTTATGGTCGCTTGAATTTAAGAACAGCTAAATTCACAATATTAATCATATTGTGCATTTCGATCTGGTTGAAATAATATCAATCATATCCTATGGTACACACTTGTAAAAATTTAATGAACTTTTTTAACTTTTGAGACCACCAAGTCATTAATAAATATTTAATGAACTAGAGGTTGGGTGAAAGATATCTCCTCCTTCATACTCCTCCGTTGTTTGTTTAAGATGGCTTGACATTATTATTTTTCTCATCTGTATCTTGTTACCAGTGATACGAGTCATCGAAGCTTTTTGTTGCTGAGTTGCTTCGTTGAAAAGTTGAAAGAATGCAGAATAATATCGAGCAAGTCGCACACTTCAAATAAATTATGAATGTCTAAAAAATAAGCTATTTAACAAAATTATTTTCTCGTAACCTAAGAAGAGATATACGCTGCTGCCATATCTTTTTTCAGCTCGTACTTCCTATTTTCAGATGCCATTTTTGTATTAAATACTCAACATAAACTTATTCATTATAAAAAAAATGTAGTCATCAGGCCACGATAATTTTTTTCTTTAAGATAAACCAATTGCATTTGGTGACGAGGCAAGGACTTTTGAGAGGGTAGAGGAGGTGGGCCGTGTTGAACTTGTAATTTGGTAAAAAATGATTACTTTTTTTGAAAACAACTTGCGGTGGGACCAATTCTCTACTAAGGTGATGACCTTTTATGGCAATCACATTGAGCTGACCTTCTTGCAATGTTGTCGTGGCTCCGAAGCGGTGAAGAAGACACGGCGCAACGCCCCACTCCTTAAATATGCCAATGGTTAAGTGATAATTTCTAGCTGCTTAAGACAACATTATTCTCATCTGGGAATTTGGATCAACTTATATGTTGAGCCAAAAGCAGTAAATGTGTTGATTTAATTGTTTGGCATTTTCGAATATTTTGTAAACATAGCGCTTTTGATAAGTTATCCTCAATATTTTGACTGTGAGGTTGTATTGCAGACAGTGATTGACTTTACTATTACTATTATTGTTATTATTATATTGTATTTTGGCGCTTTTAATTTGCAACGCTTTATTAGAGCGAGGATTTTTTATGTTATAACTGAGTAAATTTCACCTTCAAATTTCACCGTCCATTTTACTTCTATGGCTGGGCACCAAGCAGGAAACCTGTGAGAAAGTTTTGGTTTAACTTGACGAGGGAATTAAACCCACGTCTGCCGACTTCAAAAATACTTTTCCAAATGATTGAAAAACAGTCACCTTGAGTAATAAAGGTGAGAGGCTAAAAGTACATTGAGCTGATGAAGCACCGAAGCTTGCTTGCACGAGACAGATTGCGCGGTTGTGTAGCACTGCGGTGATACAGCAAGATGTAGCAACCGCACTTTAACATATCATAAACGACCTTGATTGCTTTTTGTTTGTGTGAAGCTACTGATCAGCAAACATGAAGAAATAATTAATTTTCGTACAGTTAACAGCTTCAAGGCAAAACTGAAAAAATGATTCGGCTGTTCCCTTGGTCAGCAATAATAAATGACAACAAAATCAATATTCTCAAAAACATGATTTTTGTAGCTGATAGGATTTTGCCTATATCCAGTGGCGCAGCCAGGATTTCTTTAAGGGGGGGCCAAAGTTTTTTGAACAACACAGCCCAGGTGCAGCCGCAAAACTCTCAGGATCTATTCACAATAGGGATATCGAGGTTTTTCTTCTTAAGAAATGAGAGGTGTGTGTGCGATTTTTTAACAGAACGTAAAGAAGTTTAATGCAATTGTGCACACAAAAAAATTTTGCCCTTACACGATTGCATCCAAAGCATTTACTGATACAAACTGATTGGTAATGGTGATAGACGAACCAAAATATTTACTGGGGCTGTAAGTCAAATTTTAACTTAATTGAAATTTAACCTACAATTTTTACGTGAAAATTCATCAATCACATGTTTAAAATAATGTTGAGGTCACGATGAACAAACAACAACACCAATCCATTCAAACGATCTTCTTTCGTTGTGAACCGCAAATAGGTTTTCAATTATCTCAGAGCACTAAACGAACGCTCATTTGTTGCTGTAATATCCGGACCAGTTGCCAATATTTGAAGAAGAACTTCCAAAGATGGATAGGTATGTGTTTCTTTAGCTGACAGCAACACGCCTAAAGTGTTGTACAATAAATTATCACCTTCTTGGGGCAGCCAATATAAATGCCATCGTATAAATTCAACCTCCACAGCGTAAATGCTGTCATCCACAAAGGGAAGATTCTGATCAAAGCAAATGTTATGCTTTACACGGACAAATGGTATCAAAAATTGGAGTTTTATGCAATCAACCAAATCAGAGCAAATACTTCGCTGAGTTAGTCAAGCATTGTGTCAATAAAAGGCAAAAAGACAGAACGCCTGAAAAATTATAATGGTGAAATAGCTAGTGGATTCGCTCTATTGGCATGCCGATTCACAATTCGAGGCATGGGTATGGATTCCCCGAGACACCTTCGGCATGTCTAAAGAGTCCAAAAAATATTTCTTCATTGTCTCTAACAGCCTGAATAGCATCTTTGCGACTGGATATTACTCGTAGCATCTAATGCAGTCAATATAATTTCTTGATGCCCTGTAGCTTCTTTGCAACTGTTTTGGTAAGTTTCAGTGTAGCATTGATAATTTCTAGGCTAACCAAAAACCCAGCTGTTGTTTTCGCTTTCAAATAAGGCCTTCCAAGAACTTCTCCATCTCTTGTTTTTGACAGTTGATCAAGAGAACCAACAACTGCCGGATAAAACTCCTTGAAAACAAAGACAACATCATAGTTCCCAATCCCCTTTGTGGAACAATTATGCTTCAAAGGCGAATGCGAAGAATCAGGACATTTGTCATTAACTTGAGCATGCAATAGCGAAAGACGTTTTTGAGAATTAGAAAAAATATCGATATGTCTTACATGTTGCTTACGAATGCTTGAATTTCGCGTAGGTTGCAAGCCAGAGAATGTTGTGGTAACTTGTGCTATCTCTGATTGTAGCGTCTCTGCTACTTTTGTCCGCTCATTAAACTTTTTGTTGCAGTCTTTATAGTCTTCTAAAATACATTCCAGAGAGAAAGTCGAATTTTTACTTGGCAAATTGATGATTTTGTTTCCTCCACAGTCTACAGTCCAAAGCATTTTGACTAAAATTAGAAAATTAAAGTCGTCAACTATCAATCCAGGCTCGTCAAGATGATTTGGTGAATAACTTGCTGAAAATTATATACATACTTTGTTCTTGGCAATATTTCTGAAACTTTTCCAGAAAGCACAAAACTCGCTTTCACTCGTGGCAAGCTACTTGTTTTTGTGAAATATTGCTATTTATGTTGTACAATACTCTTGCGCACCTCGTTAGTCACCACTAGGTTATTGCTGCAAGATTCTTGCGCAAAAGAACTTGCTCGTGTGATTTCTGCTTTATATCAAGAAAACTATAGAACATTTGAAGCTTATGTGGTAACCTCAGGCATGAAGCCCAACGCTATCAGCAAATTTTCGGGACATTGTTTGTTTTGTGCATAATTTTATCTGGGACAAAAGGGGGGACCATGGCACCATGGCCCCATGCGCCCCTGCCTATATCAAGGCAGAGTGTTGGAGCAGAGTAAGTTTTGAAAATGATATTCACAGATTTCCTGCTTGTCGCTCGCAATGAGAGTGATGTTGAAAATGAAACATAAATCGCGCAAAATTTACTCAGCCATGGTTAAAAGTACGACTTGTCGAAAAAACCTTTTGCCACACAAAAAGCACCAAAAACAACCTAAAGTTTTGTTTCACATATAACAAAATTTACGTTCACGAGCAATCCTTTACACATCCTGTGCTTGGTGTACGATTGAACATCGCTTATTGAGACACTGTATAGCAGAGCTACTCAATTAACTTTAACAAAGGTCCAGTTGGATAAGTTTGGTATTTCGAGAGGTCCAGTAAAATTTTTGACTTACATCGACAAAAATGAAACAATCACTATCAGTAAATACAGAAAAATACTTGGATTTTCTCTTAGTCTACTACACACTCTACACTAATCATCGAAATCAAATACAAAAGGAACTTTCACCTTGAAAATTGCTGGCTAGCAACTAGCAACTCATGTATTATTGATAAGTCTTGACAATGACCCTGCACCCCTATTAGGGCCTACCAATGTGACTTGTTGTCCATGTCATGTGTGTGTGTCCTTGAATGTGACCCCCATGATATAGGTATTGCTGCATCATATTGTTTTGCATTGCATTTTCCTTTTTTTGCACCCAATGGCAAATTTGTTTTTTTAGCATATTTATTATTGAGTGTTTTTTACACCCGCCTGATGAGACCCAACAAGGTCGAAACCGGTCGCGGGTTATTGACATGATGTAATGGATTGCTGTATGGTACCGTATGATGCTGGTGATCATTTTTGAGCAAATTTTTCTATTGTACTTTGATGCTGGAGGCAGATCCCTCTTGATAGGAGATCACCTTGAAAACTGCTGGCTAGCAACTAGCAACTCATGTATACAAAAGGAACTTATTGTACTTTATTGTATAATTTTGTAAAAAAAACTCATTTCTCATTTTTAGCCAGTTCTTAAAACTTGGTGTGTAGAAGTAACAGCAAATCAAAGGCGTCGGTGGGGTGTTTGACCTTCGTACCATACAGTTGGCTATCGAGTGCGGTAGTAAGATCTGCCAATATAATGCCTGATTTATTGTTTTTTTCAAGGTCATAGGTTATTTTAAAGACTTGATCGGATATGCATTAACTATGCATGAAGCCAGCTTGTTTGTCAGGAAGTTGGGGATCAAAAACAGGTTCAAGACGCCTCAAGAGTAACCGCTCGAAAAAGTTGTAAGAAACGCTCAGCAGCGATATGGACTGGAAGCTCTTTCAGTTATCAGCTGCTTTACCAAGTTTTGGTACCGAAGTAACTGTGGCCAGTCGCCATTTTGTGGTGAATGTTTGGTAGACCACGCAGGCTGTGAGGAATTTTTGAAGTTATGTAAGACATCTGGGGCAGCAGTGCTTTAGAATATATATGGTAGCATATTTTCTGGGCTTTGAGCTTTATCGCACTTGATTAACTTAATTAACTTAGTACTGAGAATAAGTCAACAAAGTTTGGTAAAATGGACATGGGTTTTTTCGCAGCCCGTGGCTGCACCTGCTGTTTTTCATCCTGGAGCTTGAGGTCTAGTTTCAATACTGGAAAGCGCGGTCCGCCAATTGAGTAGCCCTACTGTATAGCATCAGAGAAATGTATGAGGAAAAAATAGCAGAGCTTTTGTAGACGTAAATTGTGGTCAAATTGTTGGACCAATAAGGTGTTTGTTGTTGAAAGTCGTAGCAGAGTGTAATTTGACGTGAGGCCCGCCAAAATTTAATGTGAGTGAGTTGTGGCTAAATTTAAAGTCAATCACCTATAAGAAAGGTCTTACATAGAAAAATGGGAACAAAACTGTTCTAGCCAGAAGTTGATCTTCAAAAAGAGGTCACCAAGTAGACATTAGCCGGGAGGAAGGGTTTTTTTAACACAAATGTGGGCCGTGACTTGAAAAAGATTTAGTAACACTGCCATAGAGAATTAGTTGAACTACTAGTGGTGAGACAAAGTTTAATTTTTTGTGTATAAATAAACTTTTTGTGGTTCGAACAAGAAGTGATGGTGCTCTGCAGTTGGTTGAATACATTTACTTCCTAATATTGCAGGGTCTTTAAGAGTTTGCTGTCAGACAGATTATTGACGGCACACATTATTTTTGATTTGGATTAGATTACTGAGTACATGCCAAATTTCTATTACGCGTAAGCCTGTTTCATCAATTATAAAAAGATGTAAATACCAAACTTAAAAAAATTTATTTTCTTAAAAATAAACTCTTTGAAATGTCAAGATCGGCTGGTTCTAAATGAAATTTTTTACTTTAGATGATCACGAGAACAAAACGCTTGCAGCTAAGGGGTTGTGCTTATAATTAGCGGAACTCGATCCTATGTGATAGGTTAGCTGGCGAGATAAGCCAGGAGCCTCCCTTCAACGAGAGAAAAAAATTCAACCTATAGAGCGTTACGTTGCCCACGGCATGAGTGAGCACACCTTTGCATTGTTTTTAAGCACTCGCTTTGAGTTCAAACTACATCTTGCGCCAACTGAAAAGGCACGCATGCAGGAGTGATTGCTGAGTGCTGATTCTAGGAGAAAAAGGTTGTTTCGCAATTTCCCAAGCTTCCCTGTTGATTCGGGAATTCAACAGAGAAAATACGTCCCTGACTTAGTCATCAATTCATGCTTAAATCATTTAGCAGTTTAATGATCAGGTGATAAGTCGTTGCACCAATTAGGCAGTTTTCTACGCAAGAGCAAACATGCGATAAACGCCAATAACAGTAAAACATAACGCTCAAACCAAATGAAATTTGCACATACCGAATTGTTGACTTCCAATTTACGAATTAAAAAAGAATTCGAGTTGACTGTCCGATAAGCCGTAGTATCATCACAATCATCAATTATCTCTGAAATGTACAAATTAAGCTCTAAGACGTTATACCAGCAAGTGCAAATGAATCTGCATTCTTAACTGAACAATTGCTACCTTAAATTAACTCGAAACCAACTGTATTACGAAGCAAATATTATCGCTTTGTCGAACTGGCTGAATATGAGTTGGAAAGTTGCCAGCAAATAAATAGAAAGCGCAGGCAAGTAAGCAGCTATGTTTACAACTAAACAGTACCGACTTAACAGGACAGAAACTATGCAAAATATACAAGAAATGCTGCAACAACGTGTACGGAATAGGGAAGTAAAAAAACATTACGAGTTCATATTGTGAATGATGAGCAGTTTTCTTGATAAACGCTTATATCTGCCAAAGCAGTACCATCAGTTACTTCAATGTTAAACCTTGTCAGATAAACCAAGATGCTAAATTATAACTTTAAGTATGATTATAATCATTGGGTGGTAGACATAGTATTCGCATAATATACAATTGCGGAAAAAGATGATTTCAGGTTCGAATTTGGATTGAGATAAATTACAATTTAGCGATACTTACTGTACTCAATATCTTGTCGAATGCCTTTCTATTACAACTCAATTAGGTATGCGCAACACGATATAATTATTGTACCTGGTTACCCTTCTTCGTGTTGAAAAACGATATTATGTTCCAAATCTGAATCTATTCTCATCGGATTGACTTGAACATTTCATTCTTCTCATGTCACGAGGATGTGTTGCTAGTTTAATTCAGTTTATTGTAACATACACCATTTCTTGTGTGCTTATAGTGTAACAGTATTATTACTTTTTTATTTTAATCAATTTTGGTTAACATTTAACACTCAGATGCAAAATGAAGAAACATACTGTATTGATGATATAATGTGAAAACAACATGTTGCGTCAAATATCTAATACAAAACGCGACATATTGCAACAAATAGCTGTCATTGAAAACCTTGAAATTTAATTCTTCTTGCACAATTACACGTATTAGGGTCACTTAGGATATACTTACCATGGAGATGTGAGAAGTACTAAAAATGATTGAAATGGATTTGAACCTAATGCGTCTTAATTACCATTTACACGTTTTATTTTTTGTTCTGCTTCACTGTAAGTATCTCCATTTGCTCCAACGCTATAATATAGTGAGTGCAATGTCAATAATTGAGCAAGTAACTATTTGTAAACTTTTATTAAAGGTTATTTTTCTTGCAATCATTATAATGGTGTCAAATATATAAAGAAAAGTTATATACGTATGTTTAGGGTGGCCATATGTCCAGTTTTCGCCGGCACAGTCCCGTTTTTAGGCTTTGGTCCCGGTATCCCGTTCAGTTTACCACTTTGACACAGAATTTTCGATTCAAAATTTGCTTTTGTTAATACTGTATGTTGACTACACAAACGAGCCATTTGTTAGACCAGCTTGCAACGCACAAGCTCCTAGCTTTGTGACGTCACAGATTGAGTATCTGCAGAGAGGTTAGAATTTCTTCTCCGCAGTTGCACGATGGTTGGAATGTAAGATGTGGTATAAACTGAGAAAGGCAGCGTAGGATTAACGAGAAGGTACCGCCTCGCAATCACTTTAGCCGAACCTGCTTTCGATAAATAGTGAGTTGTGTATCCTGTCAACTTTCTTTTACGAGATAGTGTCAGATGCTAAGTGGCTAACGAACTGTCGATATATTTACATTTTCCAATTTAATTTTTGGGTTTTGCTTTTCCCAATTGCTGTTCGTTAGAATTCCACAAAAAGCTCCCAGAGATAGATATCGTGAAGCGTCAACGCTAATCCAATTTAAGACGTAACCGCGGGATTTTGGTAAAACTTGACAGAGGTCGATGTAACCACGTAACCTCTATTTTGAAAAGAAATTTCAGTTAGTGATAGAGTAACAGTAACTAGATTAGTTTTTAATTGCTAGCATTACCATTAGACATTATACCCAAAAGAAAATGTAAGTTTACAGATGAGTTAAAGCGAAAATTTCCTTGTCTGAAAGAAACTGGAAATGGTAACGTGCTGTGCAATCGTTGTGGTTCTGTATTTTCAATAGCCCATGGTGAACGTGCAGACCTCAATAACCATTTAGGAAGCAAAGAGTACAAAATCTCTGTTAAAGCAGCTGCATCCTCATCTCGAGTGACCTCTTTTTTCAAAAATATTGGCTCCGATGCTCCTCTAGCTTTAGCTGCTAAAGAAGCGACTTTTGCTTATCACTCTGCTACTCACAGGCAAAATTTCAGAAGTTTTGATTGTATTTCCAAGTTGGTCTCAAAACTGTTCGAACCTAAATTCTCGTTAGGGAAAACTAAGTGTGAAGCTATAATTGTCAAAGTCATTGCCCCGATGTGTACTGATGAACTTCATCAAGAGTTAGATCGAATTAACTTTGCCACTGTGACAATTTATGCTTCGAACATAAAAGTGAAACTTTCCCCGATTGTGGTTCGCTACTTTTTAAAGAAAGTGGCGTTAAGGTAAAGCTTTTGGAATTTAAATCGGTTTCCGGAGAAACAGCTGAAATATTAAATAAATACCTGTTTTCAGAAGTAGACCAAACAAAACAGATAAATTGATTGGATTTTGTGCGGACAATTGCAACACTAACTTTGGCGGTATTGAAAGAAAAGAACAAAATAATGTATTCTATGAAGTTAAGGGTGCCGGTTTAGTATGTGATCTACCCACATGTTTCAAGTTTAGCTTGTGATTTACCTAAAAAATGCCACGATAAGAGATTACGTGATAATAGATAAATTGAAAATTGATAACAGAGAAATTGCAAAAGGGATAAGACAAATTACTGGGAAATTGCTGAAGATTAAGAACTACTATATATACCAGGGTAGTTGGCATCCGCGCACCACATTTACTCCAGATCAGGTCAGCCCATGGTGAGAACTAACCCTAACCCCAACCCTATGGTATGGTAGAGGTAGGTCATATTTCTTGGGTAGATCACATACTAAACCAGCACCAAGTTAAGGATAACGGTAAACGAGACCCGTAGGCATCGGATGTACAATTCACATCGTACACAACTGCCTTCAGCATGCTGTGGATACTTTGCCAGTATGCATAGAAAGCCTTGTCGTAAAGATTTATAAATTCTTTCATATTTACACTGTTCGGGTTTCCAAACTTCAAAAGTTTTGCGATTTTGCTGATGTTGAGTACCAACGACTTTTGCAGCACGGCAACACCAGATATTTGTCGTTGCTACCTGCTTTGGAGCTGATTGTTGAGATGCTTTAAGGATTGAAGAGCTACTTTAATTCGCAAGAACATTGCCCAACTATCCTTCGCCAGTGTTTCGAGAATCCAGCGCAAGAACTCTATCTCTGGTTCGTTTATGGTCAGCTGAAGCACTTTAACGATACAATGTTAAAGTAGCAGAAACAAAAGACGAGTGTTGTGGATGTGGGGATTATTCTTACAGAATTAAAGTTGAACCTACACGAAAAAAGAGAAACTTTGTTCCTTACCAGGCAAAGCGTACATTGGAAAAGCTTGAGAAAGATGGAGAAGTGGATGTCAGGTTCTTTCTTAATGAAACTAGATGCTTTTACGAAAAATGTGAATCATACCTGAATGTTTATTGAGATTCCTTCGAAGGTGTAACACCCAGGGGTGTATTGGAGGGGGATCGGGGGATCGCCGTCCACTTACTTTTTTTAGAAAACGCTTGACTGAAGGCACCTTAAATGATTAAAAATATAAAAAATATTCAAAATTTTTTTTTATTTTTAATCATTTTATTTAACCTGGTAGTAAAATGACAAGTGTTGAGGCCAACCGTTTACGTACTTTATTATTTAGCAATACACCACTGGTGACACTGCATCTTTGGCTGAACTCAAGCGAAGACCTATGCTGGCCACCTGTATGTGTATCTGTAGAAAAGATCAACTGCATGATTGCCAAGCAAATAATTGATATCGACTTCCTTTTTGATGAGCACGTTCTGGTAAAGAACTACAACTCTGCATGCGACAAAAGAGAGAGATGGAAAAATACACCGATATCTTATGAGTAAAAGTGGATCCAATTGTTCCAAGCTTTCAAGGATAAAGATATTCCCATTCCAAACTTTCAGAAACTGGTCGAGTTTGTATTTTGTTTATGTGGAACATCAGCACCGGTCGAAAGAATTTTTTCAATTATAAAAAATATGTGATCTAATCACAGAAGCAATATGCACGAACAAAATGTCAAAGCTCTCATGTGCAAAAGTAATATTGGTTTGACATGTACTGAATTTTATGAGAACATAAAATCAAACGTTGTGCTATCGAAAAAGGTGCTAGGCACAGATAAATATCATTGATTTGTTGATAAACCTAATTCGTTTTTATTGTTGTATTTAGTACCATTAGGCTACTGTAACAGGTGATTTGCCAAAAAAATCAATTTTATTGTTTCTAAAATATATTGAATACTTACATAATGCAATTCAGTTGTACCGTATATATAATATAGAACGCTAATAGCGTCATGTTGGTGGTCTGCCATATGCGTCCCGGTTTTGCATTTCAAAAAAATGGCCAGCCTATATATGTTCGTACCTACGTGAGCCATACCTTTCCGAAACTATTGGACGTACCAACATAAAACTTAGCACAGTTAATCACTGCCCCAGAGTGAATGTTATAACGGGACTTGTGACGTCATGATAAGATCATAACTAATAAATTTTTTTTGGATTTGTCTTTCTTAATGGAGAAAAGCAGTTTTTTTGCTTAAAAAAAGTCAGCCTTCTACTTGTCAACTTTCAAAAATTTTACCCTTTTTAAGGTTGAGATGAGGTCATAATTAACAATTCATTGCAAAATTGTTTTTTCATGTTTTCAAAAAATACCAGCTGCAGATACGCGATTGGAAGCTTTTCCGGAGATATTAAAAAGCTGCTGACGATAAAAAAATTTAATGCCATTTGAGCTTTATTGACAATGAAACCAGCGATTAAGTATTTAAGCAATTTAAAAACAGCTTTTTTCCTTTTTTGTCTTGAACGCTTTAATAAAGCTCTTGGTTGTCATAATGCTCTCTGGTACTTTTACAGAGAAAACAGCAGTAGGCAGAAGATTTGCTTAACGTTATTATCCACTGTCATTTAAAAGCTAAGAACTAAAATGTTGCCTGCCAAAATACAATGATACATCACATAAGAAACATACCAGTATGCTAATAAACCTGTTTTTCCCACGATGCAATAATAAGTTGGAATACCTTTGTACGGTCCTGCTGCTACCTGACCAACCTTAACCTCAATCACATGTTGATCTACTGCAGCAAAGCTTAGGCTCTGCCGGTTCGAAGTGAAATTTTGCAAGAATCACAAAAAATGTCCTTTTTAGCACAAAAAGTTGGTCGATAAATTATACACTTAAGCCATAACCTAACCTAATGTAACAACTAAGTTATTGATGCTGGGTTCTTGGTTACTCTATCTTACCCTACCTGATTTTATGCAGGTACCAAAGCCTTCAATTATGGAACAGTCGTAAGTAGTAGGCCCACCACTAAATGGCTTATTCCTATAAATATATAAACCGCGTTAGCTTCATAACTTTGCAATTATGTCCTGCACAAACTTATGAAAGTGCTCGGATAAACGTTTGTAAAGTTATTGGCTGTCAGTGAATAAGCGCAATCTTGGTTTAATAGTGAGGAGGGGGATGTCAGGGGCATATTTTATTTATGTCCAAAGTTTGTAGGTCTAAAGCCCTCAATGAAATTGCACCCATGGAGGGAAATTTTTTTGCTTGGAAATGTATTATTAGGCCTCCTAGGAAATCGGATGCAAGACGTTTGGGCTGTGGCACCTTTTGCCCCCGTTTCGGAGCCAATTAGGCGCATGGGTGCAGCAAAGAAACTTGACGTCGCAAATATTACCACAAAAGGGATCCCACCAAGTCCTTTAATGATTCTACCACATTTCTGTGATCATAAAAACAACGCCATTAAGTGCTCCTATAGTTAAGGAAAACATCGGATAGAATTAGAAAAGTTGTTTGATGTTTGTGAATAAAAACAGTATTAATTTAAAAGTACGATAATCGGGATTTGAGATATGGGGACAATGCCTCCATTTATAACAAGTTCATAACAGGCACGATCTTTGAGTGAAATCGGCATAGCCAGCTGAACTAATATTACTAACCTGACATATAACTGAGCGATAGCCTTGCAAGCTGCCGGGCGTCATAGCAGGCCAATGCTGTGGAAGTAAATACAAATAAATCCCTTTGGAGGCTCCCGTAAATTTAAATTTATTCTCCATGCAATTGGTGAAATAAAATGATAAAAGCTTGTGAAATAATTGGTCGTTTTAATTAAGAGTGAGTGCATTCCCACAGTACGTCTCCGCTGGAAACAGAGCAAATAAGACTTTGCCAGGGACTTCAGAAACTTTAAAAAATGTAGGCAATATGCGTAATTCTCTAAATAATTTTTGATTTCCTCGCAAAAAACCGTACTGTTTGTGTTGAAGCAGAAACAGGCAATGTCAGAAAACATTAACTTTTCATTTCTGTAGTCGCAACTATTCATTGGGAAAAACCAGCGTTGCCGGCTGAACCGATGTTCTGAACTACAAAGTTGCTAATGAGGACCCTGGGTAAGACGCCGGCTAGTTAGTTAAAAAATTGAAAACTGCTGATACAAAAATTACACCTCATCAATGGGCGTTTGATCCAAACTCTTTTACATATGTGTAACTGTAGTGACTGCGCCAATAATTTTACTACTCTTAACAGTACATTCTGATGCGGATAATCATTGTGAGCTCAATTTTTCGGAAACCAGATGCCAGAAGCGGGCAATAATATAACTACTGGTAAGATTAGTTTTTAAGACAACAATCACGTTAAAGTACGTGGGCTGCTTTTTACACAAACTAGGCCATTAAATATTAACAATTGGACATTTCCATATTTTGTCTATTGACAGACGACTGTATTGCAGCATTTTCTGTTCTGTTCCCATTTACCCATCATGTATCGTGATACTCATCCCTTCATTTCAAATGTTAAACTGATGAAAAATAACTCGCAAAGTTAAGACTTTCAAAAAGAAATAGGCAATTTATCAAAATTGAAATGTTATGTCGGTACTCATTGCTGGAGTTAAGTATGTAATCAATTATTATCATTAGCAAATAGTGCCACACAGCAATAATAAGTCGAACGTCAAGAAATAAATCATTAAAATAACTTGACAGATTGTTATTTTTTCGGAGCTTTATCTTTCAAAGTACTTTTCAAAACAAAAGCAAATTGCCTGCCCAGATCAGTTCCAAATGGCAGCTGCGTCATCGCGTTTGAAATAATGATAAAAGTAAAACAAACCAATTCCATAAATGTTTCCTGCTTCTGCAATTTCATTCAAAAATATTCGACTTCGAGAAATCGCAATTGAAATTAATAAACAAAAATCATTAAAACTACCCATTTGCAGAAATGCAAAATGAATGAGAAATTCTTACAATTGAAACGTACTTTACTACTCCATTAAGTTGATCATTGCATACACAAAGTAACTGAAAAATATGCAAATTGTCCATATTTGCAAATTTTGCCAAAGGGGATGCAAAGTTTAGTTGCAGTGGTAGCTCCCTCTCTTGGTTGTGGTCGTGCTTTTGAGGTAGATAAATTGCACCCTAATGATATGTTTAATTTGTCCTTTGCCATCAAAGTAAGTGGTGCTCACCAAGCGCGGTAAGGCCGTCGCTGTACAAACTTCTCGGAAACATTGCAAGCGCACTTCAAACACGAGGGCCTAGAAATTTTGAAAAGTAGGAAATATCCGAGAAGTCGCAAAACATAGACTGGGAAAAACTGGAAACACATCTCATCATCAACAAGAGAGATTGATTGTAATTACAAGATGCCCAGACTGCAGAAACTGTTCATTATTATCATGAAGATTGCTTAATTATCTGTCCATGCATTTAAACCAGCAGAACTTCGGTATCTGTCACGTCGGCAACGTCGAATGCTGGGTCGTAGTGACATTCATGGTAGCAGTGATCGTGTGTTCACACCTCAGAAGGTCTACGTGGTTACGCTCTTTGTTTGGACAGCTTAGAAAACGATTTTTTTTCTTGGTGAAGTTTTTTGTACAAAAGCGCTATTGGCAACTCAAAAGGAGATTTAACATCACTGAATTTAATAAATGTCAGAAAATGGTAATTTTTTGAATTACTTTCCAATGTTTAGTTATAGTTTATTCTAAAGATTTAGCAAGAGAGGGGACAAATAATTTTTGCTAGTTATTATGTTAAATAAATTTTTATCAGCTCCCACGGCTCAGTTTTCAAAGGCTACGTTCACATGTAAACGACAAAAGATTTTTGCTGAACGCTAGATATAGCTTACCCAGCTATATTTTCACATTCATGTCTTGATCGATCACCTCCAAACTAATCAATCATCAGCCAAACTAATCAATCATCAGCCAAATTCTACTTTTTTGACTTTTAATAATGCACATTTCAAAATCATAAAAACAAAAATTGGTCAGCAAACTTACTCAAATCTGTTAATTCCAAATCAAATATCCAACCTTATTGAAAAATCATTGCAGGCAACTCTCATTTGATGTTTACAAAAGATATGAGAATATCTGATTTTTGATGCTTTGTGGCAATATTTCGACACATTTTAATCTAATCTCTGCAATGCGAATGTTTACAACCAAACATTATGATGCTTCTTTTGCATGCAATATTTCATTCATATTTATCATAAATTGCCGCAGTTTTTACTGCTTAAAGTTATTAAAGGATAAATAATTAAATACGTTAAAGTTTGACTCTGCATCACGAAAATTAATCGCGGCGTTGCTTTAGACAACTGATGAAAGTCGTAAGTGGCGTTGATGCATTAGGTTCCATTTTATCTCAATCTATACGATGTATTTCCTAAGTGTCAGTTGGAATTGTTGTCTTTTGCTGAAAACATGGTTTAGTGCTTTTTTTCTTAGTCGATATTTTATGAACAAATAAAAAACACGTAAATAGGTAGATATTAGTTTTAAAATTATCTGCAAGCTTAGTGAAATTGCAACTTGATAACTTCTATTTTTAAAATACGTTATTTTCAATTGGTGCAGTTGACAGAAAATAATGTGATATGACAAAACAAATATAGAATTGCAATTGACAAACACAAATTACACGTCAAATCGGATTTTTATCGACGATGAAATTGCCAACAAAAATCTTCTTACATAAGCGAATACAATAGATGTCTTATACCAAGTATCGTTTGCAACAACAAATTGCTCCTAGTTATTCTTTCAATTGTTCTTCAATCTTCACAAGGAAGGTCAACATTTCAATGACATTGTTATAAATTATACAAACAAAAGATAACAAAAAAATTTCATGTATAGAAGAGAAGGAAAACAATGTCGTAGGTCAGAATTACAGCATGAACGTGAAATCAAACACTATGTATCTGAGCAAAAAATTTTTATAGATTCTCAGAATTTATCTACAATATCATCTACATTTAAAGGTAGTATTATTGAATTTGTTAGTATAGTAAAACTATGTTTTTCCTTTTATCCCACGTACCGTACTCAAAAGTGTCGAGTTACTAATTAATATCAGCACATCAATCTTTACTTCAGAACTTTAAATTTCGTCGTTATTATTTTGGACACAGTTTGATTGTTTAGCATGTGTTTTAGTATCATCAAGTCCTTCTTTTGGAAAAGGAAGTGATCAAGAGGGGTTATCATTCTCCTCCCTAAAATATTAACGATAAAGATGTTGGTGTTTCAAAGTTTTCTAAGCTCCATCCTAAAAAACTTTTTTTCGCAATTTTTGCTTCGCCTCACCATAAAAAATACTCTTCACGTCACATGAAGTGAACTGCCGTGAACTTGTGACACACTGTACAGCTGTAATTAAAAGTTTTTGATGTCTTACTTTCAAATTGAAACATAACCGTGAACTTGTATTAATACATACATAAATGAAATTGTATTTGTGGCGACGTTACAACATATAGAACTACAGGCACAAAATTTAGTCGTGGACAAATCTTTTAAAGCAAACGCGATCTTATCCTTTCGGAGAGCGGTGTAAAAATAATCTACGTTTATTTCAAAAATCTCAAACCAAAAGTTTCAAAGAAACATGCGTGCCTAATTTATTTTTGCAAACTGATAATAAACAGCAGGTAATTGATAAGCTCCAAACTAAAGTGTACAAGTAGGTTTACGATAATACGACCAGATAAAAGAAATTTCGGCCCATATACAGTGTTGCGCGAATTAATTGGGACACTTCACAAAATTCAACAAATTTGTAGAAGATCGAATTTTTTATTTCTGTACTATAAAGATAATATATTCAACGGTTCTAAAAATTTATGTGCCCCTTTGACTTTGATGAGCACGACAATATGTGTTGGTATTGAGTCAACCAGCCTAAAATAGAGATTTTGCAGTTCCTCATTGTCAAACTAAATTTGAATTTTATCGCCTTTACCAGCTTTGATTTGGTTGTGCAATCGTACTTTCGCAACCTTTTCTGTATGATTGCCCTCAAGTTTTCCATAAGATTGAGGTATACGGAATTGCCAAGAAATTCTAAAACAGTTAACTTGTTTCTGTAAAAAACTCTTGCATCACTCTGAACGCATGGCATGGAGCTAGATCCCGCTGAAAAATACCGTCTCCGACGGGGAAAGTAACTCGGATAGTTTGAAGCAAATACTTGGTTAAAATTTCCTCGTACTTCCTGGAATTCATCACTCCTTTGACAGGGATTAGCCTACTCGCACCTTTAAAAGTAAAACAGCCCCAAAACATATTTCTCGGAGGTTCTTTGGCACCTGCTCAACATGACCATCCTGGAGGGGTTTTCCTTATTTCTTCGTACATATTGAAACCAATATTCTTAAATTTCAAAGTGGCTTTTATTAGAGAATGTAATTTGTCTCCAATTTTGTTGTCCGAGTTTGTATGTTTCTTTGCCCACTTTAATTTTTTCTTCTTTGTTACTGGTATTAAAAGTTGCTATTTCATGGGTCTTCTCGTAATTCTTGCTCTTTTGATCAACCTTCGTCTGATAAGTTGATGAATGTACATTCACCCCAGCATCAAGCTAATCTCTTTTAAGGTCTTGGCTTTTTTTAGATCCGTAACGCTGTTTCTCAACATCACTTATTCCTCCCAAGCAGTCATTTTTTCTCTTTCTGCCGCATCTTTCCTGACATTAAATAGTGACGTCATTGTTGTCATTGCTCCTCTTAGCAATCCGACCAACAGTAGATTTGGGTATTCTCAACTCTATTCCAATCTCTCTCGTTAACTTCTTAATATACTTAGGTGAGGCCACAGTTCGTGCTCGCCTTCTTGGAGTCAAATCCATTTATCAAAAGCAACTAAATACAAGAATGATATTTTTAAGGTAGATCGTCCGCAATTAAGCCGGAATTATCTGAATGAGTAATCAAATCTGCGAAACAAAAATACATGGCTGTAGGAATACATATAAATACAAAACGAAATTGCATAATAGCACAGAAACGTATGTGATTTAAACTAAGAATCAGAAAAAACTAAAAAGTTCAAAATTTTTCCTGTCCCAATTAATTTGCACACCACTTTACAAGCAACCTTAGCAGCTCATAGTAACTTTTAAGGTCATAGCTCCTGTTGTGATTTGAATTAATAGTGTAAACAGAAATTACAACAGGGTAAGCAAATATCTTGATCTTCTATGAGGCTGAATAAAACAGAAGCCATATGCTTAGAGTTAGAAAGCACAACAATAGAAGTTTTATTAATGTGGTTGCAAATATTAAATTCACTATTTCTGTTTGTTAAATTTATCAAAGGCTTTGAGCAATATCAACCCCGCAAAGCAGATGTATTACATAACAAATTTAGAATTATCACCGCTTGGGTCATTGTAAAATTTTTTAAAGATTTAGACTACGGACTAGGCTGTCGATGAAGAAGAGGTTCACATGTATGTTACAGACAGAAGATAATTGCTGTCAGTCATGTTGATTAGATCTAACGTTAAACTGCTTTAGAGTATGCTGATGTTTTAACAATGGTTTTATGTCCTTGTAACTCAAATTAATCACATGATTGTGGAGCCCTTGTGATCAATTTTTGAAAATTGTCTTGCAGCAACAAGAATATGAAATTTTTTCATTGCTATCATGCGTGAACGCAAAACTCAGTTTTAAAAATATTTAAAATTTCTAAAAAATTTAAAAACTGAATTTAAATATTCTTTAGCGACTCGAAAGTTTGTTGCAACTTCAGGTTGTGTGTTTAGGCTTGCTTCACACTGTTCAGAACAGTGGGTGTTGGAGAACAGTTGTCAAGCAGGGGCAAGTGCTGCTACTTGCCTTTTGTTTTGACCCGACAGTACAGTTGAAAATTTATGCGGGGAATTGAACTCGCGATTGCAGGTCCGTGCCTTATTGTGCTAAGTGAGGAAGCTCCCACGGCTGTTCGCACATTTCCTGCATCAACCAGCGTTTAGATAATGACTGTGCAGCATCATGATTAAGAAAAGACGACAGCAAAAACGCCATTCTAAAAAAACCATAATCACTAAAACCAAATTTTGTTAAACACAGGAAAAGTTATTGAGATCTACATGGATAAATACTGGGAATTATACAGTTATCGCAATACAACAAAAAGAAATTTCTAAATAAGCTCACAGTTATATGGTGAAAACAAAATCAATGACGTCTTTGATGTTGTAGTCAATTAGTGACGTATATATTCGGCAGCGATTACGAGAACGAACATTATGCATATACGAAACCTATTTTTGAAAGCATACGCATTTTGTTGTTCACTTCCACATTAACTGATGGATGGTTTCATGCAAATTCACGTTGTATCAGTTACCGCGCTTTAACCTTTCACGTACACTAGGCCTTGTTTTCCAACTTTTTTCTGAAAGCTCATTCATAAATAAATTGCGTTATGGAAGTCTGCCCGGTAGAGCTATGCAATAACTCGTGAAATTACGTGTGCAATGCTCATTTAACATTTAGATTACAAGAAAGTATTGGATGAAGGAAGAGCAAATTCCCCCAAAACTTCAAACTTGTTCAGATAGACTGAACACAATTTATGATCCATAACAGCTTGATTAAATATTTTACATTGATATTGCAGGAAAGTTTTTATCTGGCATTTCTTCAAAGAAAATGTGACAGAATGCAATGGATTACCAAACTGCGCGTTACACTGCTTTTAAAAACTTGTTTATCTTCCACCAACTACTTTATGAAACAGACTTCTCTATTTAGCCAATCTTTCATTATGTAACTGATACTATAAACAAACTTTCCGCCATCCACTGTAATGTATAAAATGTTGATTTTGCTCTACTCCTAATTTCCTGCTTTGCTCAAGTTGCTAAGATTGATAGCTTAGGACTTAGGGCAGTGTTTCCCAAACTGTGTGCCGTGGTGTCCGAGAGTCCTTGCAAAATGCTTTTTGTTGTTACAAATTTTCTGCCAAAATCGAGAAAATGCTGCCATTACAAGTCACGGTGAGAGAAGTAATGACCTTTTTTTAGAAATCAGCATCATTTGGGGATGCATCACGCGATTTTCGGAGGACGTGGCCCAGAAAAATGGTGATCTCCAAAAAAATTGAAAATAGGTCATTACTATTCTCGCTGTCGCCTGTGATGCTACTCGACATCAATTGGAATAGATTCCAAGGCTGGTGTGCCGCGAAATTTGTTCCACTGATTTCCTGTGCCGGCAGACAAAAAAGTTTGGAAACCACTGCTTTAGGATAAAGAATATAAGAAATCGGGTATAAAACGCTCTACCTAAATCCCATTAAGTAACTTATATCCCGGCGACTAAATATTTTGCTACAACCTCCTTGCATCTACGGGTGTCAGTTCCTTCTCATGGTGTATAATGTCTTTCGTCCAACAAGTGAGTAAAATTTCCCTCAAAGAATCAAATCACATCATAACTTTAATTCTTTTTCATTAATGTAATTCAAGGTTGGAAACGTTGATAGGTAGACCTGTGAACTTACAGATCCCTTAAGGAGGACATCATTCCAACTATTACAATTGTGGCTATTGTTAAACCTGTGTATTTTGATGTGATAAAGTAGAATCTCTGACAAGTGACGAAAATATTTTTGATTTTGCTCAGGTCTCAACTTTACGCAAAATCTTCCCAGCCATTAGCAGGGGGCAATTAGCGAGACTCAAACACAAAGTAAGCAGATAGTTTGGCGACTGAGTTGCGGCCTATTATGGTATGTGATATCATCCCACATATTGCTCTATTAAGGTTTAGCTCAAACATCTTGCAACTTTATCCTGCCTCGTCATGTTTGGAAGCTATGCAGCCTCTTTGTTTTAAAAACAAAAAGGATAACCAAAATTTTAGGAGTGTATCTAGGAACAGCAAAATGAGTTAAGTTCTTTCCAAATTTCTCTGATTCGCTTTCTGTATTAAGCTATTTTCAATAAAAATGAAAAAATTTTCTCCTGAACTCGGTATGACGTTTTGTTTCGATTTTTTCTTAAATTTTGAATTTCATCAATTTGCCCTTAGTTGGTTATCAGTAAAGAACGGAAACAGTCTACTTGATTTATTCGAAGGAAATCAATTACGATTTGCAGTCAATGCCATTTTCAGCATTTTACCATTCGAAATTTATCGAATGAAGGTAAAACAAGAATTCGATCTAATTTTCTCAACTAGAATATCAAACGCGTTCAGAAATTTAGGTTTTCTTTCTAAATATTATTTCTGGCTATATTCCTGGATAGCTTCTTTATTTGTTTTCTACTATTTTTACCTAAAAAAAAGAATTTTTTTGAACTATCAGGTCATAGAAATTTTTTTGTGGAAGGTTTCCTTCGTTCTAGATTTATAAGAACATCTCGGCATCACATGCAAAAGTACAAACAATAAGCTATTTATACTTGTATCGGAAGAAACAAACCATCAAACGCTTCTACCAACATTTGTCGCGATAAACATGTAGACGATCAGCATTTGATTAAAGAGGGGTAGCAACAGAACAAGGGAGCAAATGATAAATGCGCACCAGGGTTAACGTGATCAATTGAGCTCTTGGTGGTAAAATACGTCCTTCGACATTGAGATGAACACCATTGTACAAAGCAGGCTTTACCTCACAATTTGGAATGATATTGTGAGAAGCTTATTTGAATAGTCTCTTCTTTAATGAAGGTGCACCAAGTACCTCTGGGCTTCACATAACGGTGCAAATCAAAGATGTCAAATCGGGGCCCCGAGAGCCAAATATGACTCAATATTTTGCGGCCCGCGTAAAGATTTTGTGGCACAGTGCGAATGCCTGGCATCCGAATTTGGTCTTTGAAAAATGGTTCTCCAAAAGAAAAAAAATCTTTCAAGTTGAAACTGCGCAAAAATAGCCATGAAGTAATGGTCGACAGCTTCCATAAGTCGTGGGTGGCATTGCAGGTTACGGCGAGAGAGGTAATGACCCTTTTTTTTTTGTAGATCAGCACCATTTCGGGCTACATCACACGATTTCCGGGGATCGTTGCCCGGAGAGATGATGATCTCCAAATAATGCCGTGTCTGCCGTGCCGCGAAATTTGATCAACTGGTTTCCTGTGCCGGCAGACAAAAAAGTTTGGGGACCACTGATACAGAGTCTTGCCTGCTTAAATTTTTTTTCAACAGATAAACTTGTTTGCGGTCTGGCCCGTATAAAATCTAGATAAGTAATTGTGGCCCACAGCACTGAATGAGTTTGAAACCTCTGGTGTAAATAACACCACAAAATTTCCAAAAAAGAGAAAATTCAAAGCTTCCTGCATTATTTAAAATGTTTTTTTCTGTAACGTGAATCAATCTTGACAATATTCATTAACGAAATCACTTTTATTAATATTTATCATGAGACAGTTTTTGAAATTAGTGTTTACATTTTTGATAGCTGGTAAGTTTATTTAAATCGTCACAAGTTCGTTGGATCAGAGTTGAAATTCAGCTGCTTCAACGTCAATTCATACCACGGCACACGTGATGGTGTGTCGTGTGTCAAAATAACAATGTAGATCAATCATGTGCCTGAATGATTGTTGCCTTAATAAAAACATACTTAACGCACAGGAAATTACAACCAACCCAAGTGGTGCAATTAGGCGGCGTCGGAATACGTTACGGGTGCAAGTAAAAATGCTTTTTTGATTAAACGTCAAATACGCAAATTTAGTACGGAAAATCATAGAAAGATAAGCCAAGACAGATAAAAACTGAAAGAGATTTTTGGCTCGGCTACACTAACTCAATTTATGGTCATTTTCATGCAGAATAAAGACAAATAAAATTATATGGATTCCAATTCCAATAATAGTTGTTGTTTACAAAATATTTTTTAAAAAGAACTAAACAGCAAGCCTGCTAACGACAACAAAACATCAATTTTCATCGCCTGCAAAAGCATGCGGAGTCTGTCTAAAAAGTAACGAAACATTGTTTTAAGCTTTTTTAAGACTTTTTTGGAAAATTACATATCAACCCTATTATTTTCAAAATAATTTTTCTTGGGAAGTTACACAGCTTCTGAGGCATTGCTTCCATTGCTCGAAACCCCTCTGAACTCCGACACGAAAATGCTCTTCCGGTGATCGGTCACGGCCAGCTGGACGTCGTTCAATATCTTGTAATGTGATTCTTTAAGGCGGCTTACCTACCGTGGAAATAAAAAAATATAGGAGTAATATTAGGCGAATATAAAGGCTGTGGCAACACTGAAATACGCTTATTGGTAAAAAATTCTACAACAAAATTTGCCGTGTGACCATTCGAGATACAGCATCTATTTGCTGCCTGAACACTAGAGCTCAGAGCGAGACATTTTCTCAGTAAGCCTCCAGAAACTTTGCTGAAAGTTTTAGCAACATTCAATCCAAGTTAAAACTTGAATAACGTCGCTATTGTTTGCTTTCACTCATATTTTGAGAAGCGATGAAAACAAAGTGTGACTTTTGAAAAATGGCCTTTGCAAAGATGATCCGCAAATATTAATCGCTTGTTTTTGTGACTGGCAAATCAACATGAATTTGTAATAAATGGTTTCATTGGCTCGAAGGATAGGCTAGCTTTTGCTGTTGAAACTGGGATGACTATAAGTAGGCATAGTAGGCCTGTACTATGTCTACTGTGTCTGTTTGGTGCTACCATTTAAATCGAACATCTGCGAATAGTTAAAGTTTTTGACCACGCGCAGGGTATTCGCCACAATGTAATCACATTTAGAGTTTAAAATCAGTATTACTTTCTGAACAGATCTCGCAAATTTTAGCAGAATGTTAAAACAGGGTTGTACTGTTTTTCAAATACAATGAAAATCAGACAGTTGTAAAAATTAGTACAAATGACTTTAATTAATATAATAAGATTTTAGAAACGATCTTTAAATTGTACGAGGAAGTTTCTAGCAATACATTAATAACTTGCTAGAAGTAACATTTTTTGAGAAAACAATAAAATTTTAGAATGAGGGGCTACGTTTAAAATAAACAGATTCAAACTTTTCTGTCTCAAAAAGCTGTGCATATAAAGATTATTTAGACAAAATTTGCACAGTAGGTCGTTGTATCACAAGAACAATCTGGGCCAAAGCCTAATGCCTTTCAATGAAGTTGCCAAGTGGAAATACAATTGAAATGAAACACATAAGTAGCAGTATGCTTTTGTAATTCAAGATAAACGGTTGCATCTCACAGCTTCAAAAAAAGGTCGGTGACGGTATTCATCGCTAACCTAATATTAAAATATTTCTTTCTTTTTAAGGTGCGATAAAAGGTTGTTTTTCAACCAGATCAATTCGTTCTTTCGACAATTTATTCTTCAAATTTAACGTTTCGCACCCCTTAGTTACCGTGGAGCTTCTTCAGAAAACGGTCCGTTTTCTGAAGAAGCTCCACGGTAACTAAGGGGAGCGAAACGTTAAATTTGAAGAATAAATTGTCGAAAGAACAAATTGATCTGGTTGAAATATCGTTACACTCGACCTATGAAGAATGCCTGCTATATTTAAAAGGTTGTTTGTTGTGGTGCTGCCCTTACAATTTTTAAAAATCTAGTGTTTTTACATTTCTGCAAGTATATAAAAAGTTGTCATATTCCTGTTAGTGTGCATCTATAACTTTGCCGAAATAGTCAACACTGCTAGTAATACGTTACGTGCAATATCATCTTCTTAAGTCGATTGGCTACAACGTTGATTAGTTGTTGACTGAGTAGTGTTGGCTATAAACCTACACAATTGATCAAGTTATTGCAAGATTCAATTTTGTTTTCCAGCTAACGTGAGTCTTCTCTATTTTCAACTAGCAAATTTTCTTTAAAATATAAATATTTTTGAGTATTTTCCGCTTAATTCCAAGTCTGGCCTTAATTAAAGCTTTCCATTCTTCGTGTTAATTGGTGCTTAAGCACACTTCGTAGTTACTAGTACTGCCGCCACTGCGCAAACTAATTACCAGCAGTGCAACCAAGAAGGAAATATTTTTGCTTAATGCCTTTCCTAAAAACATTGTGAGCAGATATTGATCCACACGGGAATGTAACTCACAAACTCAGCCTTGCAAGCCAGCGCCTTAATGCATCGAGCGGTTACTCTTTGTGAATCTCACGCACTTGCGAGTTATGAGTTAAATGATGCAGCTATTTAACATAGAACCAGAAGCACGTGGATATTATAGTGGCAGCAGCGCACGATCATATCTCGTATTTTCTTAATTACTGAATCATCGTGATTGGTCTTTCCGACACTAGCCCAACTTCTTCTGCAATTGTGACATGACTACGTCATTCAAAATACTTTTGAGGTATTATCTTTCAACTTTTGACATTTAGATCAATTAAGTTAATTCTTTGAACTCTCGTATTAAGCAAACAATTATCGCACTTTCATATAATCAACTTGAGTATTTGACGGATAAAAAACTATTTTATGCTCTCGTGCAAAGCTACAGCACGAGAGTATAAAATTGAATTCAAGGTAAAACATCTTGTAATTGCTTTTTTCATTTGAACGAATTATTTTTCATGCAGTATTAACAAGTAAATTGGAACAGTATCTAATTTTTGAAAGTCCAGATAATAATCAAATGGTATGAATTTTCCTTTTCTAAATAATAACCCGTTACAAATTTACCAATATGTCCACTCACAAATTTTATATTGTACAAAAGCAGTCCATTGCATATCTTACAGCTTGCCGCATTCCAACCCCTTTAACAACATCAAAGCAAACAATTTTGTCTACCCGACTGTGCTTATAGAAGTAATGTGCCAAAAAGTGAATTAGTCACGTAGGTTACTATCAGTACATGAATCATGAGAAAGCGACATCTTGGACTATTGGCCTCAACTGAACATGCATTTTCCAGATCAGTAGTAAACGGCAACTAAATTAGGAAGAGGGGAATAGGTTAGGGAATCGCATAGATACCGAAATTAACAAAAATCGAACAACTGATTTTCAGGCAAACTTGGTTATCAAAGAAATGCATGGTTCAACTCAATTCAATTATCTAGTCGTACCCCATTGGGTGGGTATAATTTTGGTTTTCAATCATTGTAACGTCTTTTGTAAGTTTTGTATTAATTCAATTTCGATATATTTGTTGACTTTTTTTTCTATATGCCCGTAATTTTGTATTAAGTGTGAATTTTCGTAACCTGCACTTTGCCTATTTTATTGTTATCCAATAAAACCTCATATTCTCAAGAAACTCCCGATGCCGGGCCTTTTGATTATGAAAAGAAATTTTGCAATGTTTTACTGGCCAATTAGGCATTTTTGAAATTGATTTTTTCCAGAATAATTCTTTTCAATTAGATAAACTTTGCTATCACGTAGGTTTCTGCACGGTAAACCATCGGTTTTTTATCACCTTGGCTTTCTTTTTGTTTGATGTGTGCGTAATAAATATTAATTCATTTAATGAGTAAACCATAACGTGTATTAGTTGTTTGTTGTTTGTAGCAATTACGATGCGTATCCACAAGCCACTAGGAAGTGAGATCACGCTAAATCTGAACAACTGGTTTGCATCGAAATTTCTGAAGTTCTAAAAAATCAAAGCCGTTTAAGGTTCTTCCCCCAAAAAAGATTTAAATAGTTAATTGTTTTGAATTCTCATATTCGGGGTTCTTGGTAAAATCTTTTCCAAATGACAAATTGCATGCAACAATCTTAAAAGCTCGCAAGTATTACTCACATTGTTGTACAGGAAATCATTAAAGAAGATTATGAGAAAAATCAGCTTGATTTAACAAAAAAAACGTTGCTTTTTGTCTCATTATAAACGTAAAAATTGTGTAGCGTTTTAGAGTGCCTACTGCAATAGAAAATTTTTGGAAAATAAACAACGCAGAGCAACATAAACGTGCCGAAAATTCATTGGTCAAAACAATTGATCAAAATTAATGTGATGCCTAAGGGTCGCCATGTGAGAAGTAGTAAAAGTAATGTCGCTCTTTTTCTTTAAATTTTGGACTTATCTCATACATATATTGATGACGTCAACAAGACAACCTAAAAGTCAAGTTCTGCCGCCACCTTCCAAATTTTTTTCTGAGTGCTAATCCTCTAGATAAGATATTCTTCTTTCGACACAAGTTTTTTTAGATGTTTAAAGAAGAGTTGTTTTAATGCAAAAATAGAATGGTGGTTGCTCTTTCAATGCAACCAGCGGTGATTTGTCAGTCGTGAAACTTATGCGCTTTCGGGATTCTGAAGCACAGAGTTTGAGATTGTTGACTCAAAGTCATTTGGGTCATATAAAAAATGATTTTTCCGCATTTAGAAAGAGGGAAAAACAAAAGATGGGTTTTTCCGTATTTATCAAAGTCACTGATTCGCTGGTTTTGATGGTTTGCAAAACTACCGCTTTCTTTACTTTAATTGCTTGATCCATATGTTTTAAATGAGCAGTTCTAACTAGCAGTGGACACTGCATGGGTTTATCAAAAAATCTGATCCAAATTTGTGCCAACAAAGGTGTATTTGTATTTGTATCTGGTGTATTTGCAGATGAAACCTACTCTACAAAATGCGCTACATTTACTCTGATTGCCTAGTCTTGATCAATCAAACCAGCCACTTTTTTGTAGTCTCGCTTTTGGGTCATAATATACATAAGCGATTTGATTTCTCTTTTTTCCTTATTTGGAAGGCATCAGACAAATGCGTTCATGCAATTTAACGTAACCATCAAGTGTTCTACTGCATCAAGTATTAACAATCCTGAGAAAAATGATTGTCTGTCGCATTTTTGCAATGCTATAGCCACAAGTCTAGAAATCACTTGTCCAATATTGCAACCTCATTGAACCATCTGATAATGTCAACAAATAACTCTTTCATTTGGAAACATAGCAATGCGTGCGATTAGATGTAGCAAACCCAATTAAATGGAATTTTTTAGCAAGAGAGAAAAAATGTACGTGACCATGCTCATAGCTTTATTCTCTGTATTCAAATAATTGCACAATCATTAAGGTCGCCGCAACAATCATTAAGGTCGCCGCCCCAAGTCGGTTCAAAGCAATCACCTGAAATAATTTTAAGAACATGGGTTTACTGTGCACGTGACAATTGTTACGCACTGTCACAACTTCATAATGCATATAAGTTCAATTGCATGATCTGCCGAACCTGATAGTTCATGAATAAGGCAGCTACAGGAAAAACATTTTAATATATTTTTTCCGTGCATTAGCTTCGTGCAATTTTGTTAATTATTACAAATGCACTCTACCATGTCATTGCACGTCAACTGCAGTCCCACGAATAGAAAAAATATTTTCTTGAACTTCATTGACTTACTGTAATATTTGAAAAAAACAGAGTTTTTGCTACTAGTTTTTTTATAAATAAGACAACTCTTCTTACATTTTTTTCTTTAACAAGAAATGTGCTGTATCACATCCTGACTTAATTGAATAACACTTGAAGGGAATAATATCTAAATTATTTTGTTTCTTCTTGCTTTCCTTTCGGATTTTCTTGTTAGGGGTTGCCATATCAGATCAAATCTCTCCGCTCAATCTATCTTTTGAATCCTGCAATGACTGGTTTATTACTCTGATATCTTGCGTTTACACAATCTGTAATTCTCTGCTTTGGTCTAAATTCCATCTATTTTGTGGTTCATAGCCAGCCTAAACACAGACTTGAACATTTTACTTTTTATAGTACGTTACAGTTATTCGACTATCTTTCTACACCCACTCCACCCCGCTTGTATCCTCCTCTTAATTTCATTTCCACTATCATCGTTCTCCTGCGTGGTCAATTCCACATATTTGAATTTAATAACTTTTTCTAAATTTGTGCCATTTAATTTCACTCTCTTTTATTGATACACGTGTACTCTGTTTTACTCCTCTTAATTCTTATTCCTCCTCTCTCTAATGCTTATCTCTTCCTTTCCAGCTTTTCTTGAACTTGAACTTTATCCTTCCTGAATATCTAGATTACATTTCAGAGTGTCGATATTCATAATCAAATATTCATAATATTCACAATTTATAATCAAATATTCATAATATGATGTCATAATCAAAAATGTTTTTTAAAATTTGCATTACTTGACAGAGGACAACCGCTTTTTGCTCGAACGAAAATCAGCTTCCGACTTATCACATTGCAAAAACTTTCATTTGTTTGGAGTCTAAAAGACATCACAATTGATGCTTTATTGCGCAATCTATTTTTCATTCTTTCGCAAAAAGTGCTGATCGCAGAAACGCAATCAAACGTTCTTTCAGAAGATATTAATAAGGTGCTTTCGATAAAAAAAACTTAACTACAATTAAAGTTTATTTGACAATGCTTCCAGCAATTCATTATGCAAGCACTTTAAGCCCTATAAGCATTTTTCTTCTGTTTTTTCTTGCACGCTTAAAACTGGCTCTATGATGTCATGACATGTCTCGTACGATTAACACAAATCTTTCGCTCCCGCGGTTCATAATATAAAGATGTTTTCAAAAATTGCACCCTTTTTTGGAAAATTAGTTTACTTAGAAACTCATTTGTAATCTCATTTATCAACTAATTTTGAAACTTTCTTCAAATGATTAAAAGTTATTTCAAGGCAATTTCGATGGTGTATAATATGTACAATTAATATTTGTTTTTACACTGAAAAAACTGTACTTATGACCTGTGTTGTAAATTTTGCCCTTTCCAAAAAGTGGTAAGCCGAGTAAAAGCAGGTAACTTTGAAACAAAAACGTTATAATAAGGCACTAACAACTACTGTCCTTCAAAAACTTAAGAAAATTGCTTTCTAGCAATATGGACTCCAATTACTTAAGGCTAAAGATTAGTTTATAATGGCTGATCAAAAATTGTTTGCCATACATCATGTTTCCTTTTTAGTTGAACAATTATCCTACTTGACCGAACAAACTTGCAATTGTTAAACAAAGTTAGTTCTTTAGCACATTTCGACTACTTTTCCTCACAAGCGTGGTCATTTTTGCATTATCTGTCGACGTTTTTAAAAAAATCTGTCAAAAACTCAAGTCTGTAAATATTTATAAAATGTAGTCTACCGGTTAAAAACATACAAAATTTTGGTGCCTACAATTCACGGAATTGCATTTTGTAGAAAAACTTAAGTCCTTTGATACATTTTGTCTATTCTTTCTCAATAGCATGGATCTTTGACATTATTCATCAAAATATTCAAAAAGGTTTATCCACAAATAAAGTCTACAAATTTTAATATGTAGCCCACTCCAAGCAAAACACTTGGTGATCATCCAAGAAAAAGACGATGGGGGTAAAGATGGTCTTTTCTTATCGTTAGCACCAAAGTGTAAGTATCAAGCTACTTATGATCTAAATATTGAAGCAATTTCCTTTGTAATTGACCGAGACTGGCGCAACCAGCTGATTTTTAACCTCGACATTATTAATGGGGGCACCAGCTATTGGTATAACTTAACTGTGAGTGCTTCATTTTGTGTTAGTTTGCTCTTTGCATGGGGGCGTTTATGCCAGGGCCAAGGAACATGCACGCAGTCAGAGACGTTAGTTCATATCAATTCGTCTACAGTAACGAAAAAGTTGTAAGTAGCGATCGTAATATTTAATGGCTTAAAACGGACTCGTTAAGTCATAATCTTAAATAACATCACAATGCTTGCCACTATTTAGTGAAAACAGCAGTAGGCAACAAAATTATCACTATCATTTTTATAACGAACATAAATGATAAAGCTCATTACCGATATTTGTAATTGCAAGGATATCGGTACAAAACACTAATCTTCATTCAAAAGTAGGAAAGTCTGGATTACATTTACATTAGTCTGGACTCATTCAACTTTTATGAATAAACCTCAGCAAGGAAAAACAAATATGAATGACAATGCGTTGCCAGCAGGGACTTGAGAAAGTTTAAGGGGAAATCTAAATTAACAACGTCACTCTGGCAAATCGCGCCACATAAAATATGTTATTGTTATTTTGCTTTATTATAGCTTTATAGAACTACCGAGATGAAACCTAAACATAAAAGGAAAAGCAAGGACTCTTTTCACTTCCCAGGGCACGTCAAGCAGGGAGAAAAGAACTTACTACATAATGCCTAGCCAGCGAGAACTTGAGAAAGTTTAAGGGGAAATCAAAAGAAAACAGCGTCACTGTGTGAAATCGCACCACACGAAAGACATTTTTGCTATTTTGCTTGAAAATAGCCTAATATAAGAAATGTGTTTCCAAACTACAGGAAACTCACGGCTCCTTGGATTCGTGTCAGCAATGAACAGAGCACATATACCTAAGGCATAGCCAGGATCTTGAAATGAGAAATTCTATTAGAAAAAGGAACACAAAAAGTCATGAACATCTTATCTGCAGAAGACACCTTAACGTTTGGTAACTCTTCACACAAGAGCCTGATAGGTGAAGCCGGCTTGGCCGGCTGAACCAACACTCTCAATCCCGACGTCACTCATTGGGGTCTGCGGATGTCGCCGTCCTATATACAATAAAGCAAGATTTTTTTCTTATGCTGATATGCAGCCTGCGCATTTATATCTATACTCTACAGCATTAATAAAATCTCGGTTTAAGAAAAAATCAACATAAAAGCATAACCATAACAATTTGTAAAACTAAATTCAGAGAAAACTTTGCTTAAAAATAACTTAGTCTGTTGTGCGCCTACTAAAATATGGTGAATGATTTTGGGGAAGTCATAGCCGCGTTTGTCGCGATGCCAGAAATAAGACCAATAGCGCAGCCAAAACAACTTAATACCACAAACATAAATTGGAAAGGGGAAGCACCATCTTGCAAAATAGGCACACCACTAAATAGTTCATTTCTGTACCACCATTTCACCGCTACCATCAGTTTTGAATGTGTTTCAATCCTTTCTCCCTCTCAAGTATTAACAATAATTTGTTGCAAGATTCCTTGTAAGCATTATTAAGAATGTGAGCATTATACAGTCATGATTAAGAATATATGATGATCACCATTTCGTGGGCAGAAAATTTTTTAACTTTTCGCTACTGCTCACACAAGAGCACGATGGTTGAAGCCCCTGCAGCGGGTTGAACCGAAATACTAAACCCCGACATTGCTGATGGAGGGTTCCTGCCGGGCGACGCCGGCTATGCGATTATATAATGATGATTATGATAATCATTATATAACACTCGAAATTACTTTTATGTAAGTCTAAATGCTGAAAACTTAATAAGGAGCTCATGATGAAAGCATTAATTTTATGTAACAATTTCAAGAAACTAAAAATTAGCATTCATCACTACCGACGCAAACACATCCGCGGTGCCACTTTTTTGTTGTGGAGAAAGCCGAAAGATTCTGTTGTTGTTGCTACTTTGTTGTTGTCGTGGCGCCCAAGAAGGACTGCAATACTCAGCAAGCGAACTCCATTTGCTCTTATTTTGACCGTAATTAAGCAAACTCACTTCAATAAATCGTTCTCTATGTTACTCCTATTGCTGAGTGCCAAGCCAGAGATCTGTGAATACCTTCTTTATAGTTTTTAATATGATTTGGCAACAAACTTGAACTCAGATTAAGCGACGGTGAAGCAGACGCTCTAACCCAATTGCTCTCAACACGGAGGCTGACTTTCTAAGACGAGACAAATCATATTTTGTAGGAGGTGAACAAAGACTTATAGAAAAGGTTAAGTTTATGCGAGGTTGGTTATTTACAATGGTTTTTATTAACAAAAGGGTAAAAACTGTAGCCTTTTGTGAAATATGATATGTGGTTCACATTGTTGAACACCGTATCAAAAATTTACTTATTTTTACGTAAATTGCAAAAGGAGTGTTGCCATTGACATTATGCATAACGTAATTCAAGTTTTTACTGTTTATGTTTGTTGTGCTGTAATTAATGTGAATGTAAAGGAGATAAAGAATAAGTTCAAATAGGGCTGGGAAGGCGACACAGTGAAAAGGTTGGGAACCACCGATCTAACCACTACATCGTCGCGTCGGTTGTGTTGATTTAGGATTTGGTTTGAAAGACTTGCAATTAAGCAACATTTTACTGACTGTTCTTGCATTATCACTAACCGGGTACTTGCTTGTCATCAGCAATAAAGACGTTTACGGTTTGAAGTTTTGCGCACATTAAATCATATGTTTGGTCATGGCAATATGCCGCTGTAGAAAGAAGCTTCAGAGAGCTTATGGTTGCGTCATTTATAAAGATACAAACCTGTTGCCGATAGCAGTTCCATTTTTAGTTTTGTAAAATCACGTTGCACAATACGTTGCTAGTTTTGTTTCATGTAGGCCACTCGCCTAAACCACGTAATACAATTGATTTGCTAGGAGCCGAATGCAATACAGCTTTACTCTTTTTCTAAGGTTTTACGTGGTTTTGTTAAATCGTATGTGCTGTTGGTTACTCGTAAATTAGGCTTAGCGGTCTGTAAGTTGTCACGTACAAGCGCGCAGAAGTACTGTACACCAATATAATCACTACTGCTTGTTTTTTTGTGATTTTACCAAATATTTGAAAATATTTGTAGAACTTATAGACTCTCTGAATTTTTAACTGCAAGTGAATGGTACATTGCCTCAACTAAACTGCAACATTTAGGTCTATGCAGTTGACAATATATTCTTATCAATTTTTAAATCTCAGTTCATATTCTTTGCTTCTTTGAATACAGCAGTCTACCACAGAGATATGTTTGCCGGCTCAAAATCAAACTAATCACGAACAAAACATTTCTCAATTAAAAGAAATCAGTAATTACAAAATGCAAATTTTTCCGCACAGCATATTAAGTATGTAATCAAACGATAGATTTACTTGAAATGTTTTTCATTTTAACAAGTTACGTTGAACGATCGCAGTCCTCTTTTCAGAAATTTACAGCAAATTTATTTCTATCTACAAGCATTGTCAATTTAGATATGTAACCATACGTGTACTGCCATGATATGGCAGAACCTAACAACTACATTTTAGATATCATAAACAATCTGAATTTCTTTTCGTTTATGTGAAGCTATTGATCAGCAAACGTCAAGTCATAATTAATTTTCGTGCAGTTAACTGCTTCAAGGCAAACACGAAAAAAATTGGTTTGGTTTGTTCCTTTGCTGAACGATAATAAGCGACAACAAAGTTTATACGTATTCTCAAAAACATGATTTTTGTAGATATTAGGTTTTGCCATATCACGGCAGTGTAGCCGTTGTGGTGTAGTGGTAATCGTTCTCTACTACAAAACCACAGGTCTATAGTTTAAAACTCCATAAAAAAACACCGCTATAACCCAATTCGGCAAGAAAGTCATCTAGCTCAGCGAAGAGTCTATGATTCAAAATCGAGTGTTTCGTGGTATTCATGCACTAAATCAGCACTTCCGACCTTTCTGAAATCGCCGTAAAGAGAACGTAAAATTGACTTTTTTCATATATGTATCATTTTTGAGTTAAACTACTCTGTATTGCCTTCCAAGTTTTGGAACTTTGTATCAAGACAGATGTTTTGTGATTCTCTGTTGACGTCCGGTAAATCTGGCACCTCAATTCATAGCTGGGTGCACAACCTTTTTTGCACACCGGCCAATTTCACATTGGTGAAAGTTTCCGCGGGCCACTTAGATTTTTTTTAAGTGAACATTGGCGCAAGACTGTTAATTGTAAATGGGGCTGACAGATAGAAGGCCTTTTTTCGGAGATCAACGTTTTGACTGCCGCTCTGTTGCCAATTTCTGTCACTAGACAAATTTAAAGATCTTTTTTTAGATGTTGTCAATTTATGGTAGCATTTTTTCTGATTTCTATTACAAAACAAATTTAAAAACCTTTTTTTTTGGGGAAAGATCAATTTATGAAGTCCACCTCAAAAGGGCTGAATATCAAAGGTGTTCATTAAATTATTCAACATCAGGACTCGAGCGGTCTCAGGTTGTATATTCCTGATTTACATTCTTTAAATACTAGTTGACAAAAATTTTGAAAATGTTACTGAAAGCAAATACTTGAGAAGGTTTTTTACACTTAATCTAGGCTTGGATACAACGTGAATTTGTGGAAAAAAGGGTACCAACCAAAACTATGAAGATTTTTTATGGCGAAGCTGATGTGTTTCCCAAGTAAAAATAATGCATCTTCTTTGAGCCATAGGGACAAGGCTAAAGGAGTTCAATATCCTCTGCCCCTGTTTGAACTTTTTATCTTGGTTTTTGACCATGGCAAGTCCGATGCTTGGTCTATTAAGGATATTTCAAGTCTTATCAGAGAAAACATTATTGCACTTTTTATTGACATTTCCACATATCATATTGCTACACCCAGCGGATCAGTGCTGATAAAATCAGAGTGGGAACGCACATTTTCAAAAATAATAACTAAGCGTGGGAAGCCCCAAAAAATAATCATTTTCAATTGCACTTCAGATTGTTGTTCCCGCCCCACTACATCTCTGGCTACACCCACCTACAAATTCACCTCTTCAGGTAAAATCGCTGAGAAGGCACAGCAATTTAAGCTATTATGATTTTCTTATTAATAATCTTTGGTTTGATACTTAATGCCTTCTTAGATCACCCCGTTTACAGTTACCTCAGGCGGATAGATTTAATGTTATTTATTTTTATGCAATGTCAAAGACGAGGAAAGACAATGCAAGCTCTTATTTTTGTTTCAAATTGCATCAAAATTTGAAAATAATTTTTATTGAACATGTGACATCAACTTTTTAATTGCCTTCACATAATAACCGTTCAAACGTAAAAGTCAAGCCCATTTAATCAGTAAACCTAATTATCAAATTGTTGGAATAAACGTAAATTGCTTCCTATTTACCTACAACTAACGTTTGATCAACATCCTTTCAAAACATCATAGTTTAATTCTACGTCTTTCGTTGATTGAATCATTTATATTTGAGCTTACACATCGTCAATCGTCACTTGTCGGTTTTACCCGTAAAGTTTTCCCAACATCTGCGTAGTCATATGGATTTCACAACATGATATCATTAACAACTTCATCATCACACCACATCTAAAGCAACTGAAAAATTAGTTTGTCTAATTGATGGTGCTTTAAAGTTGCACTTACGATTCAAATCCGAGTGCGATTACTGTCTACATATTTAAGTTTATAGTGTAGTGTTGTAGTCAAGACCGTAAAGAAACATCCAGATCTTTGAGATAGATGAGTTCAAGCACATTTCATTATGTTGGGATTATGTTAAATAAATTTTACTCGATGATGAATCAAGATCATGGACGCTAATGAAAAGTTTATGAATAAAAAATAGGTCTCGTTTTCATTTTCTCGACTTGAGTTTATTGGAGTAGCTGTTATTATCAACGCCACTTTATTTTGATCAACAAAAATTTTTTGATTGTATTTTTATTAGATTTTGACTTTTTTGACCTAACAAAAATTTTTTTGTGCATTATTACACTGTTAACATTTAGTGGAACGGCTCTATTTGATGGCGAAATCTTTCTCATAGAGTCAAATCAGGCTTGTATAGCAAGACAATTCAGCATGTAAATGAATGACTGCACCTCAAAACGTTGAAACTATTTCTCAGTACATTTTGTGGTTGTGTTTTCTATTTATGTTCGCTCTGTATGCGGTGAGCGTTACATCTGCAGCTGGAAGCTTCTTACTCTTCTTGATGATTACACAAAAACTTTTTATTGAGCTTTAGTAAATCTTTTCGAAAGTTGCACCTTAGATCATCACAGAAGCTGCAGCGAATGCACTAGAAAACTCTGCAAATCTGCATAACTTTTTCTCTTGCTGATTTTTTATGGTTAGGTATTTTGCTTATTTCCAGAATGGTGAAGTTCAAAATAAAGAATTACTTCAGGCATGAAGAGAGTTTTACATGAATTGTTTAAAGCGGTGGTTTTCAAACTGGGGTCTTCGGGTCACTGGAAGTCCGTGAGGAATTTTTAAGAAATCCTCAAAAACCTTAAGCTTTGAGGTTTAGACTAAATTTAAAGAGTTCTCTACACAAATTAATCTTGAAAAAGGTCTCATCATAAAAAGAGATAAAAGGTTCCCACCCAAGCTACTCGCAAAAAAGGCCATCATCCTTAGAAGAAGAAGAAATTACAGTAAGTTAATATCCAAAAAAAAAGAGAAACAAACAGATGGAGGGTCTGCAATCAATTCAAACAAGCAAAAAATTCCTATCAATTAAAAAAGATTGGGAATCACTGCTTTAAAATTCTGTAACACGTAATGACCTTCACTGATAAACAACGAAAAATTTGCTGTAAAATTAAATGCAAATCAAGCGGCAGTGTGCCAGATTTCCTATTTTACAGGTTGATGAGGTTAAATTGCAAGGCATCGTCGGATTCATAAAAGTAGTTTTTAAATCGGAGAAAACTGCTGAATATTAGCATAAAATCTGATGAAAACCACTAACCTTGCAAAATTTTGTCCTTATTTTGATCAATCAAAGTTCAAAAAATGAGTTCCACGCGGCGAAACACAATATCGCCACTAATTCAAGGTTGACAAGTTTCCTTAAAAATATTTAACTGCATTGACTTTTGAAGCCTTGTTGTTGCACTGTCTTTACGCCATTTCCAACCTGCTGCACAAGTTTTGCACACCAATCTAGTATACATCAACATGGACATCCGCAGGTGTCAAAGGGGTGCATTTGTCTCCTTGCAAAATCAAAGATTTGAAAAATTACATTCATTCATTAAAGCAGGTTTATACTGATGTAGCTGGAGTTGGAGCCGTGAGGGATCTCTTCCTAAATTGTCAATGGTTCTATTTAATAGCTCGGTCTTTTGGATGTTTCCCTCGTCGCCGTGGACACTTGGCATTCAGATGTAGGAAAAAAATTTATCACTCATCGCTCACCTTAACCGAGTCTTACTCTGCGCAGTGCGCTGAAGGACCTTTCCACCGTACGATAGAGATGACAGCTCCTGGAACACACGGTCTACACCATGGCGCTAAGCTCGGAAAGCCTTCAGCAAGAGGTCGATATGATCTCGTACGCCCATCATGTCCATGTCGACTGCTTTCCAAACAAAAAGATGTCTTCACACTTTACCCGTCAGATTCAGGATAACAATGCTCCCTTGCATATCACCTGCATACGTCCAAGTACACCAATGGTTCTCAACTTGCCATACCAGAAAACTGGTTATTGGCATAAAAAAGTTTTGCGGACCGGTAACATCAAATGGTAATAAATGGATAGAACATAACGCATAAGTTTGGTATATATACAGTATACTTAAAACTACACGGAGAAATACACTTGAAATTACTTGCAAGTAGTACCAAGCAAAGCGTCCACAGAGTACCGCAACGAAGTTTCCGAGCCAAAACTCTGTGTTGAAGTTTAATAGATTTCTTAAGATAGTGCTGAAAAACACTGAAAACGCTTTCTTGCTTTTTAACAGGTTGAAAATATCTCAAACAATTTGATTGGAATGTTACTGAGAGACGAATATTCGTTTGCAAGAAACGTCTGGAATTGAAAGACGAGTGCTTTTTAAGTGGACCGCGAAGTGGTATAAAAGTTCAATTCAACATGACTATCTTTTTCACCGAAATTAAAGTCGCATGCGTTGACATCTTCGATAAAAGAATTGCCGTTTCTAAAATTTTGATATCAAGGATCTTCATAATAAGAAAAAAAAATTTGACTAACAATGCTTAATGACCCTTGAGTTTAAACAGCAGCAGTTGCCAAGAAATCGTTTTAATTTGGAAACATCTCTGTATTTTACTTTGGCAAAAGTCTAATCCAAATAAGTGCCAGCTTTTTTTGAATGCGTCTGTCTTGTTTTTCAGCACAAAGATATTTATGCCAAGTCTCTGCAGAGATATATTAAGCTCCTTCAAATGGCCAAATGTATGTAATTGTCTAGTACGCACTGCAGCATCTCTAAAATATATGGTGTTTTCTATTTGGCGGTTACTCTCGTGTGATCTTAACTGGTTAGAATAATGTTGGGTTAATTGCAAAACTTCCTCGTAGCCGACAGCAAAATTATGACAACGCAATCATCAGAGCGAAAAAAATGTTCTGTCACCTGCAACATAGATCTTCCAGAAAGTTAATCTATATTACTTATTGCTTTTACCGCAAAACACAAAGCTGAGACACTAAATTTTTACTGCATTAAAAGGTTATTGTGTTATTAAAGTCATGCTGCGAGAAAACGTAAAATCTGTTTTGTAGCTTAGGCATGCAATCAAAACTAGGTTGTTTTGAGGACCAGCAAAAATTTTATATGAACCATAATCAGTTCGTGACCAATGATTGAACCACAGGTATTGTCTATTTCAAAATTGT
The DNA here is from genome assembly GCA_963675345.1 of Trididemnum clinides. NCBI lineage: Eukaryota > Metazoa > Chordata > Ascidiacea > Aplousobranchia > Didemnidae > Trididemnum > Trididemnum clinides. The sequence continues at coordinate 28,012,389 of OY776305.1, read as the reverse complement.
GCAGGTTGATTTCATAACGGCTGCCTCGCTCGTCTTTGCAGTAGTTGTCTTGAGAAACATAATGCTCTTCATATTTTTTGTCTGTGCTTTTTCATTGGCTTATGCTATAGTAAATTAATCATGGAATTTCATTTATACAATAGCTATCTGCAACAATATTTCAAAGCTGTAAGCCTTGTTTTATTCGATATGAGTCAGACTATATGATGATGATAACGCAATGTTGTTATTTTTAGCTTTAATGAGTGTTTGATCATCATTTTTTTGATTCATTTCTAGTAACTCTCTTTCAATTGTCATCCTTTCAACAAAAATCCGGAGTTAGTAGGTTATCAGATTATCTTCCACCATGCAAACCTTTACAGTTATACACTGAACTACCTACGGTCGGAGCCACCTTGCAGTTGCTAGAACATCCGGTACAGTGCAGTTCTAACCACTGGCAGTATTGTACCAATCAAGGAAAAGGCTATAAAACTCTTTTTCCAACTGCAAAAAAATAGAGAATCCATGCTAGTACTGCACACGTGATTTTCGACGTTGATACCAACGCCTTGTCTGCCTGAGTTACTGCTGTCGGTGCATCGACGGAATCGCTATGGTCATGCCTAGATGGCAATTAGGTGAATATTAGCAAAGCGAAGTAACTTTCAAAAACCTTGCAATAGCTGCCGAGCACAAAGTTGGCTACAATTATTTCTGCGACTTGTTTAATTTTGCCTGAGCAAAATGATCTTTTAGTTGGCGTCATGTCAAGTTGACATTTGTGATTTTAAAAAGTGAAAAAGCTGAAAGCGGGAGTGATTAGGGCTTATAAGCTGTCGATATATAAAACTTGATCTAATAATTTTTTCTCTGCAAACCAATTAGGTTCTTGAAATCCGATTAACACCGGTGATAAGCTGGTACGTGTCGAATTAAAAGATGATTCTCTGCCTGATGTAAACTTTGTTTAAAGGTTATATAAATTTACAAATACTTTCTTGATGTTACTGAACTTCAATGCAGTTTGAAATATGTATTTCAATGCAATGATCATTAAGATTCAGCTAGAATACGGTGAGCGTTAATTTATACTTCTACTTGAAGCGCGGTGTAATTTGAGAAGTATGCTACTTGAAAACTCGTCTAGATTTGGTTACTTGAAATTGCTCTACCTTCAACAAAAAAAATGGAAATGATTTTCCTATTCCGCGTTAATGCTTTCTTTTTTTCTAAATTGTATTGTTTTAGAATAGAGATCTAGTGCTACGTTTTGTTTGCTTTTTTACTTATAAGCAACAGAACGAAGAGAATTATGTAATTTTGAACCAAGGCGGATTTATATGTTCTCCTTATTCTTCGTTTATTTAGATGTTTAATAAAGGACAACATTGCACTGAAAACGAAGTAGATTAAAATCTCTTTCAGCCTAATTGTTTACATTGTTTCTTTTATCAGGTCACTCATCAGGCCACGCTAGTGAATTGAAAAAGATTTTTGTTGTACACCTACAAGCTTGGGGAGTTTTATTGCTATCCTTGTCCTAACCTTTGCCATCAAGGATTTTTAACGACTAATTGTTTTATTATAAAAAGCATTCATAAATACACAAAATAAATCAAATCTATAACAATCTAAATTTAATAAATATTGCATTAAATAGATAGGTAAGCGACGTCAACAGTGTAGTTTTTAGTCTTCACATAGCAGCCTGTTAAGCGGCCAATACGTAGAGCAACCTTTATAACAGAAACAGCAGTAGGATTGACAAAGAGGATCGCAAGAAATTGGATAGAAATGGTGCAAATAAAATCAGTGCAAATGAACTTCAATTTTTTAACAAGCTTCGTTGCAAATTTGAAGATGAACAGCGGGGTGATTCTGCACCATTATCGTCTCCTGACAATCCTTTCCAATATCTAAACAGAAAAAAGATGATTATTGAGTTGAAATGATGAGGAAATGCTCACAAAAGCACCAAAGAAACCGACCCTTAACTAACAAATAACTAGAATATAGCGATAAATTATCATCGTTAACGCAATTATCGCAGTTCGCTTAAGACCGTGTGCACGTGACTGGTGTATCGTGCGCTGTGATTTTTAATTAAAAGAAATCTTTGGACTTGCGGTTTGAAACTCTGAGAACTAAACTTTGACATTTCCCGTCAAATCATTTTATGACGTAGTGGAGTAGTTTCTGAACATAGGTCGGAGAAGAGGCCAGCCGAAAAATATATTTCAGAAAATATGTAAAAATGAGTAGGACGATATTAGGCGATTTGGTTATTTTCGTAACTTAGCTTTAACTCTGAAAAAACAATCAGAAAAATGCGGTGAGTTGACCACAGAAAATGATGAAAGGTTGCAAGGCATTCAAGCACAAAATGCCCGCTAATTTATCTAACACCTGTTGGAGCGTGCACGTTATTGCAATTCCGCCCACTAGTAACGTTACAAAAATAATAATTTGAGAGATTCTTTAGCCTACTAAGCCATTAGAACAGTATTTATCCAAAACGGCAATTTTAAAAAATGTATGTCTTACCGATAAACTTTGAATATTGCGGTATTCCTTGAATTGGCATCGCATTCCAATGTAGCCGCTTAAACATCTGAAAGTGAAGGAGAAATTTAGCTTGCGGATTTCCCAAGCAAACAACTACATTTCTACAGATGCTTCAACTTACTTGCAATATGGTTCGTTTCTTTCTGTCAGCACACATTCGCCAAAGTTGGAGCAATAGTTGCTTAGATTATCTGGACATCTTTTGGGTTCATTTTCGATTGCTGAAAAAAAAACAAGGATTAGAAATGTATACACAGTGGTTTTTAGCGATAAATATCACACCTTGAAAGTACAATACAATTGAATTTATTGTCTGAATAAGATAGATTGACAATGCTTTTTCAAAAAATAGTAGCCATTGATAAATTGATGTTTCATAAAATTACCTTTGCAAGTTGTATGTCGTTGGGAGCACGATCCCATGCAAACTCTGTCTATGCGTTTTTGGTTGGTGCATTCGGCTTGTCGTCGGCATACGTCGTTAAAATAGGTTCTGCAAAATTTACAAGGTTATTTTACAATTTGATTAAAATCGTTTTTTTATTTTTTATTAAAAATTTAAGTAAACATCATAACAAAAACAGACATAGTTTAATCACTGACTGGTTTAAATACTTACACTCCATCACTTCCACAAACAGGGTTGAACCCGTAAATATTGCAGTCCAAGTTGCGGCAGTGGCACACGTAATCGGACAATTCAAATTCAAGTCCAAATCCTGCTTCCAAAAACAGAGCCGTAACTGAAGTACACTCTCCCCCAAAACGACATGTTTTGTTGATAAGTGGGAAGCATCGGTTGCCTCTTGCTTCAGTGATGTCAATGGTGAAAAGAAACAGGAAAATGTAGAAGTAAATCGAACAAAAATAACTCAAAGTTTTTGATTTTGATGCTTCGGTTTTCGAGATTTTCATCTCACACATTTCTTTGTTAAAAACCATTTTCTTACCAATAGTTTGAACAAGTGATACTTTAAAAAGTTTATAATCTAAAAATAATAAAAATTTTTGATTATTTTTCACGTTCATATACAAAAATCCACTCCAACTTTTTTGTGACTAGTTTTTCTAGCATTTTCTACCAACAATCCAATTTTATTTTCAATTCGATTTTATTTTTACCAACGACGATTAATTGCCCGAGGTGAGCTGGCCAGTGTCCGCGAACAATTCGATCAGTTGCTTTTTATTGTATAGTAAAGATTTTATTTAAAAACTTTACCATTTAAAATTTTTGTTGCTACTTGGACAATATTTTTTAATATATTGCAATAACTGGGTACTACTTTTATCGACAACTGAAAACTTTACGATTTATTAATTCAACTGAAGATACTGTAATGCTTTCTGAACTGCATAAGTTTCTTTAAATTGAAAATCAAAAAAATTTTTAATTCGACTGTAATTTTCTTGTTGTAACTAATGTTTTGAAAATGGAATACACTGCGCTTATAACAGTTAGTTAAATGAAACTATCTTGAACATACATATTTTTCGCTTCGGTTTTTTAGCTTTATAGATGTTCAATTGCTGTTCGACTGCGTTCTTGTTCTATCAGCCACGCTTATATACGCAGCCGCAACTGAAAAAGAAAAAAAGGATGCGAAGTGATTATAGTTAGAGTGTCATTTCAAAGTCAACTTTTTTCTTAGCTTTTTGCAATGTGTGGCAAACAGATCAGACCACGATTGTTTCTCACATATTCTTTTAGTATTCGGATACAATTGCCAAAAAAAGCTTATAAAATAAGTCAAAAAAACTATGAGACAAATATTTTGCTATAACAAAGAGCACGTTTAATTCTTCAACAGATATACTTTACATTTCTTTAGAACCCGTTTATTTGCATGCTATAATACTAGTTGTAAAAATGCTATAGTGCGGTTATTCTCCTTAACAAAGCAGCATACGGGTGTAAGGGGCATTAACAATTTATTAAAACGAATTGTTAATGCCCCTTACGCCCGTATGCTGCTTTGCCAATTAGGTGCAAGGTTTACAATTTCCATCTTCGCCTATAATTTTCAATTCTATAACTTGAGGTTATTGCAACACAATTGCATAAATTATAAACATAAAAACAGTACTGCAACCCAAGGCAGAAATCTTTATGCAACTCTTGCAAGACGGGAGGAGAATAAGGGAGTTTAAGTACCTGCATTCAGGGCGGTAACTACCGTCAAGTATTGCAGTAATTTGTGTTTCAACTGGAGCTTACCACCAGTATAAAGACAGCCAGAAGCTATTTTTCCAATGTCTGTATCAAGCAATTTTCGAGCAAGACAGCAAAGATTTGCACTTGAGATAAGACTAGGCATACGCATTATTTTTTCATGACTTCAACTCAAAACGTGATATATATTTACCTTATTTAGCAGTTTTCAAACAACTTGTGGCAGCTCTAACCACACGGCTGCATGACGCTGCAGTTAACTAAAAGTATGAGGTGCGGGAAAAAAGTAACCACAATCTATCACCCACGCTCTTGCCTCAGTGCTAATTGGCACGTTCCTTGTTCTCCTGTGGGGCCAAACTTCTTCTTAGCAGTTCAGTGTTGCAATACGTTAAAGTTTTCTGCTGATCATTTCACTTTGTTTCGTTGGAGCGTCCTTTGAACCTCCGATAAGATTCAGTGAAAGTTTGTCGAATTTAAACAAGAAAAAAAGCGTACTTTGTACCTCTTAAAATCTAATCTCGTACCTTCGACTGGGAACCTCAGAGCTAGAGCATTTTGCTCTTCTCTTTCAGGCTTTAGTTGGAACCCCTGGTCAAAATATTCTTAGTTTGTTTTGTACTCAATGCTGTTGGAAAATATTGAAAGCACATAAATGAAGGAATATATCAATCTAAAGTTTTTGGTCGAACTGAGAAAGAATCCAACCAAGTGTTTCAAGCTTCTTCAAGAGGCCGGTGAAGATCTGATGTCGCAAACACGAGTCTTTGAATGGTACAAGCCACAAGTACACTGCCGTGATGTGGCAAAACCTGTTAACAACAAAAATCATGTTTTCGAGAATATGGACTTTTTTGTTCAACTAGGGAGCAACTGAACTAATTTTTCTGCAGTTTTACCTTAAAGTTGTTAACTGCACAAACAACAAATATTTCTTCGTGTTTACTGATTAGTAGCTTCACATAAAGAAAAGAAATCAAGGCTGTTGTAAAATCTCAATTGTAGTTGCTGGATTTTGTAATATCACAGCGGTACAAGAGGGAAAAAATTCTTAATTTTTGAAAAGGTGGTGTAAAATTTTCGTGAACAACAGTCCGGTTTCTTTTTGTCATTCTTTATATATCCAGCTAAAGTCGAGACATGATCCAAACCAGAGTTGGAATCGGGCCGGGCTTTTCGGGTCGGGTTCGGGTTCGGGCCGGGTTCGTGCTTAAGTTCTAAAAAATTTTCGGGCCGATTTTGGGCCCGTATGCAAAATTTTTTCATGGTAGGCTTATTAGGAGTAAGAATTTATTTCAGCTCTGCATTTTCAAGTCGTTCGAGGAATTCAAATTTCGGGCCTAAATCGGGCTACAAAATAAATGTCGAACTCGGGCCGGGTTCGAGCTTGTATTTTCGGGTTTGGGCCTTACAATTGGACTCGTTTCCAACTCTGCTTCAAACGCTCTTGCATTTTGAATTTAGTGAGGATTCACACGATTTTTACTTTGCCTTTGCTTTATTTTGTAACTCGCTATCAATCCCTTGTAAATTATGAAATCGAAGTGCAATTTAATTATCCTACCTACACTCACTTTGTAATCTGGCTGCAGACCTGTTATAAAAGCTTAAAACTTAAAAAAATTTTTTAGTATGTACCTATGATAAACCTTATTAAAAACAGTTTTAATTCTAAAACGCCACAAAAATTTTAAGACAGTCATAACTACATTTTAATATAGGTGCAGGCAGAGGATCACCGGAGTTATGACCCTTCCCATATTTTAAATTCCAAATTTTTTGGAGTAAAATACTAAAAATTTTGTGTTTCTTTGATGCGATTGCAGATTTGTAAAGAGCAGAGTCGAATTTTTTATTGTAAATCTTTGAAGCGCAGCGCAATGAACGAAATTGTAAAATAAGATTAAGCGCAGCGCAATTGCTTGGTGTGCGAAAGGATTAAAGGACGTCATCAGTACCCTTATCATCGACCGCACACTTTTGAAAGCTAAAATTCAAAGCTAATGAATGCAGCGAAAGAAGACAACACGACAATAAACAATCATATTTATTGCGATATATTTACCCAAAATACCACCTTGCTTTATTTCAACTGAAGATTTATTTGAGCGCTTGTCACCTTTCACCTTTTCAAAACGCTAAAACTTTTTTGAGGCTATCAGGATTGACCTTAGAGTTTTCGAACTCAATCGGAACACCCGATGGGCTGACGATAAAATCGAAGAGCTATCATTGCTTCTCTAGGTCTATTCAATCCATGGTTGACCACGAAATAATTCATGCAACTCCATTTGAACTTGATTTCTTTTAATTTTATCAGTTTTCCAATCAACCGTCGATTTGAAAATGACCAGCATTTTGATAGGCTATTTCTAAATTGGTCTTTTCGAATTTAAAAAGGAAGCACAGGTAAGCCCATGAAATATTTTTTTCTTTGTAGTGCGCATCGTAGTAAGGCGCAAAATTAAATCATTTTTTTTGGTGCATAACGCAACTTCCAGAAAGATAGAAAAAATTCTAGAAAACGAAGTCCAAAATTAGCAGTTGCGCAACTCTTAATTGCGGACTGCCAATCTCTGGGAATGGGTATATGTTTTCCAAAGGTTAATCAGCTATAAATTGTAATCAAAACCATTCATGCAACTTAAGATGAAAAACTAGTCTTAAAACGTGCATTAAAATATTATGGTTTGGTTTGGAAGATCAAATTCTCTTGTTGAACAGATCAAAACGTTAGAAAAAAAATGCCTGTGTTAAAACACTTTTGCTTTAACATCTTTATCTTTACACAAGTTTGATTAGATGTTTCAATTACAAGTGTAAAATACCAATAAATGCCTAATTTTAGTGTTTAATTAAGGGTGACTTTTGCACAAAGATGCAAAGCAAGTCGTTCAGGAAACCATTTACTGGTACGTAGCTGTTTCACCTTGATTTTTGTGGTTAATACAGTTTACAATTCCTTCTGGTTGTCATTAATTTATTTATTTGACTATTTTGTTAATTTGCTGCAAATTGCCGAACCTAGGTTTATAATTTACTAAATTTGCAAATAATTTTTCTCGACAAAGCACAATGTAGATATTTGGTGTGGTGCAATATTTCTGGAACAGTTATATTGCTAATTTTATTCATTCACCACTATTGATTAAGGATTCTAATGATGTCACCAGCTACAAGCACTAATCAAATTCTAGTGCATGAAGTTGAATAATTCTCTTGCACTAGTTTTCCAACTATAATTGATTGCAATCCGTTCGTATGAGAAGGTTTTACAAATAGTGTAATTTAAGATACAATACAGATTTTTTTCTGAGTAAACTATTTCCAAAAAAACTCAATTACTTGAAAGTTTAGTGCCGGTATTGCATTTTTAACGATTGAAAAACTGACGTTTTTCCATTAAATATTTGATGGAAATCGGAAAATATCATCAAGTGGCAAAGTTCGTAATTGTTGTTTTTTTATTTTTTCTTAACAACTAGAAAAAAATTTGAAAAAGAAAAATTCTCTTTTTAAGTAGTATTTTAATGACTTGCTATTAAAAGTTATATGACTTCTGGAAACAATAATTTTGTTTTGCCATGAAATATTGGAATTTTTAGACAATGTCTTTTTGCAGTTTTGAGGTTGTTTAAAAGTTGGCTTGAAGCAGAAAGAACACGAAAAAATTAATTGCCGATCGGTGCACCTTGAATAAACAACATTAACAAAATATCATCAGCACATTAATGTAGTTCGTGCGATTAACTGCTGTAGCTATACGGAAGCATGCAGCATCGGTCATTCATCATGTTCCGCCTTGTTAATTACTAAGATGCTAGGGCTTAATAACACAAAAACAAGTCCGGATATATATGCGTGATGCACAGGACGTCCTTCTTTATTACGTCAATTGGTGATGACAATATAAAGTCAAAGTTTTAACTGGCAACGCAGTTTTTAAGTTCAACCGTAGATTAATCAAATTTTCTGACAGATTGCGTATCGCGTCAGTATCTACGGCAGTGTTTCTCAACATTTTTTCTCATTATCCACTTAGTTTTGTGTAAATTTCAATTTTCCCCAACCCTAATCAAATTAAATTATTTATACTGATTCAGACGCACGAAAAAGAGCACTGATACAATTAACAAGCTACATATTTCAATGGAAAAGAACACAAAAACACTCAAAATTTACCCAACACTGTCATAGCAAGCTTGAGACTTGGTTTTGTCCAATGTCAGATTCGCTGCTAGACACTGCACATTGCTTGATCTGACTAACATCCAACGATCTGTTTCGAAGTTTTGGTTTTACAAAAGCGATGAATTATAAAACTAATTTGACGAGGAACGTAGAACGTACCGGCGCGATGGTGTAGTGGTTGGAACGTCCGCTTCGCAGTCGGTAGACCTGGGGTTCATTCTCTAAGTCGAGTCATATCAAAAGACTTTAAAAAATGGTATTCACAACTTCCCTGCTTGGAGTTCAGCATAAAAAAGGATAGTGTAGAAAACAAGCCGGCAAGCTTGCTTGTTGGGTCCTTGGGCAAGGCTTTTAACGGAACGCCTCCACCTTTATATGGGAGACAGGTGGCCTACTCGTACTTCACCGGGTGACAATTGTCAAGTTTCTAACCCAGCCTGTCGTAAAAGGCGACTCTTGGGTACTCACTAGTGGCAGTCCGCCTTATTGGTGGTGAGGCTACTAGTCACTCATCACTGCTGCGAAATGGGCTGCCATCTTTCCCCTAGCCTAATTTCAATTAGGTTAACGGCATAAACCTAAATTGCCGTTTGTGCTGTACGTCCATCCTGAGGAAGAGAAGGGGTATTGCAACAACAAGGAACGTAGAAGGGAACGCTGTCATTTTCAAATCTTTAGATGATTCTTAATTTTCACCTAATACCATTGCTATTTCCTTTAAGGAGGAATTCACCACAGCAAGTTCAGAATTCCTCAGCAAGTTAAGAATTCCTCCTCTTGACCTGTGGGGAATTCCTCAGAAATTATAAAAATAATCTTTTTGAAAGAAGGAGATTGAAATAAAATGACTGTTTGTTTTTTCGTTTTTTAAATTGTTTTGAGGTTACACATTGTTTATATTGCGTTATTACGTTACCATTATTATTAATATACCCAAAGAGATATGTTTTTTGATGAATGTGTGTTAATTAAACTTCGATAGTTGTTTTATTTAAGTCTACGTTTATGACCAGTTTAGTGTGTAAAGATTTCTGTTACTAGGGGGACAGAATGCCTGTTGTGGAAGTGAAGCAGCGGTGACAGTAAGAATAAGAATTGAATGAATAAAATTTGTAGAATTCGGGGAGTTACTTTGTGGAAAAAAGCTTTTGCTGAAAATGAAAGAAAGGAATTATCTGAGTTGTGTAAGGTCAGCGATGCTGTATGGGAGCGAGAATTGGTGTCTAGGAGAGAATGAAACGGCAGTTTTGAGAAGAACTGAAATGGCAGTGATAAGAGGAATGTGTGGATTTAAATTGATTGAGAAAAGGAGTAACCAAGAGCTTATAAATTTGCTTGGAGTAGAGCAAACGGAGTGGAATGGTATGGTCATATGTTTTTGGAGAGTTATTAATGATATGTTAAAAGCGTTGAATTTTGAAGTGGTTAGAAGAAGAGGGCGTGAACGAACGAAGATGGCACAAGGATGGAAGATGATTGAGCTGCCTGGACACATTGGATCGAAAAAGGAAGATGCCATCAGCAAAGCGAAGTGCCGTAATGGTGTATATGAAGTTTCGAGGAACATGAGGCGAATGCAGTCACCTTCGTTAACGGAGAGAAAACCAGATTTAAAAAATTGGATCTCTCTCTTTCTTTTTACGTACAAAAAATCAGCCACTGCGGAGCTGCAGTGAAATAGTATGAAAGTTGCAACAACTCAATGAGGGAGAGTGCAATGAAAAATATTTGCAGGTAGCAATATTTTTTAGCATTAAACGTGTTTTAACTAATTTTTGCAAAATTTTCGTTTGGGAGCGTCATCTTGCAAAATAACAAAATTTAATCAAACACCTTAGCGTGATCTATTTTTGGTGCAACTTTGTGTCGTCTACATACTAAATGCTAATATTGTTTTCTTTCTTTCTTGATTATAGTTTGTAGGAATATCGATTGCCCCTAGCGGCCTAACCTTTAAAACATTGGACAAGAAATTTGTTAAATTGTATTTTTTGCAGTTTGCTTAACAAAAATTATATTTTTCATCCGAAAGATTGATTGGCAGTTTGACCACAAAATTTTTTGATTCCATAAAAAATTGTCAATTTGAATTTGCAATTCCGCAACGCTTAATTTCAAGCTGGTTACTAAATACTGCATGTCAATATTTTACAAAATAAAATCAATTTTGCCTTCAAAATTTGACCTTTTTCAAAAAAAGTGAAAACTTCCCATGCCAGCTTCTATAAACTTTGTCTGTATCTCACACCTCATTGGCTTCTTATCGGAAAAGCTATGGTTCAAGATCCTTGATGCATCACTATAGCTCAAGCATGTCCAACTGAAGTGGCTATGCAAAAGTCCTGAGCTTCATTGAATTGTTATTAAGCCTATACAAAAGTGGTCATTATATGATTTAATTAAGACATGAAAAACATGCAAAAATGATATGAGTTGCAATGAAAATCAACAAAACATCATACAAAATGGACTGAATCAAGCATTTTTTCTATTTTGAACATTTATCAATTAAAATTTATACGTGATCGTACAACAATTGTTATTGCCTTTAAAAGTAAATGTTTTTCAGCTCAACAATTTATTTATTATTTTTAGTTATTTTTCAGTTAACATAAAAATAGGGGTCGTTGCTAATCGTTCTCTATCGCTCTTTTATAATATCAACGGCACTGCGAAATATCAATTCAACAATTACGCATAATGGTGATTAAATTATTTATATATTGTTACGTTTTACGCGTGAAAGTATCGTTAAAACCGTGTTTTGGGCAATTTCATTTCCTCTAAACTACAGAAGTTTATTAGTTTATTAAAGGATGCGATTAATTATTTTAACGTTGATGAAATGTTTATTGTTTTGATCTTTCAACTGCAGTTCAAAACTCGTTGCTGTCTTCTGCTGTTTGCACAAAGAATCTTTTTCAAAAGTTATTTCTAGTTTCAAAGATTGATAACGTAACTAAATTATACAAAAAAGACGAGTTCCTTAAAAGAAGAGGTTACAAGGAGAACGAACAAAATCGCTTGTAAATTTATTTTGTAAATACTGTGTATAAAAAGCCGCAGGAGAAATTGCCATTTTTAAACTATAGGAGTTTTTCAGTGCTAATTCAACCAATGTGAGTGGGAGAATAGCCTATAGCAGGAGCGACTAAAAATAGTCTAGTAGGGGATGCCCCTATATCAGGGGTTAAGATTTTGGCCAAAAAACTCTGAATGTAGCCAGTAGATTTTTAGCAGGACTACAGGACCACAGTATTCTCATGACTTTACTACTGCTGAGATATATAGGCAATTGTTTTTATCATTGCAACTGCACTACTTTGGTAATAATATTTGAAGTTACATTCAAAAAGCTTCGCTGGTTTTTCATGGACAATAAATGTATTTTGAAGCATTTTGTTTGGATGCTACCAACACGACGCAAGTTAAAAAGTCTTTTGTGATCGAAAGAAAACAAAAGTTTCTTAGATTTATTGTGAAACACGACATTGAATTAGAAAAATTCGGGCCAACGTACATACCTTACATAACTTGTCTAAAAGCGCAAACGTATGTAGCGTAAGTCGCCGATTTCTCGGTAAGTGACGTAACAGCAAAGCTTCCTACGTCAGAAATATTAAGTTGTGGTAAATCGTAACTCGAAAGCAATGCCAATTACTGCAGAATTACTTTCAAACTTGTTAAGTATTTGTCAAGATGTACTGCGCCTTATAAGAGAAATTAATTGATAAATGCAGTATTATGAAATAAAAACTTTGCTCAAAAATTGCTGCTTATGTTTGAGTTCGATGCTGAAATTTTAGTTTTCTGATTAAAATGGCAAGGAGTAAGATAGTAGACATGCAGAAGACCAATAATAAGCTACAGTATAAAAACATCTCTACGTCAGTATCAATTTTTTGCTCTTTTTTAACTTACTGGGAAATATTAAAAAAATGCGATTCTTTAAATTGTTACCAATTGTTCTAGGTCTTACTGTGAATGTGTACAATGGTAGGTTTTCCGTTTTCTTTGAAATATTTATGGAAATCGGTAGCCAAGCTCAAATCACTATATTTTTGAAGTTGACCCATGGGCAACCTTACACCTGTATTTTGATAGAACTACATCGCTTTCGTAGTGTAAGTTACGATCACTTTCATATTTTGATATATTGCAATGAGAACATATTCAAATCCAAAGGTGAGTGAGGGGGCACGCAGGCCGAGTTGTCTCCAAATATCTTCGACACGATATCTAATTGATATATTTTTGAGCAAAATAAAAACAATTTTTCGTCATCGCGGCGATTGCATACAGCACTGTGTATTGTTTTTCATAACTTTTGATTTTGTTTACTCAACCTTAATTTATTCGCATACAACCAATCAAAATTTACTGTACATTTTTTGTAAAGATGCAAAATCTGGTTACTGATTACACTATTGCCCAGTTCACCAAACACAAGATAAACAAAAAATTTGGGGGACTGTGAGATGACCTTATGTTGTTGGTATGCAACATAACTCTTGGAGCGTTAAAATCTTTCAACAACACGATTTACGTATAGCCGCAATCAATTTTCTGATTTACGAAGTCTGTTCAAAAAGTATCCGACCTTTGGGCATAAAACACACAACACTCTAAATATCATAAGTTTTATATTATCTCCTTCAAAATACTCTCCTTGCAAGTGCACTCACTTTTCCCAGCGCATCTGCCACTTTTGGAAGCACCTCTTGAACTCCTCCTCCGGAATGCTCTTGAGCTCCGCCGTCGTTTTTTTCATAATGTCCTTACGTGACTAAAATCGCTTTCCTTTACGCGTAGTTTTTAACTTGGGCAATAGCCAGAAGTCGCCTGGTGCCAAATCGGGAAATTAAGGAGGCTGTCTTACAAGTGCCGTATTGTTTTTGACCATAAACCTTTGATTACATGGGCAGAATGAGCGGGAGGATTGTCATGGTGAAGCTGCCAGTTCTTCACTGTCCACATGTCTGGCCGCTTTCTTTGCATAGCATCACGAAGATGATCTAAAATCTCCACAAATCTTTAGTTAAAATGGAGTGAACTGATCCTCTGCTCATTCCCACTTCTTCAACAATTTTCCTGAGTCTTAGACGGCGATCTTTCATCAAAATTTGGCGGATCTTCTCAATCAACTCCTCGTTTCGGCTTGTAGATGGCGTGCCTTACTCTCCATTGACATTCGACCGTTTTTGAAACGATTAAACCATTTCTTTATTTGAGTTTGACTTAAGGCCTCATCTCCAAAAGCTTGCTGAATCTTTTGAATTGTTTCAGTCTGATTATTATCTAGCTTTTGGCAGAACTTGATACAATATCTTTATTCGATGCTTCTTGTCATTACGCTTGTGAGCAAAAAATCGACGATCATGCACTAACGACTGCACTAAATGTTTCAAAAAAAGAGGATGACACCAACTATCGGTTTGAATACCAATCATAGGAGCTGGTGTTAGCCTGTTGAGATATTGATTTAATTACTTGATGTTAAGGCATATCGGCTAACTGCAATCAGTTGAATAAAATACCACTTCCACGACCGGTTTCGTTCCTATTAGAACTCTTCAGGTGGACTGAATTGCTTCATGCGGTTTATACCACTCCGCTATCGATCCTTTGAACTGATGCTGTTAATTATTATTATTAACAGCATTTAACTGATGCTGTTAACCGACGGTCACAATTCATGTGACCGTCGGTTCAATACCTGAGTCCACCTGAAGAGTTCTAATAGGAACGAAACCGATCGTGGAAGTGGTATTTTATTCAACTGATTGCAGTTAGCCGATATGCCTTAACATCAAGTAATTAAATTAATATCGGTTTGAAATTATTTATTCGTGTACAGTAATTGGGACGTTACAATCCGCCAAAACCAAATTGCTGGCTTGGCATTATTTTTGGCGGGAGGAGATAGGGTCGGATACTTTTTGGACAGATCTCGCATTATATTTTTGTATTTATTGATTTTTTTTACTTTGGAAGTAGAGTTCAGTTTTAAATTATCACCAATAAAATGTAATTAAAATGAATTCTTCAAAAAAACTAAGAAAGTTGCCAACCTGAGATTAAGTGATTGTCATTATCTTCTGTTATCTATTATGATGTTGTGTCTTATGTAGATAAAACAGGATTAGATTACATAAGTGATCCAAATATAGCATTCAAGTTTATTTTTGTTTTGAACGTTTCCTATTTCTTGTTAGAGCATTTAAAAATTTCGTTGCTTGATAAGGTAATTAAATTGTAATTTTGATAATATTCAGTAAGCTTGTTAACGATTAATCAAGAGCTTAATAGATAGAAAAAGTTCATTCATCCAATCTATTTAGACAATTGAATACCACGCACGTTTGACATTGCAGAAACAAATTTTGTAAAATTTTGCTTGAGATAAAAACTGTGTTGCCTACATAGATACAGCTAAACTATGGTTTTGAGAGGTTTCTTCTTTTAAGAGAATGGTTTTAAAAACTGAAACTCTTTGAGGATCAAAATCTTTACTCTCTTGAAAATATTTTACAACGTGTCTGCTGTAAAAGGCGGACGAGGTTTTGTGTACAGCATAAATTTTCTTAAAATATTTAAATAGATTACAGGATGTTTGGTTACATGTCAAGCTTGGTAATCTGGAAGCTTTCATTGAATCCTACACTTATTTTGCAATTGCACAAAAATCCAAAGTTTTTATGGTGTGCTTGATCTATTTATCGAAAATTTTGGTCATGTCACAAACAACAACAAAACTGGTTGAATCCAAGTAATTTAAAAACGTGTGATAACCTATGTCTGTTGACAACGCATGGTATTACAGCCTTCCGTATAATTTGAAAGTACTATTGGGGGTCAAAGGTATTTTGTTTCAGGAAATGTTCAGATTTTTTGTTTTCAAGTTTTTCATGAATGACAACGTAATATTTTTAGAGGTAGAAGAAAACTAGGAAGCAATATTGCATTTTTGTTGCCAGGTTTATGGCTTAGCTACATCTTGAACAGTTATGGTGTCACACACTTCACAAAAGTTTTCATAGCAATTAACAAATTTTGATCCAGTAATACGTAATACGGATAAAATGTTATCACTTTTTTGTAACAAATATGCAGCTTGATGAGTTAAATCAGTATTCTGTTAATTGCAGCGTCGCCTACTGTTAATTCTACCTTAAATTGACATGCAATAATTACTAGAATCCCAGTCATTGCAGCGATAGTTATTATAAAGAAAACATGCCAATCATGATGTGGTGTCTCCCACTTTACTCGTATGGTGTAGAATTAGTGAAATCAAACATCGAACTTGAAGTAGTTTTCACGGCGGCTCCGGTTTAGTCATGCTCTATGTCTGTACCTATTAACAGGGTTACCATTTCTAGTATTTGTGCTTATTTTCAAGAGTAATATCTTACAAAATATTAGTGTAATTTTTTTTCTAAGAAGCGTTCCTTTTTTTGAGTTATGTGCTTAGTGAGTCTTAGAAACCGCTATTGTCTTAGAACCGATGTGCGCTTTCTAATTTTACAAAGTTGTGTTTCAAAAAATGGTCACAAAGTTGAAAAAGAAGGAAAAAATTGTTTTTCAGATATTTGACCCATGGTACCGCAGCGTGCTTATTTTTTTGTCTAGACAAATGGTAAACCTGCTTATAAGTTAATAACCATTGTTTGACCGTTTGGCATGGATGTGGATTTAAATCCGACTCATAGCCTTGTTTCTCATAGTTTGGAAGTGGTAAGATCAGGAAGTAAATCCCAATCAATATTTCTGTTTTTATTGTAATATGTTTTCATAGTATGGCTGGTGTGATATCACACCTTTTTTTAGCAACGGGTGAGCCATCGAAAGTTAGTTGAAGAAGAGAAGGCCAATGTAATGAACTGAATTTGATTTTTTGAGCAGTGGAAGTTTTCGCTTACTCAAGGCACAAAACATTTGGTTTGATGACTGCTCGTACTATCAAAGCTTTAGCTTTGCTCCAATTTTGTAAAACTTGGGGTAAAGACTTCAGAAATTGTCTAAAAAAATTAAAATGGCATGAGGAAATTATTAGTGTTAGTAAATCGCAGAAATTATGTAAGCTATACTTAAAAAGTTTTTTCTTAAAAAGTGCAAAAAAATTTCAGTAGAGTCATGAGCTATATGTTTAGAAACTGCCTTCTTCAGATAGCTGGCTCATCGAATGCTCGAGTTTCCGATTTTAAGTTTTGATTTCAATTGATTAAAAAATCTGTTTTTTCAAAGCGATACGGCTTTAATCACCAATATTTATTGACATTGCAAAACTTTGCGCACAATACAAGGTCGTGGTGAGGGCAACGCTTGTGCATGGCAATTTTATAAGGCGATATTTTTTATGTTCCTGCTGTGCAGGTTATAATATGCCACAAATATCATATCGCCAGTTTTCATCCGTTGGTATTGTAAAGATGAGAAGTGGTACAAAATTTAAATAAAGCTTTAGTTGTCCACCATTTCATTGTACTCTTTTGCAAAGAATAAGTGAAAACTCTAACGTTTTTGTCTAGCTCTCATCAGGAGTTATCGCTAGAATGAAGCCTGGTGTTGATGGTTGATTTTCGCCATCAACACCAGGCTTCATTCTAGCGATAACTCCTGATGAGAGCTAGACGAAAACGTTAGAGTTTTCACTTATTCTTTGCAAAAGAGTACAATGAAATGGTCGACAACTAAAGCGTTGGTATTGTGTGTGCTGTTTGACAATTAGAGACGCAAACTAAAAATTCGTTATTATTGTGCCAGTACGGCAAACACTGGCATTTAAAGTTATGTGAGGTCACCAAAAGCATTTTAGAATTAGCATTTTCAATACAATTACTAGTTTTTGCTCCATCAAAAGTGGTCCTTGCATTAGTTTGCAAAAAAGAAAGTAAAATAAGTTTTCCCCTATGTTGCATATAAATCGAGAGCAACAATAATGAAATACTGTTCACAAACAACTTCTGTGAAACATTTTGGCAGCATGTAGCCGCTCGTGCCAATCAAATCCATGAAGATCATTTATTTAAAAAACTGATAAATAATATGACCCAGCAGTCAACAAGGAAGTGAACCCAGGTGCGCTGACTATGAAGCGTTGCTCAAATCCAATAATTCTTAATCTCTTTTCTACTTTTTACCCTTTGCTAATTCAATTCATTTACTTCGAAAGCACTCAGATTTCAGCAATTTTTGTTTTGTCAGCAAACCCAAGAGAGTGGGATGAAAAGATGCATTTCATAAATGAATGAAATTGCTTCTAGGGGTAAACTTATCTCAAGGTAAAACGCTGCTCTAGCCATTAAACCACAACATTGGTATTAAGCCAGGTGTTAACGTGATATAAGCTTACAACTTCTCTTCCCTAGTAGTGTGGTAAGTTCTGATTGACCTGTTAGAAAAGATCGGACACGCGCAACTGTAGCCGAGAATTCTCAGTTTCTCTGCTGCGGATTTCAGATAAATCTTACTCTTTTCAGATGCTTGATTGAAGCTTCATTTTGACAATCGATGGCCAAGGTATCAAAATAAAGCTCCTTTTGCTTTTCTTGCGTAGCATATTTAAACTTAAATATTGTAGACAGCAGACAAATGACAACTAGTTTACATTTGTCCGTACAACGCGAAAGTACAATGCAAGTAAACAAACCCACAGATACATGGAATGTGGAGCAGAAATTTGCGAAGAACCACAGTAAGAATTTCCACCAGCTCCAGCCAGAATGACCCAAAGCTAAACAAGAGCAAAAAAACGAAAAAGAAACGTAGCAAACTTTGATCAAAGGGTTGAAGTAGTAACTCACACGATGGAAACAAGACACTAAAATAGTCCAAATTTTCAGCAATCTTATTTTCAAATGTTTTTGTAAACTCATCAAAAGTAATCGTTTTAGATCTTCATCCGATTCAGACCAAATTGCAGCCAAACCTTGCTTTCTCTAATTTCAATTGCAATAAAAAAATTTAGAATTTTTAGTTTGAGTAAGACATGATCTCAAGAATGCGTAAAATGGAAAGGATGAATATTAGGCTTTGCTTGCACACTAGGTGCAGACCTCCTGCTTGCAATAATCAAACGTTGTCGCATCTTCATTTGATCGCTCGCCAACAAATCTCACTAGCAATGTCATAAAAATGTGTCGCATCTAAACTCAGTTACATCATTAGAGGAGAATACTCCGCTATTACACCTGTTTGTGGAACCACGTCAAGCCACACTGCCGGTAGTCAGTTAACCACAACCAGAGCGTGAATACACATGCGACGAGACTGGATTTCTCCATATTTTCACTGTCAAAACACCAAGAAAAAAATTGGCAACACAAAAACTGAGTTTCATGCTTGCTCATCAGTAACTGGATGAAAGAAAGTTTACTAATCACAACTTTTTGTTTTGCTCAAAAACATTTTGTTGATATAAGTCAATTTGCCACGCCAATTTTTGAATGAACTTTATTTGCTTTGGGCTGTTTTTTTTCAGAGATCTCCGCAGCGAGTCATTCATCTTTGTTCCACGATTTATTGCATCCTCCTCATAAGCGTAGGGAAATGTACATTTTGCCCCAAAGATGTTGTGTTGTCAACATTGCAATGTTGAACTGATGTAACTTTGTAAAGGTAAATGTTCTAGTTTAAATTGTATAAAATACTGCATAGAAAGATTTTCTATCAATTAGGTTTTTTTGAAACCCAAGCTCACCTTGAAAAACAGGTTTGCCCTGAAGTTTTTCAATCAAAAACCTGTGATCCCCCACGACCACACCCACGACCACACTCCTCCCACGCCTGTGATCCTTCTCCATCAATCCAGCCACCATCAAATCATCTCTCACAGCATGTGTAAACCTTATTTTTGGACATAATCCGTTACATACTATAAATCTTCAGCTATTATCCGTAAAGCCTCGGCACGGCTTACCTCTTTTCAACAACTATTTTACAGCATGGTGGCTAAATGCATGAGCATTAATTAAGAATTGATTATATTGCCTTGAGGTGATAGCTGCGGTAAAAGCGTTATAAAACACGCTTTATTCGTAATGCTAAGCCCACTTCTTGTTTTATAAAAGACATTGAGCGGTATTTCCCTTCGTTTTCTACTAAATGTTTTTCTCAAGCCACTAATCCTGAGAAAATTTTATTAAATGCTTCTCTATAGGCTTCTTTTAGGTCCATAATTATTGATTACCATGTTCTTTTTACCATGTTTTGTAACCACTATAATGAAGACATTGGGAATTGTGACAACCGTATAACTCTGTCATGACGAGACAAGCATGAGTTCTGATAGCGCATGTCTCACTTTTAACCTAATGGTTAGCATTCGCCTATCATGATATTTCGATATGAATGCACAGCCATTGCTTTGAATTTGGACAAACTTTTGAAATCAATTCAAGGCAAGGATCCTGGAGTGCAGTACGGGGCAAGGATTGATACTGTCAGCGAAAGCTCTCACCGAGTCATAAATTTAAAACTTTGCAATTATCAGTGCTGCAGACACAGCGCGTTTTTACTACAAGCGCAGCAAAGAAGCAGGAAAATTGCTGTGGAGTGCCTAAGAACACAACTACGTACAATCTCGTAGCCCTAATGAGTTTTGATCAGCAACCGCGCTCCGCCAACTCGATCATGTTCTTAGCCACATTTCAGAGGACAAACATCTGAAGTAAATACACTAACCAAATCAGATCACGTCAATAGTTAAGAACATCGGAAGGAAGAAATGCATTTCGCAAAATGAGAGAAATGTGTCAGGGATTGTGCGTTTTTAGAAGTGGTGGGATAACCTTCGTTTATCATTTTCTGAGCAATTCGAAAAGCCAACGCTATTCTGTCGGGAATCAATTAACAGCAGGGACAGGGTTCAGAGGAACGGAAAAGACATGACATCAAAATTTACGAATATTGGCAAACAGCTTATTTATAACGATAACTGTATACGCTATAGAATATACGCTTGATTTATAAACGTAAATGATGGCATCTGAGACAAACAAATTTTCGTTTGTTTAAATAAACTGGCGACCGACTTTTGTAGTTTATTTCATAATTTAATATTCCGGTTTATCGTCTTTCTACTTGCTGAAGTGAGCTCGTTTTTTCATTGTAGGCTCTCATCTACTTTGTGTCAACATACAAACTGTCTGACGCATTTTAAGATACCTGCAAAAACTGATTAGGAAGCCTTCAAGTCTGCGATAGCACGCAACAATTTGATTTGATTTATATTCATAAACAATGGCAGGTTCCATTATGGCAAGGCAAGTAAAAATCGTAAAAAGCGAAAAGTTGGTGCTATATAACTAACTTTGAAGTTGGTTAACTTTGAAGTTGGTGCTTTGCTTTGAAGTTGGTTAACTTTGAAGTTGGTGCACATAAAGGGTTGTGAATTTACGAGGCACTGGTGCGATTATGCCATCAAGTAGTTTCAACCATTGATGATTCATTTAGCCCAACTGAGATAGAATTTGAGATTTTCAGTAGCAAGATTAGTATTTAAAGTTATGATGTCAACTGAAGGTTGATGACGCGATGAGGTAGTTTATAAACAAACAATGGTCGTCATCGTCATTTAGGTGTAAAAGGACAGGACGTTTCAAAAATTTTTCTAAAGCCATTTCTTTTCCAGTTACTTTTCTACTTGAGCAGTGTGCTGCGCTTTTAAGATGCCGCCTAATTTGTTTTGGTGTTGTATTCTAAAACACGCTTGCGCGCGTGCTTTTCCTTGAGGCACAATAGTGCAGTGGCCAGGAGATCATTTAACTTCGGAGTATCTTGTAGTGGAGAAGCAACTTATCATGCTAAGCTATCGTAGTCTATCATTACTAAAAAGAATCTTTGTTATTCCTAACACAACAGCTCTAAAATTCATCATGTTATTTATAGGTCTACATTGATATACAAATTAAAATTTAATCAATCTATGATCTTGCGGTCTAACGATCACATTGAAAACGCTTTTTGTATTTTCAAGTTGCTAAAGATAATTTCTGAATTACTTTGGTAGACTTGTAATGCACAAACAAAACGCAAATAGATTTATCCCATTCACCGTGTTTATAATGTTTCCGTTGAGAGTAATTTGTCCAACAGTTAAAGAGAACTTCAATGTTTTTTACAGCAGCAACGATTTGTGCTTGAACCCGGTTCGGAGTTGGCAGCACAGCAGGCACACTCTCTTTCTACTTCAAACACAGCTAGCAAGCAAGCAGAAGAAATTTCGGAAAAGGACCAGCGCCTCCGGCAATAATTTTTACCTCAAACTGTGAGGTTGTAGCGGCAGTCACGTGCTTATCTGACGCCATCAGTTTACGTCAATTATTTGGCTTTGATGTGTTTTAGGCATGATTGCATGCTTGCAATTTGTGAGAATTGTGTTTTTAATGTGTGAAGAATGAAGTAACAACTTGAATGTCAGCCAGCTAGCGCCAGATTAAAAATGTTCGTTAACGTTCCGCCCCGCTCCCAAGGGCTCTTTACTACCATGAACCCTAATGTACTTGCTATCCATGATTCTCACTCCTAAATACATCACTGACTTTCTAATGATTTTCTTTCAGATATCCACCGGTATCCAGCTCGATATCCCTAATTTTCGAGCAAAGAAAATTGCAATAATTATCAGGCTTGCTTTCAAGCATGGTGTCGCTTTATTTTGCGTCTAATTTGTCTTTATATTTCTCGATGGGGCTGTTTTTTTCACTCGTCAAAAAGAAAAACAAGTCCCCCCAAGGTATCTTGTATGGGCATCTAGCAATTGAAAATCATCCACATGGTTTAAAGATTTCGTCAAGATAGATTTGCAGTTCTTTAGCATGATTGTAGTACACTATGAGAGAAATTTATATTGGATCGCTTTTCGTGGGGTTTTCTTCGTGCTGAAGTGAAGCTCTTCCGAGTAGATTTATGAGTTGTGAGAACTACCACCCCCACCATCTGGACCTATGAGATGAATCCGAGTTGTCGATTATAGTTGTTTATCAACATTTAGTGTACTTTAAAAGAAATAATTTGAAAGTGTTGCAGATTAATCTCATCCTTCAACAAGGCTGCAGCCACACAAGCATTATTTATATTAAACTTCTTTAACAAGTTAACCAAAAGTATAGAGAACATGTTTCACAAGCGCTTTTATTTTACCTATAAACAAACACAGCAGTATGGAAATGGTGTACCAGGTTAACTTAATTGTTTTTTCCATCTCAGTTGTCTGTAGCTTTGCAACTATTCCAAATATTTAGCTACACTCAATATAACGGATGCTTTCAGAAGCTTTTACAAAAATTAATTAAACATTGTTGCAGATTTAATTACAAAGCAAAAATGCATAACTTTGTAATCAGCAAGCTTTATTAATACTGTGGTTGAAGCAATTTTTCAAGCAATTAAACACTTTTCAAAACAAAACAATTCTAATACTCGTTATAGCAGCTAATTTTTGAATACTTGTGATCTTCAGCAAAATGTCAGATATTTAAATTGTAATAATTTCTTTTATCTACTTCATCGAAAAATCATTATGATTCGGCCAATACATAGTCCACAAAACAAACTTGTATCCAAGCCCACTTTAGAGCAGCCATTTCCTCCGACACACTGGCGGACCTAAAAAATTCTCAAGGGGAAAAGAATTTTTACAAACAGTTCTTTCCCCTATAAATTAACAACACGTCTCTCAATCGAAGACCTTCTACCAATTGTAGCATGTTTGTAAAAAAGTATTTACCCAACATTTTGGGGAGTTGATTTGAATTTGTCTGCCTAAATATTTTACTGGGGGTATATACGCATGCTGACATCTCCTTGATCCGTTAATAACCTTACTAGCTGCACAAACATTTCAACCCTACGGAGATTAGGCGCATGAAATTGTCGAAAGGCACATTCCGGCCGCACAACAACGTGCAACAGTGCAAGCATTGGAATCACCGCCACTGAATTTCTTGCGACTGCCACCAACCTCTCATTTTCCTCCGCTACCGCCCAGACAGAGTTGTTTACCCCATGCTAAAGCAACTCGTTTGCTCTAAGACGCATCTTTTTCACATCTTTAATCTTTACCGGTCTTTGCATTGCTTTCGTTCCATTTGGAAGACTTCATCTATTATTCGCATCCAAAAGATGGGAATACCTCTCGACTCACCTGCTTTCTTCCGACCTATCTTTCTCACCTCCTGTATCTTCAAAGCTGTTTGAGTGCAATATTCTATCCCGTCTACTTTTCTTTTTAAAGTCCAACTCCATTCTTTCTCCCTGCCAGGCCAGTCTCCGCCCTGATCGATATATTTCGGATCAGATTCTTTATCTATTTTCAGTCCATTGAGATAGGTTTAAAAAGCTCCAATAGAGCTATCGAACGATCCTTTCTACCAACAATTTCTCTAAAGCTTTTGGCTCGATCTGGCAGCCGGGTTTGTCTCAAAAATTTATTTTGGCTGGCCTCTTTCCCTCCTTTTTTTGATGGACTCAATCTTTTCTTTCTGACGGGCGTGCTTACGTGGTTTTTCAAAATCAAGCAAATCGTTTCTTGCGAATCCGTTGAGGTGTTTTGCAAGCACCCGTTCTTGACCCTTCACTCCTGTCTCATTTCATCAATGATTTCTTTGCATCTGTACCTACTTCCGCCAGCTGTTTCCTTTATGCTAACACCCTGGCTGTCTCACTTTCCTTCCCCTCGTTCCTTGCTGCTGGGGAGTCCACACGAAGAGCTGTGATTGATTCGACTGCAGCGCTGGTTTGAGCACTGGCGTCTTCCCCTCAATCCAAGAAAATGTGAGGCTCCTTCTTCCCGACAGATCCCTATTAAGCTAGCATCCAGCCTCCCCTCTCCCCTTCAATCCCACTCAAACTTTTTTGGGGTCACCTTTGACGGCACTCTTTTCTTTCTTGACCATGCATCTTGCTTAAGGCCAAATTCTTTCCTCGTCTAAAGTCATAATTGGCTGCCTGTCGTCCTCACCTATTCTTCTTTTCTTCTTTGAGCCTATTCTTATTTCTCCTCTACGAGTCACTCTGATTCATTTCACTCTGTCATTTTATGAGCAAGCCCTTGCTTCTCAACCTCTTTTCCCATTTCAGATTTGGTCAGACTTAGTGGGAAACCGAAACTTTCCAGATTCTCCTGTAGAGAGTTTACCTCCTCTCACCCGCTCATGGTTTCTCCTTCTTCAACCAGATAGGTTATCTCTGCTTGTCTTTCCTCTTCTCTTTGGAAGCCACCTGCCTTTAGCATGAAGTTCACTCTTTCTATTCCATGCCTTCGATCTAACCAGCACCTTTATCGCTAAGCTGCGACACATAACTTCCTCGACTCATTCCTTCCTCATAATCTTGTAATTTAAACGGATGATCCTGTTCCTTTTCCTTTTAGTAAAGGAGACTTTAGCATCATTGTTGACTACTTTCTTTGTGGCGGTGAGGCCACCCGGCTTTCCTATTCGGCTGGCACAGTGTCATAAAGCTTTTCTCTAAAGCCTGGGCCATTCTGCAAGCTCTTTGCGGGTTTCGGCAGCACGAACAAGAGCGCCACTTTTATTTTCTTCTGCTCCTCTTACATTCTCGCTCTGTTCTTGCTACGCTTTCCCTTTCTCCGTCCATCTTTCTATCTCACACGCTCTAGCATATCTGGTACCAACTATTCTTTTTTCCTTTTTCCTTTTCTATTAGGCTACAATTATACCCATTTCGTAAGACCCATGGCTCATTTCTTCCGAAAAATGACACGGCCGACGAGTTGGCCAGACGAGGCGTGCTCCAGCTTCCACTGTCCCATATAGTCTCTCTCTTCATAACTAATGTATCCACTCTTCTTGTTTTTTGGACTAAAAGCGTACAGTTTTAACAAAATTCGTTGAGTTTCATCAAAACTTACTGGAGAATTTTCGCTTCTTCGTCACGCTTTTTGTGTCCTTTCTCGTCTTTGTTGCAACCGGCACAGCCTTCCATTGAACTCTTATCTCCTTAGAATTAACAGAATTGAGAGTCCTTCGTTCAATGCCTCTGATCTTCTAGCCACGACTACTCTCGCATCATTCTGCACTGTCCTGCTACGGACTCATAGTGCCGCTCGCTCTTTGGCGACTCCTTTTCGCTCTACGACCTCTGGTCGAGGTCTTCGAGGAGTTGCAGGTTTCTGGAGTTCCATGGCCTTCCGACGTGCTCCCAGAGCTCATAAAGGGTCGGGCAACAACAAAAGTAGTGGAATCATGACCTTTATTAGCGAAACCACCAATCGTTGCTAGCATGTACCTATTCGTGAGCTCCATGCAGGTTTTTCCAGAATTCAGCAAAACTTCTGTGAAATTGTAATTCTAAATTATAGCAATATGCTGAAACATTGTGTATTTCAGGCAAATAGAATCTTTTAGATTGTGTAGATATTTTTGCGAAGGTTAGTCTTGTTTGTCCTGTGACAAACAATTAAAGAACTAACTATCTCAAGCTCTCTGGGCACCAACACATAAAAAGTAAATCTGCGTTTTAATTGAATGATGTCATCAAAACAGAATCTTGTGCATCAGAATACGGTGCACGTTTGATCACCCTTTCATTCCTTACCTTTATAGGTGAATTTTAGGCCAAAAGTCTGGCTGGTTTTTCATTTGGAACCATCATTTAATGTATAGCAATGGTTGTTTATAAGTAGCTTATCAACCAATATATGTAGATAGAGTTTAAAAAACGTGTCGAGAAATAAAGCCATTTCAACCAATGTTTTGTTTGTTTTTTACCCTATCGTTTAGTTTGTATTTAGTCATTTTGACAGCAGAGAGCTCAATGACCGAGTCAGAGCAATAAAAAAAAATGAAATATTTTCATGCTAAAAACACCTCAACAGTCTGTTTCACCTAAAGTGGCTCGTCAGAAAGTAATCGTAAAACACAACACTGGTATAAGATAAAGTGGGGAAAACCTCAAAATTAAGATTAAAAGCAAAAATTAAAAATCAAGGTCAAGGGTGAAAACAAAGCTCGAAAATCAAAGTAAGGTAAGCTATATGTCTCTTGCCTTACTCAAGCGCTACTCGCTACAACTGGCGAGTAGATAATGATATTGCCGCGCGCGATGGCGTTTGCATGACCGGAGGTCAGTGAAGCGTGGAAAAAGCTAAAGGTGTGGGTGTGAGTAAAGCGATTGCAAAAGCTAAAATAAATATAGAATCAAAATCTAAAACAAATACAGCATACCTTACTTTGATTTTCGAGCTTTGTATTCACCTTTGACCTTAATTTTTGATTTTTGGATTTCACCCACACTATCTTATACCAATATTGTGTTATAGGATT
This sequence comes from Trididemnum clinides, assembly GCA_963675345.1. Taxonomy (NCBI): domain Eukaryota; kingdom Metazoa; phylum Chordata; class Ascidiacea; order Aplousobranchia; family Didemnidae; genus Trididemnum; species Trididemnum clinides. The sequence continues at coordinate 27,985,185 of OY776305.1, read as the reverse complement.
ACCTCCTGACGAGCCGTCTTCGGTGAAACAGACTGTTGAGGTGTTTTTAGCTTGAATATGTTTTATTCTATTGTTTAGCTCAATAAAATAAAGTCCATTAAATTTGCGGAAGACCAACAAGAGTGCAAAAGTTAATTTGTAACTTTTGCTTATCAACAGCGGCAAAGCTTAAAAGCTTTATGTGATGCAACCTTTTTAAGTTTAAACCCCTCACAAGGTGCGTGGCTTTGCATTAGGTATGGGCGCTCAATGCTAATTTATTTTTGTGTAAAATTCGCACAAAGATAGCAATTTCAGTCAATCATTCTATCAGCAGAAGAGCGCAAGAGAAGGCTTATAAAAAGATGGATATTTCCGCCTTTTATTTTTGGTGTAAAAGAAACTGCAAATATGCGCCGATCTTTTTCTTGCAACAAATTTTAAAGCAACAGTTTCAAAATTAATTTAAATTTGCAATCAGTTGAGCGATATGTTTTTGCCATAAAGAATTAACCAAAATATTTGCAAATTTTACTTTGTTCCTAGCCCACGGACTTTGTGAACTTCATTTTATAGTTATGAAGTGATTGGTATTGCAACAGAATTTTAAGCAATAGAATCACTCGGTCATGCTTTGTTAATCAATCAAACCAAAGTTCCCTAAGTATGTGGGCGTGTTGACGTCATTGATTTCGTTACGTAATTATATTTGTTCATCACCACATCGACCTATCTTTGAGCTAAAAGGTCTCCGACCACCCAATCAAAAAAGCAATCCGCGCTGTCTTGCTTTTCACACATGATAACAAAATGAATTACGCCTGAAGTTGTTACAAAATAGGTAGATGTTGAAAGACGTTAGGAGAATTAATCTCTGTTTTGTTGCTTTGTGTTTGTGGTCGAGATGCGCGATCTGCCACAATTGTCCAACCCTCTGCAAGCAATGTAGCAGTGAAGCAATGTAGATTGTCCAACCCTCTGCAGTTACACCTTATTGTTGCTACTGAACCAGCTTTTTGTCTCTCCGTCATAATTCAGTTATCAAGCACGAGACATTTCAGTGAATTACTTTAAACTATAATTTTTCATTGCAGTGTAGCAGTATTGATTTGAAGTGTTAGAACTGACTGTTAGATTGTATGTTTTCAACAGCTTTGAGGTCATCACATATAGATTATGATTGCATCAGAGTTCGATTTGCTTACATGTACTTCGTCTATATTTTGTAGATGGCCTATTGCCAGATGATTCATTAGTGGCAATTTTATTAAACAATTTGTTTGTCATTGTATTGAAGTCTACTAAACAATATGCTTGCTGTGATTTAAAGGATTCTAAAAATATTTATAAACCTCTCAGAAAGCATTTAATATCAATTCTAAAAGATTTAATGTATTAAAGTCGTTAAAGGAGCTTTCGTATCTTATAACACCACTTACGTATTATTTACAAAAATTTTACTGCAAATTTATACGAGCATGATGTAATTTCTTTGAAAAGAGCGAATATTACGCAATATCTGTTAAAACACAATATGAATGGTCACGTATTTTTTGTTTAATGTCTTTGACTAATACCTATAGGTAAATATGAGTGGTCAAGTTCTATACTGTATAATTCGCTGCCAATGTGTCATTTGTTCTTACAATAACAGACTTAAAGACAGCAATTTTGTAAGAATGGAAGTAGAGTAGCTGCAAAAACTCTTTTCACCCTTTTTGGGATAGTTTTTGATGTTTTTAAGGCAAATTACTTTCTTGAAGTGTTTGGTGAACAATTTGTTGGGTGTTTCTAAAACAAGATCTTCATCGTATATTGAGACAAAGTTACAGATAAGAGGGGAGGAGGCATTCGGCCTTTCCTAGTTGCTTGGGCAACAATAGCTTATTAATGCCATGGGCTTTGGTCTAATGAGGAGGCAACTGAAAGATGAAAGTTTGCTTTGCTTTTGCGTCTTTATTCTTGCTGTTTTCTAACCTTTTCTTTTAGTAATATTTCATTAGTACATTTTGTGACTGGTTAGTGATTAAGAATCTAAAAATTCCTATACAAACAAGAAAATTGCTAATTCATGGTAACCAAGGGTAACCGGTTGAAGTTACGTTGTACACCTACGCACCACTCCGTAAAAAACATGTTTATACATATAAACAGAGCAGCTACAAAAAATTATTAAGTTTCGTGTTTTAAATAAACCAATCAAAGTTACTTATCATGGATATAAGAACAGATTTACTATTTCATTGCTAAGTAAACTTTTACGATGTATTTTAAGTTTTGTAGTTTCAAATAAATCAAAAACTGCATCTCAATTTTCCTCATGTTATTGTGCACCATGTTGTAAGTGGCAACTTTTAATCTAATATTAGCACAACCGCGAGCGTTTATAAATCTAATTGATCTGAATTGCAAAACCCCAGTGTTGAGAAAAATCTACAGATTTGGTTACCCATGACTTGTAGCAGGCTGTTTCTTTTATGACGTCGCAAGTTGCTTTTCACCAAAAAATATTTACCTGGTAACTACTCAAAAAATCCAGAAATAGCAGAACCAATAAAAAAAAAGCAGTTGCTGTCGTAATCAGTCAATTTTGCTGAAACAGCGTCCTTTCCTCATGTTTCACGTATTATTAATAAAAAAGTTTCGAGAGTAAAAGTCTAGAAATCTTATTTTAGAATAAGAATAACAAACGAGTAAAAAAATCATTAAGATTAGCCAAATTGAAAGCAACTCATTTTACTTTAAATATGGGCCCGGTGTCGCAGATATCAACAGAATCTCGTTGGAATTATATAAAATTTTTCGGAAATTCTTGATTGGAATCTAAAGTCAAATCGTTCTACTGTCAACTCCGGATATAAGAGACACGTCGGGACCAGCTCAATCAGTCCCTTATATCCGGATATCCCTTATAACCGAATGTACACAGTTTGATCCGATACCGTAAGATCGCAAGTTTTAAATGCTCAAAACACCCTTTTTGAAGCTTTTCACACATTTCCCGCATACAAACGTCGCAATAGGCATTAGACTTCTACTGTACTTAAAAGCCGAAAGGCAGCTACAGTAGTACAACCAGCCTATAAAGCTGAATTCGACATCTCCTAGACAGAAGTCCCGTGGCAGAATGGGCTATCCCTTATAAGCGACTAAAATTACTATAGAAAATTATGATTAGGACTTTAAAACTGTCCCTTATAAGCGAAAATCCCTAATATCCGAATCCCTTATAAGCGAATACTTTTTGCGCTAATTCAAACTGAAAATCATTGGGACCATTTGAAACCGTTCCTTATAAGCAAAAATCCCTTATATTCGCATCCCTTATATCCGAAGTTGACAGTATTACCGATGAAACCAGTTTCATTTCTTCATCTACCTCAACTAATTTCTAACATTGTTCATCGTCGTATGAGCTATTTGTTGTGAGCTTTATGCAGGAAGATATATATATAGGTCACACTGCATTAGCGCTCACGCTCGGTTTGCAAGTTTTCGGTTAAACTAAGGCCACCACGACGGGAAGACTGCTTGGCCCCACCAAGCCACCTGTCTGCCACAAAAAGATAGAGACATCCCGTTAAGTGTCTTGCCAAAGAACACAATAAGCAAGATTGCCGGCTTGTTCTCCACACTATTCCTATGTGCTGAGCGCCAAGCAGAGAGGCTATGAATACTATATTTCAAAGTGTTTTGGTATGACTCGACTTGGCAAATGAACAACAGGTCTACCGACTGCGAAGCAGACACTCCAACCACTACGCCATCGCGCCAGCAATTTCTAACTAATGGCTGTGCAATTCAGTTTTACAACCTTTGTTTCCTTGCTTAGTATTTTCAAATGTTAAACTCGAATATATGCCGGAGGTTGTTGTAAGATATGCAGGTGTATTTCTTTGAAATAATTAACTTGCTTCCTCTGCTGTTTTAAATGTCAAGATATGTGACCGTAGATACATAATGCAGAAGCGCTAATCTAATTATGATAATTACTTTAATCAAGAATTGCAGCGCTTTTGTTGCTTTTTAACTTTTGTTATCAAAGCAGGCTAATCAGTAAGCATTCTTGATCTTGGAGTAGTTGGTACTGTCTGCAGAAAACAAACCGTGAGTATGGATGGAGCTTTATTCGACACAAGAACGAAAAACATGTTAGCTCATAAGCATTGAAAATATTTATAAAAAAATGGATTTGACTGAAAAGAGACATTTGCCGTTGTGGTAACTGTAGAAAGCTCGAATATCTCTCTCAATTTAGCTTTCTTTGAACTAAGAATAAATAATTTGAAGAACAATTGCAAGGTGTAAAGCAGAGGTGCATGGCTTTAGCACGGTAGGGCAAAATACATCTCATCGCATTGGCCCTAGGGCTATGCTGGCATTTTATTGTCTGTTGCTATTAGTTTCAGAGACCACACAAAATTTTGCCTGAAATGGGCGTTCTTGGGTGAATATATGACGAGAACCTTTTTCAAATAGGGTCAAAAGTTTTTCAAAAATCAAATAAATCAGCCTTAAACGATTTTGTCTCCGCACATCCATTGCCACCTTTATATTTGGATTCGCACGCCTCGCCAAGATTTTAGCATGACATTCCGTGAGCTGCAAAATTTCGTAAAGTAGGTCGCCTTTGGTCCGCGGCCGTTATTTCCCACCCTGTTGCATGTGCTTACTGTGCTGTTTACAACAAACATAAAATATTGTTGTAAATGATAAACAATTTGTTCTAGCATCCACAGAACAATAAACACTGCACTTTCACGCAGAAAGAATTTAGCAGTGCAAAGCTTATGATATTTTTGAATCATTGCGGATTGCTTGCAACAGTTGTACCATTTTATCAGAATCAATAATTTACATCATTTAAAGCGGAGCAAAGCAAAACCACTTTTTTGGAGTCGTGCTAATAAGTTGTCCTCAGCTTTTTACCTAACTATCTAAATTAACTTTTAATTTTGTCTTTTTACCAAATAAACACAATGTATTTATAGCTTATTACACTTTATTATAAAAAGAAGTTTTATCCATTAGATATCCACAAAATAAGCAGATTTATCCGCAGGCTAGTAAGCTGTTACAAAGAACAATCGCAGTCTCAAGGTAATTTGTCATCACTTACGTATTCATGTTACAAAATCAATCAATAGAACAATGGTTTGTGGCGTCACAGTTCTAACTAGAATCGCACCTGGAGCATGTGCCATAAATTGATAAAACTAAAAACAAGAACGTCGTTTCAGTCATTGCCTTAATGATATCATCGTGCGAGTTTACATAGAAATAGGCTATATTTAAGATAGGTTAAAGTGTAATTGAGTCTTTTTTAAGAAAATGGTTCGTTCTCATGTATACTTAGGAATAAGTAATGCTTGCTGTCAACTAGTAAACACCTGCTTTGAAATGACCTATGATAAGCTTTGCCTTTATGAAGCTGATCTGGACTCGGCATTAAATTTCGATGGTAATTTTAGACCAGAACGATGGTCAATTTTATATAGGTCGCTCAAATATTGCACGGTGTTGTTGTTTTGAATTGGGGGGCAGCATTTATAAAATCAGCTTTGACGTGTGCTTCCAATGGGTGACGCCACTGGAGAAAGGGTGGGGGGATGCTTTCATCCAATGCTTTAGGGCCATTCCTTTGATTCGTGCAAATCTGTTGAGTTTTTGGAAGGGTGGAACACTAGGCTCCAAACTCCTTAGCTTTTTTTTATAGCACGATTAATATTTTGAAAAATCCCGTAGCTGAAGATTTTATGCGGCCGAAGCAAAATACATGAGTTTGCGGACTTGTGATTTGTAATGAAAGTGCAGTGTTGGTACTACTTTTGGTAAATAAATCACTAGAATCTAAACTGTTGTTATAGCAAGCAACTTTTATGAATTAAAAGTCATTTTAATTAGTAAAACATCTCGAATTTTGAACGTTTTTGACTTTCGTAAAGCCTTTTCAAGGATTATGATCTTTAAATGCGACGCAATAAATCAAATTAACCATAATTTCAAATAATACACACCAAAATGCATTAGGTCTATCTATACTATGAAGTGCAATTCTTTTTTGTGTGTGTGTGTGTTTTAACTTCTTCAAAACTACCTGACGTACAACCATGAAACATGGCACGATTGATCACCACCCCAGGGTGAGTGTCATAGGGGGGTTTGTGGCGTCATGATGATGTCATAATCGGACATAATTTTGTTAACGGCGAAAGCGGCTCTTAACTTGAACAAAAGCCAGTACCCGAGTTACCAACTTAAACAAATCTAACATTTCACGTGACGTCATGATTATCAATTAGTTGTAAAATTTGTTTTCTTAATTTCACTCAAAAAGCACTGACCGTAGAAACGCGATTAAAAACTTACTCGGGAGATATTGACAAGATGCTTTGGATAAAAACAACTCTACAATAATTCAAGCTCAATTGACAGTGCACTAACAGAATCTTTTTTTTTGGCGTTTTAAGCATGCTTCTTCCTTTTTTCGTGCACGCTTCAATGTCGCTCTATGATGTTGTAATGCTGTCTGGTACGATCAGCACAGTCTCTCGCTACCAGACATAGCCATATGAACGCGTTTTTCAAAAATTAAAAAATTTTTACAAACAAACTGATTCGTGACCTTATTTCTCAACCGATTTTCAAAATTGTTTTAACAAATTAAACGGAATTGGATGGAAATTTCAATAATATATAACTGGTATCTTTGCTATTGGTTTTTAAACTAATAAAAATATTGAAATTAAAGACCTGTGCTGTAACTTTTTACTCCCTCACAAAAAGTAGTAAAGTAAATAAAACCAGGTAAGTTTAATTCCAGGGACGGCTCGTAGCTAAAATTAATGGGGAGCTGCTTCAGAAAATCACGTTATTGGCCTAATCTTTGTCACTTTCTATCAGCTTTACACACACACACAGCTTACCAGTTGTCCGTTAAAACGAAACCCTTATTACGCAAGCACACAAGGTTCGGTACTGCACGAGCAACAGTTCTCTGTCTACAGCTGCGTTGCAATCTACTGCTAACTTCAAACATCATATCACAGGAGCTTTGAAGTAAAAAGATTTTTATATTTTTTTCATAAACTTAGAATGGTTGATGAGATTAATTTTATGTATTATATAGTGTAACTACAAGTATAAGAAAATACGAGCCGCCCCTGTTTAATACATAAAGGTTTTGAAATCTTAGAAAACCAGCTTTCCAGCAATATATGAGTCAAATTAGTTAGGGATAAGGATTAGTTTATAACGGCTGATTAAAATTGATTGCCATTCATCATTTTCCGTTTTTGCTTGAAGAATTTTCCTACTAGACATAACAAACTTGCAACTTTTATGAAAAGTTAGTTCATTGGTACATTTGTACTATTTTTCCACAAAAGCATGGTATGATTCTTCAGCATTATCTGTGTAAAAAAAATCATCATAAATGAAGTCTTTACAAATTTTGAAATGTAGCCTGCCGGTCAAAAATACTCTAAATCTCTTTGGCTGGGCTTCACAAAATTGCAATTTATAGAAAATAAGTGCTTTGATACATTTAGACAATTTTTTCTCAATAGCATGGTTAGTTGGTATTAACTATGAAAATTTTTAAAACATTTATTCAAAAATGAAGTATTTCAAAATTTAAATTACTCCAAGAAAAAAATTGGTATAATCCCCCCATAAAAAGAGGGAATTAAAGATGGTTTGTTGTATGTTTTACAACAAAATATTACTGCCGAGCTATATATAATCTAAATGTTGAAACAATTTCTTTTGAAACAGCGTGAAGCCAACACAGGCGGCCAATTTCATATTCTCGACCTCGACATTAGTGATAGGAACCCTGCTATTGTACTCACTTGCCGGTGAGTGCTTTATCTCAAGTTAGTTTGCTCTCTGAATGATTGTGTCTATGCTAGAACTAATCAACATAAAGACAGCCAGATGTATTAGCTCCTACAAGTAAGCCTGCAGCTTCTAAAAACTCCAAGTAGTGGTTCTAATATTTAATAGCTTGATCCTAAAAATATATATCGATTACATTGGTGCCCATCCACAACTTTGGTATACTTTTTAAAGCACTTGGTGAATTTAGCGGATAAAATTTTGCTAAACTTAATGACACTTATGGTGGAAACAGGGCAAATAAGACGTTGCCAGGGAATCCAGAAACGTGGGAAACATGTAGTGGCTATGCGCAACCCCACATACTTTTTTTTGATTAACTGCGTTTTAAAAAATGTTAGTTTTGTTTCAAAACGATATTTGGCTATGTGAAAAAACGAACTTTTATCATTATTTTTATTGTCAATTGGTACAAACCGGCTTGATCGACTAAACCGATATTGTTAACCTCGACATTTCTGATGAGGACGCCAGCGAACCCGGCTAATGAAGATATAAGATTTCTGAAGGTTGTAACATTGTAGTCAACTTTAAAATAAGTAAATAGCTTAGAGAAATGGAAAGCAAAAATTTTTAAGCCTGTTACAATTAAGATTGCAGCATCACAAAATCGGCAAGCACCTCAACATTATGCTATAAGTCCAATGTGAAATATGATATTGCAATAACACAATAAGTGAGTACAAGTGTTGTAAAAAAAATTGATTGATGCTTAGCAAAAACGAATCTTCACTTACATAGCATTGTTTGTTAAGACTAAAGATATGACGCTTTTCAAGCAAAGCTTCATGAATTTTTGTTTAATAATCTGAATTATATTTCCTCAATATGGTAAAAGAATTAATGCTATATTGTAAATTAAAGCAGGTGTAGCATGAAAAAATGTGATCTTTAACTGCGTTTTTTCTTGAGTCTGGTAAACTCAGATGCTCCTTTAATCTGGTTATCAAATGTCGGGAAGACATACCAATGTATGTCAAGTACTTGTCACACGAACGAGTAAAGGCGAACTTGAAACTGAAATTATCGTTGATTATTTTAATTTATTACGTCACATTTACAGATCTCTGTTATTGAAAAAGGTTTTATGAAAGTCGAAAACGTTGAAAATTTGTGATGTTTTACAAGCAAAATGGCTTTTAATTTCTTAAAGCTGCCTGCTATAACAACAGTATTGATTTTAAGATGCTTTACCTCTTTGCCAAAATTAAATCATCCGAAATTTTCAAATGTTCATTGGGCTGTTTCATCACTAACGCATAACTATATACGTTAAAATAACAATTTTTTAAAAAGTTTAGCTAGTATGACTTAGCGTCGGGCAGATTCATCGATTGATTTTTGCAAGTGATAGCTCTGTCATGCAATAAAAATAATATATCCGAAAGCAAGAATCCGTCATATGCGGTTGGGCATAATGGCAATAGAGAGACAGTGGTTAAATCTGGTGCAGCTAGACCTACAATAGATTTTTTACAATCGGAGCAGGCAAAGAAAAAGCACAGATTTCAGAAAAAGTATGAGCAACACGATTGGATAGAATATTCTGTATCAAAAGATGCCGCATTCGGGTTCTCCTGCAGATTTTTCGGCTCACTTGATAAGTTTCGAGTTTATCTTTCTAATTAAGGCCAACTTAATATTCATGATTAAGGCCCTTTTTACACGAGCGAGGATGGAGGAGCAACCAGATCGTGGGATAGCAGAGATTATTACCTTAATCCAGGGGTGTGCAACCTTTTTCACTGGGGGGCCACTTTCGAAAATTTTAACAACGTCGAGGGCCAGTCACCGCCAAATATGTATAAAATTATAAAATGCAAAACACAACCCGTGTGTTATGTTATAAATTATTATATAGCATCACATACAGTTAATGTTGGTTTTGAGGCTAGAAAGTTACAACACAACGTCCTTGACCTCTTGTGTGGTCGATTCGGCTATGAAAAGAATCGGATTTTTGCGTAAGTCATAGACGGTACAAATAGCTAAATAAATCGATTTAAAAAAAAAATTTTTTTGTCCTGCCATCATCGAGGGCCACATTGACTGGCCTGGAGGGCCGGATTGTGGCCCGCGGGCCGTGGGTTGCACACCCCTGCCTTAATCTAACCCCTCGCGCTAGTTAGAGCAACGGCGGCGCAGCGTAATTTCAAGTTGTAATGATTTTTAACGAAAGCATAAACGCCAGTAGACTAAAACAATACTGAGATCTATGATGAAATTTAGTACAACAATCATTTGCTCATGGCTGTTTTGGCTTATCATTTTGAAAATTTCAGGCCTATGTTATTTCTGCAGTTGGCTGTTTGGATGACACATTTACCAAATATAGCTTCAGCAATTGGACAAATGCTTCTAATGGAAGTTGAAAACTCGCCAAACATGCTAAATTAATTATGCATTTGTTTTCTAATATAGCTTTGAAAAAAGCTGTTTGAGCCATAAGCTTTTCGTGACGCTCTCATCAGTGGCGGTATCGCGTCAAAAGGGAAGATTTGACGCGATCTTCCCTTTTGACGCGATCTTCCCTTTTGACGCGATACCGCCACTGATGAGAGCGTCACGAAAAGCTTATGGCTCAAACAGCTTTTTTCAAAACTATATTAAAATTCTGTACCACCAACAAGATTTTTGTATTTGTTTTCCTTGAGCAAATGCAAAATTTTAAGTCAGTGACGCCAATTGATATCCAGTTGAATGAAGCTGCTCGCGGAATGAGAAGACAAGAAAAAAGGCATAAGAATAACCACCAAATTATGTTTGATGTCATTCGACATCTAGCTAAGCAGAGTAATCTTGCAACTGATGACATTTGCGATAAGAAACATGCTGTTAAGTACTTTTCAATTTGATGCAACCAGGAAACGTCAAATAAAATCTTTATGTTTATTATTTTGCGATATATTTTTGATTTTGATTTCACAGCAAATGTTACACTAGCAATACTGAGCGAATTTAATTTTCCTTCAAAAAACCTGATTGGTAAAGATTTTGATGGTACCACCGTCAAGTCAGGCAAAGAAAACGTGTACATCAATATTATTTTGCAGCCACAACGATTTAAGATGGCTCAGAATGGGATCAGCTCTGCAGCAATTTTTCTCGCTTAAAAAGGGAAACTGAACAATATTTAATAAGAAAAGACGGCCACTGCAAGAGCTGTCAAATACTGTGAGAACAGCAGGCTTGGCTGTTTTGATTGATATAACAAAGCATCTAAATGCGCTGGACAGTACCCTTCAAGGATACAACGCAGTGATTAGCGAACTGTACTCACACAAAAAACCTTTAAAACAAACCTAAAATATTTTCAGAGACATTTGTCGCAAGCGGACCCCAGCACAACGCATTTTTAGCTTTTCTGGATGTCACTACTGGTAGTTTGTGTGTAGAGACAGGTGCAGAAGTTCTGATATTCATTGCCAGCGAGTTCAGTGACCGCTGTCGGGATTTCGACGCAGTTAAAACTGCTTGTTGCTATTCACTTCTCCTTCCAGCGCGAACCCCGATGAAACTTCAAAAAAACTGCAGCTGAGCTAATTAAGCTTCAGTGCGACAACAACTGCTGCAGCCGACAGCAGCAACTTTTTCTCTAACCTTTTCCCAAGCAGCTAGTTGAAAGAAAGTTTCCAGAAATGCGAGCGTTTGCAAAGAAAATCTTGAGATTGTTCAGCTCAATTCATCTGTATGAACAGACTTGAGATTAAAGCTCTTGCCTATGTAATATTTTACGCTTAAATACCACTACTCTTAAACCACACTTCACCGATGTATTGAAGTCAAGATCTCAGTTTCATCCTTCACATTAACATACTTCTGTTTCACAAAGTTTTTGCAATTTTTAATTTCTGCTAGAAATGCAGAGAACTTGTGTGACGTGATTTGCTAATAAAAAATATTCAAACTAGAAAATTGTTTTCTTGTGTGAAAATTAACAACATTAACTAACGCAATGTCAATATGCATCTTTTGTGGTACGAAATAATGTCATCAAAGGTTGTTGGTTCTCAGCACCCCAACGCTATCAAGTCTGGCCCTCCTGGAAAAAAGTTAGGAAACCTTGCTTCAGAGTACCGTCTCTGTGATCAATGCTAAGATTGTTTACTCCATTTTGAAACCTTCCGTAGTTCTCAAACCTTCGGACGTGGCCTAGTTCTCAAAATACTGGAGATATAAATTCACTTACTAAAAACGAAATTGACTCGAAGAAGGCAGAAACTTTGCAAAATCCATCTGATTGTCGTTTATCATCCAATTCGCCTAAACCGGCGCGATGGTGTAGTGGTTAGAGCGTCCGCTTCCCATTTGGCAGACGTGGGGTTCATTTCCCAAAGTAGAGTCATATCAAAAGCCTTCAGAAAAATGGTATTCACAGCTTCCCTGCTTGGCGCTCAGCAGAAAAGGGATAGTGTGGAGAACAGGCCGGTAAGCTTGCTTATTGTGCCCTGGGACGAGGCACTTAACGAGATGCCTCCATTTTTGCGTGGGTGGCATCAGGTGGTGAGGCCGAGCAGTGTACCCATCGTGGTGGCCCAGTCTGACGAAAGACATGAAAACCGAGCATGAGCTCATACGCGTGAATGAACCAAATTTGTCCCGCCCAAAGTTTGTCCAATTCGAAGAAATAAACTAGATTTACCAAAACAAAATATCGCAGCTCTACGTTCTAACTTAGCAATATATATCATCTGAAACCACACTTAACAAAAATTAGTTGCAACTTGTCTATTATTATTGTTATTATTATAATTTCTTTTGGTGCTTTGCAACAACTCAAGTTTTTTTAGATCGCAGTAGACTTAAGTAGAAAAATTCAAGTTTATCATAAATTATATGAAACACCGAATTAGGATCTAGGACAGGGGTTCTTAACCGGGGGTAAATTTACTAAATCATACAAAGCAAACTATATTTTTTACTATTAAAAAAGTGATAGTGTTGCACTGGATTATGATCAAATATATAGTTTAAGTAAGTTCTCGTCTTTTTATTTTATATCTACGCAAGTGTACTACCATACTGTGCTACATTTTTACTCTTCACAACGTAATTTGGACTTTGACCACAAAGTCGGTTACAACTTTGCTAAGATTGAAACTTTCTTTATTTCGCAATAAATTGCATTGTTTTCACAATGGGTAGTCCGTTGTGTAGCTCCATTTGTCTCCTACTTCTTCATAGCATATTAAACAGAAGACAAAGAACAGACTGCACTGTAGAGATATTTTGCAAATAAATTATTTTGCAATCACTAAATACAGGTTTTAAGTTAAACAACCTGCAGTTATTATGTCCAAGAAGCGAACATATTTAGAATCATATGTTGACTTTGGGTTAGACTTCATTGCGACAGATCATGTTCAAAAACCTCAGTGTATCTTTTGCTCCAAAGTGCTTGGTAATGGTTCCATGAAGCCGTCAGTTTTAAAAGCTCATTTTACTTCATGCCATTCTACACATGTACATGACGACCATAAGTCTTTGCTGGCCAAACGTGCTCGATTTCGTGCTGCAGGAACACTACCGAAATTCTGTTCCGCAGACAAAGCAGGATTGGAAGCATCATATCGTGTTGCTTACAGAATAGCAAAAGAAAAGAAGCCACATACGATTGGTGAACGACTTATCAAACCGTGCGCAATGGAGATGGTTGAACTTGTTTGTGGAGTAGAACAAAAAAGAAAACTTGAGAAAATTGCTTTGTCAAACGATACAATACGATGTCGAATAAGTGACATGTCACAGGATATTTTAAATCAGGTAGCAGACGAAATTCGAGCAAGTAAAGCAAGAATTAGTCTTCAGCTAGATGAGTCAACTGACGTGTCGAACTGTGCATATTTATTGGTTTACTGTCGATATGAGCATGCTGGCGAGTAGAAAGAGGAATTCTTGATGTGCAAAAGTTTGGAGACGACAAGCAAAGGGGTTGGGGATAACTTTTTTCAACAAAATAATACATCCTGGAATCATGTGGGTTCTCTTTGCACAGACGGTGCCCCTTCTATGCTCGGTGCCAAGTCAGGCTTTCAACTCTGGTGAAAAAACGCGCACCGCACATTATATCTACTCATTGTGCCCTTCATAGACATGCACTGGCAAGTAAAACCCTTCCAGAATACTTGAAAGCAGAATTGAAGCATGTGATTGAATGCGTGAATTTTATCAGGGCACGTGCTCTTAATCATCGTCTTTTCAAAGTGCTTTGTGATCAGGTGGGATCAGAACACACTGTTCTCCTTTACCACACAGAAGTTCGGTGGCTCTCTAGAGGTCTCGTTTTGTCTCTAGTTTTCGAACTGTATGGTGAAATCGAGTCTTTTCTTGAAGAACGCAAATCCCCATTGAGTAAGCATTTTGACGACAACAAATTTATTGGTGCATTGGCTTACTTGGCAGACATTTTTTCAAGTTTGAACGAGCTCAATGTGCAGATGCAGGGAAAAAATGTTACCACTATAGATGTACGTGATGAAATTCAAGGCTTTCAGACAAAATTGGATTTGTGGAGTAGAAGAGTTCAAAAAGAAATTTACGCAAATTTTCCGACGTTTGATAATTGGAAAGTCAATAAAAGTAGCAAGGAGATTTTTGACCTCGAAGTCGAGATATGCCAGCACCTTGCCACCTTAAAAACAACTTTGACGGTTACTTTGAAGGTACAATTACCTACAGTACTGCTCCTTGGATAACTCATCCCTTCGAAGCCAAGTTAGAAAGTATTACTGACGATGATCTTTGCAAAGATGAGTTGATTGATCTTCAATGTTCAACGACGCTTCATTCCAAGTTTATGTTGTGCAATGGTGACTTTTCCAAGTTTTGGTGTGGATTAGTCGAAGAGTTCTCTATGCTGACTAAGCGTGCATTTGAAGTTATTATACCTTTCGCAGCGACTTATCTGTGTGAAGCAGGATTCTCTTCACTGTTGACTATTAAAACGAAACTTCGATCTCGCTTAGTTCCCAAAGACGACATGCGAGTAGCTCTTTCAACGACTGCTCCGAGAATCTCAGAAATTGTTCGTGGAAAACAAGCACAAAAGTCTCACTGATTAACTGTTGAAACTGTGTGTCTTAACTGTTAAAATAAACGAAAATTCTTTAACATTCTTGTGTGCTTTATCATAGCTATCTAGGACATTTGAGCATGGCTATATTTCTTAATATTTTCACGAGACCCCGTCAAAAACAATCGCGTCTTCGTTTACTAAAAACACTTTTTATGATATTTGCTGTGGTAAACAAGACAAAAAAGGATGCTTTACACTTATCACAAGGGGCCACCAAGAGGGTGGGGTAAATTTTACTTTTTTCATTCGGCAAGGGGTAAACGAGACAAAAAAGGTTAAGAACCTTTGATCTAGAAAAATTAATTTTTAAAACGTGTCATTTGTTTTGCAAGATACAGAAATTAAAATGCATGTTGTCTGCACCAATATCTGTCGCCCGATATTACTACACACAACCAACTGATAAAAATAACACTGAGAAAAATAAAAAATAAGTAAATTCCGCATTTTACTTCATATAAGGATTTCCACATTTCATCAAAACCAATCTCGATTTTGCGAAAATTTAAACTAAAAAATGAACGCTTAAAGTACTGTTCCAACAAATAATAATCCAAGAAGTGCATTAAATCAAAGTAAAGGTATGCAACAAAAACGTGATGTCTGACGAGAAGAAAGTGCTGCAACAAAAAATCCCGGTTCAAAACTGCTACAGCATTACGTTATCTGAACTTATAAGATTCGATCGACCGTTTGTGTAAACATTATTCTGAATATAGCCTACTTCAAAGCAGGATCACGTGTAGCAATTTTTCACTATTTCCGTTACTTCAATATTTAATGGGAAGGTTGCATATGGCGTCACACCTTTGGTGTGAAAAAAAGTGGCTGACCAAAAGCTGTATTTTATGCCGGAAAGGCATAGGGCAAACATCAACTTTATTGGTTGGTTTGAAAACGAACGTGAAATTAAATAAACATTGGAGCGAATTCATGCTAGTTTGTACTCGGAAACAAATATATTTGATCAAAAGCGATGTGGTTGAGATTAAGCCTTTCATGGTGACTTCAAGCTCAGTAAGGTGTACAATTTGCCAAAAAAATTGGCCTTAAGAGAAGTATTATCTAAATATCATTTATTCTTTTTTTAAAAAAATAACTCCATTCCATTTAGATACCCGTAATTACATTAGCAAAATCAACCATAATTACTGCTGGTACTGAAAGTTCTTTGATTATCCTTTACTAGGTTCGGCAGCCAAGGCCACAGCCTTAAAAAAACTGTTCAAGGAATCGTTAAGATCATAAAGTTGCATCTGATATATCAATGTAACTGGCCTACTTGTCTTTCTGGCAAAAAGTTTCAAAGAACTATTGATTTTACCCATCAATATCTAATCCAACATATGACAAACGGTACAGAAGTCTCCCTGTTATCCAGGTTAAAGTATGATTTAGGTTTGAAGTTCTTCAATATGCTTTTACAATTTAATGTACTGTATAAGTGGTACATCACAATTAATTCAAAAATCAGTATTTCCAAATATGGTTATTATGAGTATTCAAATATGAAAACCTATTTGTTGTTTGTTTCCGTCAACCCTTTCGAGGTCTCTGCAACACGCTGGTGGTTGAATAACTTGCCGTCAGAAAACCGCAATAAAGGCAGTAATGATGGCAGCAGTTTTTGAATTTGTTGACCGACGATTCTTTACAAATAAATTCAAATGCATCAACATCACCGTCCGTCAAAGTCGATCTCCTGGTGGCTTCATGAACTGCCTTTCTTCATTCGTTCCTAGTTGTTGCAAATTTTAGAGTACAATTAGAGTACAATCCACATGACGAGTGGTTAAATCCAATAAAATGCAACACAGAGACACTTCGATGTAGTTAAAACGAAATCCAAAACATTGGCGGACTATCAGTAAATTTTCTTATATAGTAAATTAGGTTACGCTCAAAGCAGTGGTGTTTCCAATTTAACTTTTAACTTACAGTACAAATGAAACGCACGGTTCAATAATATAACTAAGAAGTAACTTATAATGGATTTGTGGCACCATAGGGGAAGGTGAAAAAATACAATTTACAAACAACATAGGATGTTTTAATAACTGAGGTAAAATAATTAACACTATTAAAGCTGGCTACCAAGCGGCCTACTTGTTAAGCCCATAAAACTAAACAAACTACCAGCAATCAAGTCAATAACAAGTCACCATTAACACTTCTTACTATACTTTGACTTCAGATTCATTCCATAACATCAGTAAACCTATTTGACGTTTGTTAAACTACTGTCTATTTTACCTATTAATATTTCATTCAAAAAACGATATCACTCCTATTCAATTCAATGCATAAATATTAAAATTGGTCAACCACTCTTTTCGAAAGCGAATTTTGATAACGTTTGACCACCTGAATGAAACCTTCCTAGTATTGAGGGTAGTTGAGTATCCAGCATATTATTTGTGACTTAAACAGAGTTTGATAGATTTCTGAGAAGTTATTTTGCAGGCCAAGTAAGTACATATTTACGCTAAAGTGCACAGATCCTTCACCTCTGTGCGCCCTCCATTATTTGATAAAAATGTTTGGGAATTCTTTCTCATTGAATGATTTTTTAACCGGCATGACTATCAAAATGTTGTTAAAGTTACTTTCATAAAATAATTGCCAAACTAAACAAAAACACAATTAACGCGTTTGATCGTTTTTGAATTAATATTGTATAACATGCAATTAGTTTTCAAAACCACCTCTTTAATAAAAGTAACTTTCAACTACTATGCTGCTTGCTAATATTTAGACAATCCAGTAGCGTAATAGCAATCAACCAGGTTAATGAGGGTGCCTAGGTTCAAAAGAGTTACAATATAAGGTCACTAATTTTCCAATCTTTGTGTTTTCAGTTGTAGGCCAACATTTTAAACTACATACTGTAATTATATTTATAGTACGCAGTAGTTGATGTTAGATATCGCACGCAACAGAAGTTCACTTTTTTTAAGGTCAGTTTATCAGCAAAATGCTAACGTGACCCCGCGTACCCTGGGCGGCTATAGTCAAAATATCTATATTTTTCTTATGCAAGCTCTGGCTTCAACCGAACTAACCTAAGTATATTAGCGCTTCGCATGATAACAAGGGAGAGCATGTGAGGTCGCACGCTTTTAATTGGCAAGACCTTTAGAAAGTCACAAAAAAATGCATTAAAGTTTAAACATCTCTGGCACGCAAAGTTCATTTTCTTGTGGTGCTCGCGGGAAGCCCGCCAACCTTTGCCGATCTGAATCAACATTCGAACTTTATCACGAATACGTTCATCGTGCATTGTTAAGTAGAGTCATCAGCATCTGACAATCAGTCCAGTACTGTGTAACATTGGTGGCAAAGCATTGCCAGCAATAGCCGGGTCGCACAACATATTTTTGGATTGTTTATATTAATAACGTCGACATATAACGACAGCCAATATTACGATTCGCTTAAGAACTGCAATAACGTATTTAACGTTTTTAGAATGAAAGGAGTTGACGCGGCATTTGCATGTCAAGGCTCAATGATGTTTGGGTCATGACGGAGCAATCACCTTCTGCCCTCTCTTAAACTTCTTGTTCCCGCAAGTGGCCTCATTTCACAAGCAATCTTCATGCATGATGAAGTAAATTGAAATTGAAGGCCAAGCAGGTACATGACGTATAATTAAAGCAAGGTGTTTACCCCCTAGCATGCGAATCAAGACTTAATGTCACGTTTCGTTTAGCAAGGTTAAATATCACGACAAAGTCAAAGAAACTGTAATGATCCGACTTGAACTACCGAGGCAGAAGTAAAATGTGTATTTTTTGAGAATTGTGCACCTTTTTACGACGGACAAGCAATACTTATGCATAATGAGGCAAACTGAAATTGAAGGCCAAGCAGGTACATGGCGTGTAATTTAAGTAAGGTGTTTACCCCCTAGCATGCGAATCAATGAATGAATAAAAGGTCACGGTTTTGTTTAACAAGTTTAAGTATCACGAAAAAGTTAAAGAAATTGCAATGATCCGACTTGAACTACCGAAGCAGAAGCAAAATGTGCATTTTTCGAGAATTGTGCACTTGTTTAAACCACGTTTGTCATTTTCGCAAAGTTTATTTTTTGAGTGCACGCTGTTGTCGTATATGCTAGCAGCCTGCTCTAGGCTACGCTATTATAGCGAGGCTGGTAAGCCAATCATCGAACACCGCAGTAGTCAAAGTTAAAAACAAAGCGAAATTCAAGTCTTATCGAATTTGAGAGCTTTTCTGAAGAAGATTGCAGATTATAGATTAATAAACCGATTCCACGATCGGTGTCGGGTTTCATTGAGTCTCATCAGACGGACTCAGACTCACGTTTGAACTCAGTAACTTTGGCGTAGCATATCTCCTCTAGGTGCGCGATGCGCCATCGGGTTGCAGAGTGGCAGATAAACAATTTCTACTACAGTAGGCGCCGCTTATTATCACCATGAATAATATGACCAGCCGCTTATCATGATCAATTTGGTACGGTCCGGAATTTCTCCATTTAAAATTCTCCGTTTAATATGACCAAATTTCGGATAATATGACCAACATTTTCTCCATCTTTCTTGTTACAGTACAGTATTTTTTCCCGCCACGCACTTATAACTTCGCCTTTTCAACATATTGTTACACACTGTACTAAATTTTACCGTCACTTGTAGTGTTACAGTACTGTATTTGTTTTACTGCCAACGTCACACTGTAACTTCGGGTAAACGATGAATTTGACGGTGTTTGGACTTCTTGCGGCTTACGGCGTCGATTCAGGTGCGATTATGGCGGCTTCGGTTTTTATAACCATTCGGATATTATGACCAAAATGGTCTGGTCCCAAGGTGGTCATACTAAGCGGCGTCTACTGTATATCAATCCAGCTTTGCCTACAACTGCAGACTGATTATTACTCGTTGCATTGTTGTAAATCAATTCTTTTGCTTAACTGCTGTAATTGAACAAACGGCTAAATTATATTTACAGATGATAAAAAATAATTTTTACCAAAGCGCAGGCATATTTCCCGTCATTCACATCCCAAGCATTTGGTTAGCCGGTGTACAGTTTGACCCGCGTTGTAGACGTTAAGTGCGAGAAATAACTGTTTAATGATGAGGCCACTAAATACTTTATATCTTTATAGGGACTTGATGAGGTTTGGGACGCATCTATTGCCTACAGCAACTTCGTAATCAAATGCTGATACTACCTGCTGTGGTATGAAAGAGCATATACGTGTTATTGCTAGTTGCTAGGTACCAATTTTCAAGGCGATCTCCTATTAAGAAGGATCTGCCTCCAGCATCACACCAAGGTAAAATAGAAGATTTTGCTCAAAAATAATCACCAACATCATACAGTACCATACAGCAATCTATTAAAAAGTAACCTGTATATTTTGTAAAATGGTAAAGTCTTAACAATGATTCTACACCTCTATTAGGGCTTACCGATGTGACTTGTTGTCCATGTCATGTGTGTGGTTAAATGAGACCCCCAAGATATAGGTATTGCGAGGATCGTAACTTTGTCCGGTGGGGCCCCGATGCAAACATCTATTATGGGGCTCTTATTTTTTTTCCAGTACTTAATATTCAATTGAGCTACTTTTCTCAACACAGGAATCATTGATGACTCCGTGTTATAGAAAGATTTTTCAATTAAAATAATGAGACAAAAAAGCATTGAGCTAACAGGTAAAATGGGCTAAAGCTAAGTTTACTGTACCTGCAAATGAAAGGCTTTAATTGGAATAAGATTTCACCAAGGTTGTACGGTTCAACATAATTTTTGTGATTGCAGTGTATTCAAATCGAAATAATGGCAAAGCAAGAATTTCGTGGGGGCAAGCTGCAACAACAATTTTTTGATTGTTTAACAAAAGTTTAATCAAATACACGTCGCAAACCAAATTCATTTTATAATGACAAAAAAAATTATTTGCAATCTTTTTAGGCAAGGTGCTTTGTGAGCACTATTAATGATATTTCAGCAAAATGAAGATGTGCTATGCAATGCAGATAAATTGCTTAACCCAAAAAGAATTAATGTACAGTACACTGACATCACCTCAAAAGACACAAACTAATAAAACACAATACGTTGAGGCCAATTAAGCAGACTACCGTAATTTACTTGCGGGTGGTTGGAAACTTGAAAATTTTCCGTTTTGTTTTTGCACTAGAGAGCTGCTGGATAACTTTTCTAAAATTTGAACTTTTATTTCATTCATTTTCTGTCGATAGCAGAGCCAAACCGCTAAGTCTCTCTTAGAATATGGAGTTTCGAAAAAAGTTTTTGATGAGTTTGAATTTAGAAAAAGACCTCTCTGCCGTAGCAGTTGTTACAGGTACTGTCATGTACATCATGTATGCCGTACAAATGTCAGGATAAGTTGTGGCAAGTGATATATTTTCAACAATCAAAAAAGAGGCCATTTCTTTAGCAGATTTTAAATGGGCAATCTTTTCTCTAAACGACGTTTTGATGGTGGGCATTTGGCTAGGAAACAACGGAGAGACATTATCAGAAAATCTGTTTGAAAATTTTCTTGCTTCAACCTCAAGATCCAGATGAGAAGCATTTGATAGAAAACTTGGTTACAAAAATTGGTATGACGTCACCACTGATTTCATTCCGTCAAAGCGATTAATTAGTTGGCAAGAAAGTTTGCCCATCATCAGAAGAAATACAGTTACGCAAAATCGTTTCTTTGGATCGCTTAACGTTATTCCTTAGGATATTTCATCGAAGTAGACTTTTGTTTTCTTTGCTTTTTTGTTTAAAAAGTGTCTTGGCAAACCCCATGCAGAAGCAATAGTGGAAGCTTCGTTTAGTACTGCGTCAAAACTCCTTCTGAGACTGAACAATGTCTTCAGCAGAAGTTTATGGGCAGAAATTAAGTTATTTGTTTTACACTGCATAGCTTTCGAAGGAATGTTGACGATCTACAAAATCTTGCATCGCACAACCAGCATACATACAAAGTTAAAGTCTTCTATCTGTTTCTTTATTGCCATAGTTTCATCTCTTTTCTTTGGCTTCGTGCCGGTAAGTATTATATGAGCCAACTATTTCATGACGTCACAAAACCTTTCCTTCAAAGCATAGACAGCATCGTATCGGCCAGACAACCAAATTGGATTTAGCGTTTTTAATGTAGGATTTAAGCAAGAACGATCATGGACATTCTGAAGCTTTTGCCACCGCACAATACCTTGTCCAAAAAATTATATAACGACTTAATGGTGTCATAAAATTGACGGGTACCAGTCATGGCTTCCATGGCATCTTTTAACACCAAATTTAAATTGTGCGAACCACAATGCACTTAGTCATCATGTAGAGCCACATCTTGGATCTTATGTAAGCTCGAGTACTTCCGCTTATCCCTGCAGCGCCATCATATCCTTGTCCACAGCAGTTTTTTATGCCAAGCCTTTTTGCTGAACGGAAATTGTTATCAGTTTGTGCAATCCAATAGCAGATGAATTCTCAACTTCGATAAATAAGGTAAACACTTCAACAACTTTCAGTTCTGATGGCGTTCCATCATCGTTGTAATCGATTTTGACGTAACGAAATACTTCACCTAACTGGTCATTTTTGCTGACATCTTGAGTCAAGAACAATGACAAAAAAGGAGCGCTTTGTAGTTCGTTTTTTGTATCACGGAGAACTTCTTCAGCTAGTACTGATATTAGTTCATTTTGTATCAAAGGGTTTAAATATTTTGCAGAACCTTTAGGTAGTTGTAAAGCTTTGTCTAAAACAGTGTCGTATTTGACAAGAAGCTGTATGATAGAGAGAAAATTGCCCGTGTTATTCTTCGAAAGTTCTTTACTGAATAATTTGTTGATAATGAATAACCACTTTGGAGCGGATCTTCACAAAAAGGTCCTTCAGGTTGTTTGGACCTGCTGCAATAATTACTTTCTTGATCTCTGAGTTTACAATAATGGTGGGAAAGTTGTCATTTTTGCTTGCATCTGATCTACCTTTAGAGGTATTGCAATTTTCTGTCTCACGAACGCCAAGAACTCAGTCACTAAGAGTTTCTGGCTGTTTCAGCTATTTTTCTTCTCTTAGCTTGTTTCTTTTGTGCTCCGCTTTGATAATTTCTTTTCATATCAAATTGCAGTCAACTAGAGTTTTACAATGTTGTTATTTAAAACCTAAAAAGTTTAATAGAATTTAGACAACGGTTAATAAAGTTTAACGTAACAAACTATCTTCGTTATTGTTTTTCCGGCTCACGAAATAGTACTGCTGCAAGCGTAAGGACTGCATTATGTCTAGCAAAAAGGATTCAAATAGAAAGCTCAAACCTGACTTTTCAATCACTCAAATCACAACTTCTTTCAACAAAAGAAGTTCATTGATAGAGATCACAAATCTGATCACTGACTAATAGAATGACATCCAGCACTCAGATGGTTAAACTAAATCTACGTAGCTTATGCAAATAGAATAATCATTATTCTCACAAACTGAGGCGTTAGATCGCACTAACCTTTAGAATTATAACTCCTGCCACACAGGCAAAACAGTAACACAACAAAAAGCTAACTTTCACAGCACAAATTACGAATTTACCTAGTGATATAAAGCGCGCAAATTTTATCAGAAAACATTAGTAACTTCGAGAAGATACTATATTTTCTTACGAATTATAGAAGCTGGTGTTAGCCTGTTTAAGATATTACTTTTAATTAATTGATATTAAGGCATATAGGCTAACTGCAATCAGTTGAATAAAACATACCACTTCCACGACCGGTTTCGTTCCTAAAATAATTCGTTAATTAGTTCCTAATATAATAAAATTATATTTATATAAAATATACTAATTATGTTATATATTATTATATTATTATATATATTATATTATATATATATATAAAATTATACTAATATAATAAAATAGTTCCTAAATATAATAAAATGTTCCTAATATAATAAAATAATTAGTTCCTAAAATAATTCCTAAAATAATTTCGTTCCTTAGGAACGAAACCGGTTGTGGAAGTGGTATGTTTTATTCAACTGATTGCAGTTAGCCTATATGCCTTAACATCAATTAATTAAAAGTAATATATTTTCTTAGTTAATTATTTTACGACGATACAAGCCAGCCAGACAGTTATTGTTACGTAACAAAGCACTAAGTAAAAATGCTGGTAAACAAGTTATGTAACTTGTGATACTATTAAGTAACTGGACTATGGTGGAAAATTTTAGAATTATCTCGAAACCATTACGCAACATTGCGTATGGCGACATCTAAACTTATCAACAATTACAAGGCAAAACTTACCAACAATTACAAGGTAAAATAAAGCGGATAGATATGATGCTATATAATCATTGTAGCTTAAACTCATTTTACTAAACAGACTTGAGTGGGGATAGCGTACCGATTACGTCATGACTACGTCACAATTAAAATGAATACGTTGCAATCAAAACTTTAAACACATTAAGAAATACTGCAAATAAATTAAATGATTAAATATAAATTAAAATTATTGATATAGTGTGACATTTATCAATGATAATTTACTTGAGTTTTTAACGAAAATATTTTGCAATAAAATGTAGCAATGCGGGTGCCTGGTGCGTTGCACCGGCTGCACCGGCGGTAGTTACGGCCTTGGATATTACTGTATCATATTGTTTTGCATTGCATCATTTTTTACACCCACTGGAAAATTGTTCTTTTTCAGCATTTGTATTATTGAGTGTTTTTAAAACCCGCCTGATGAGACCCAATGGGGTCAAAACCGATCGCTGATTATTGATATGAGGTAATATATTGCTGTACGGTGCCGTATGTTGTTGCCTATCATTTTTGAGCAAAATTTTCTATTTTACCCTAGGAATAAAATGTGTTTCAGTTACAGCCAACTAAATCAATATTAAATAAATTAAAAGTATAGCCGATGACATTTGTATAGGCGACGCAGGAAACAGAATAAATCGATACTGATACTCGTTTCTTTTAAGCAATGATAATTTGATACTGATATCGATACAAAAATGTCGAATGATGCTATCGCCAATACGTGTATCTAGATACAGCCAATCTATGCTAATAGAAAAGCAGAAATCCGTATACGAAGAACTGCATTTTTCATGTGATTTTATATTACACGATACGGAACTTCGGTTTAACCTTAGCATAAAAAGCAGAAGTGTGGGGCGTTACAAAGAAAGCATTCCCTATCTACTACTTAACAGAGAAGACAAACAAGTTTCTTGAAAAACGGAAACCAAATTTTACGTTTATAGTTAAATTTATCAGCAAAGTAATTTCGCTTGGAGTGCAGGTCCCAGTGTGAGCCATTAGTGAATAACTAGCCAGCTCTACCGGTGGCGCCCGCAGGGCCCCACCAACGATGTCGATGTTGAGAATATTGTTTCAACCCGCTGCGTCGGCTTCACCCAATTGATATTTGTGAGAATACCAATAAAAAGTTGATGTTCTTTTGACGTAGCCTATTTTCGTTCCAAAATCGAATTAATTACAACAAACATTATAATGGATTGCGTATAGCCACCATATTTTCCACAAAGTTTTGGAAGTCATTGGCTACGTCTTGCTTGCACTGTTTACAGCGCAGGCGTACGTAAGAACTGGGCTTGAATATTGAATTGAAATAGCTAATTGAAAATCACGATTGAAATAGCTAACGATATCAAATACTTTTATTCGTTCATTTTGTGAAATTCATGAAAGCATAATTTCAAAATTGTGGGGTCGGTGTCGGTGACGTGATTAATATGTATGCATTTTCAGGAATAATTTATCAACTATTAGAACCACTAACTATACTTTTTTGTAATTGTATGCCTATTTTAACAACCTAAGGCTTCTGGCTGTGCACGTGTTCTTTTCTTGTGGCATAAACACAGCCATACGGAATGCAAACTAACCCAAAATAAAGTACTTAGATGACATATAGCTCGGCAGTAATATTTTGTTGTAAGTGATAAAACAAAACTATCTTTACTCCATCCTTTTGTTGGGGATTACCAATTTTTGCTTAAAGTGGGCTAATTTAAAAGTTTTGAAATACTTCATTTTTGAATAAATGTTTTTAAAAATTTTCATAGTTAATACCAACTAACCATGCTATTGAGAAAAAATTGTCTAAATGTATCAAAGCACTTATTTTCTATAAATTGCAATTTTGTGAAGCCCAGCCAAAGAGATTTGGAGTATTTTTGACCGGTAGGCTACATTTCAAAATTTGTAGAGACTTCATTTTTGATGATTTTTGTAGACAGATAATGCCGAAGAACCATACCATGCTTTTGTGGAAAAATAGTACAAATGTACCAATGAACTAACTTTTCATAAAAGTTGCAAGTTTGTTATGTCTAGTAGGAAAATTCTTCAAGCAAAAACCGAAAATGATGAATGGCAATCAATTTTCATCGGCCGTTATAAACTAATCCTTATCCCTAACTAATTTGACTCATACATTGCTGGAAAGCTGGTTTTCTAAGATTTCAAAACCTTTATGTATTAAACTTACCTGGTTTTATTCAGTTTAACACTTTTTGTGAGGGAGTAAAAAGTTACAGCACAATATTTTTATTAGTTTAAAAACCAATAGCAAAGATACCAGTTATATATTATTGAAATTTCCATCCAATTCCGTTTAATTTGTTAAAACAATTTTGAAAATCGGTTGAGAAATAAGGTCACGAATCAGTTTGTTTGTAAAAATTTTTTAATATTTGAAAAACACGTTCATATGGCTATGTCTGGTAGCGAGAGACTGTGCTGATCGTACCAGACAGCATTACAACATCATAGAGCGACATTGAAGCGTGCACGAAAAAAGGAAGAAGCATGCTTAAAACGCCAAAAAAATGATTCTGTTAGTGCACTGTCAATTGAGCTTGAATTATTGTAGAGTTGTTTTTATCCAAAGCATCTTGTCAATATCTCCCGAGTAAGTTTTTAATCGCGTTTCTACGGTCAGTGCTTTTTGAGTGAAATTAAGAAAACAAATTTTACAACTAATTGATAATCATGACGTCACGTGAAATGTTAGATTTGTTTAAGTTGGTAACTCGGGTACTGGCTTTTGTTCAAGTTAAGAGCCGCTTTCGCCGGTAACAAAATGCAAATTACAAAGTTATCTTGATTGTAAAAATTGTCATGACGTTAATGAACCCCTTTTGACACTCACCCTGGGGTGGTGATCAATCGTGCCATGTTTCATGGTTGTACGTCAGGTAGTTTTGGAGAAACGAAAACGCACGCGCGCGCGCACACACACACACAGAATAGCGCTTTTTATTACAAATCAGAGGTGACCATACTTGTTTCACGCTGGAGTGACATACGACGCAAACACAAGCAGAAAAAGGCGCACCGCTGGGTCATATTTTTAATGCATCCAAATCGGTAGTGAAAACTTTTTTTGGAGACTAGCATTATCAAAACCTGAATTGACGTATTTTACATCTAAAATAAAGATAACGATTTTTTTGGGGGAAGTCACTATTTTCAAATTGACATACTTTGCATCCAAAATGAAGAAAGAAACCTTTTTGGGAAATCACTATTTTCAGAGCTTGAATTCGCGTATTTTGTATCCAAATTATGGTTTTTTAAGGTGTGCTAATTGACATCAACCCTTGAGCTACATCAATGATAATGAAAACAATAGAAGTTAAAAGAGCCATATTTAAAGGTCCAAAGAGCCGCATGCCGCTTGAGAGACGTGGTTTGGCCACTTCTGATGTAGACGATAACTAGAACCGATCGATTAGTTTTCAAATTTAGTTATAGTAATGCAAGAGGCCAGCGATGCACTTAGCAAACTGCAGACAGTGACACTGTTTCGACCTATCAGGTCTCTTCAGTGCAGTTGGTGACCAATAAGAAGCTAGAGGCTTTTAATAAAGCATAGCTTAGACCGTCACACTTGTGGGACCAAATACTAGGTCCACTGTAGTGGATGGTCTGTCAACCTCTGCGAAGCCGTATCACTCGTGAATGAGTGGCGGTTGTCGCAGGTGCACTAAGTCTAACAACTGCTAGAACAATAGTGCTGTCACAGCCGGTTCAGCCGAATCAAAAATCCGCTTGTCAAACAATTCGTAATTATTCCTATTTTGTCGCGTTGGCATTTTTCTCTCTTATGTTGTTCTATAAACGTTCGACATTTAGCAGCATACAATGATTTAGTCTGTAATCCCAACAAGCTGTTACATTTCAGAATGTTAATTCCGCAATTGGTATTTCGTAACAACCTTCCCCGCCTTACTGCTTTATTTGTGTGTCTTAAGCAAACCACAAGCGTTTACGCAATTGCCTGTGTTTGCTTGAGTTCGAATGGGGTTGGACCTAATTTTTAAATTGCTCGGTTCCTGGTTAACCCTTTGAGGATCAAATATAGCAGGCATTCCTCGTATGTCGAGTGTAACGATATTTCAATCAGATCACTTCGTTCTTTCGACAAATTTTTTATTCAAATTTAACGTTTCGCTCCCCTTAGTTATCGGGGAGCTTCTTCAGAACACGGTAGATGTTAATAATGTGACATACAAACTGTACAACATAAAAATATAAAGACTACCTGTATTACTAAACACTAAAAATTATTTATCAACAGGGCAGGCAATCACGTGATAACAAAAACATTGTTACATCACAGATACAGGAGTGGCCAAGTGAAAAGTGTTGTGAGAAACATAAGACATTACTTATTGGAGACGAACACACTATAAACAGTCGGAAAATTCGCACCATCATTGCGATTAATAACATTACATGAACAAGCCTTTTGATTTATCAAAAAACTTTCCGCAACGCGACGTCTGTATGCATGTGATTCTGACTTCAGAATTTTGACATTATCCCAATCTATTCTATGATCGAATTCCATAACATGTTGACTCAGCGCTGACTTTTTAGTGTTAAAAGTCTTGACCGCATCAACATGTTCCCGTTTTCTGGTTCTAACACTACGTCCTGTTTCACCTACATACACAGCATTGCAATCCCGGCAAGAAATTTGATACACCAAACCACGCTTTTGTTCAAAATTAATAACATCTTTAGGTTTGCGAAACAAAGAAGACAATGTGTGATGTGGTTTTAAAGCCACTCCGATACCAACTTGAGTCAAAATTCGGCTAATAGGTTCGGAGACACCTTGCACGTAGGGAATCGAAGTGAACCGCTGCAGTTTTTCTGTTTTTCTAAAATTATGATTTTTCAAGTACTTCTTAAAACTACATTTGTTACTGGGAAATCCGTTATTTTTTAAGGTTTTTGTTATGTGATGAAACTCTTCAATCTTTTTTTCGTTATTGGATATGATACTGTTGGCTCTGGAGAATAATGTACGAGCCACACTAACCTTTTGATTAACCGGGTGATGAGACGAATATTGAAGATACCTGTCCGTGTGTGTTGGTTTCCTGTATACGCATGTAGCAAGGGATCCATCTTCCATCTGTTGTATGCTTACGTCCAAAAAGGCTAATTGTCCTGATTTTTCCAATTCTTTAGTGAACTTTATTGAAGTAGATATAGTATTTAAGTAATCATGAAAGGGCTCGACCTCAGTTTTTTTCATAATAGCATACACATCATCAACATAACGTAACCATAAAGACGGAGGATTCAAATACGTATTCAAAGCTGTTTGTTCAATGTCTTCCATAACCATGTTTGCTATTATTGGTGACAAAGAAGAGCCCATCGGACAACCAAAAATCTGTTTATAAATGACGTCATTATACACAAAAAACGATGATTGTAAACAAATATCTAGTGCTTCCATGATTTCCGGCAATGCAAGGCTTGTTCTTTCTCCCAAGGTGCAATCATCGCCGACTCTATTAGCCACAATGGTTTTGGCGGTTATAAGTGGAACCGAAGTAAACAAACTTACCACATCAAACGAAACTTGTGATTCAGATTTGCCAAGTTTGATGGATGAAATCAATTCTACAAACTCAGAGGAATTCTTGACAGTGTATTGGGTATTTCCCACTAAGGGAACAAGAATTTGCTTAAGGAATTTGGCAAGCTGGTAGGTAGCTGTACCAATGAAGGAAACAATAGGACGAAGAGGAACATTGGGCTTATGAATTTTTGGAAGTCCATATATTCTTGGCAAAACTGAATCACTACTACGTAAAGTTTTGTACAAATAAGTGGAAATCTTGTCGTTTTTGTATAACTTCCAGATGTAACGATTTAAACGCTTTTCAATAGAACAGATTGGATTTTTTAAAATTAAGGAAATCCTTTGAAATTTTTAAAATTTAAAAATTTTTAAGGTTAAATTTTTAAGGTTAAATTTAATTTTTAAGGTCTTTTTTAAATTTTTTTTTAAATTTTAAAGGAAATTTTTAAAATCCTTTGAGGATCATAAGATTCTAATTCATGAAATTCCTTCATTATTTGGAAACAACAAAATTACAATAAATTTCAGAAAAATGGTTGTTACGTCATAATGATACAACAATTAACAATGATGTAACATATGTGTTGCATTACCCCTCAAAGGGTTGATAGAGGTCATTGATTGCGTGGGGCACGTAAACATGAAATACAGTTGCTTTGCTTCAGTTTACAAAGCTTGCTTTTTCCACCATTTAAAACAAATTTCCTATTATTTTTCGTTTAATAAATAGAAGTAAATGCTTGGGCAAAAACGAAGTATCTTTCTGCTATACAACTTATTTTTGCAAAAATCATCAGTGCTTGTAAGCATAATGGAATTGTAAAAAGTACACTGTGCTGTACTTGAATAGCATATTTGTGGTTCAATGGAAATGAAACCGTCGTTTTATTATACACCAAATGTGTAAAATACCAACATTGTGTTTACAGTTTGCCTAAAATATGTAGGATTAGCCTTGCAGCACAGTGTTTCTTTTCATTTGCTATAATCATTCTGCACTCAGCACTTGATCAACCGAGGAACAGCTAATTACTTATGAAACTATCTTTGTCTTCTCATCGCGGGAAAAACCTTTTAGTTGGAATTGCCCGAAAGCGTCTTTTTAAAACTATTACGAAGAACCACTGCATTCAATGAAAGTAATGGACTTTCAAACTGTTGTGTCGCACCGCGCTGAGCTGTACAAGCATCTGTTGGAATCTAACATAATTGCTACGAAAATATTAATTGCAAATAATATCATATTATAACGGTTTGTGATAATAACAGTCAACGCTGATGAAAGCGCAGCAATTAACATTCGCCTATAGCTTCATCGGTATTTCTTTAAAAGGATATGTTTTGAAAACAGTTTGAACTGCTCAACGGACAGCCTATTTTATGTTGAAAAGGTCAATTCTATTAATATAGCGGTGCTGTTAAAAGAAGAAGAAGATACATTAGCAACAAGACCAACCTTACAAAAGATCCTTGAAATCAAGGAAAGATCTTATTTTTTCTCGAACACCATATTTTTCCAAATTTTTACAGGATTAACCTTTTGCGTGCATTGCAATGAAGCTTTTTTCAATAAAGATGCACTCGGACCACAGCTAGTTTACATCTGGCACTTTATTAGAGTTGATTGGCTATTTTATGTCACTAAAATATTTCGACTCTAATATTTTATCTTAACTTTAATTGGCCTTGTGTGAAAAATGCAATATGCCACTTTTCAACTTTTTTACAAATACTGTTGCTAAAAGACTGAGTCGAAAATCAGGTTTAGAATATTTGACACAATAATCGTGCATAACGCAGTAATGTTGCTTCCATGCCCATTTATAAACTCCAACCTGATAATTTTGCTCAAAAACAACTTTTTTGCGTTCATTTCAATGATGTTTCCACCTTGACAACCACTCTAACTTTAGATGAACTTTTAAGGCAAGGGGCAAAAAAAGCGTTAAAATTTCAAATCAGCAAAAACAAGCTGATTGAAGAAAGAAGAACTTTTTAGCTGATTGTGCCTGAACATATGACAGGCAAGCCTATAAATAGTCACTCAAAAATATTGGGTTTTGGGCCACTCTTCAGCATCAGGGCGACGGTGGCATTATTGCTTCTGCTACTGTTTCCCGGGGTGCAGTAAGGTGGAACGCGTGGAACGACGATGACACATTTTCTTTTGTCTTGAAAACGCATAACTACATTGCATAATGAGAGATCTTTTCAAAAATGCTTTGTAATTAAGTCAGTACATGTTAATAAAGCAATATCGTATTTAGCTTCTAGCCCAAAAACTGTAGACTAATGCATGCAGTAGATATATAGTAGATATATATATAGTCGGGCATGACTGAGAGATAAAAATAACGCCTACTTAAAGTCAACTCAAGATAGACTTTGTAGGCTTAGTTTCTGCTTCTGAAAGTAATTCAAGTGCACTATGTTGTGGTGCCATTTTGATCCACCTAAACTAAAATAGATCAAATGCTGGCAGAGTGCCAACGGCTATGCATCTACGATACAGCAACGGACTGGATTGAAGCTGAACTCAAAACGCATTGAAAAATTTATTGCCACTAGCGTTTCCACATTTAATGTTTTGCAGCTACTACATGACTGTTGCGTGGCATGAGGCAAACTCAAGAAGACAAGGATACAATGTTGCAACAAATTAAAAGCCAAACAGTTGCTCACTCGTTCAACAAGCAAAGTTGAGTGGTGCAAGATACTTCAAATCTTAATTCGATCAGTTCTGAGCTTGCAAAAAATTGAAGATACAATTTTCTAAAAAGATCACAAGAACTTACAAAAAATGTTCATTTTTTAAGGATGTAGGTAGCCTCATAATGTTTAAGAATTTTCAATGCATGAAAGAACAAAATACGTTCTAATCTGGTACCGTCCACAAATTTTTTGAATTCTTGCCGAAACTGATTCATGGTTCCAATTTACACTCAACTTTGCGGTACGCTAATTAAGAATAGAAAACGCGCATTGCTTGTTAGGAACAGTATAAGCAGCAGGTAGACTTGGACGCTCGAATTTTCAAATATGGTCACACTTTTGTTGAAGCTCGATGACTCGCAGTACATTAGCGTACTTTATTTTGTTGGTTGAAGACAGTTAGCAAAGCACATCATCTCCGCGCTTTGAGTGTGACTGAGTTAGATGCATGACTGCCATGGTGTTTCAGTCAACAACAACGCGAACTGATGTAAGTGAAAGTGATCTGTTGATGGTATCAACTTCATTATTAGCCATTTTGAAAACCAGACCGAAAAATTGTCGCAAACACATTTTTTATTTTGAACACAATTAACTAATTATTCTATAAACGTTTGATTTAAATTGCAATTGCTGATATTACAATAACAGTGGCGTTGTTGGCGTACGAACATAAATTGCATCATTGAGGCTAGTATAATAGGCCAAGGTAAACCACCTGTCGTCCAATTATCAATTAACCCGAATTATTTTTTTGAGATCATTACAATCAGATCAATTCGTTGGAAACCGATCAAAAAAAAATCGTTAAAAATCTTTCCTCAAAGTGATTAACTTGTAATCACAGATTATTTGATTAGATAATCTCATGTAATTTGACTGTGTTAGAATTTGAACCATGTAATTTTCAATGAGAAGGTATGCAAATTAAAGTCAGTAATTAATTTCGCGGTGTTTGTGATAAGCTGTGAAGGTGAGAGTCAATATATAAACAAGTGGAAATACTTTGGCAGGGGTCGTAGGAAACCAACTGCTCCAACTTTCAAATGTTACTTTAATTATCGGGTGCGGTTGGCAAACTGATTCGAAGCGCTTGATTGGAATTTAATTCACTGCCAGTCAAATGAAGTAATAGGCCAAGGGGGGCAATGTAACCAAGGCAACTGATTTTTCACCAATCAAGTTGTTGAAGCATTCTTACCATGTAGATATAAGAGAGATCAGTAATAATATTTTACCATGAAACAGTGCAACTGACAAAAAAGCTGTAGAATCTCATCAGAAAAATGGCATCATCTGTAAGCAGCTGGTATCTTCATTTTTTTCCAGGGAAAAAAGCAGCTTGTTGAGCATTCATGACGAGCAAGCAAATATGGATCACGCAAATTGTGGCAAACTTTTGTACAAATCATCAAAATCAGTCCTACGGGGTTAAAAATTCGAGCAATATAGCAAACTGGCGAAAGAACTAAATTTTCTTAGAGATAAAAGATACGAATTCTCTGGGTGCCAATAATGTGATATGTAAAGCGAAGTGTCGATATAACCGCAGTCGGTTGAAGACAATTTTACTACAAGCCTATCTGTAATTTTGCAAAATTTCCGATCAAGCAAATCGTAAATGCCGGTGTTAAAACCATGTTTTCATGTACTAAACTTTTGTCTTTCTTTGTCAAAAATGGCCGCTATTTTTTAGTGGTTGCCCTGTGCGGAACGCACACTCCTTCCTAAGCCACAGGATCTATATTCGCGCAAAATTAAGTTTCAAAACAGCACATGCATCGAGCCACAAATTTTTTACTTTGAAATTAGCATCAGCATTGAGATCTTTTTTCTGAGCTCTGCATAAGTGTGCAAGTAGAGTCAAGTTGTTCTATTCTTAACCTAGAAAAGCCGCACGTCTTTGATAATATCTTTTTTTGTGTGTCTCGTGACAAATGCAATAAAAAAAATCTCGATCATTAATCTTATGACGTGTTAGAAGCTCAGCATGGGCTGTGCATAGAATTAATAAGCATTAGCACCAAACTGTACCGCTAACTGCCTGGTGTCTAAAGCATCACTTACCTATGAAAAACAAACAAAAGTTTTCGTGAAATTGCCTGCTGCGGTGGCTAAAATAAACTCGCGCCTTCACGACGCTTAATTGGATTTCGAGCGATTGTAACGTAAAGTTGGATGATGTTTCGTCAGAACAAAAGGCCGACAACTTAACCACCTTTCAATCGAAATGATGTAAGATCGTAAAAAGAAGTAGTAGAAGATAAAAAAATTTAAAGAAACTTAATTAATGAAATAAATCTTTCTTTTGGAAGTCACGTACCACATTGTTCATCATTGTAGTTTGAAAATCAAAAGACTATAGAAAATATTGTAAATGCGAGAGAAAATGCTTTAAATAAACTATAAATCCTAGAGAAAATACTCGGATCATTGCTTTGAAGCTCCATAAAATAAATGTTGAGAGTGTTTGTGACAGAAGGCGATGGTTTAGCGTTGCACAGCGTTCCTTCGATATTGACTGCCTGTCTCTTAACGATTCACCGTTTTGCAAGCTGGAGCTCATTCGCGGCATTGGCTGGCATTAAAAAATCCCCGAATAATTCTTAGTCTTTCTCAATTTTTGTTCTCCCTACCTTTCTACTGTTTTTGTTTTTCACGAGTACGGTTTGTGATAGACTTCGGCAGAGTTTTCTTTTTTGCGTTTTTATTGTACAGCAATCTCTGAATGATTAAAAGGAAAAGTTATAAGTATTCAGTCTTCAGTGGTCTTGGGGAATTTTTTGTCTCTCTTTTATCTTCAATATGATAGATTTGCGCTAATGTACTGATGACATGTTTGGTGGAGATACAAGCTGATAAATGCCACTCGTCCATGGACCAAGAACGATTTGTTGAAAGAAAACACCGCCTGTTTTTATAGATTTGATGATTTGTTTAATTTATTGGCAATAATTTGTTGCAAATTTGGATCATTATCTACGTTTCCTTATAACAATTAAATTCATATTCAAAGAATAAGTATGTACGATGACGTACATCTTTTTCATGTTTGATCAGATAAGTGAAACAAAATTACTTTTATCTTTGTGATTGATGTCGCGAATTCTTCGATCTTCAAAAAAATCGAGTTGAAAGCAAAACACTAAACACTCTTAACTGTTAAAGTTGTTGCCAAGGTAACTAATATACGAGACGAGTGTTGTAATAACACAACTTGCTTTGATGTCGTGTGATTTTAGCCTGGTGGTGTAGCAATTGCATATTTTTAAAATTTGTGCCTATATGTTAATGTTGCTAAGTAGTGCGCGCGATGATATTTTCTTGGAGAGGTGAAGCTTCATTTCACTTGGTTCGGTGAAAAAAACAAGCCTACGGTGGCACCGACCAGGCCAACCGGTATATTACAAACAAACGCGAGCTTTGCAGTTAAAACTATACCGCTTTGTCAGGTGTTGTAAAATTGCAACAATGAGAAACACACGGTAAAAAATCTAACCAGCAATAGAAAAATTTATCAGTGGGCCTCGGAATTAATTACATAGGTACGGATGTTTTTAAAAGATACTATTACTGCGCTTTACTCATGTTTTTAGCTCATTACGAGGAGAGGCTCAGCTTTTGAGCCGGTTTAGCAAGAGGCAGTTTCACTGCGAGATCTCATCATTTTCTACATTCGACCTCGCAGTCTTTGCTTTGAATTTTCAGACTCACTTATATATTTTTTGTGGCTGGCAAGTATTTTTAACTTTCATTTCTAATTGCTGCTATTTTGCAGCACCTGACAAAACGGTAGTTTTCACCGCGAATGCACGTGTTTGTTCAGAACATACCAATTAGCGTTATGCGTACCACTGCGAGCTTGTTTTAGGTTTATTGTATTATGTCAAAAGGTAACACGGTTAACCATTCTAAATAGTTTTTTAATATAATTACCCATCCTGGTTTGAATGAAATGGCTTTGAATGCAATTTTTTTCTAATTGACGCCTTGCCTTCATATATCCTTGTGTAGTCAGCAGTAAACCCCGTCTAAAGTTTAAGAGAAAATAGCAAAAATCATTTTTACTTTCTCACCTCAGCCCAGCAGCTGTGCAGTGTAAACATTTTTATCCCAAAATAGCCCAATATGGGCTTAGAATTGATAATATTTATGGGCGGTGAACATTGCCTTCTATATCCTGGTTGTGCTTTAGGCCTCGAGGAGAAGAAGGGTGAGTGCTATCACTCTGGCCTGAACCAATATTTGTCAATGAGATATTGGTATAATTAATGCTACATTGATGGAAATATTCAGTTATTTTGTGACAAAAACTATCAATATTTCTTCATAATCTTCATTTCTTTGGGAGTTGAACATCAGTTGGTTTAAAAAAAACGCTGTGGTTTCTGGTATCCAATATTTATTGTTGGGCTCTTTAAGGCGCTGATTTTCCGTGAGTTTGGGCGACTTTTAAAATTTTTTTCTGGTAACTTTGTAGGTAGTGCTTATCACAGAAACCTATTCTATTGTACATTAGAAGCTGTTCTTCTTTCTCTATTTTTTCCTCGGTTCATAGCAACGTGGGGCTAAATTTAGTGTATTTACATGAGGGGTGTAATTTAAAACACAATAATTTGTTTTGAAATAGAATGCGACATTCCCCTAATTTAAATGCACGTCACTTCCGTAAAAACAAGCACTGCAAGTCGGCTTTAATAATTTTAGTGAGTTTTTATTTCGGTGATTGGTAGAGGTTGAGGTGGAGTCAAAAATAAAACTGAAGAGTTATGGAGGAAGCGACAGAAGAGGGTACTCTTCAGATTGTATATTTTCTAGAGCAGTTACAATTGAAATTGGTTTAGTGCAAATTCCCATAACTTAATAATACGCTTATTGTGTCGAATTTTTCAAAGTTTAGCATAGTTACTTTGACCGCAGATAATAAACAACCAAGTGCAGAGATAGGATATCTTAACAGAAAATTGTTGAACAATCATTGCAATTACATTGCATCACTTTTTATTCTGATAGCTGGTACTATATTTCCATAGTTTAATTTAAAGGCTTAGTGTTTCAATTTTGTTCATTCCGTTTCTGGGTTTGCTGAATGGAGTGACAAAGGCATACAAATAAAACGCCAAAATTCTATGGACTAACCCCAGTGCCGTCGCAAGAGCAAGCAGATGGTGGGGCACAATTCCTAAGTGAGGGAACTGTTTGTTTGTTTTTGCGGTTACGAACTTAGACCATTTACGTCGGGGATTTTTGAACGTCGTTGGTCGTATGTTTCATTAATTATCATGGACAATATTTTATTATTGTTGACAATAATAAATAAAATATTGTCAATAATTTATCATTACAGACAATATTTTTCAAGAATGAATCTACGTCTTTTGTATCCAAATTTAAGTTCCAGCCCTTTTTATTTTTTTGAAGATCGGTTTTGCCAGTAGATGATCATTTATAATTCTCACATCAACTCCGGGTCGTAAAATTTTACATTGCTGGCCGTAAGTTTTACACTCCTTTTTTGTTTGTTTCGTCCCGTGGTGGTTGTCGTTGGGGCGCTGCAGATGACCTATAATCGGTCCAATTTGTTCTGATTGTATTCATCATGCAGCGAATCTTGGGCTAAGACGCCCGGCGGAGCCCATCCCTCTCCAGGCCTGGCCACCTGTCCTCCACATAAGGCGTCCCGTTAAGTGCCTTGCCCAAGGACACAACAAGAGAACTTGCCGGCTCATTCTCCACAACCTCCCCTAAATGCCGAGCGCAAAGCAGAGAAGCTGTGGATACCATTTTTTAAAGTTTTTAGGTAAGACTTGACTTAGGAAATAAACCCCAGGTCCACCAACTACGAAGCGGACGCTCTACGCCATCGCGTCCGTTACTTTACACTCCTGCAATAAGTTAAATAAAAAATCTTGAGTAGCCGCTCACAGGAGGCACAAGCAGCTGTATGTTGGGTCACGGCTTCCCGTATTGACGGCATGACGACATTGGCTGACCCTAATTGTTACCCAACGTTTAAATGTAACCCCAACCCTGATCGACTGGGATAATTTCCTTGGAATTCTGTGTTTAAGTGTCATGAAACAAGATCTTGTTATCACAATAATCACAAACAACGCAAAGATCAATACATCTAGAACGGTATGAAACGTTGTAACGTGAATACATCTCAAACAAAATGAAATACAGAATATTTGTGTTTAAGTATACTACTTTGTAAGAGTTTACTACGTGGTGGAATGCAAAATTATCACAGCTGTATACAGTTAATGATAACCAGCACCGAATTATTTAACTGTTGGATGTTACACTATATGATCTTCATCTTTCATGGAGGAGTTCTGCTGATCATTAAACAAACATTTCTGGAATAAACATTTCGTGGAAAGTCTACATTTACAGTATTAAGGCAATCAATCAGTTCAGTATACTTGTCAAAAATCCAATCACTTTGGTTGTTTAGTTTGTTCTTAGTAAATTGCTTTGTGTAATGTTCCCCCAAACACTTTCTTAGCCAGCTGAAAATCAACTGAGCTATTGCAGGCGTTGCCGCATTGAAGAAGGATTACATGCCACGTTACAGAAATGGCTAAATTGCGGCTCTTGTATCATCGACTGCTGCTTTTTTGACTTTTCTTTATTTGCCTACAGTGATGTAGTGTAAAAGTGTGCAAGCCGCTGTGCGTCACATTACGTAGTTTTGGGGCC
Source organism: Trididemnum clinides (assembly GCA_963675345.1). NCBI lineage: Eukaryota > Metazoa > Chordata > Ascidiacea > Aplousobranchia > Didemnidae > Trididemnum > Trididemnum clinides. The sequence continues at coordinate 27,945,879 of OY776305.1, read as the reverse complement.
GATGAATCCCTAATTTGGTGCGTTAGAAAGTAGAAACGATGGTTTTCAAAACCAAAAATCAACATCTATTTGCCCGGAGAATGCGTCAATGTTTGGACGGAAAATGCGTCAATTCATACTAAGGATTGCGTAGCGGCTCTTTCGATAATAGCCTCTATTATTTTTGGCTCTTTCTTACGCCAAGTGTGGCCATCCCTGCCATATTGCCAATGCAGAGCTTAATACTGTATTCGCTAATGGTGTTGTGCCCAGTGCTGATAAATGTTTTAAAGCCACTATCGTGGATGAGAGTCTAATTTATTTGTCACTGCTGTTTCTCAATATTGAAACTGTTTTTGGAAAAAGTAATTTCAAAACTAATTGTTCGGTTTTTATCGGCAGTATGGCGTCATGGATTGTGCATCAGACTTATAGTTGAAAGGTTGCAAGTTGAGCGCTCAAAATGCTACGTTGCATGCTAGCGTACTGAGTTTACATAGTGACTTGTGCCGACCGAGAGTGACTGGTGACTAATAGAACGAAAGGTAATTTTGCAGTTTCCAACACGCGCCATTCATCTTACGTTCCAAAAGCCAAATAAGTTGTCACTTTTTATTTTATCATTTACAAGTCATCTCCTTCGCTGCGCGCTATGATGGCAAAACTCGTTCACACGATTTTTATGAACCGCATTTGTTGTTACATCGAATCAGATACAAGACCAAAAGTACAAATTGTTAGTTGCAGACTTTTTTATTGCGCGATGGCGTAATGGTTAGAGCGTTCGCTTTGCAGTCGGTAGACCTGTGGTTCATATGCCAAGTCGAGTCATACCAAAAATGGTATAATTGGTATAATGATTAAAAAATGGTATTCACAGCTTCCCTGCTTGGCGCTCAGCACATAGGAATAGTGAGGAGAAAAAGCCGGCAAGCTTGCTTGTTGTGTCTATGCACAAGGCACTTAACGAGATACCTCCATCTTCATATGGCAGACAGATGGTGGGGCCAAGCAGTCTACCCGACGAGGTGGCCCAGTCTGATGAAAGACATGCAAACCGAGCATGAGCTCATACGCGTGAATGAATATATTACAGAAATTGAAAATTACAGCTTTTTATTGCAAAGCACGTAGATGTTTTAGAAGCACTAAAACCCATTTGCTTTTGCAGCCAATACATGATTTGATAAATAACCAGCAAATTTTGTCATAATTAAGAGCAAGGCTCAATAACATAATTTCTGCATACCGACCACTCTTGAGAAAGTAAGTGTGAAATTCCATTGCTAGGCTATATGCATGTTCTTCATCTGCTTCTCGTCTTTGATGGTGCATAGGAACCGCAGAACCCTTGAAACTGCTAATTCCACTGGTTTAATTTCAAGTCAAATCAGTTATGTAACTCATCAACATAGTTCTTTGGAGGCAATGTGTTTTTTCCCAGTTGGTATGACAAGCAGAACTTCGCCGGTGAGTTTTTCTGAGGACCTTCAACTCACACGGCAAATTTAACTCTTAATACCAGAAACCACAAATCACAGTATCTATAAGAAAACTATAGTGTTTGGTAATGGAATCATATTTGAAGGTATAGTTGGCATATAACTCCTTTGTAGTCACAGTAAAATAAATCAATGGGCCTATGCTAATTACATGATTGCTTCTTGTATTGCTGGTGGCTAATGGCTGTGTTATATCAAGCACTGTTTAAATTTTATGATCATGCAGATTCTAATTTTTCACCATTATATGCAAGCTTAACACGCCAGGTAAAAAGACAAAACTGATAGCTAAGTGTTTGAAGGATCAGGGACACAATCGATAAAATTTTAATGTCTTTTCAGGAATGCTTTTAACAGATAAATCTAGATTATAGTAGAAACGGACTGTTTGCATTTAGTAAGTAGGATACCCTAGCGTAGATTAAGGGAATTACATGCGACATTGAATTCCACCAAATGCGCTTTCACGTCAGAGAGTTACAAAAAGAGTTGTGACGAGTTCACCAACTGAAGGACTCGAGTCAGTCCGAGTCCAAACAATTTCGAGTCGGAGTTCTTGGAAATGTAACTCGAGTCGAGTCCAAGTTACTTTTTAAGATGCTCGCGTCCGAGTCCACCAAAGCTCGGGTCCGTTTGAGTCCAAGTCCACCAAATTTCAAGTCCTTTCGATTCCGAGTTCACGACAGCTCAAACTCACAAAAATTTTGTATTTACTGCATTTTAAAAGCACCAAACAGACAGTAGTTTTTTTGACAACCGTAAAAGATGTGGCCTCACAATGAGTCCATCCTAACCGCAAATTCTTTTCCTTGGCGTACTGGAAGCAGGTACTGAGAGGACTTGCTTCGCCAGCGGAAAAAGTTTAGGAAACTGCCGAGTTTAGTTGCAGAAAATGCAGGAAGGGCATAGATTTACTGTACTGACAAGGAATCTAGGAGTTCAAGTGGACAGCCATTTAAAGTCAATAATTAAACTAATATTCACAAAATTCCTGCGCTAGCAAGCGTTATAATAGCTTTTTTGCAGTGTGGGGTTGCCTAGGCTATTCTCAATAACATCTAACCCTATTTTAGACTCAATGGCTATGGTACCTGTCTGGCAAGGCATAAGCTGACAAGTTTACCTATCTTTTTGACTATTTCATCAACTTTTAGCTTTCTCAACTCTTTTTACTTTCTAAGGTTTTTTTATAAGCGCAATCATTGAGTCTTTTTTTAAACGTAAGCGTGTGACTAATTTTTGTTTTTGTGATTGGAATTGGAACAAGAACTTTTAATTTATTGATTCGAGTTTTTTTTGACTCAAGTCAAGACCGAGTTCTTATAAAATTTTTACGAGTGTTCTTGAGTCCTTGAAAAACTAAATCTAAGTCCGAGTCCAAAATCAAGTAATTACAACTCTGGTTCCAAGGGTAATGGTTATAGTTTAAAGATTTCAAATCGATTCAGGGTTAAACAATGAACATCGACTTTAACCAGAATTGAGATTTAACGAGGATAAACGCTTGTAATACATTTTTGTTTGATACCGGCGGTAGTTCAATCCTGAAAACATTGGTTTGTAAATACTATTTATTGTTTATATAATTTTCAGACCCACTGCTGTAGCCTATCTATTTTTACGTGTTGATAAATGCATGTAGTATTTTAGTTATTTTTAGGGTACACTTGAATGTATGTTATCTGCAAAATTTTTCAAACTAATTTAAATTGCAGCTCTTCTGAGTTTACAGTCGATTTCGAGAATTTACATCTTTGCTTCCATGTGCCTAAATATACATATAACCTACTATTGGAAAGCTATACACACAATAGGCCAGAAATACAGTACCGGAAAAAAGTTTAGAAAGAATTTTATTTTGATGAACTTTTCATGATAAAGTCACTTCACAACAATTTTAAAGAGAAATGCTTATTGCTTATTGTGTCTTGTGTTGACTTAACTATTATTCTTTGTATTTTTCAGCAAATAATGGTAATATGTTTTACATTTGATACGGTTTTTGATAGTATAGGGTTGATTTTCAAAATTTGTTGTGAAAATGGGAAAATTGCCTCAAATTTCAAAAGCTTTAAAAAGCAACGTCATCCTTCTAAAAAAAGAAGGCTACAAAAATGTTGATATTTCAAAACGATTGAAACTCTCTGAAGCATCCGTTAGTCGAATATTACAGAGAAACAAGGAAAACCTCAGTCTTTCTCCCTTGAAAAGAAGTGGCAGACCCCGTACCACCACTTTCAGGATGGACCGCAAAATCAAACGACTCTGCCTAGGGCAACCATTCATTTCTTCATCAGAAATAAAAAGATCTATGCAAGAGCTGAGTAGTGTGACTACAAGAACGATTAGAAACCGTTTGCACAAAGATTTTAAACTTCCTGCCCGCAAACCTCTGAAGAAACCCTTGATTACACCAAGAATGGCCCAGCAAAGGCTTGAATTTTGCAGCCAGTACAAAGACTGGACAAGTGAAGACTGGCAGAAAGTGATGTTTTCAGACGAATCCACCTTCTTACAGTTTGCTTCCTACAAACTCTTTGTTTGCAGACCTCTTGGATCTTCACCAGTAAACTCACGGTACCTCCAACCAGCCGTTAAGCACCCCCCATCGGCCATGGTGTGGGGGTGCTTTTCCAGCAAAGGCCGAGGTGGTCTTTATTTCGTGCCAAAAGGACAAACAATGAATGCCTCACGGTATATTAGTGTCCTAAATGATCATCTACTGAATTTCGTGAGCATTCACGGATGCACAACCTTTCAACAAGACTCTGCACCATGCCATAAAGCCAAATCAGTCATGAATTGGTTTCAAACCAAAAATGTCAGAGTGCTCAAATGGCCAGAAAATTTTCCTAACCTTAATCCCATTGAAAATTTATGGACACTGATAAAAAAGAAAGTTTCTACATCAAATCCGACAACTATGGATGAGCTAAAGCGGATCATTAAAGAGATTTGGTGCAAAGACATTGATCAAAATGTTTGCAAAAACCTTACAGATTTCATGCCTAGCCGCATTCAAAAGGTCATTAATAGGGTGGGGTAAATGACGGGCTTTTGCAAAACTTTTGAACAAGCTTAGCGTTTTCTATGGCCATTTTGGATGCTGAGTTCGAATTCGTTGGAATTTTTGACCTATGACCTCATCTGACCCCTTAAAATGCTAATTTATTCAAAATGGCGGCCAAAATCGAGATTTTTGGAGTTTTTTCAGCATAACTTAGAAATATATCGTGTAATATGTCTATATATATGTTTTTTGGGTCGTAGATTACAAAAATGACACTTTCGTGATGCTCACATACACTATTGAAGATGTTTATGAAAATTTTCTCTAAAATATCTACTAAATTTATCAATATCTGACACATAGGATATTTATATATCGTTAAAGCACTGAGATTATATTGATTAAGCCAAAAAATACCAATATAATAACAAACGTTCAAGTGAAAATTTTCAGGAGCAGTCCGTCAACATTTTTATCAACCTCATCTTCTGGTTTTATTGCGTTTCTGATGCTTGCACGAAGTTCTTCAGCAGTAAATTTTTCGACACGAAATTTTCCAGTATTAGAGCCCTTGACACGTCCTACCGTGAGCCGCAGGAACACAATTTCAGAGATGAGTTGTTTTTCAGACAACGATTCAACCAAATCCAAGTTATTGTCAGTCAAAGGTCCTCCATGTTGTTTACAAATGACTATAGTTTGCAATAATCTTAGATTTTTCTTTCTTTTTAGTTCTTCTTTCTTAGCGAGAACAAGTTTTTTTGACATCTTCACAGTGGCCAAGAAATCTCTCTCTAGCTTCCTTACTTTTGAACTTTCTTCGGAGGTTCTCGCCCACTTCCAACTATCCAATCTTTCTTAATCACTTAAGTTGTCGAATGATGAATCTACAAGGAGTGCATTGGTACAGATCACCCTTTTCCTGGATATTGATTGGACTGATTCTGTCCCATCGCTAATTTTTACGCGATTATCAAACCAAGCAAACTCGCTCTCGCAGCCTAGATTAGTTAATGGAGCATAAGTCAGTTTATTCGGATCTGGGAGTTCGTCGTTTTAACCTTCATCATGTTCCAGAATGTTGTAGAAAAATGACATGGCTGACAGCTGGCGCCTTAAAGTTTCTGACGTTTCTTTAAGCATGGCAGAGTACAAACGATCTTTACCGTTACCAGATTTTAGTTGTTCACATAGGTCATCAATTTCGGATAGTTTCAGCTTAAAGAAATCTCGCACATCATACCAGTTTCTGACATTCTTGAGATTTTTCCCTCTCTCATCAATTCCTAGCAGGTCCATTAGGGGAAAATTTACTAGATCAGCGATTTTCCTGTAAAGTTCGCAGCACAACTGAACCAGTCACTTTGAATATAAACGGACACAGCCAGGACCAATTTATTCGAGTTAATGTCTACCACAGAGTCAAGGAATTTTAGAACCTGATCTTTCATTTTTAGAAATTGATTTGCTATCTGAGCTATACGACCGAACCTGTTTGCTGTAAAGCCCTTGAAACCTTGTCTCTCAATACCTTCTTGCTCCATCCATTGAACAAATTCAGAGTACAACGAAACACTGTGGGCTGCATGACTTGGACCCAAGAACTTTGATATAGTTATCTCACCTAGGGTGTGGATAGAAGAACCGGATGAAGTGAAAGCTTTTTCTGCGACTTTCACACTTATCAGATTATGAACGCCTATTCTATGTTCGGCCTCCCTGAACATTTTATCACACGCGTTATCAACACCAAGTGTTATATGAGCACAGCATTTAAGATTTTTAGATTCTGGAATAGCCATACTTTCTCTAAACGTTTCGTTATCTCCCGCTCTGTCACTCATCCAAATGACAACTTCGTTTTTTATTTCATCAAGTGTAGAGTCACCCAAAATTGCCAAGATTTTAAGTCTCTCTTTATATGTTGCAGCACTATCTTCTCCAGAATGCGATATGTTTTCCATAAAAACAGTAGTGAGAGATTTTTTACCTTCTGGTCCATGAACTGTTATATGATCAGCTTTTATGTCGTTCATTTTATGGCCGGCGGCTTTTGTCGTATCGTCCAACCCAACTGTTATGACATTGTCACCTTTATTCGTCAAGTAGGACGCAATATGTTTCATATTAAGAAGGATGCATTGCTTACTGGGGAAGATATATGTTAAATCACCAACGCTATTTCGCTTTCGTATCAGGATAGCACTACAAGTAGAGGTGTTTTCATCTCCAGAATCATCATCACTTTGATTAGCCTCATCGTCCTCATCAACGTTTGCATCAGATGATATCTGCCAGTTCTGACCAAATATCATATTTGTTGAGCGAACTATAATGCCAGAAATATCTGCATGACTAACTTTAAATTCCGACATACATTGCACTATACACCTAACCAAAGCTTCGTTCAGAGTCCTTCTTCCTGTTCTGATTTCAACGTCAGGAAAGTATTTGAGTTCAGCTTTATCATCATGAAAGGCTGAAGACGGAGTCACTGGATTGCTTCTTGTCTGTCTAGAACTAGTTGGTGTGGTCGGTATTACCTTGGTGGCTATAAAAGGTTCGTCATGTACATCATGGTCGTCTTGGTCATGATCAATAGTATCTTGAACATCAGGCTCATATGAATGACTTTCAGCATCTCTCAGCTCATCTATCTTCATTCTCTTTCTTTCAGCTAACAGATTCCTAGTTTCTTCTCTTTTCTTTTTTCTAGTCCAGGCTTTCGGGACAGTAGGTGTGCATATTGCTACGTAATCACCATAGCAGTTGTCAAGATAAAAATTCTCATCTTCATCTGTCATTTTCACTCCAGTCTCTGCTTCCAGGCTCCTCTGAAAATCTATATTCTTAGTTCTAATATCATACGCATGAGCACACATAGCATCATTGAAGTTTCTAGCTTTCTCAGTCCACTTGTCATCCTTTTTGTGACTTGTGCGCTCGTATCTTACTAGCGCCATTAACGTTTCATAATCGTCCCTAATCTTTTTCGCCACCGCACGCTCAGTCAATGGGTAGACGTTCTTTGATATCCAATCATTACGTATTTCAAATGCGACACTCTTACTAGCATCATTCTTACTGATTTGTTTTTCTCCTTTAGAAACAGGTTGGCATAAATATATCATACGTCCAAGTAAGTACTGCCCAGATGGTAGTTTCGATTTAGTTTCGTAAGTGTCTACCGCTTTGTATTCTTTCAGTTGTAATTTTACAGTAGTGATGTTGCTTCGAGTAACTTTTTTGGATTCAGCCATATTTAAATTTATCTATCTGAAAGCACACAAATCATTAGATACATTAATACCTAACACAACACCGAATTTTCAGCTCGAATCCTGTAAAACAAATAGGTCTAAAAGCAAGTTAGCCCACTTACGTGCCTAGTTGTAATGTATCTCAAATAAGTAGGATCAGAGTAAGGCAATATAAGCATCAAATATCACAAATATGGCTACATAACAAGCAAAAATCAGTAAGAATTCGACATAGAAAGCCACACATGCACCGGAGCCCCACGAAAGTGTCATTTTCGTAATCTACGACCCAAAAAACATATATGTAGACATATTACACGATATATTTCTAAGTTATGCTGAAAAAACTCCAAAAATCTCGATTTTGGCCGCCATTTTGAATAAATTAGCATTTTAAGGGGTCAGATGAGGTCATAGGTCAAAAATTCCAACGAATTCGAACTCAGCATCCAAAATGGCCATAGAAAACACAGGGCTCTAAAAAATTTTCTCATTTACCCCACCCTATCATTAAAAACAAGGTTACCATACTAAATATTAGGGCAACTACTGTAATTTGGATCATGTTGGAGGTGCATGATGTTTGTTTCCCGTATTGTTACGTTCAATAAAAGAAAAACATAAAAATGTGTCATTTTTGCGTTTTGTCGGCTTTTCAAAAAATCTTCCTAAACTTTTTTCCGGTACTGTACATTACTACTCCTGTGGCTTAGACATTCTTCTGTAGATAAGCGTCATATTAACAATTTTTATTTCCAGCACACTCACAGGACAGCGGCGCAAGCCATGACGATAAGTCGACTGTACACATGCCTGCTTCAAAGTTTTAGCATTCTAGTTGAATGGATGTGGTAGAGGGTGTTACAATACTTCAAGTTGTAAATTTGATATATGTAAGTTATCTCAGCTGCAGTATTTCAGCACAAAGCATGACCAATATCTACCTTTACCATCTGGCAATGTAGTTTTGATTTATGCCTTATTTAACAAGCGTAGATAACATCTCTGCTTGTTTTATATTAAACTAACCGGTTCTTCCGGCATCGCACGGCAGGGCAATCGGTTGGTTAGGCTGGGTTAGAAATGTAGCTTTATCCGGCTGCGCCGGGTGGAACCACCAACACTTCCGAGAGAAGCAATGGTGAGTTGGTACCATTGAGAGCATCACCCTTATACCCCTAATGTCGATCGTTGTAATGGTACTTTAAATTAAGATTGGTCTTACAAGCGCTCTATCATTTCACAAATTGTATCTGTTCCTCCAATAAAGTCCGGGCATCAAAGCAAAGTTGGGGAGGGGCGCCGCTTTGGTTTTTGTTTAACAATTAAAAAAATAAATTATTTGGTTATTTAGTGGTTCGCCTATTTCACAACCTGGTGAAAACACCCTTGGAATGGCATTTGCAACACCAAGCTCTTTGGCTTCGCCTATGTTTCTTGATCCCAGAATAGAGCGAAGAAGACTACGCCTTATTGGCAGATCTAGAAAAGGTGTAGGGGGGTGCATCTCCCTAACAGCTTTTACTCATCTTGGCTTTCTGAACTAATTCCCTTGGACTTTGAAAAACATGATTTTCAAAAAAAGGTTTTCACCTCACCCTCCCCACCAAATGTTTCTGAATCCGCTATCACTAGACCTCTTGCGTCTTTATAACCAATTTTCAAAAAAAAATTTTTTCCTCCGTAGGTGCGATCGTATATTTGGTGGCTATGACTTCACACAGTGGTGTATAGTAGACGTAATGACATATTTCGTAAATGGATTTTCCTTCAAACTTTGAATTTCATAAACTATGTCCGCAATACCAACCTCCTTACTAATAAACTAACACTGTGCTTAACAAAGAACAAATAATTTCACTAACTTTCATGGGTTGATTTTTCTAAGTGCATTGGAGTATAAATTCAAAGATGTGGAATTACGCTGAATTAAGTGATGTACTTCTACAGGAATGAAGGAATAGGTGTAATCTTTACAATTTCTCTTAAGTTAAGTTCCGGTTGTGAAACTGAAAGCCCTTGGATGAGCGCATGTTTCTTGCTCCCGGCATAAATGCAATCATGGGAGGGCGAAATGATCCGTAGCTCAGAATCCAGTGTCTACAGTTCAGGTGCTGAAGAAAAGGATAATTTTTTCTAAATCCAGCGAGATTTCGCATCAAGACTTTGCATTTTGTATCACTTTGCTACACTTGATAAAAATATTTAACGAGTTAAGCGAGCTCAATCTTGCGACATGACGGTACTACAAAGATATTCTAACGTAAACTTCTCTTACAGTTTAGTTATACTAATTTTCGTACTTGCCAATGCATGATGGATCTTTTGTAGAAAGAGGCCGCCACTAATGCAAAAATGTGAGATTTGAGAAAAACAACCCCGCCATCTCTGACATGTGGTCATCGTACACCAGAATTGAAGAATTTCTGGGCGTGAACTATACTCACCAAACCGTGAATCACAGCCAAAATTTCGTGAACCCTGTGACAGGTGAGCATACGCAGACAGTTAAGTCACTTTGGCACACTTTTGAAATGCACAACAAACGAGAATGTGGCACACACCGATCCATGGTTGACAGTTATCTCTGTGAATATATGCGGCGTACGAAATTTCGTGAGTTAAACCTTTTTGACAAAATATTTGCTAACATCGCTGAATTAAGTGCTGAATTCCATCAATAAGTAAAAATTCTAACTGGATAATTACTAATTTCTTATTTTGAGCGGTGGCGGGGGATGTTTTTTTTTGGCGGGGGCTTTCTACAAAAGATCTTGCATGATTAACAAAACAGATTTAAACCTGTATGTAGGCGCTTCTACTTTAACCAACAGCATTGTCAGTGATATACTTGGCTGTATAACTTGCTTTGAATATGACAGCAAATTATAAGTGGAGTGACTACATGATGCTGTTTTTACTGAAGTGGTGCCAGACACCATTACGATATCACTGAACATTATGACCAAACAGTTTTTTTCAGAAGCGTTACAGAAAAAAAAGGAAAAAAGCATGCTTCAAAAAACGGTTGGATGCTTAATCGCTTGTAGCATCGTTAATAATGTCAAAGAAATCATGTTACCGGAAGCACTTTGTTGAAATCTTTCGAAAAAGCTTTCAATCGCGTGTCTTCGATCAGCAGTTTTTTAAAAAATAAAGAAAACAATTGTTACAATTAATAGTTAATTATGTTGTTATCTTAGTTCCCACAAGAGTGATATGTCTTGAAGTTGTTAAGTATGGTACTGGCTTTTGTTTAAGCAAAAAACCGCTTTCCTGCATCAAGAAACGCAAAGAAAAATTTGAATCCAAAACTCTAATTTGTTTTTTTACTGTAATTGCAAAAATTGTGGTTTTTGTGGAATGACTTTTCGCTCAGTTCTCGGCAAACATTCGCTTCAATAACGTTCACCAATCTCTACATCTTTTTGAAAACAATTAAAATTTCAGTCTAACGAATCAATGCTGTTTCATCTGAAGAATTTTTAATTTGTCGTTGTAAATGCATCATAGGAAGTCCTATTTTAGCAATCTCAACTCTGACAAAAGCATCGGAATGCCCTTTAGCAAAGCAGATTGATCAACTATATTATTAATTGGCGAATATCTTTTGCAGATTTTGAGAATATTTGTTTTGTATTTTACTTTTTGATTGCTTCTCAAAATAAAAAAGCAATATAGAAACAATATACAATCTCTTAGAGTAAAAGATAACAAATGCAATCTCTTAAAGAGGCCTGCGATGCACTTTGAGCAAACTGCAGACAGTGACACTTTTCCGACCTATCAGGTCTCTAGTGCAGTTGGTGACCAACAAGAAGCTAGAGGCTTTAAATAAACCATAGCATAGACCGTCACACTTGTGGGACGTATACTAGGTCCACTGCAGTACAAAACTTTTGATAAACATTTTAGGAACAAAATCAAATGGTAGAGAATCGATCTAACCTAGTGGTTCACAACCAGTGGGCCATGGCCCATTACTGGGCCACCACACGTAAGTCGGGTGGGCCACGGACCTCTGTGTGTTTTGAAAATGGGTCACATGCCTAAAAAGGTTGAGAAATACTGGTGCGTATACATAGTCAGTAACGTAATCTCGCGCAAGTAAATAGCTGACTGTGACGTAATCGTTCTTACTGGAGAGGTAAAGACCTTTTCATTTTTTTGGAGATCAACTTCACTGCTATGTTATAATCAACGAAGGAACAGAAAGTTCTTCTTGTCTTATAAACTTTTTATTTTATGTATTTCTTAGGTTTATGCTAGTGACATTTAAAATACTACATTACAGTCTTTTTTAAGTGGGCCGCAAAAATTTCTGACTTATTGAAGTGAGGCGCGGCACGAAAAAGGTTGAGAAACAGTGATCTAAGCAATAGAGCTATTCTAATGCATGAAGCGCAATGCGTTTTGCCTGCCTGTCGGTGTGTTTCAACTTCTTCGAAGCTACGGAGCGTAAAAACATGGCACTTGGTACGATTGATTACCACCACAAAGTATGCGTCATAAGACAATCAGTGACGTCATCATGACATCACAATTAAGGTGTTTAAAAAATTTGCCTTCCTTGACGGAGGAAAACAATTTTGAGCTCCGACAAAAGCCAGTACCCAACTTAGCAGACTGGGAAAAATTCACCTCGAGGAGTAAGATAATATCATTGTTAACGTTTGTTTGTAGATTTTATTTTCTTCATTTTCTTAAAAGTAGTGAACGCATGAAACGGAGACGAATGTTTTTACGGAAATATTAAAAAACTGCTTTGAAAATTTTTTTCTTTACCATAGCAGCACAGTAAGAACAATTTATCATAATTGGGTACAATCTATTTCGGGGAAGTCATGACCCTTTTCGTTCTATGTCGGCGCCACCAGACACAGGTGCAGCCTGGAACTTTGGGTCACAATTGTAGATACGAAAGGGATTACGCAATGTCACTAAATAACTTATTTCTGTAATCGTAAAAACGACATCTACTTTCGCCGCCCGCCCCGGTTTTGACTTTGTGTCTCCTTACTTAGTGAAAGAAATAGATAAAAGTTTATGAAATGATGCGATATTTGCGAGTATGAATGATCAAAATTTGAGACACGAAGGCTATGCCTCACGTTTATAACAACTCTTCGTTATTGATCTTTCAAAAGCTCTTTGCCAACAGCCAGTTTAGCCGGCGGAACCAATATTTTTTGCCCTGGCATAGAGAGAAATCAAATTTTTAATATTCGGTTTTGTTTGCGTTAACGGAGGCAGCCGGATTCTCCTCATGTTTCTCAAAAATCCATGAACAGCAATTCGCCACTTTCTCCTGTTGATGCCGTCTTTCTTGCTCGATCCAATCTGTTCTTCTACCTCCCTTCTCCACGACATCTTTGGTCACCCACATGCCCTTCTTCAAACCACTTCAAAATCCAACGTTCTTTTTAACACATCGTCATTATCACTCCTCAAAAAACGTCCACACCATCGCACTCCATTCGCTGTGGCTAGCCAGTCTCAAGTTTATTCCTAACTCAGTTATATTCTTAAGTTCTTGACTACTCCTTTGCTCAATTAATTTTACTCCACTCACTGCTCTTAACATGGCTTTCTAAGCTCTTCTCAAAATCGCCATCTCATCTACCCTCAGGCACCCTGCCTCACTTCGGTGTAATATCGCCGAGCTTACACAGCTTTGATAGATTTTTTTCTTCATTTTCAACGAAAGCTTACTTCCATGAAGCAACTACACGCATTTTCTAAATTTTATCCAGCCAACTGTAGTTCTTGCTGTCACTGCTGCTTCGCTTTCACCACTGGCATTTAGCCTGTCTTTCAAGTTACAAAAGCTCTTCATTAACTCCACCTGGTCATAAAACGATAGTTCTCTATCAGGTTCCACAATGCTTTTTATTGCCTCAACATATCTCTAATAAACAAAAGCTTTTGTCATTGTTGAAAACCTTCCCTTCATTTTTGCGCAACTACCATACACCCATTTAACATATTTTGTACATAGCATGAAACTTGCCGTTACGTTCTTGACGCACTTGGCTTGTGGATCGACTCTGTTCTTAATTTTTTTTTCTTTCGAACCACTCGTCATCACTTTGGTCTTTCTGAGGTTTGCCTTTAGCCTCTGGCACTCAGAAGCCTGTTTTCAATTCAAAAGTTTTCCGCTCAAATTTTCATCCAATTACCCGTTGAAACCAAGTCATATGCATAAAAAATTTCTTTCATCAAACCTACTCTCATCAATCAAATCACCATAATTATACCCACGAAAATCGCTCAAAACAGCGGCGACAATATAGAACTTTGATGGTCGCTGACTTGCATCCAGAACTGTCCAGATAATTTTGATCTCATTATAACTTTGGTTTTTGATCCTAGGTAGAGGATCATCACCGCTCCTACAATTGTTTCTGGTAAGCCTTTTTTCCTCATCGCCCACTCCATCACCTTTCTTGGGTCTCTGCCAACTGTCTTCTCAAATTTACAAAAGATATATATAACTTTTTGTTCGTATTTCTATGATTCTGTTGCATTTTTTTTACATCAAACAGTGCATCTGTCTTTCTCTTCCTGGCAAATAACCGAATAAAACTGCACGAACATTTACTAATTCTCGAATTCTTTTTTCCTCCGCTCTTCCAAAGATCTAATGGCACACTCTAATAGCTATTCTCTCTTGTATGCATAACAATATCTTATGTTGACTTTTGCCTTGAAAGTTGACAACAGAACACTTGTTCGTCATTCACGCCGCATTCCTTTTCCATCCAGCACACGCTGGCAAACTTCCATTATCACACAAATTTCTACTCTCCCACTGGCAAATATCACCTCAGCACATACTTTGGAGGGACCAACTGCCTTTCCTGGTTTTACTGCTTTTATTGCTATCACCGTTTCTTTGCTATTGCTATCGCTATCACCAATGTAAACTTTCCAATCGGCACCTCCACAATATCAGCTTATGTCACGTGATCCTGATCCTTCTCTTTATCCATTATCTCCACAAATTTTTCCATATTATGTTCCTGTCTTTTTCATTAAAATCTAACTTTCCATCTTTTCCTCTTATGGATTTTATTTCTCCAATATCTTTGCGCTCTCTTTTCATGAACTTTGCAAGTCTAAAAATGTAATTTGATTTTCGCTCATATTTTTAAATTCTTTTTTTCCGTTTTTTTCTCATAGAATTAGCAACCACTTTATTATTTCGATTTTTCATATTCGTACATCTAGCCTTGGTTTCCTTTAATTGATCTACGGTCATCTTTTTATTTTGCTATTTTCTCTTGTTTCATTGGTTTCTTTATTTTCTCATTTCACCACCACATATTTCTACGAATCCTTCCGTCTTTTTTCCCTCGTAATCCATCACAAGCTTTTAAAATACCATTTTCAATGCATTTCATTGATTGGCTGCATCAACATTAACCATCTTCTTGACTCTTTCTTGATACCTAGCTCGCATATCGTCATTCTTCTCCTTTCTAACCCTCTTTTTAACACTTTTTTCAATCTTATTTTATCTTGTTTTTTCTCACCGGTTGATGTCCCAATTCCCAGGAAACTACTTTTACGTCTTTTCATACTTTCTGTTGTATTTACCAACCAACTCAAAATCAATCTCAGTATCATTTTCACACACAATGCATGTTATTTTCGTCTGTTCCCTTTTTTAAAACCATGTGTCTGCCCCAAAAAATTACTTTTTATAACAAAACTCAAGCATTCTTCCCTCAACATTTATTTGCTAATTCCATTTCCCTCATGTCCATTTTCAAAACCATCTGTCCTTCTCCCAATATGTCCGTTAAATTCCCCCAGACCAAGAATCATCACACCAGGGGTTTGTAAATTTCACTCACATGCCATTTCATTATAAAATTAATTTCTCTGGCAATCTCATTTTTCCACTTACGAAACACCCGCACATCTGACTCTTATAACTTCCTCTTCAAAAACCAACATCATTGCCATCACTTTGTCACTTTTTCTTTGGACTTTACCAACCTTTTCGCTTAGTTCTTCTGTCACTAAACTTTCAGCACCCTCTATTCCATCATTATTTCTAAATCACCACAGTTTAAATCTCTTACCCTCGACACCAACAAATCGAGCTCCTTGTGCTTTCAATTTTACTTCTTATAGATAACATACATCCACTTTTCTCTTTCTTGCTGCTCACATCCTTCTATATCTTTTCCACTAATCTTCCAACATTCCCACTTCCAAATCTTATTCCAAGTTTTTATAATCTCGAGGTTATTTGCTCCATCCATCCACTGAAGAGCTGCCGGGAACTGGAGGCCAATTCTTTGATCAATAAGGTAGAATTTTGTGATATTTTTTTGTTTTCAGAGAGCGAACTCTTGCTTACCTCCAACCTCAAGTTTTTGACTCGAGAACTATAGTTGAAAACATAAGCTGTACCCAAAAGTCGCCTCTTACGGTATACTAGATGAACAGCCTCTCTATTTTATTTCGGTGAAGCGCGGGTAAGAAAAACCCTGCCAGGAAACGATAACGGAAGGTTCACCTTGATGGGTAACGCAGCCGTGCTCCGCCGACTAAGGCATTTATCAATGAAATACATTGATAAATGCCTTGGTGTGCATTGGTCACTCTTAAACTCTTTCGATAATCGTGGCATTTGGCCTCCTGCTGCGCCTTCCCTAACTTTCGCAATTGCGAAATCTTTCTTTGGCGCGCTTTGCAATACTAGCGCTATCATTGGCTTGTCTTGATTACGTAACGTCCAAATTATTCACATAAAAGACTTATTCACTCTAGATCTTCCCTTTTGACGCGATACCGCCACTGATGAGAGCGTCACGAAAAGCTTATGGCTCAAACAGCTTTTTTCAAAGCTATATTGAAATACAGAGTGTCACTTCAGTTATTCTTAACATTTTCAGTTTCATTGCCTCGTTTGCGGTGTGATGTACAGATGTTAATAATATATCAAGAGGCATTCTTTTATGAAGATTAGTAGTTTACTTTATACCTGTAACATATATTGGATGACGCTAGTTTTTAACCTCCGTGCTGGAACAAGGTAATTGCTATATTATAGTGTTCCAGAATGTGTGATAGTGTATTCAAGAAAACATAAATTAGTACTTTTTGATTAAATAAAAAGGCTAAATCACCTTTTAAAAACGTTGCAATAGTTTCGATTTTCAAATAAACGTAACTATTCAAATTAAATTAAATTCTAAGGCACATAGTTTATTTTTCAATAACATGTTGCGAACAATAATTTGTTTCTGCCTAATGTATTTTTCGGAATATTGACCTCACTTCGATAAGTTTCGAAATAGCAATGATCAGTAACAATCTAGTAATGTTCCTGGTCATGTGGTTGTTTTCGTCTCGATCACGTGGTACATGTTCTGCTCATGTGCATTGGTTAACTTTTGAGTATTTTTTGAAATCAATAAGTTCTGACTGAATAAGGCGTTATGATGTCATCTCAACATCTACCTTTGCTGAGAAAATGTAATGTGTGTGTGTGCGTGTGTGTGGCATTAGTTTGTTGTGGTTGCGTTATCAACAAGAACTTTTATTTCCAATTTTAGCGTCGGAAGCTTTGAGAAACAAAGCTAAGTTGTTGACAGTTCAACGCTTTGATAAATTTCCAATTACGTAAGCAGTTTCGAAAATCATTCAAGAAAACTTTGTCAGTACTAATTTAACCCTCAACTTTGCAATGTGAGTGCATTGCTGAACATTTATCACATGAACGATAAGAGCTTGCTCTAACGAAAACTACTCGATATAAACGTTTTAAAATCAGCTTGAGTAGTATCCGCTCGGAAATATTTCTGGAAATTTCTTTCGTAGCTCAATTGCTTTGTGGTCATAATAATCGATGTACAATTAGCTTTGGACTAGATCAGGGGTCTCCAAAGTATGGCCGGCGGGCCGCCTCAGGACCTCCGAGGTTTTTATTCCGGCCCGCGGAGCTTTCTTCATAATTACAATACAAATGTATGGTGCAGTGTTTCTCAAAGTGAGCCATTTGTCTCCCTAAGGAGGAATTTCGTCATCTGAAGGGAGGAATAATCGTTAAGGGAAGAATTTTAGTATTTTCAAATTAACGTAAAGTTATTGATTGACATTATAACTAACAGCAAGAAAGGTGATGACCTTTATTTTGGAGATCACCACTTTTTCTGGTAACACAGCACAAGTTCGGACATTACCAACCACTACTTAATAGCAATAGTAACTTCATCTTGGCTCCCCGAGGCTTTTAAAACTCAGCAATGTGGCCCTCCGTGAGAAAACTTTGGTGACTTTTGGACTAGATCAGGGGTGGACAAACTACGGCTGTTGCGTTAAACTGCAGCACTGAGTGTACGCAGAAAAGTACCAAACGTCTAGATACACCAACGTAAAGAAAATCAAAGTATTAAAAGGTGAAATGTAGAGAAACGCAGAGGTTGGAAGGCGAAGCCCTGCATAAGTTTACAAGCAAAAAAGCTTGTCCCATCAAAAAAAGTTTCAACTGTCTAAGTTATAAATTGCGCCCCCTCCCCTTTGAAATTTCTGGATACGCCCCTGAAGACGGTATTGTCGAAAGATTGCACGAATAAATAGGCATAATGTATGAATACCAGATAAAATAAAATTTATTGGTTTTCAACCAGGCACTATGTAGTGCAGCGTATTGCTGATCTGCTGCCTGTTTAAGCATAGACAGTAAACATTATTCCAGCATGGTAATGGTATATGGTTACAGCACTAACATACCCTCTAAACCTGGTTTTCTGATAATGCAATGCAAAGCAAAAAATTGCAATTCATGTCGTACGCTTGAGTGCTCTTTACCTCAAAGATATTTTGATCAGCTGTAGCAAGGGGAACAAAATGCCCAGTTTTAAACCAAAATCTTGCAAGATTTGGAAAAAATAATTCTCTTGCTAGCACAAAATGCATGGATGAGTTAAGCCATAAATTAGGCTATAGTTATAGCTAAACTGTAGATGTTGTACACTAGGCTACGAGCAGCTTTACACCCCACTGGCTGCATTAATGCCGGGAGCAAGGAACATACTTGCAGTTAGGGACTTTAAGATTTATAACTACGGTTACAATCAATCACGAAAAAGTTGAAAGCTGTAGGTCTATTCTTTTATAGCAATAATTTTCAGCCTTCTTTTGTGGCCACCCAAATATCAAGCGTAAGTTAACAGCGAGGCTTTAGCGACCCAATTTTTTTCAAAAAAACTTTTAGCAAGCAGAAAGTGAACTAAATACAATTATGAAAGGTTAACATTAACATATAAATTCGAATTATAATGTGTTAGCCATGGCTTTGCATTGTTTCAACAGTTTTGTCAAAATTTATAGCAATCTCGACCAGTACAAATCTCATATCATCATCAGCCTGAAGACAATTTCTCGTCATTGTTTTGATCTGTTCATGAGATGAAAACCCGCTCTCACCCAGGCATGTTGTAAGAATCGGCACGAGAGCAATTGTTGTATGCGTGCCAGCAATAGTCTTTTGATTTTGTCCAAAATGGACCAAAGGTTTCTTTCTCAAAAGCCTTCGTGCTAAAATGTTAATGTTTGCGTGATATCAAATAACCCTTTTCACGTCGAAACCAAAATACATTAATGCTCTTTTGGTGTTCGAAGAACTGTCGCAATTAATGTCAATAAATTCCTCTCGGAATTCAAAAATACTTTCCATTTAGTTCACTCTAGTTCAGTGGTTTCCAACCGGGGTTTCGCCAGTACAGTCCAGGGGTTCCGCGACGTTACGAGTAAATTTTTACTGACTGCCGTACTAGCTTTTTTTGAAAGATTTGAGAATTTTAAGTATTTTAAATTGTATCGAAATTTATCGTGACAAGGCATGGCCACCTAACCTAGATAAAGTTTTCCAAGCTTTTTATGTCCGTACAGCCGATTTATGATGTAATACTTCGTCTAATTGTCAGTTTAAAAAATAAGTCTGCTTTGCTGGTAGGCTACTACTTTAAGTTAAAAATTTAGCACGAAAAGAGTAGGTTATTTGACGATAAATAATAGTGTGAAAAAGTGTTTTTATACTTCTATTGCAGGCTATTTTTGTTAAAATCTAAAACTAACGAATTTAATTATTACATACTGTATTACTGCTACTAGTTGTAAAAGACGATTAAGATTGTGTTAAATGTGTATATTGGTAGGCTACTTAAAAAAAGAGTTTTAGGTTAAATTTTTGCAATTCTGCACAGCCCTTTGAATTATGGAACGATTTTTGAAAAAACGTAGATTAGAAACAGCTGAAGAGAAGGAAGATTTGAGACAGCCTGCTGGAGCTGCACTCAATAGCAGTGATGCTGCTTCGTCCAGACTACCAAAACATGATAAAAAAAGCCTACAAGTAAAAGTTCGACAATATTGTGAAAATTACATAACTCTGGGATTTACTTGGACTGGAAATCCAGACTGCTCTTTACCTTTGTGTATTGTTTGTGGAGGGAGCTAGCTAATAGTGCTAATGGCACCAGCAAAACTGAAGAGGCATTTAACAACTAAACATCCAGAGTTGTCAGGTAAAGATGAACTATAGTTTAAGAGAAAATCGGTATCAAATAAAATGCAAGTGTCTATGTTTACTAAAAAATTCAAGTTGACTGACAAAGCACAAGAAGCAAGTTATGCTTCGTCGGAGATAGTTGCAAGCAAAATGAAATCCCATACCATTGCTCAAGTGTAATTTTACCTGCATGCCAGCAAATAGTGAGAATAATGTTTGGAGAGGAGGCTGTATCAGAACTAAGTAAAATTCCACTTTTTGACAACACAATAAGTAGGTACATTCACGACAAGTCAGAAAATATTGAATTTAACATCAAGTCCAAAATACTAAAACATAAATTGTTTGCACTTCAAGTTGATAAGAGTACAGACATCACTGGTAAAGCACAGCTCCTTGTGTTTATTCCTTTTATTAATGATGAATCTATTGTAGAAGACTTCCTGTGCTGCAAAGAATTGCCAGAAACAAATAAAGGACAAAATATATTTGATGTTATAAATTCGTATTGTGAATTGAAATGGAAAAACTGTGTTGGTATTTGCATTGATGGTGCTCCTTCAATGACAGAGTGTCTCAAAGGTTTTGTCTTCATCGCACAAAAACAGAATTCAAATATTATTCATACCCACTGCTTTATTCATAGAAAAGCACTTGTTGCTAAAACTCTTGGAACTGAACTAAACTCTGTATTGGATGTGGCTGTGAAAATAGTTAATTATATTAAAATGAGGCCACTAAAACGTCGACTATTTGCGAAACTTTGTGTGAGTATGAAAGCGCAACATTACACTTGAATCCAGCACACACACGTACGATGGTTGTCAAGAGGGAAGGTATTGTCTCGTTTCTACTAACTAAGAGACGAGCTGTTGACCTTTTGTTTGTGAAAAAATTTGAAAGAATTTGCAGAATGATTGAGTGATGACCATTGGTATTCCAAATTAGCATATCTTTCCGATATACATTTTATGAACTAAACCTCTTGAACAGTGGCATGCAGGGTAGGAACGAAAATATCTTGTCTTCTGACAAAATAATTGCTTTTCAGAAGAAATTGGCAATATGGAAGAAACGTATTGCAGCAGGAAATTTGGAAATGGTTCCAAGTACTCTTAAAAGCAATTGTCCCGAAATTGCACCACTAATTTTCAACCACTTGGACACTTTGCTAAAAAATCTCGACAAATATTTTCCTTCGATATCTATTGACCAGTATGACTGGATTAGAAGCCCATTTGTGAAATTTGAACCACCTGAAGGACAGTTTACTCTAACAGAAGAAGAAGAACTTGCCAGTATTTCAAGTGATAGAACATTAAAGCTGAAGCATTCTGAGTTAAGCCTGGATGTATTCTGGTTGTTGTTTGAAAAGGAATATCCTGCAATTGCCCAGAAAGCGCTGCGACTTCTGCTGTTTTCAACCTCCTATCTGCGTGAGTTTGGATTTTTAGCTCTGACAGCCATCAAACACAAGAAGCGATCGCAATTGCTGTCTGTGGAAGATGAGCTTCGTGTGTGTCTGCCAAAAACGCGACCCGATTTTGAAGAGTTGTGTAAGAAACACCAGGCTCAAGTTTCTCATTGAACTTTTTATAAGAACAAATGTACTTTGTTTACAGTTTGTATTTTTATTGTAAATAAATCTAAACATGAATTTGTTTGTCTCGTTCATTTAATTAACTACTTGGTTTGTGCATGACAAATAAATTAATGCACTGGGGTTCCTCGAGCCTCTGAATGTTTCGTTGGGGTTCCGCTCCACCAAAAAGGTTGAAAACCACTGCTCTAGCTCCTCTTTTTCCACAAATAAGCAGCCCACAACAAAAATATCATCGCGCCGGGTGGTTGTTTCTAAAGGTGTTTCGGCAAAATTGAAATTTTTCTTCCAAATTGTTTTCACCAAGGCAACAGACTTAAACAAGCAACTGAGTATAATCACATATGCCATTATTTTAGTCTATTTTCAGGCTAAACTCTCCACTTTGTTTTATAGAAGAAATCAACTGTTTCTTGACGTTGGTTGACATGAAAGGAATGGGCTAACCTAGCGGTGGGCAAACTTTTTAGCCGGAGGGCCGCATTGACCATTTCGAGGGTGGTCGAGGGCCAGGGCTTGTTGTCTCGTACAGCTGCATGCTATAGAAGAAATTGCATTAGCTCACAATTTTGCGAAATCTTCTGGCAGTGTGGTATCTCAGTGCGCAAAATCGGTGGTGTCTCTAAAAAAAAAAAAAGGTCTTCACCTTTTCGTAGACGGTAAATGCCTGATTGGGGGCAATTGTAGGCGATTACCGTTTTTTTAAGGACACCGTCGCTTTTGCGCCTTGTCAATCCCCTTGTCGCATTTATTTCCAAATGGCAAAGTTTCAAAAAGTGTTCGCGGGCCGCACAGAATGCTCTCGAGGGCCGCATGCGGCCCGCGGGCCGTAGTTTGCCCACCCCTGGGCTAACCAACCGTGTCATTAAACAATAGGAGCATATCTGGCTTTCCAACGTCATCACCGCACATTTTGCGCACAATGTCAATGGCTGATGGCCTCATCGAAATCTCTGCTATTGCATGAAGTTTCCTCAACCGCGCAATATGCCAAACAACTAAGCAAGATGCTAAAGTCGCTTGCTTCGAAGAGTACTCATGAAATGGCCGCTCGCGCCATCGACTCTTTGTCTTTTAAAGTTTTATTTTAGAAGTTGCTAGAAGTTTTAGCTAAGGCGTAAAGTAAGATTGCAGAATCTTCTTGTTACTCTACCGAACTATTATTTAGCTTAGAGTAATGTGATAACGCAACTGGTTTATTTTGAAACAGTAACATGCTCTTTAGTCTAAATTCTCACCGCCAATTGATAATCATGCTTTTCCCTCGCTATCTTTTCACGAAAATGCACACCAAGGACTATGACGTAATCAAGTAAACAGTCAAGCGCAGTCGGTAATAAATCTAACCATAAACATCAATACGCATCAAAAGTTACCTAATTTTTGCATACACCGTATATGTGAGCCAATGTTGGTCTACCAACCGAATCACACAGCGACCCATGGGTTGAGACAACACCAGCTTGAAAGCTTAATTTCTGTAAATATCAGTCAGTTCATCGTACTTTCACAACTTTGAATTATGAATGGACAAAAGTTTGTGAAGTTGTTTACTGTTTGTAAGTAAAAACAGTTTTAATTCAGGAATAGGGAGGTCAACATTATGGCATAGTTTACGAAATCTAAAGGTAGGGGAAAATTCAACACATAAAACTGGGAAGCAGGTCTAATTGGTGTGAAATCATAAACACCAAAATGTTCAACTGCATCTATGGTGCCATTTTTCTTTTTGAAAATAGGCTTTTAAGCCAAACAGATAATGGGATGCAAGACATAGGGGGGAGGTATAGCCCATTTTGCTCTATTCCTGGATCTGGACTCACAAACGCACCCAAGAAATTTGGTGTAACAAATACCATTACGAGTGGGTTGCACCAAGTTGTGGAATAAGCGTATCATCAAATGATTTGTTTCTGTAATTTTAAATCAAAGCCAATTACAGCCCCCATTCTCAACTTGGATTTTTTGCCCTATGCTTATATGAAGGAAGGGATAGAATATGTAAAGTGATCGAGAGTTGTGCGTAGGAGCGATATTAGTTCAGAGTATCTTACAATGTTCAGATTAGGAGAGTGGCTACGATGCATACCAATCTTTTGTTACTGCTTTTGGAAATGTTGTTTGAGTGAAGCCGACCCAGCCGGCCTTATTGCATATCTAACCCGATACAACTGACTGGCAGCCTTGAAGGATGATCCCGGCAGTTCTTGGCGCAATTCGTCCAAATATTTTTCTCCATTAATTTTGATTGTGGGTTGAATTAAAGATTTGTTTGATCGAGAAGAGATAGAAGAGTCATTTCAAAATTTAGCCTTGTGATTATGAATGTAACTGAGGTTTTAAACATGTCATAAATTCCTTTATCCAATCTTTGAAATGCAGACCAGGAATTATCTCAGCGTCTGGGCGACGTGGCTGGATAAACCGCATCTTTGCTATTGTGGCAGACAATCATTTGGTCATCGAATCATCGACAGACACGCTACGGCCTTGGGGAAGCTGGAAATTTGTTGCAAATAATGGCGAGCAGTCTAAATGGAATACTAAAGCAACCTGGATAACTTGTTGTGTGTGCGATAAAAGAAATTGTCCCTTTTTGTGAGCTGGAAATAATAAGAGCGGTGCACTGGAGCAAAATTTATTTTTTGGGCTGCAAATAGAAAAGATTGCAAGCCAGCAAAGTTTATTTGACAAAACGTAAGTGTGGTCATTTTTTACACCAAGAGTAATATTTTCAGTTTTACTTTGACTCGGTATTGTCTCAGAATTATTTCACAAAACAGCTTTCGAGATTGTCTATATCTTGTTATGTAAAAACGCCAAGTAAACTACATTATTTTGATCACATTAGTTTTTGTTTACGCTTTTACTCGAAATACAAAATTGTTTGTTGTTTGCTCCATTTTGACAACTACTGTTTTGATGACACATGTTAAAATGTTTGCATGATATCAAATAACCTTTTTCACATCGAAACCATAATGCATCAATGCACTTTTGTTGCTTCCGTATCGCTTTATTTTTCACATTTATGTTTTTGGTTTATCCAATTTACTTAAAAAGAATTCAACGAATATGATTCATTGGTCGGGTACAATTTCACAACAAATACATTTGCCAAATGATATGTGACATTAATAAAGGTGAGCTTAAGAACATTTGCCAATATGAACTCGGCGTGATAAACCAAAACAATATATTATCTTTATAAAGTTGTAATTTGAAACTTGTTGCAGAGCAGTCAGCAGATCATAAAGTTGATTGCGTTTGCAAATATCAGCATGTACGTCAATCAATGATATGTTGGCTCAAATATGGTAAGACACGGGTCTCACAATAGCGACGCAGGCAGCATTCGTGCGGGCCTATGTCCTTCGGAAGAACGATCACAGAAATTCCCTTTTTTGGTTGAAGTATTCGAGCTATAGTCGATTGTATCCTCTGTACTGGAATCTCTAAAGTCGGTGTGAACACAAGTTATTCGTTCGAAATGTTTTCCATGTTTAGGACGACAAAAATATCAATCTAAGTTTTCCTAGTCGATTGAAATTTACTACGTGATACACCTCTGCTGGCTACTGACAAGCCAGCGGCCTTGTGTAGATTAGCCTATTGAATGTGGAATTAACCCGAAATACCAATGTTTATGATTGTTGAGCATATTAGTTATTAAGCTGCAGTACCAGCCTAGCCGTTTATTTGCATCAAATATAAGAAAAAAGCAATGGCAGGCAGACGTGATTTGAGAGTGCGGAAGGAGATAGGCTTGCAACTAAGACTTCAGTGGGTGGTAAGCTGAATAAAACTATGCTGTGCTTCCATAAAAAGAAAGATATTCCATAACTTTATTTGAGGTGTTTTGTCAAAAATTTGTTGAGTGATCCAAAAATTCCTATTCACCATTTCTGAGGAAAATTGTCATGGCTCGCGAGAGATGAGAGCTTCATCCCCATTGAGCCCTTTGGTTCCACTCTTGTTTGGAGGGATTAATCTGTGTAATGCACCTAAACAGAGTAACTTTCTTCCTTTTGTTTTAACTTACCTACCTATTACTCATTAGTTTCTTCAATGTGAGTCTAACTCTAGTGGTGCGAGCCTACTAAAAGATGGTAATTTTACGGATCAGACTAAACATCTTTCCGATTTTCCGTGAACGTCGGAGCGGTATTGTCCGCCGTGTTATCAACACCAGCAACATCATGCACCCCTCGTAACCGAAGGGAATTTCGACGCTGAGCATAATGTGATTTAGACATTAAGCGAGATGAACAAGATATACAACTTTTCATCAGTGGTACATCTTCGGATGAGAAGACCAGTGCAGTGAAAGAGATACGACAACAAAGCAAAGTATTTGTTACATTTAAGAATTCAAATAGGCCAATCAAATCATTTGTGAAAACAGCTGCTGTTCTTGTTCTTTTCGATGGTCCGCTCTGATGGCCGGTGACTTTTGATGACCAGCACATTTAAATAATTTTGTCATAAACTAGCATAGTGGAACAATTGTGATGTGTCATGACGTAGACCTAGGTAAAGATGAGGAAACATCGGACAGTCAAATGTTGCTGAAATTTAAGTTTTCTGAAAAAGTAATA
The DNA here is from genome assembly GCA_963675345.1 of Trididemnum clinides. Lineage (NCBI taxonomy): Eukaryota > Metazoa > Chordata > Ascidiacea > Aplousobranchia > Didemnidae > Trididemnum > Trididemnum clinides. The sequence goes on along the minus strand of OY776305.1, from coordinate 27,919,401 downwards.
GCTACATCATCTAGTTTGATATCAACTTAATCTATATCAACACAGAAACACCCTTTAGTCAATCTAATATTTAGATTTGTTCAGGATTAATTAACCCAAGTGTTTGGAAACTATTCTTTTTAATTGCTTAAACGCGTACAAAAGGAAACGAACGATCTTACTTCGCAATTCAAAGAAATATTACTGATATCATTCATCTCGAATTTAAGCATTAGGTAAACAAGTTGGAAATTGGGCAAACATTGCAGCGTACATATATGAGCAATAAATATCGATTGAGATATCCCCTTAAAATTTTTCCACAGTGTTCCACGCTGTATTATATTTGTTTTTTCTTGCAGCGCAGGCTTAGCCGAGAAACCCCCAACAGCCCTGCCACACCCCCCCCCCCCTTTCCCGGATTTAAGTTGTCAGGATCAAGTCTCAAAGTTTGCAGCTCGATTCACGTTTCAACCTATATTTAAGCAAAATAAAAAAATTACCGCACACAAAAACAATTTTGTGTAACCTCTAATAAAAATAACATTTTGAGAAATATACGAAAAGACTGAAATGTTAATGCTTTTTACAATTTTTCCCAAAGCTATGAATTTAATTGTCTTCACCTTGATTTATGTGATAAAACAACCAAAGTTGCTGTCAAAGCAATGTCATGCAAGGTAAGATGTGAAATTTACTTGAAAAATCATTGAAACATAAATGGGCTAAAATGTCATCATTTTGGTAAAACTTTGATTTTCAGAATATCAAATTTTTCTAGAAAATCTTAATGCCCAGTGAAATGAATTTTCTTTCATCTACGTCATGATCACGAGAAATATTGAGTAGTTGCAAAGACTTACTTGTGATGACGAAATTGTTTTTGCAAAAGCTAGCGGCATTCAGAATCTAATTCTCGGAAGCGAAAGCTTGCTAAGTTTCCGTCTATTCCTGGCGTTACATTGTTTTTCGAAAGTCTACACTGTACCTGCTATGAGCTTGCTTTAAATATTTTGACGTATTTTTTCAACCTAACAGATAAAGTGTTGAAGCTGCAATCTTTTCTGAAATCGAGAGTCAAAAAGGTTTTGGAAAAAATTTGTCATAACTTTGATTTAAAACTTTAATGATTCATTCAAATCCTTGCTGCTAGCGAGCACGTTCATCCTTGCCGTTCCCGTTCTTAGAGCCATTGCTTCAAAATTTGATGGGTGAAAAAATGACAGTACACATGTTCAGAGCAAACAAACAGCACAATATGTTCAATGAGAATAAAGGCGCCACCTGACGTACGTCTCGTGATAAGTTTGGTATGTGCGCGAGTTTTGCCTTTCAGTATGACACTTTGCAACAAATGCTCTGCTTGATTAAAGCTTAAGAACGTGGATTGACAATTGTGCGGTTGCAATAATATAGTACCAGAAACTTCAAAGCCGGGCTGAACACAAGTTTACTACGTACAGCAGCAAAGATTGTTTGGGACCTAAAGGTGCCTCTGTGACACAGGAATTCGGAGCTCAAGCAGTAGGCACTTCTCACAGTTGTTATTCCTGCAACGCTGCTGAAACGGAAATAAGTTCATTTGCAGCTCAGTTGCGGGAGTAGATCTAGAAATACGAAAAGAGGAAAGACAAAGATATTCCAAAAGAAAATTCCAAAAACTTTTGAAACAAAAAAACATTATTGCGTTTCCTAGTATCTGAAGACTAAATTTATCTTTGAAGTGAGCCATTTGTTATTCACAAAATATATGTTATTTTTGTCCTATCACATAGATAAGATTGCTTTTCATACAATTGAGCAAATAATCTACGGGATTTTTCAAGGTGTGCGAAGAATATTTTACTCTAATCTAAACAAAGTTGATTTTTGGTCATCAGCCGGGCTGCCCACTGTGTTGGTACAAGGTGCTTGGAGGAGCGTCATTGCATGATGTCGGTCTTTTTTTAAATGACTGCTCAAAACTGCTAGTAGCCGGCCAGCAAGTCGGGCTTGGAGTTTCAAGGTTTAACAACTGCTTTGCTACAACATTGATTTCAAAAACTTCAAAATGTTCTCTAGTAAAAGGCCCACGAATGAAAAATGTTGGATGCAAAGTCTTACGTTTCAAAATTTTTTTGTATACAATTGATTTTTAGGCTAGCAGTTTAACATAAGCTGAACTCCAAAAGTTTGACTCAATGCCAGGGTGACGTTTTGTAAAGAAGCTAGTTTTTAAAATGTTTGGTAGGATGAAAGGCAATAGGTCAAGCTCTTCCAGCTTGAAAACTTTTTTGTCAAAAGAACACCAGCATTTGTATCATCAGTGGGCGACACAACCCTCAACTCGAGTTTGATTTATAATAATTGATTTTCGAATCACCGATGTGAATTGTCAAGTTCAGTGCTTTTGAGGGAACAAATCGAATCCAGTAAATTTTTTCAGCGACTCAAATAGATTGCAATCGTTTGTTTTAACACTGGCTGCCAAACAATCAAGAGCGCTTCACCACGCGAGCTAATGCATTCTGCTTTTACCATAATTTAGCCTCACAAACAATATACGTGATAGCATAATAAATTTTTGTGACCTCATGGTTTGAATAAAATATAGCGGTTGCTAACGGTATGTTGGCATTAGACTACTTACAAGCTGACAAGAGAACGAGCTAACAGTTTTGCTTTGCTACGTCAACGTTTGTCTCCATGCGCTTGTCTCAGAGCAGTCAACGCACGTATTTCTGAAAAAAAAGAACGTAGAAGGTGCGGTGACTTCGGAACCTTCTTGAAATGTCTCCCCATAAAACAAATAAATAACAAAAGCTTTATTGCTGAAAGAAACAATATGATATGTTTTATTTTTTGTCTGTCATCGTTGAGTGAAACAGGGATGCGGACTTAGGACGGGCGGGACTCGATGCAATATAGCTGGACTCGGACTCTCCAAAAAAAAGTGGCGAGCCCGACATCTAAATTTCATGCTGGACCAACAATTTGAAGGTTTCGCAGATTATACATTAAAATTAGATATTATTGGCTAGTCATTAGCATTGTTTATTATGACCTTACAACTGAATGATATCTATTCATCAGTTCAATTAAGCATACTCAGCTTAAACAATTTTCATTGCATTTATTTTTTAAAACATTCTCTTGCCGGACTCGTCATTTTAGCCGGGCTAGGACTCGGAACTAAGACTCACTTCAAAATTTTGATGAGTTCACATTGCTGGTCAGGAAGCATAACAATGAACAACAGTGCCTGGGCGCTTTGAATGCAACAAGCTACGTTAAAAATTGTTAGTTGCTGTGAACAAGGGGAAGAGACCTCTCGATCTGCATATTGTATTTGCATCAAAGGGGGTAAAGCGTCAGAAATTCTTGTAGACTTTTTTTGCATTAAAGTATCTGAAAGAGAAATTCCTTCACAGCGACCATCATTTTGGTTGTATCATAGCGCTTTGAGTTAACTTGAAGAAGTTCCAAAGCTGCACCTGTAAACTTGAGATTAGCGCAATATCTAAATTGATCAAAAACAACCACATCAAAAATAATCACATCAAAAACAACCACCTCATGTTGTGTTTGTAAAAAGTTTCCACATGCTGTTCCATTGAAATGTGGATGTTCACTAAAAAACACAATGACTTAAAATCAATTTCCCTTATTTGCAAGCAGACATTTTCCGGATACGGCTGGAGATTTACGCGGTGGAAACAAGCAACTTATCTTGTTTATCATCTTCCTCGATCACAAAATGTCGTTCTATTTTTTGCACCCACGTTGTTTCTACCGAGTAAAAGCTTTCATGTTTTGCCACCGAAATTATCCCATGCATTTCTAAATCACCATTTAAAGTGAAGAGGTTTAGTTTCCTGTTTAATATGAATTAGCGAGAAAGCGAAGACCTCTATACTGCCGTAATATAGCAACTCCTATTAACTGCAAAAATCATGTTTTTGAGAATATTGACCTATTGCAATTTATTTTGGTTCAACAAGGAAAGAAACTTTTGAGTTTTTCTTTAAAGCTGTTAGCTGTACGAAAATGTATTAGTTCTTCACGTTTGCTGATCAGCACCTTTGTATAAGCGCAAGAAAAATCAAGTTTGTCTATGATATCGTAAATGTAGTTGTTAGGTTTTGCAATGTCACGGCATTATAATTCGATGACGACCCAAGACGCAAGGCTTTTAATTACTCGTATACAGATAGGACGGGAATGCAGTGGACAATCAAAACTCCTCCGAATTATCTCAGCATCTTGCTTATATAGAGAGTTCCTACTTTTAGGTAGCTTTCTTTTGAAATTGAGAAAAATTTCTCTCATAAATTTTTTGAAACATTTTACAAAATCAATGCTTGAAGCTACTCATCATCCTTTGTCAAACGCTTCCAAACTGGATTGGGTTTTTGTCGCCCATTTGAAACTGTGCATTAATTAATTTAACAATAGATTTTGCATAAATTAGTCGACTAGTAACTTTCATTTACAAACATGTTTATATTTTAAAAAAGTCTTGTTTGCATATTCATGTCAACGATCTACATTAAATGCCAATCGAGATGTGCTATGATTTGGAAATATTTTGTCAGAAACTACCTCACCAGGGTGACAACAACTTACTAGGATAGGTGGGAGGGAGGCTTTTGGACGATTAACACAATTTTAGCGTAATGTAAAAAAGGTCCTCTGTTTAGTATGAGAGGTTGCTGAAAATAATCATGGGAAATTTTGGTTGGCAGAGTTCACCCTAGGTGGCAAGGACTGTAGCGTCGTCGCTACGTTTCATCACGTGATTATGACGGAATACCAAGTTGTTTACCTAATACTGAAACAGGTTACAGATAATTATACAACAGTAGAATCTTTCGTCGATAAATAAATGTCGACCTAGAAGCGATATTTCAATTTTTATAAACTGTTGAAAAAAGTAAAATTGCCTGAAGCTAAAAATCTTGCTGTGAAAAAACATGATTAGGCGTAATCTCTACTGTCATCCAGAGTTTCATGGAAATTAGTCTAGTGTTTAAAACGATTGCAATTCTATTTTAGTCATCCAGGTAATTTGCACCGCTTTGTTTCACCATTACCCAACACCATTTTAAGAAAGTTGGTGGCAGTATTGCAATTGTTTTTACGTTTCTATTGCATTATTTTGTCATTCCCACTCTCACAAACAGCTCACAGATCACATGATTTTTTCCTTATACTAACAACACTGACGAAAGGTCACCAAAAAAGTCTGACCAAAAAAACCGCAACTTTTCCGATTTTTGGCGTAGGTTGCAGCCCAAGCCAATTCTTTCTTCGCTGCAGTCGTTGAAGCAATGATGTTTGTATTCTCGTTGCCACTTATGCCGAAATAATTTATGTCTATGACTAAAAGAATGCGATTAATTTTGCAACAAATAATTCAATAGAGATGGGGTTCAACTGTCGTCAGCTAAATAAAAGTAGGACTACTTTGAATCAAGGTGTGTTTCACTCCGTATCGAACAAAGCATCGAGGACAATTATTGACCGTAAGTTATGCACAGCTGCTGTTATGAAAGCTTGTAGATGCTGCGTGTGTGTTCCACAGATGTGTAATAAAAGTTGAAGTTTATGGGTAAATTAAAATTTACACAACTCTTTTGATTGATAGGTGGCAACGTGTTTTAATAAAGATGAAGTTTAGCATTGCCTCTATGAAAAAGTTACAACTGAGTAGCAATAGCAGCCCAGATGGTTCACGTGTTAAAAAAATTGTTCGTGGCTATTTCAAATTGGTGGCTGGTTACAAAAAGGAAGCGAGTCAAGGCTTTCATGTTGCGGTAGTGGTTATTATTTGATAAAAGATGCTCCAACACACTGGTTCTAAATAAGCAAACAAATATAGCGATGGTTATCTTTGTGGGCGTAATTGTGTGTAACATCTATAAATTTCCGCTTTACATATATCAACAAAACAGGTAAGATCTATTATTCATGAAATATTTAACAAAAATTAATCTAAAAACTGTAATTGTTGACGTGCAAATAACTAGCCCGCAAAATGAGAGTATACATTTGTTGAACATGACGATGAGATTGTTATCTGTCTATATGTGTCAAAAATGATTGATGAACATCCACTCCTTCTGCCTGACTAACAATATTCAATATTGATGCCGGGGATTACCATGTAAATTACCGGTAACTGGCCTGAATTTTTTGTCACCAGTTGATTGTTTAATAAACATTTTTTTGCTGTAGCAGTATGGTGATAAAGATTTCTGTAAATTACAACATAGTGATGCCAAGACCTTTTTTAGAAATTCATTGTACTGAAAGGCTGAGCAAATTAAAAACGGTTATCAAAGTGGTAAGAAGGTAGATATTTTCTAAAGCCACAGCGATTATTCGTTTCAGGAGCTGGGATTTCTTCCGCCTCTCTTCATAATTAACAGTTTGCAGTGAAATTGAACGGGTAGAATAGAATAGTAGAAACGAACTATGCCAACGATGAATTTATTTTGCTCAATGACAAAATGAAAAGCAAATATCAAACTTGCGATACATCCCCTCAAAAAGAAATGATGAGAGTCACGACGATTTTTTGAGACTGATCGTATTTAATGAAGAATGTTTGTATGAAAGAATTTAATTAGTAAAAAATGATATTCACAATATTGTAGCGTTGGTGCAAAACTCAATGCCTTTCTAAAAAGTTATACAAAGTAACAAAGTGAGCGCAAAACCTGATGTCGTAACAACAATAATAATAAAATATCCGAATTTTTAAGTGTTGAGTTTATTTAAATGTAGTACTTTGCAGTGCGATGCTTTTTGCAAGAACATAGCGGTGCAAAATCGGATTGGCGTCAAATTCACAGCTACTCGTGTGCAAGCCAAGCTTCGTTGCCGACGCAGATTCGTGGGCATTGCTGTCAGGTCGTTATCGTCTTTGCTTGAGACATTGTTGTTTGATCAAAATGAATGAAATCAGGAAATTAGCTTGCTGAAGCTTGTAATCCTACCACATTCAAGATACAATGATTTTGGAATGCTGCAGAAAAACTTCTTCGTGCTTTTTTTTGCTAAAAAAATCTGCATAGATCATTTAGCAAATAAAATTAAAGATAAAATGTAAATAATGTTTGCAAGATCCGAATATAAATGTCAAATCGGTTTAGCGCTAGCCCATGAGCGATATATTGTTACTTAACAGTATTTTATAGAAATTTATAGTCACGATTTTTTAACTAATCTTCACCATATTCATCAGCCTACTGACGTGTAATTAAGGAGCTTACTGTAGTTAAAACGCCATGTTAGGTAAAAAAAGAAAAAAGTTAAAAGAGCTTAGTATCATTTTCTTTCGATAAGTCATAATTCTATTTTGCAAACACAACGAAGCCGGTTCGACGAATTAGTGACGTAGGCACTAATTGTTTGATTCACAGCATTCTTTCAATGAAAAGTTGAAAGTAGACTGCATTTAGCTGCGGGATTAAAGTAAGAAGGTGTGGTGAAGGCGTCATTTTATCACTTGCAAGCTAAATTGTCATGAGTGGTGATACTGATGAAACTGATGGGAGGTATGATGGATACAGGGCAAACTTCTATGATGATTGGTCAGGCCTGTAAGAGTAGTGGCCTGGATGCAGTGGAATGTTTGAGAGGGAAAAAGAGCGATGCCCTTCCCTGAACAATTTTACAGGAGTGAAAATGTAAAGGAAAGCACTTTGGGGAGATTAACCTTCAAAAAAGTTCTTCTGCCTCGCTTTGAGAACAAAATGGGCGCAATAAACGCTTTCTAAAAATTGGCCTACATAGGAAATAAAGGTTTTCAAGTCGACAAAAGGTGATAAAGCAATTTAAACTCACAATCTTTCGAAAAATTTCTGGCTTTTGGTCATACATTTGTATAGATTCTAAGCTTAGCTGAACTCCGCCCCCACCCAAAAAAAAATTCTAGATACGCCACTGTCTGGAGGTTCGACTGAAGAACTAAATGTGTGATCAAAGCGAGAAAGACAAAATTTGGGAAGTTTATCGTAGGAAATTGACCCTGGAAGCCGTGCGGTCTGCTCCTGCGTCGACTGACGCATTCAACCGATGCCAGCGGCTAAGCGGCCGAGATCGAAATTGCGACCGGCGCGATGGCGTCGTGGTAAGAGCGTCCGCTTCGCAGTCGATAGACCTGGGGTTCATTCCCTAAGTCGAGCCATACCAAAAAACTTGAAAAAAGTGGTATTCACAGCTTCCCTGCTTGACGCTCAAAATAACAAAAGGATAGTGTGGACAATGCACTTAGCGGAACGCCTCAACCTTTATGTGGCAGATGGTGGCGTATCCGTAATTCATCGGGTTACAATTGTGAAGTTGCTCACCCAGCATGTCGTAAAAGGCGACTTTTGGGTACCCACCAGTGGCAGTCCGCCTTGTTAGTGGTGGGGCTACCAGTCACTCATGACTGGTTCGAAATGGGCTGCCATCTTTCCCTTAGCCTAATTTCAATTAGGTTGACGGCATGAACTTGAAATGCCCTTCATGTCGTAACTCCATCCCGAGGAAGAGGAGGGGTAATCACAACAACAACAATAACACATCGAAATTGAAGATTGAGGAAAAATTTTGTTTTAAATCCCGCTGCAACTGCAATCACGGACAATTAATAAAAAATAAACCTTGCCTTATCCAAGGTGAGCTCCCTTAAAAGCTTTACCTATTATCAAAAAAAAGGCTCTCATCTCTCTAGTATGCAAATTGTAAAAAATGTTTGGAGCGATACAGTGCTTCTGGATCTACCCAATAATATTCTTCTTTAGCTGACTTCATGATAGATGGCCTTAGCTGGCTCCTATTCAGTACTGGCACACCCCAGTGCAAACCGATTTGTTCTGGTTTACTGCATCCACCCAACCGAGTTGTGCGATTGATACTACCTAGGTTAATTGTTTATGTGATGCTGCAGGTGCTCTCTTAAAAACTGTTGTTTAGCTCGCTCAGTAAAATAATAATAAACAACTTTTTATCGCACACTAGCTGCTGCAACATTTTAGTAAAATGTGAGCAACAGTCAACCAGGAGATCTCTCATTCTCTTCTCTGCATTCGTCTTTTTCAAGCTCCAATAGATCACTAGATTCTCCGGCAGTCACTGATTGGTACCAAGCAATGACGTTGGAATCGAACTAATTACCAATGACTTGCTGCTCTAGCCATCTACAATTTTTTGTTTTTCATTTTTCTCGGATCGGAAGCTCGCTATCACTTCAGAATTTGTTCGACACACGAGCTCAACCATTCTCCACGAAAAAATTTGATCTTTGGCTGCATAAAATACCGCCTCCTCCTTATAAACAAGTATCTCCGAAAATAAGTTGATTTTGAAAATTTTCTACGTTATCTGTGGTATTTGGTTGACTTGTAATGCTTTTCACCTCATTTTATCTCGCGACATACCATTTCCTTCTCGCTCTTTTTAGCTACGGATTTTTTACAGTAGACCTAAAAGCAACCTTTAATCTAATCTATGGAAACTTTCGAGTTTTCTAGGGTGCTCTTCTGGCCCCCATCTCAAGAAAGGGTTCTGATGACCAAAAAAAAAAAAAAAAATGGAATATGTGCCTAATCCAGCGGCTCACTTAAGTCCGTGACACCTTCGGAAAAGTGACACCCGGTTGGCTTCGGAAAGTGACACCTCATACAATGAAAATGTGCCAATGTACAAAACGTTTTTATATTCAAAACCGCTTTCAAAAACATGGTCTTCAAACTGAGTTATTTAGATCCTGCCAGAAATTTCCCTCAACGTGGTTTACTGTGCTGAAGCATTGTCTGTGGTGACAATGAGGTACGTTTGAACCACGACTCAGACGTCGCCGATTTTATGTGGAAGTACTTGGCTTCCTTTCATGTGAAATTTTTATGTGTTTGGCATTAATCTTTTTCCTGCCCATAACATTTTGCACCATCAACAAGTTATTCAAACCTCTCAATTTTCTTACTTTTTTCTAAACTATCTTTCTCTCCAATTGCATTTCAAAGCTGTTTGAACGCATCATTTCATTCCGTGTATTTTTCCTTTTAAAGTCATTCTCCAAACTTTCTTCCTGTCAGGCTGATTTCCGCCAACTCTCGATCAAAGGTGTTTTTCTCTTTGTTATTTTTACCTCGGATGGGTTTCACAAAACGAAGCCAATCTCTAAAATGATTTTTGAAGCTTTCCAATTTTCAAAAGCATTTGACTTTGTCTAGCACTCCTCTCTTTTCCACAAACGTGTTTTTACTGGCTGTATGCCTTACTTTGTTCAGGAATTAATTTCTTTTTTTTCTCATGGGAGCGTTTGTGCATTGTCATAAAAGCCGCTTTTTTCGATTCAATCGAAATGTTTTGCGAGCATAGACATAGGAAACGGGGGGCAGGATGGGCACTCCTCCCACGTTGCAGAGATTCGGGAAAATACATCGTTTTGGGCAAGGAAATCAAGTACTTTATACCTATCAGTTTAAAGTTTGCTGCGAAGTAGAGCATTTTTAGGCCTACAATCGATTCTATAAGCTTTTTTAGTCAAGGCAAGGAATTACATAGGCTAATTATTTTTTAGAACATGTAAAAATGGGATCGGAAATTGTTTTTTTGGACACTCTCCGGCACAATGTAACCAGATGTGCTATTTTTCTTCAAAATTGGGTTGTGCCATGATCTTGGCGGGGAAAAATTGTTTCGGAAGACAGCGGATTTTTTGGGCAAAGTTTGAAAAGTTTGTTAGCAGAAAGTTTAGTGGATTATTTGTCAAGAATTTAGGTTAAAAGTTGGTTTTGAGCAGGTTAAAATCATGCACTCACTGAATAGCATATCAACTACGTCACATCATGATAGAAATCGTTTATCGCTGTAGGCTACCTAATAACACTTTTATTGCTGCAACTAATAACACGTTTTTACCAATATCAATCATATTGACGTTAATCAATTAATTGATACGTTTGGAAAACGTTGCGTGGGAATAAATATTTCTTTCAAGCAGTTCTGTGTATAGCATCTTGTCTGAAACGTAAATATTTTCTTTGCCATTAGTGTGGACAAAAGTGCTTTCTTGTGATCCCAACATCTGTGGTACCACTTTGCAAAATCTATCAATATACAAAATGTAGCGTTGTACCGAAATCGTTGAAAACAACTGACAGGAAGTTGAGGTGGGAGTTTGTAAACGACATAAAGTTCTGTGATAGAGCAATGTGACTGCCTAATGGTGTAGTGTTTTAACGTCGTATATATTGAGTTTGAAACGCAGTTTTTTGGCCTTTTTTTCTATAATAAGCTCAAAAGACATATACATTCGCTGGTGAGAGCAATTAAATAAATCTATAGTGTAGTGCGGTAACTCAGCACTATGTTCTTGTGGTTATGTAAAAGATATTTCTTCTACTTCTCTTCCTTTTTGCGACAACTGCTCATTTTATTTTGTCGATCTGTTTTCGTCCTCTTCTGCACCTGCTTCGGTGGAGGCTATAAAAGGTGTCCGGTTAGATTGAAGCTGTGTTTTTCTCTATATCCTCGGTAATATATAAAACCTCCTTCTTGGTAGATCTCTACTAGGCTAAACTTTAGTCTCGTATCTTTATGCTAAACTTATCTCTTCGCTTTAATCCGATTTCCTTCTCCCATGGGGTCATCTTCAACTACATTCTTTTCTTTTCTAACCTCATATCTTCTTTTTTAGGGCCGAGTGTCTTTCTCGTCTTACCTTAGCTACCTCATGGAATTGCTCTAACGAGTACACATTTCTTCTCTTTAATCCTTTTCTCTATTCTTCACCTGGTTTTCATTTTACTGTGTCGCCAACGTTACCAAGTGAGAGCACCTTTACCTTCACATTCGCTTCACCCGGTACACTTTCATTTGCAGTTTACTTGATGTTGTACTAATAAATTCTACTGCGTCTCACAAATACTTGCAACGAAAATCAATATCTCTTTTTCGTTAAGCGACCAGACGCACCATCATCAGCAGCTGCCTTTCACCTTTTCCTATTCCTTTTTTTGCTTTCCCTGAAACTGAAAATTATCCGGACTCATTTCACCCTTTCTTCTTTCTAGCTGGCTCTTTGTCTACCATCCTCTTTTTTTATTTTAGGACTGTCTAAGATTTTCCAGGTTGTAGTAGCGAGATTTTGCTTTTATTTACTTGCTCGTGCTCTCTCCTTTCTTTTTCTAGACTGTTCTTCTTCTCCCTGATATTACATTCTATCATGCGATGCTCATTTTTCCACTGCATATTTTTTTCAACCTTTTCATCTCGTCAATGTGCAGTTCTGGTGTCTCCTTCAAAGTCATGATCTTGTGATTTGGACTGATAATTCTGTTCCTTCTCCAGTCATTCATTTCTTTTAAATAACAACTTGGTAGATGAACTAGTCAAACATGCAGTCATCCACAGTCTATTTCAGTTTTTCTTGCTTCTCGTCTTTTGTTTTGCACTGAAGAAGAAATATCCTTCAAACTTTTTGACACACTAGTTTTTTCGGTTTTTACTGAGCTTGTACGGTCTCGTTACGCTTGTTGCGTTCGCTTTTGTTTTTGTTGCTTCAGACGCATTTTCTTTTGAATGTTCTTTCCACAGTTTAGAGTTCTCGTGCAGCGCCTTTGATCATCAAACGCAGAACCCTGTTATTTAATTGTGACGGGCTTTTCACTTTATACATCCACTGGTGCAAGTCGTGAGAAGTTGCCTGGTTTCTGATTCTCATGGTTTTCCACCGTGCTTGTATTTCAAAAAAGTGGTCGTTAAGAACAACCTTATAAAGTTCACATTGTTTGCTTTTGAGAAAAACACTCTTTTCTGCTGGTGGTACAAATGAGCTGAACCAGTAGTACCGGTAACTCTGAACGCAATTATATCTTAGCACAAGCGACAAAAAGCTTTGAAGTCGGAACCAAGGTTTTCGCAGCTGTCATCTCCAAAATTTTGTCTTATTCGGCGCGTAACTACCTTCCTCCCCACCTACCTGACCTCTACGTGGGCAATGATGAGGGAAAAAGTTTTGTACTTGCAACACTGCCAAACCAGGATGGCACGTTGTAACAAGCAAAATAATCAAATCTTGTTCATCCCCGTGCTTCACCGGGGAAGAATGAGGCTGTTCACCCAGCATGTCGTAAGAGGCGACTTAGAATAATAGTCTAGGTTTTAAACGAAGATTGGGGACACCACATGAAAAACTGAGGTTGGTGGTAAGCAAGGGCGTGCTCCACGTAAAAGAAAAAGTGATTTGCAAACTTGCCTAATGAAAAATGTATGAAAGAATTGGCCCCCAGTCATCGGCAGCTCTTGAATGGGCAGGGGGTACAAAGAATTTCCGGGTTAGAAAACCTTGAGGTAACATTTGGAAGTTGAAATGTAGAAAAAAAAATGTTTCGTTAGTTGCGGTGGAAAAGGTACAGAAGTGCGTGAGCAATTAAGAAAGAGAAAAGTGGATGTATGCTGTCTACAAAAAGTAAGATGGAGAGGTCAAAGAGCTCGATTTGTTGGTATCAAAGGTAGGAAATATAAGCTGTTGGGGGTCTGGAAATAATGATGAAATAGGAGGTGTTGGAATTTTAGTAAAAGAAGAACTATGCCAGAAAATTGTAGAAGTTGGAAGAAAAAGTGACAAGAGTAATGGCAATGGTGTCGGTTTTCAAGGAGGAACTTATGAAAGAGATATGTGCGTATGGCCACCAGGCAGGAAGACCGGACTGTGAGAAATCAATTTTACAATTAAATGGCACGTGAATGGGATTTTAAAAGCCCCGATAAAATGGTTCTTGGCCTGGGTGACTTTAACGGACTTATTGAGAGATAAATTGATGATTTTGAGAGTGTACATGGTGGATATGGATTAGGTAAAAGAAATGTTGAGGAAAGATTGCTCGAGTTTTGCGATGAAAAGGAGTTGTGTGTGGCAAACACATAGTTTGTAAAGGAGCAGAAGAAAATACTATAAAGTATTTAGTAGAAATAAAACAGAGATTGATTTTATGTTAGTTGGTAAAAGCAAAAGTATGTAAAAGATGTGAAAACCATTTCCTAGGAATTGCAACATAGGCTGGTGGCAACAGACATAGACAAAAGGAAGTTGAAAAACGAACCAACTGCTAGAAGGATTTAGAAGTTGAAAGAAACCAATATGAGAGCAAGATTTCAAGAAAGAGTTAAGGAGTTGGTTGATGTTGGCGTGCCCAATATACTTAATGCTTTTAAAAATGGAATTTTTAGGACTTGTGATGAAGTGTGCGGAAAGAAGAAAAACAGAAGGAATCATGGTGATACATGGCGGTGGAATAACGAGACGAAGGAAGTAATACGGCAAAAGAAAGTGGCATACAAAAATATGAGCGAAAATTGGAGGAAAACCAGGCTAGATATAATACGAAAAATTGACCAAAGAAAGCGGTTGCTAATTCTAAGTGGAAAAAGGCTGAAAAAGAATCAATAAATATGAGCCTAAACCCAAATAACATTTTAAATTAATAAAATTCATGAAAAAAGGTAAGAAAGATATAGAAGGAGAAAGATGCATGAGAGGTAAAGACGGAAAAATAGGTTTCAGTGAAAAAGACAGGAAAAGAATATGAAAAAATTACATGGAGTAGATTAAGAATGAAGAAAATGATTGGGATCATATGACAAAAGCTAGGAAGGTAGAGGAAACCACTGAAATAGTTAGAAATGGTATTGTAATAGCTGCAAAGGCAATGAAACCAGGAAAGGCTGCTGGACCCTCTATAGTATGCGCAAAAATGATATCTGCTAGTAGAGATGTGAAGATTAGTGAAATGATGGAACTTAGATAACGTGTGTTGGACGGAAAAGAAATGCCGGATGAATGGCAAACAGGTTTTAGTCCCGATTTTCAAAGAATAATTAGATATTCGAAAAAGTAATGCATACGGAGTCAAATGGCTACAGCGTGCTATGAAGATTGTTGAAAGAGTGCTGGAAAGTAAGATTCAAGATATAGTAAATGTTGATGCAATGCAATTCGGTTTTATGCCGGGCAGGGAAACGACAGACGCATTGCCTATTGTCAGAAGAACAGAGATAAAGGGAGAAAGTTATACAGGGTGTCCATAAAGTCCCAGTACCATCACAAATATTTATTGCTGAAAAAACACAAAACGTAGAGTGGTGCAGTTTTTTGTAAAATATTTTACATAGCTTCTAGTTTTTTTGCGCAATTAAACTGCGTATGCTCCCCAGGTTGGAAGATCAGAGTGCGAGAAAGATCAATTCTATAATGACATGACAAGTGAGTGGGATTTGCAAAACCCTGGTGAAGTGGTTCTTAGTCTGGGAAACCTCAACGGACATGTTGGCAGACGAATTGATGTTTTTGAGGGTGTGCATGGTGGGCATGGAGTTTGCAAAAAAAATGTTGAGGGAACAAGACTACTCGAGTTTTGTGATGAAAAGGAGTTGTGCGTGGCAAACACATGATTTGAAAAGAAGGAGCAGAGAAAAATAGCATACAGTATAGGTGGAAATGAAACTGAGATTGATTTTGTATTGGTTGGTGAAAACAATAGAAATTATTACAAGACGTGAAAGCCATCCCCTGGGAATTGCAACATCGGCTGGTGGTAACAGACATAGACAAAAGAAAGTTGAAGAAAGTATTGAAGAACGAACAAACTATTAGAAGGAAGGTTTGGAAGTTGAAGGAAAACAGCATGAAAAGAAGATTTCAAGAAAGGGTTAAGGAGTTGGTTAATGTTGATGCACCCAATCTATGGAATACTTTTAAAAATAGTATGCTGCAAGCTTGTGATGAAGTACGTGGAAAGAAGAAAGGTAGAAAAAAACATGGGAATATATGGTGGTGGAATGAAGAGGTGAAGGAAGCAATACAACAAAAGAAAGTGGCATAAAAAATGTGCAAAAATCGATCAGAGGAAAACAAGGCTAGATATAAGAATATCAAAAATCGAGCAAAGAAAGTCGTTGCTAATTCCATGAGGAAAGAAGCTGAGAAAGAGTTAACAAAATTAAACGAAAAACCAAATAACATTTTTACACTGGTGAAGTTTATAAAAAAAAGATGGGAAAGATATTGGAGATAGATTGATGAAAGGAAAAGATGGAAGGTTAGGCTTCAGTGAAAAAGACAGGAAAAGAATATGAAAAAATCATATGGAGGAGATCATGAATAAAGAGAATGATTGGGACTACGTGATAGCAGCTAGTATGGTAGAGGGACCCATTAAAAATGTTACCCGCAAAGAAATGGCGATAGCAATAAAAGTGATGAAACCAGGAAAAGCAGCTGGACCCTCTGAAGTATGTGCAGAGATGATATCTGCTAGTGGAGAAGTAGGGGTTAGTGTTATGGTGGAACTTTTCCAACGCGTGTTGGATGAGAAATCAATGCCAGATAAATGGCAAACAAGTGTGCTGGTACCAATTTTCAAGGGAAAGGGAGATGTAAGAAACTGCAGTACTTACAAAGGAGTAAAGCTGTTAGAGCACACAATGAAGATCGTTGAAAGAGTGTTGGAGAGAAGAATTCGAGAATTAGTAAATATTGATCCAATGCAGTTTGGTTTTGTGCCTGGAAGAGGAACGACAGACGCATTGCTTTTGTGCGAAAAATACAACAAGAATATAGGGATAAGAAGAAAAATTGTACATGTGTTTTGTGGATATTGAGAAGGCATTTGATAGAGTTCAAAAAAATTTGATGGAGTGGGCGATGAGAAAGGTTTACCAGAAAAAATTGCAAGAGCGGTGATGAGCCTTTATCACGGGGCAAAAACGAAAGTTCGAGTGGGATCTGGGTTATCTCAGGAATTCTTGGTACAAGTTGGTGTACATCAAGGATCTGTGTTGTTGCCACTGCTTTTTGCAATTGTAGTGAATGTAATCTCAGAAATGCGAGAAAAGGATTGATGAATGAAGTTTTGTATGTGGATGATTTGGTTTTAATGAGTGAAATTGTAGAGAATTTAAACAAAAAATTTTCAAATGGAAAGAGGCATTTGAAAGCAAGGGGCTGAAGGTAAACCTCAAGAAAACCAAAGCAATGGCGAGGGGTTCGAAAGGTGAAATACTCAAGAGTAAAGTTGATCCATGTGCCAAGTGCGGCAAGAGGGTGATGTGCATAAAGTGTGCTAAATGGGTACATGGTAGATGCACGAAAATGAAGAGGGTGACTTCAACTCTGGGAAAAGGTTTTGTTTGTAAAATATGTGTTGATACAAAGGAAGGAATTGTGGAACCAGGTGAAGAAATAACATTTTTTGATCAGGTTGACTTTGTAAAGAATTTTTGTTATCTGGGGGACAGATTGAACGCCAGTGGTGGAAGTGAAGCAGCGGTAACAGCAAGAACGAGAATTGGATGAATAAAATTTAGAGAATGTGCGGAGTTACTTTATGGAAGAAAGTTTTCATTAAAAACGAAAGGATTTATCAGTGTAGCGTAAGAACAGCAATGCTATGCGGGGGCGAGACGTGGTGTCTGAGGGAGAATGAAACGGTAATTTTGAGAAAATCTGAAAAAGCAATGATGAGAGCAATGTGTGGAGTTAAGTTGATTGAGAAAAGAAGAAACCAAGAACTTATGAGTTTGCTAGGTTTGAAGGATACTTTGAATGGACTAGCCATGGAGAGTCGAGTACGATGGTATGGGCATATTTTGAGAAGGGATAGTGGTGATGTTTTAAAAAGAGGGTTGGATTTTGAAGTGGCGAAAAGAAAAGGGCGTGGGCGACCAAATATGACTTGGAAAAGACAAGTTGAAGAGCATATCGATTAAATTGGACTGAAAGAAGAAGATGCGGTCGACCGAACGAAGTGGCGTGATGGTATTTACAAAATTTCAAGAAACATGAGGTGAATCCGGCCACCTGCGTTAACGCAGACAAAAACAGATTTAAAAAGGTAGATCTCTCTCTTTCTCTCTCATGACGGCACCAAAAGAGAAAGCCAAATGTGTGTGATGGTATGCTGAAACTAAATCGCCAATTTACTACGACGTGAATGATGAGTACCTATTTCTTCAGGTCGAGGAGCTGCAACCAGCCATACTATTTCAGCAAAACGGAGCCCCAGCACATTAGTCTACTGATGTTAGGAGACGTCTGTACGCAAATTTCCCTGAACCATGGATTGGCCGTGACGGACCAATCGCATGGCCATCTCGCTCTCCTGATCTTACCCATTTGGATTTTTTTCTTCAGGAGTTATGTCAAGGATCGCATCTACCAGAATCCTATTCATGATTTAGCCACACTTCGCACATGCATTGTTGAAGCTGTCGAAACAGTTGACGTTGATATTTTGTAGCAGATATGGAAGGAGATGTTGTTGCTGTTGTTTACCCGACTCCTTCCGAGGGATGGGGGCATGGCGGAAGACCATGGAGCCCCAGAAGCCGGGCAACTTCCCAGGGTCTGGACCAGAGGTCGTAGAGGGACACAGAGTGAGTGGCGCAAAGAGTCCGTAGCTGGACAGTGCAGAATGAGATGAGAGGTGTCCTGGGACGAGTGTCCACAGGCCCTGCAGGAAGGATTCTCGATTCTGCCAATCCTAGAGAGATAAGAATCTAAGAGAAGGCTGTGTCCGTTGCAGCGAAGACGAGAGAGGACACAGCGAGCATGACGAGGGAGCACAAGTTCCTCGGTGGAAATCGAGGGAACCTGTGTATCAAAGAACTTCGATGAGACAGTACGCCTCCAGTTCGAGAAAAAAGAAGAGTGGATACGAGAGATAAGAGGAGAGAGACTACAAGGAATTGCGGAGGGCACAAGTAGCGCTCCCCGTCTGGCTAGGTCATCGGCCGCGTCGTTCCCCGGGAGAAACGAGTGTCCGGGGACCCATTGTAGTCTGATAGAACAGGAGAGAGAAGACAGTTCCTGCCAGATCTGCCACAGAGTTTGAGATAAAAGGAAAGATGGAGGAGAGGACAGGGTGGTGAGAACAGAGCGAAAGTCAGATAGGAGGAGAAGAGAAGAGAAATGGCAGACTTGTTGGTGCTGCCGAGACCAGCAAAGAGCTTGCAGAATGGCGCAGGCCTCAGCGGAAAAACTTGAGCATACTGGGCCTGCCGAAAAGGAAAGAGTGGCCTCAATGCCACAGAGAGAGCAGTTGGGAAGTACGCCGGAGCCCCCTTTGCCAAAAGGAAAAGGAACAGAGCCGTCTGTCCAGAGTACCAGATCATGGGGGTGGGGGGAGAGTCAAGATGGGTGAGAGCCGCACCTTGGCGAGAGCATGGAGAGGAAACGGTGGACTCCACCGTGAACGAAGGCAGATTCCAAGAAGGAAAGGGAGGGCAAGCAAGAAGAGCCTCCCTAGAAGAGGTAGAAGGAAGCATGAGCGGGTGAGTGGACGCAAAAGCTCTCCAGGACGATCTGCAGAGTCTTGGTTTCACTTCAAGTCTGGCCAAACCTGAGATGGAAAAGGAGGTTGGGAGACGAAGAGCCCGCTCATAAGATAAAAGGGTGAAATGAGTCTGGGTGACTCGCAGGGGAGGTAAAGAAGCCTCGGAGAGAAGAAGTGGGATAGGGGAGGACGAGAGGCAGCCGGTGATGGCGCGACTGGCCGCTCGGTGGAGGCGTTCCAATTTGGTGAAATTGGTAGCGCTTAGGAAAGGAAACCATCCGGGTGAAGCGTAAGTGAGAAGGGACCGAAGAAAAGATTTATACAGAACAGAGAGGGACTCCTTAGAGGGGCCCCATGAGGAAGCAGAGATACAGCGTAAGGCCTTGAGACGTGGGAAGAATTTGGCCTTCAGCGAAGATACATGTTTAGAAAAGGAAAGAGTGCGGTCGAAGGTGACCCCAAGAAAAGTTGGAGTGGGGTTGCAATGGAGGCGGTAGCCGAGTAGGAGGAGGTTGGGCTGGAGGTTAGCTTGGTGGGAATCCACTGAGAAGAAGGAGGCCTCACATTTGCTCGGATTGAGAGGAAGGCATCGGTACTCAGACCAGCAATCCAATCGAAATAGAGCTCCTTGTGTAGCCCCCACCGCAGTGGGGACTGAGGGGAGGAGGACCAAATGACCAGATCGTCAGCGTACAAAGAGCAGCTGACGGAAGAAGGCAGAGAGGCCGGGAGATCACTGATGAAGAACGAGAAAAGTACAGGGCCAAGAACGCATTCTTGCGGAACACCTCGACGGACTCGAAAGGAACGGCTTTTGTGATTTTGATAAATCACACAAGCGCGCCTGTCAGAAAGGAAAAGATTGAGTCCAACGAGCAAAGCAAGGAGGGAGGCCAGCCAAAATGAGTTTGTGGAAAAGGGCGGGATGCCAGATAGAGTCAAAAGCTGTAGAGAAATCAATAATAGATAGGATCGTCCGAGAGCCCAGCCTGGATTTGTTGAACCCATCCGAAATGGACAGAGAAAAGAACAGAATTTGATCTAGAGTAGACCGTCCAGGGCGGAAACCGGCACGGCGGGGAGAAAGAATGGAATTAGATTCCAGAAAAAAGAGTAGACAGGATAGAATGATGCGTTCAAACAGCTTTGATACGCAGGAGGTGAGAGAGATAGGCCGGAAAGAAGCAGGAGAGTCGAGAGGCTTTCCCATCTTGTGTATGGGAATAATGGAAGATGTCTTCCAGATGGAAAGAAAGGAATGCGAAGATCAGGAGAGATTGAAGATGTAAAGAAGAAAATCCATGCCAGAGCGAGGAAGATGCTTTAGCATGGATAGGCAACTTTCTCTGGGCCAGTGGCAGTGGATGAGGAGAGGTTGGAGGCAGCCGCAAGAAATTCCGCGGGGAAGATATGAAAGGACAAATTTATTGGAGTTATCTTTTTCTTCTTGTGTAAGAGCCAATGCTCGATGTGCAGTCTTTCGTCATTCTGGGCCACCACCACGGGTAGACTGCTTGGCCCTCACTGCCTGTCTGCCACATTAATGTAGAGGCATCCCGTTAAGTCAGCGTTTCCCAAACTTTTTCAACTCACGTACCATTAGAAGGTTTCGTACTATATTTACGTACCACCTACGTTTGGATAATTTAATAGCTCAGAAATATACAGTAGCAATACTAGCATCAGCCCAGAATTGAAAAATACCAAAAAATGACTGAAAACACAATAATCGTTTTAATTAGAAGGATGTAGTTGGTTTTTTTCTACTAAATGGTCAATTTGATGAATAACTTTTCTTACAGCGCATCCAAAATCATGCCCAGGTGTAGCAAGGCGGTTCCGTTTTTTCGATTTTTTGCAGATTAAAGCCGAGAACCCTTGCTCGCATTCCCACGTTGACGGAATAATCAACAAATTTGGAACAGCGTGAGTGGCTGGATTTGGGTACGACTCCATGCTCAGCCAGAAAATTATAGGACAACCGCATTCCTTATGCTTGATCTTTGCTGCATCATCAGTTTGAATGTCTATTCGCTCTTCTTGTTCTCCATTCCCCACAGGCAGATCGGCTGGATCACCAAAGAATGGGTTGATGGAATACGTGCATGATGTAACGTCAGGAAAGTAATGCATTAACCCCTATTTTTGTTGCAAAAGATGGCAGACAATTTATTCAGAAAATTCATCATTAGATTTGTTTTCAACCGAGGTGAGGAGTTTGAACATTGCGTACTTTTTATTCTTCACGTACTCCATCCAGAGGACCAGCTTACCGACGAACGCTTCCAGCTTTGAAATCTACTCAGATGAAGTTCCGTTTGGACCTTGGAATGACATTGAAGTTGTTTTGAACTTCAAAAATGTTGGATAAATAGGCCAATCTAGCAACAAACTTCTTACTCTCAAGATCTGCCTGAAAATCGTGATTCTTTTCCCTGAAAAATTGAAGTAGTTCGTCCCACAGTTCAAAAAGACGCCTTGTCGCATTTCCTCTGAAGAGCCAGCGCACTTCCGTGTAATAGAAAAGATAGGTATGTTTGGAGCCAAAATCTTCGCAAAGTCGCTAAAACAACCGGGCATTTACGGCAGATGTTTTTACAAAATTTATCAGTTTGATAACTCGCTTCAAACATAATAGCATTTTCTCAGGAAGTACCTTCGCAGTAAGGGCAAATCTATGTATAAAGCAATGAACAATAGCTGTGTTTGATGAAATAGTTTTCACGTAAGTGGTGAACCCAGGTTTACGTCCTAGCATGGAGGGACCCCATCGGTTGTACAGCCAATCAACTTTTTCCAGTGTAGTTCACTCTGTTTAAAAAAATTGTCCAAAACCTCAAACACATCCTTTCCTTTTGTTGTGCTGGAAAGTTCCTTGCTCATTAGCCACTCAGTTTTCACTTCATTGTCTTGAGTAATATAGCGAACATAGACGGGTAATTGAGCATTGCTTGTTATGTCCGTCAACTCCTCCAGTTGCATAGAAAATCCATACTTTGAGTCTTTCACACCCAAAATTACTTAGTCGGCAATATTGGTGGACATCTCCTCTATTCGATTTTTAACCGTGCTGTTAGAGAGGGATACAGTTTTTAGCATCGCAGCCGCCTCCACTCCAATTACGTTCTTAACCAAAATCTTTGCTGCTGGCATTACCAGACACTCGTCAATGGCATGTGCTTTCATGTTTTTAGCAACTAGGAGAGCAACTTCATACGGTGCTTTCACAACATCCTTCTTTTTCTAGTAAATCACGCCAGTCTTGTCTCGCATTCTCTCCAAGTCGCTGGAAGTAACTTTTGTCTTGTTTCTCTTTAACATAATTTGTCACAAGATGACGCTTGAGGAGGCAATTAGAAAGTGTCTTGATACAAATTACACATTGTGGCAGAGATTCTCCCCCATGCTCAATGGCTATGAACACATTCTTTATGTACGTTGGACAGTACTTTCGCTTCGGCATTTAGAAAAATATTTTAGGTATTCAGCTAAATATCATTTAGTTTTAAACAAGTTATCATTCAGCTCTTATTTATATTCAGCTAAATATTTTATGTCTCTTCGACTATTTCCAATCTCTATCTAAAAAATTAGATTTAAACAATGTGAGATGAATAAATAAGCCACAATTCTACTGCAACCAGCAGTTGACCTTACAGCTCAAACCAACTTTATATTCATTTTATTTATTAGATAATAGCCTTTCTATTGGCGAGTAAAGCCCAAATAAAAACAATTACGACAAAATAATTTTAAAATATTTTCAATTCTAAATATTTATTGTTGTAGCTTATCATCTTAAGTAAGTTGCTCGCGAACCACCTCAGACTCTCGTGTACCACAGTTTGGGAACCACTGCGTTAAGTGCTTTGCCCAAGGACACAAGCAAGCAAGCTTGCCGGCTTGTTTTCCACACTATCCCTTTTGTGCTGAGCGCCAAGTAGGGAAGCCGTGAATACCATTTTTAAGTCTTTTAGTAAGATTCATTCAGGGAAATGAACCCCAGATCTACCGACTGCGAAGCGGACGCTTTAACCACTACGCCATCGCGCCGGTATTGGGAGTTGTGTAAGGTCGGCGATGTTGTACGGGAGCGAGACGTGATGCCTGCGGAAGAATGAGATGGCGATTTTGAAAAGAATTAAAAAAGTACTGATAAGAGCAATGTGTGAAGCTAAGTTGATTGAGAAAAGTAGTAAAAACTTATGGAATTGCTTGGTTTGGAAGAAACTTTGAAGACTAGTCAAAACGAACGAAATACGTTGGTATGGGCACGTTTATAGTGATGACGTTGACAAGAGTGCTGAATTCTGAAGTGGTCGAAAGAAAAAGGCGAGGACATCCAAAGATGATATGGAGAAGGCAGGTGGGTTAAACAGGTCGAAGAAATTGCTTTAAAAAAGGAAGATGCCATTGACAAATTGAAGTGGCACGATGCTGCAAACAAACTTTTACGTATCATGATATAAATCCGACTACCTCTGTTACCAGAAACCAAACCGGATTTAAAACATTGGATCTTCCTCTATCTCCCTACTTTTTCTTGTTATGCCGTTTGAACTGAAGTCATGTTTGCAGTGCGGACCAATGTAATGCACTCTATCGTTACTCAAAGAAGCTGTCATTGTATTGAAGATTAATGGTGTATTAAGTTCCATAATTTATTCTCATCTCTCCAATGGCCTTTACTCAGGAATGAGTGTAGCTTTGAATGACAAGTAATGAACAGATAAAAGCATTTTTTTCAAGTGTGCTCAAACGTTTTCCCCCAACAAAAAATAACCTCAAATCAAAGACAAGCTTTTGTTCAACGGTTTGCTACGAGCTGAAATTTATTTTTACGAACATAATTAATCCCGACATAGGCTCATAATTTCAACAAGTGTAACATTTTACCAATATAATAATTTCGTCAAACTGCCCAGTGTAATCAGGTATACTGCTTCGAAGGAATATCTCAATGTACGTTCACTTTGTAAAAATTAAGCAATTACTTCAGCTCTGTCTCGGCAGACGAAATAGAAAAGCAAGGACACACCGACCAAAGCAAGAAGCTCAGATTTGATCCAAGAGCTGGCAAATGTTCCCTAGAGAACAAAATTATTAGCACGTGATTAATGTTACTTCACATCATGACCTGTTTTTGCTTCGATATTGTATAACTGCAGCACAACGCAGCTTCCGATTTCAACTTGTAAATACTTGAGTTCAACTTGTTGCGCAATGCACTTAAACTACATAATAAGTTTCTGAAGATAAACCGAGCTTCTGGTTCGAATGGACGTCATCCTATTGCAATGCTTAATAACAGTCTATCAAATAGATGGTTATACCAAGTCGGTAAAGAGGTTACAAGACATGCAATCGACGAAATATACCCGAAACTACATTGCTGATGTGGTGCATGTCTGCCATCTACCATGAGCTTTTGCATTAGGTTTTGATCAAAAAAGGAGCATTAATTTCAGAATGCGTTTCCGATGCATATGATGCACTTTTTTTTGTAGCGCATTTATAAATGTTGGCAGCAAATTATTATGTTGTATTCAAAGCTGTAGCAACCCCAGAAACAGCACAACGGTGCGCGCAATTACAGAAGCAACCATTACCGAGTACTGCTCAGTAACGCAGTAAAATCGTTTCAGTAAGAGAAACTTTTAGATAATTACATACAGGCAATAGTTTAGCTTAAACTTTTAATAACGGAAAATATACTTCACCTATGTAATATAATCAATTCCTGGTAACAGTATAAAAAAAAATTAGGTAAAAAACTCTGCATGGCTAGCTTTCTGTATTATGCTAGCCATGCAGAGTTTATCACTTAATTCTTGTTTTATGCTGTTACCAGAAACTAATGATGACTAGTGCATAATTGAAATATATTTTCCGTTATTAAAAGTTAAAGCTGAACGATTGCCTGTATTTAATTATCTAAAAGATGTAGACACGGCCACTGGAGATCTCAAGCTACAATTGTTCAGCTTTCGGTTGGTCAAAGTTTTTGACTAGATCCTTTTACACTTTCACCATCTTGGTATTGTACAGTGACAACAGCAAAAGAAACTACCACTACATCATCCAAACCGCCGGACATTTCTAGCTACGCCGCTGATGAGATGTTGTAATCGAATTAAAATTCAACACAAAGTAAAACTAGGGCAGGATACATACAATTTTCCCATTTAACTCAACAAGAGCAAATTTCTTGTGGAGCTAAACGTTTGGATGTCTAGCTTTGTCACGGTTTTGCTTTACACTTCAAAACTTTAAAATACAGTATATCAGATATTTGCTTTAGATGCTGAACCTCGTTCCCAAATTCTAAGCATCACTTTCAACAGCATGACTGTGTTGTTGTGTCGCAGGAACTGATACTAATCGGCAATTTTCCCTGCTTATTCGGACTTCATATGGCAGCATTACGTTGTGCGAGCAGAAATTACAACTCTGAAGAACATTTAAACAAAAGTTTTATGTATAACGGCTAAAAAATTTTCCCTGAGACCAGAGGATACAAAAATTATCACTCAACTCTATCAGCTCTCACCGGATGTTTTATTTCGACAGTAAATAACGGTTTGATGGTAGACACGTCTTGTCCACTTCTCATTGCTTTGCGAAGATTGCTGTAACCTTCGTCATCGAAAAACCTTAATACATCAATAAATCGGTTAAAAATACAGGGTCAATTCAATGACATTGTAAAATTTTAGATGTTTTGAAGTTGTTCTTTGTGCGATCGCTCGGTAAACTATATCAAATTCTCTATTCAGTTTGAAAGAATATTTGATCCAATAAAAATTGTCACGGCACAAACTTTAGAACTGCAGACCGAATCAAACAATTTTGGCTAATAGATCAAGTTAGCGCTGCTATATCAGCAAGAAAGTGCAGGTTAGAAGTGTAGAAAGATCACCAGCAATTACCGATAGCGACACTAATAAACGTAAAGACTTGAAACGCTTTCATTCGCAAAACTCTCGCAAATCAAAAAAAATTACATTGAGACCTAGTGAAACACTCTCGACGAGTTTTACAACATAAAAACTGAGAACGATCGCTTTGGCATGAACTCAATGCACACTGCGTTCCTATTTCAATAACGCTTGCAAGCAAATACCCAATTGGTGCGACTAAAAGGCTATGTCGATTGCATTATAACAGTTGATCACCGACCTGACATCGTAGGAACGGGACTGGCTCTTCTCGTTCGCATTCCAGCTCACTTGACGCCGGTCACTGTCCGGCGATGATGTCACAATGTATTGCTTACCATCAACGTCGGCGTAGAGAGGTAAGTTCTGATGCAACAAATTTATGACAACCACAACATAAACAAAACTCGTAACCCAATCTAAGCGCAGTTGGCTAGGCCATTGGTTCTCAAAGTGCTCCGTACGGAGGCCCAGGGCTCCGCGAGCTATTTGTTTACTTTTGTTTTTATTTTTAGAAATTTATAGTGGGGCTCCGTAAATAATGGTCAACCTCTTCATGGGCTCCACAACACCAAACGTTTGAGAACCACTGGGCTAGGCAATGAACTGGATTATTTGACTCATGTTTTTGAGAACTTTTGGTGATAACCGATTAAAACGAAAGGATCGTACGTCATCAAAAGTCTGTTTTCGCACATAACCACCAACCGGTTACAGCTCAAGTGACTGACGACTTGAGAAATGTAATAAAAAATGTCTACGCAGATCTAGCGTTCTTAAAATGAAATAAACGACAAAGAACCTTTACCTCTACTTTGTTGCTACATTTCAGATCAAACTCAATAACGAATACAGTGCTTTCAATGAGTTTCTCATCACTGTTCGTGTAATAAGATGAGGAGACTTGCGGCTTTGTACATGTTTCACCTACAAGAAAGTCTGGGTAATATTACTATTGCCATAAATAGCTGCGTTGGATTTAAATTCGTTCAAAGAAAGTGAGAAGCTCTGGATTGGTCGACGATGGAAACTTCTCCAAAGCATCGTTACATATAACAAACGAAAAATGATGTTAATATAGCTTTGAAAAAAGCTGTTTTAGCCATAAGCTTTTCGTGACGCTCTCATCAGTGGCGGTATCGCGTCAAAAGGGAAGATCTAGAGTGAATGAGTCTTTTATGTGAATAATTTGGATGTTACGTAATCAAGACAGGCCAATGATTGCGTTTGTATTGCAAAGCGCGCGAAAGAAAGATTTCGCAAGTGCGAAAGTTAAAGAAGGCGCGGCAGGAGGCCAAATGCTACGATTATCGAAAGAGTTTGAGAGTGTAAACAAACTCTTTCTGTCTGCATAACACCGGGCGTCGGGTCTTGATATAAGTAGCCTCTAAAAGATTGAGATGGAAAGAGCTGCGCGCTGCGGCAAGGATTGAAAACCGCTTATCATCATAGTTTAATGCGCATCGATCATTATCTAAAAGATGCTGACCAATGGCGGAGTCACAATCCGGTTTGGTGTCGGTTCGTTTGCACGATCTGTGTGGTTGAGATCGGCGTGGACGAGTCAATTGCTGTCTTAACCATTGCGGAACATGTTGCTTGATGCGATCCTGTAGTCGTTGAGATGTTCGCCCTACGTACCGACTGTCACAGTGGCACTTGTATTCATATATGACAAAGCTTTTCTGAATGGCAGGTAGAACATCCTTGCGGGCCACAGGCAGCATGCGCCTAGACGTAAAGACCAGGCGGGTGCTGACGGAACCATAGCAGCTTTCCACGGCGGTTTTGACTTCTTTTTCTAAGTTTGAAGATGGCTTACCTATCCAAGGGACCCTCAAGTACACAGGACACTTTTCAGGGCCAAATCGCTTAAGGTCTTTAAAAGGGAGAAGTGGGGCACTACATCACATGATAAAATTTTCCCCAAAGAATCTAATAAAGCCAGTCTAATCCTTTTTGCAAGTTTACTTCAATAAACCGAAATGTTAATGCAAATTGTTCTACAACAAGTAGTGATGTTCGCTCCATAAAAAAAGTCAGTGGTAAAAGCTCACTAAAAGAAAACAAATAGTAGGAAGTCAGCTTTTCACATAAAGTATCATTAACTTATTGTCGAAACTGAATGTAAAGTTATAACTAAACTGCAATAACATGATCGCGTGCTCGTTAACAGCACAATGCGACGTAACTACACCTAGTACAAAAACTTCCGCGCTAACATCACTTCCTTTTGATATTTATTGAATTTTTATCCTGTAAACTCACAGGACAGCGGCCGCAAGCACAGAATTGCTCGAACTTGCTTCAGAATTTCTCAATTTAAGCAATGCATCTGAATTGCTTAGATTAAATTTACTACGTTTTGTAATTTGCCAAAAAATCATTAAAGCGTCTTTAAATCAGGCAAAACAATACAACCACGGTGAGGTTTGGTCACACGACCAAGTGGCCACCTACTATTCACACGTTCAAAAAACACCAAACTTTCTTGAAATTACAGTAATATGGTTACATCACATGGTGCTTTATCTGCGTAAAGATTTGAGCGTAAATTTTTATATAGAAGGTGCTAGCTAGCAATTTCCAGGCGATCGCCAATTTAGAAGCATCTGCCGTCAAAATCACACCAAGGTACACAAAAAAATTGCTCAAAAACAAACATCACACTGGACAACATAACAAATTTGCTACAACATGTCAATAACCCTCGACCAATTTCGACATACTTGAGTCTCATCAGGCGGGTGTAAAAGACACACAATGATAAAAATGTTAAGCCTAAAAAGTAACAAATTTGTCATTGTGTGCAAAATGATGATGCAATATAATACAGCAATACCTATATCAAGGGGGTCTCATTTAAGGACAAACACTCACGATACGGACAAAGTCACATCGGTAAGCCTTAATAGGGAAGTAAATCACTACTAAGACTTTATCAATTTACAAAGCATAGATTATGCTAGTTGCTGGCTAGCAATTTCCAGGCCATCTCCTATTTAAAAAATCTGCCTTCAGCATCACACTAAGGTAAATAAAAAAATTGCTCAAAAGCAATCACTAATATCATACCGTACAATACAACAACCTAAAAACAACAGCTACTACATCATACAGCATTTTTATTGTTGTATGTCTTTTACACCAGCCTGATGAGACCCAATTAGGTCAAAACCGGTCACGGGTTACCGACATATTGTAACAGATTGTTGTATTGCACAGTATGACGTTGATGATTGTTTTTGAGCAATTTTTCTATTTATCTTTGCATAAATTTTTGTTACAAAAACTACTAAAGAAATTCCTTGAAATTCTATAATCTTGACTTTCACGAGGCTCCAGGTCCCAGTTAAAAAAACCCTGGTTTATGAAAACTTTCTGCATACAGAAGGCTTATTATAAATTCTCCGAAAAGGAAATATGAATTGGGCAACAATCTAGCCTACTTGAATAGAGAAAATGTGAAAAGTGCTTGGAAGAAAAAAAAAACTTTTGGCTTGAGGTATGTGTTATAATATACATAATAGGATTAATAGTGTTTCATCAATAGTAATAAAAAAATGTGCATTTGCACATCTATTACCTACCTTGACAACACACAAATAACAATACCAAGCAAAAGTTAACTAAAAAATTCATTTTAAAAAAAACTTTGCTACTGTTAACCAAAGATCTGAAAACAATATCAAAACAAAAAAAATTATGCAAAAAGTAAACTGCGCAAGTCATTTAATAATTAAGTGTATAACTGCTTGCTGTGCTACACCGCTCACAACCATCGCATTGATCTTTTCACTCACAATGTTATTTTAACATTGATCATAATTTTAACTTTCATATAGTTCAGTTTGAGGTTATCTTGTATCCAAATCTCTCCTTCAACCTTAATCTTGATGCAGTTATGCAAGCGAGAAAACATAAAAACAATTGATCCTTACACACACCAGCTACATATGAGTACTATCATTCCAATCGTCTGTGCCCATGATTAATTTTGAGTTTACCATGAACTCTGCTGACAATATCAAAAATTTTTCAGCAAAACCAGCAGCTACTCCTGGCAGAAAAAACGACAGTACTGGCTACATTATTATCTAATCTCACTACTTTAAAGAAAATGTTACACATTGTTTCATAAACATTAACACTTGCTATTTTCACAGCTGAAATATAATATTACATCACAGCAAATGTGACATATTTTGTCTTTTTTTATCTTTAGCCAAAGCAACTTTTGACATTAAAATCAAATTTTTTATTAAAACAGCCATCAGTTTTTTAGCTTCGGTATAGCGTATGTATATTCGTTTAATACAAACAAAAAGACACAAAAACATTTCATGTTCATATCAAGATTTCTTTCTACGTTTGATTGGAATATCAAAAATTTGTGAGCCATTATTGGATTTCCAACTGTCATTTCAAACCTAGGCCTATTCGACCTTTTTCAAGTCAATATAAAAGTGCAAATACAAATCTAAATATATCCTTTTCCACGGCAAGGTGGTCTACAAGACGTTTTGTAAAAAAGGATAAACTAGATTTGCAGCTAAATAATTTCCTTGTTATTCTGAGCGAAATAAAAAATGGCCATCACGGGATCTACTTTAAATATATGTTGTACCCATTCTCATATAAACGAGGAGTTATTGATGTCAAAATTAAATTAATATACATGAACACGTTTTGGGCCAAACATGAAAACATTCATTTTGTAGTAATCACAGTGCAACAGATTTATGGTTAAGCAGTTAATTGCAGAAAAACCGAGTCTAAGAAATAATTATAAGGATGGAATTTGTTCCATTAACTCCTGCACACGAATACAGACAGATTGAAGTACATCAAAACTATTTATTGCTGACTCGAGAGCTTGTTTGCGATCACGTGCTGAGAGTGATGGCAGACTGATGCCATTAATGGTTAGCGCAGGCTCATCTGTTGTTTTGTGAGAATCCTTTTGCCGATTAAGTTCATCATAAAAATGCATTCGTGACAAATTGAGAGCAGATCGAAGAGGAACAAAGTAATTAAGCTGCAAAGAATTTGCAAATTCATGGAATCCTGTTTTATTAGAAGAATCGCGAATAAGAAGGAAACGAATCAGATTTAGAGCAGATAAAATTTGATCATACTCAGATAGAAGATCTGTATCTGATCCATGAGGAAGATTGAAACACAGAGCATAAATCTTTTCCAAATGTTTCTTTTCCAGAAAATATTGACAACTTTTACTATTTTCACTCAGAAGAGAGTCAGCAATTTTATCTTTAAAATATCCAATTAGATAGCCCATCATACCAGGATGTGATATTTTTATTAAAAGGTGAAGCAGTAAATAATATCGATCAGGCCAATCAAATTTGTCCAGAAACTGCCTTAAAAACGTTACAGCCTTTTGACGTAATTTAGTTGCAGGGCATTGGATAGCAATGTTTGCAGCCAGTTCCAACAATCTGAGGGAAGGATTGTTTTGAAGATTTCTGTATGTTTGATTCAAATAGGAATGTATGTAACTGCAATGCAGACTGAGAGATTCAGTACGACTAAGCACGCAACTAATTAATTCTAAACCTTTGTGTATATGTGGTACATGCTGAGTTTTCCAAAATATCAAAACTGATGGAAGACAGTTTACTACAACATATCGAGGATGCAATACTTGAGGAAAGTACAATAATTCGTGTGGATTTACAACATTTAGGTACACATAAACAGCTCGTGACATCTCAACTTGTTCACGTTCTTCTGTTGATAATTTTTCATCACCCTTCCACCACCATCTCCAAGACACTAAGTTAAATAATTCAAACGGTGACACAAATCTTCTAATAAAAAAGCATAATTTATTAGCAACTTGTGTACCACTGCACTCACGTTTGGATAGATACACACTTTCTGAATTTTCCAACACTGATAGACAATTAGGTTGTGTGGATTGAGACATTGTGCTATAACTATCCACATTTAAATATGACAATCTTTCCAACAACCCACAGCAGAACTGAACCAACTCAAGTTTTACATCTTGCAAATGACGTTTCTCATTATGTTGGCCATTGTGAGAAAATATTTCTGATAATAAATTATTTCCAAAAAAAATACACTGCTCAATATACATCACAATTTTTTTTGCTTCAATATTTCCAGAATTATCTACATCAGTGTCTTCACTGAAACTAGGTAAATTGAGACTTTCTGCATAGTAATGTAACGATGAAGATAACATTTTTAATGTTTGACAACGATTCTTCCGATCTTGCATCAACTTTTTACAGCAAGTTGTCAGTGCTGGAAACAACAAGTTTATCAGAGCTAGTTCAATCATAGGATCAAATTGTTCTAAAATTGCTAACAGCATTTCCTTGGGATTTGATATAGAAGAGATGTACGAAAAAATGTCCTCAAAGTAATGCAAATTTTCATCTGTCACAGTTTCCTCTTTTAAAAAATTCATCAACAAGGAGAAGATATCCCAGCCATTTTCTAACACCTGATTAAAATTATCTTTTCCGCAGCAAAATTCTTTTAAATCATGAAAGTTCTTGTAGTTTAAAAATACTTTAACTTTTGATTCCATTCTGAATTGGATGTTATAGCTGTGACAGTGAGACTACAATCATCAGTACATACAATATACTTATGCAGATACATCCACTTAATCCTGAATGGCATACTTTTCATACTACACATCAAAAATTTCAGTTTAAAATTTTCTGTACAAGAGCCACTTTAGAAAAAGGCAAAGAGGACTATGCATAGGGCCTACCCAAGATTATTTCCTACGAAAATACTTTATTGCATGTGATGACCAAACCTTCTGATTGAAGGATTAGTCGAGAGTTAATTGTTCATACTGATTTTACAGTTTAATAATATTATACTGGAATGTATTTATCAAAAATCTGATTACACTTTCCTTACTCATTATGCTTGATTCTTTTCGCACAGAACTCTTGTCTAATGTATGCATAGTACATACCACAGTTTCTTAAACTGTGTGACAAAAAATTTCATTCCCAAAATTATGAATAAGATTCTAAAATGTAGAGTTTAAAATATCCAATCACACAATTCTCAAAAAACTACTTTTTGGCAAACCATCAATTCATTTCGGCAAATGCCAACTTAATGTGATGGCACATTTTTCAAAACAATACAACCTTTGGGATCTGTTACCAAAAACAATAGCCTGCACATTCTACACTTTGGCAAACACCATGTTTTTTTTGAAAAATAAACTCACTTCTTAAGTGGGAAGTGGGCACACTTATCTTTAGCTCATAGCCAAAATTATGAAAATGTTTCCAAGATATGTAAATTTGTATGATGCATTTTGATTAGGCTACACAGTGGCAAAACAAGGCAACACCAATTTAAGGAACTTTACATTGAAATATGGAATTACTGAAGCACAGAAACACGAAAATTTATTCTAAAGCATATAACTACAGAAATTTATTTCACAATGAAAAATTATGGGAAACTAGCAGCTAAGAAGTAGGGAAGTTGCAAAAAAACACAAATTTTGAAAAGTAAGTAAAAACCAAAAACATGACCACCTAATTGGTCAAAGTTAGATAATTGAATCAATTAAATTATGCATTTCTGCAATTTCTGTAATAGATTTGTTTTTTCCAATTTCCAAATAAATTTCTGAATTGGTGCAAGTTCAATCTTAGTGTTGCCACCAAAACTTGCAGTTAACTTTCTCATACATCAAATTAAAGGGTATTTTAAACACATTAATTTTTCTTTTCATAATCAATATAATGCTAGTTACGTTGCTTATTGGGTCACTTTATGTAACACACTAGTCATTAACTGTGCCATAGGCTAGTTGTCAGAATCGGTAGCTATACTCAAGAGTGGAATGGGTGAAGTGGTTGACCTCTTGGTGGCCATGCAGCCATTTGGCACCCACCAAAATCAGTTAAGCAACCATTTAACATTACGCTTACATTGTATTCTTAAACATCAGCATTAATGTAACACATCTGTGGGATTCAAACCTGCGTCTTTGGAACTGGCCTCCTTGCACACAGAGTTTTGCTACCACGCACCACATGCTGCCAGCCATGCCTTAAAGCACGGCATTTAGTTTGTAACCTTTGGAAGACCTTTTTATGCCAAATCACTTCTTGGGTGATCAGCTTTACATGCAGATATCAGTTTTAGTCCAAAGTCAAGCGGCTAGCAGTACATCCAAACGAACCTTGTTCAAAAGTAAATGGCACGTAAATCTTGTGCTTTGTTTTAGTTTGTTTTATAAAAGTTAATGTTAATGCTATTGGGAGGACCTCTTGGCTCTTGACAAGCCCTGCTGATGAGTCCAAAAGGAAAAAACGCGTCCAGGGATGGCTTTGTAAATTTGAAAATATCTCACAATAGCATTGCTTCCTTCAGAAGCCTCATGCCTTCAGTACTCGCTTTGTTATTTTGTTTTTAGCTTATAAAACGCTCTCTATCAATCGTAACCACTTGGAGCTAGCAATATAAGAGCGTATGCTTTGTGGGCAGCAGGCAACTATATTGACCAGTAATTATGTAATCACGTGACATGTTCACGTGACAGCACTAGCAGCAGCACTGTTTGCTATTAAGCTTGTGCTTCTACTTCAAACTATACACCTGGATGCCTAAAACTGACTGTATCAACACATATACCAGATGCCTTTGAAGTGCTCTAGCCTTTTAAAATTTCAACTTGTTAAGGCCACAAATTACAACAAAATTAAAAAAATTTGTCCAACTACTCAAAATTTATCACAATTTGATGATCTGCTAAAAGCAAATCTTTGTGGTTTCCCTGTTTCTCCACCATAGAAATATGAAAATAGCTAAATTTGACAAAAAACTAATCCATCTGGCAATCCTGTATCTGCCTATCATTTCCATCCTAACCTGACAAGTCAATCAAATCAGAGCAGTTCGATAAGTGATTGACCAAAGGCTTCAAAATAAGGTATAGCCTGCTACAACTTTAGCATGCTTTATTTTAGGCTTACAGCCAATCTCCAACTGCACTGATAAGACCATCCTTAATACGTCGAATTAGTGTACACAATAATGCTGTCTTCACTTATGCTCAACTATTCCATGCAACACTCGGTTATCTCTATCGTCTCCTTGTGCTACAGCTATATTATGCCTCGCGAAACATTGAGATGCGCACAAAATATTAAATAATAAACTGCCTTTGTTGGGGTACTATAAATTAATCAAATCAGTTTGGCTGATCATGAATTATTCAAGCGTATTTCAAGGCACGTCAACAAATTAAAAAATTTATTTTTCGAAAGGAGTTATAAAACCGTTTCAATCCCTTCCTAATAGAAAATGTTTTTGATTGGAAAATTACTCGAGGTTGACTAATCATATCCTTTCAGATATTTTTATCCCAGCTTCACATATCTGTTAGAAATTTTACGTGGAACTTATGTAATTGTGGGGATTGGGAACATAGTTGCGTGCAGTGGTGGGCATTCGCTAGTGGCAAACCAACGGCGCTGAGCTATCGTTAGTCAGAAAAAATTTTATCGCCACTACTGCTATCCGCCAACACTCTAAACTAGGGGTGTGCAATCTTTTTTAATGGCGGGCCAAATACCAATAAGCACAATATTCTGCGGGCCGCACCTTTAAATAGGATAATATTTTACCGACCATTGATATTACCAGAGATAAAAATAAAACTGCAATAATATCAAAAATAATAATACCAGTAGGCTATTATTCAAAAAAAATCGTTTACTTAAAGAACAAAAAGACGTAACTGTATAATTAGAACATAGTAATACGATTTAATGTTTGTAGAAACAATTTAGTCAGAAATATGGAGTTGTCTTTTTTCGTGAACCACTGTATTCAAATTTACTTTTATTGAGGTGCTGGCAACTCTTAGTCCATTTTTCAAGTGTTCGTCTGTCATTACTGATTGATAGGGAGATTTCATGAAACCCATTTTAGAAAAAAATTGTTCACACAAATAAGTTGGACCAAAAAGCGCCATTTTAGAAGCCATAAATTTTCTTAAATTTGCGAACTTATTTTGGTCAAGATATTTCCTGCAAAAATCACCAAGATTCGTTTGGCTTTCAGGTCAGTTCTCTCCTGAAGATCAATCAGTTTCGTCAGGATATCAGTAGGGGCTTTGTCAATGTCTGTGTGAAATGGTGAAGAAAATATTTCAAATAAATTTGCATGGGATTTGAAAGCTTTGAAGCAAGCCGAAAATTCTTTAAACAATTTAAGTTGACCTGCAAATTCGGTCTTCTTTTCTGAACGCATTCCCATTTCTTTTAAGGTTGGAAAGTGAGAGATATTGGCATTTTGTATGTGTGCGTGCCAAAGTCTCAACTTGTTTACAAAGCATTTTATGTGCCCGTACATTTCACTTGCATACTGGGCTTTTTGTTGCAGCCTTGTATTGAGTTCATTCATATGAGTAGTAATATCGACCAAGAAAACTAGATCACACTACCAACTTTCGTCTCCCATTTTATCCATTAGTAGCCCTTTATTTTTTAAATATAGTGCGACTTCTTTTCGCAGTTCGTAAAATCGTCGCAATATACTACCCTTGCTTAGCCAACGCACCTCCGAGAAGTAACCTAGATCTTGATGTTTGGTGTCGAGATCATTCAGAAACTTTTGGAACTGCAAGTGGCTAAGTCCTCGAGCTCAAATAAAATTTACTGCCCTTAATGACCGGGCCCATGACATGTTTAAATTTCAAGGATTTTGCGCATAGATTTTGTTGATGAATGATACAGTGAAAAATTGCTGTATTGTTAATAATATTTTTCTTTTTGAAAGTAGATTTCAAGAGACTTGCAAATTCAATGACAGTTTCGGACAAGGTTCGAGTACCATCAGTTGCGATTCTGCATAAAGTGGATAGGTTCAAACCAAACTTATCAAAAGCATTGAGAACTTCAGAAAAGATATTAGCACTAGTTGTGGTATCCGTCATACACTGTAGTGACAGAAGTTCTTCGATTTCGTTCAACTCCTTTTTTAAATATAGCCAACCGTGGCGCGTCCTTCACTTTAGTGCTTTTATCGATTGCGAAGCTCTACGATACAAAGTTTTTCATTTAACTCTTTTGCTCCCGCGTGGCGTGAAAAGCGAAAAAAAATGTCCGTAAGGTGGCAGCGCGAAAAACTGTCATAATCAATCATAATTAATCATAATTATGTACTTCAAGTTTGTTTGTAAATCATTACTCAGCTGTCTACTTCTACATTAAGTGTGATATATCGTTGAAATCTACATTTCTTGAGGATTTCGGATAGAAAAAAAAACATTTTTTTGAATATGCAAATTTTATGCAAATGAACCCCCCAACTGGGGGGTAGTTATCTTCAAAATTAAAGAGGTACCCCCACCTCAAAGATCACTACATATTTTATTTTCAACCAATTTTTTTAGAAATGGTCGCAAAAGAATGCTAAGGAAATAAACTTTCAAGGTACATCAATCAAAACTTACCTAAAAGCCTAGGTTTTCTACAATTTGCTACTTTCTGAGGCACATGACCTTTTTTTTGACCGGTACCGACCGGTACCAAATTTTGGTAGTTAAATTCAGTACCTAAAATATGATCAGTTATTATCTGCTAGAGGTTAGCCTAAACCATGTAACATTATGTATTTTTGAACAGGAAGATTCAAAAAATATCAAGTTTAAATAGAATATGCTGTCACTGACAATGAAACAGCCGCTTGTTTACACCCTTTCCATGTGTTGAGAAACAAGGGGGATACAGCAAACTTTGATTTAGAGAAGCCAAACTTCTGCTAGCTGTTAAACTTGTATTTCACTTCTTGTCTCCTTGGAAATTTGATACAAAATGACGACTTTAGTGGTGAAACATTTGCAATTTATTTTATGTTTTTATAGGGTGTAGTTTTTCTAAAAATTATAATTTAGTGAAGGTAAGTCAAAAAATTTTGGGGGCTTTGAACTGACATGATGTAGAGTACCCATTTTTGATCAGTGAATATCACATACCACTTAGTCGAAACTATTTAAAGTTATATATTGCTGGAAAGCAAATTTCCTAAGCTTTCAGATGAGACCGTTATTTAGCAACATATGATATTTTTTACGCACTAAATTTACTTTTATCTACTTGCCATTCAAATTTGTTTGGGGGGGTTTTGAGACCCCTAAAAAATTTGGAAATTTAAAAACGTAAAATTTATCATTATCGCTTGAAATTTTGTCAAATGATGCCCCAAAAGAGTAGTTTTTAGACTGTGTTAATGATGAAGGGTTTGGTTATGTGGTAAAGATGTAATCTCAATTTGATTTTAGCGTAGTTGGCACGTGCTGAGAATTTGGCCGATTTTGTCGTCTGCAACTAGGTTTTTGGTCTTTTTAACCCTTTTTGAGTATAAAAATCCAAGAATTAAGGCACAAATTATACATCATCCGATGCGTGAGGAAATAAGCGTGATCTTTTGAAATTTTTATGAAAATCGGATAAAAAATAAAGTCACAAATTGATTTTTTAGTAAACTAACTTTGTAACTCATTTTAACAAAATTTGAGGGAAACACTGAAAACACGAGATCATCAATCGATGATCGCGGGAGCGAAAGAGTTAATCATTAAGAGTGTCACAAATATCACCAGCAAGTTTATCGATGCGCCTGTTATCGTCCAACGCGATAAACTTAGTTTCTCGAACTCCTGTACCATTTTAGGACACATTTCTTCTGCGACATCAGTAAGGCACTTTTTCACAAAATCACCTTCAGAATACGGCTTCATAGTTTGAGCTATTCTCTGTGCAATTAAATAACTGCATCGAACTGTTTTTTCATTATCAGTATTTTTGAAAATCAATTTCAATTTTTGAAACATGAAGCGTTGGCTCTTCAATTGTTCCTTCAATTGCTTATTTTTTACGTCACGTCCTTCTAGCTTTCCATAAACACCGTCAGTATGTTTTGAGTCATAATGTCGTTTATTGTTGTACTCTTTACTAACATTTACCGTTTGATTACAAATCAAACACAAGGATCTACTGTCTGCATTTTCGATGAAAAAATATTCAAAAGTCCATTTTTCATTAAATTTTTGCATCTCTTTCTCTAGTTTTTTCTTTCTTGTCTCTTTCGAATTTACGGAACTTGCCATTGCGGAGTGATGAGTTAATTGAAACCAAGGTTTAAATTTGCTAAACTCTTGTGTATAGGTTGATTAGAATTAAACAAAATCAACAGATATGCTGAAACTAAAATTCACAAAGATAAAAAATGTGCAAACAGAAATGGACAAAGAATGTATGAAGGACATCTTTGCTAAACTAGACTGTAGCCGCGGTTAATTGATTCGTATAGCATGTCACATACGTTTTTCCCGCCAATCACTCCGCTCTTACATCCATTAAGTCAGACCAGAAACCCAGAAAAGTAATCGAGAAACGCATAATTTGCCTAATTTGTCCCTGTATTTTTCCAGGCCAATTGATTGTTGCGTTTAGGAAAATCTATCAAACTTTAACTCGAAGCTTTTTTCAATTAGAAAAATTATATTACTTTAACTCTCAAATTCTATCAACTTTGGCGAACTCTCGCCGAACGCAGTTGCACAAAAATATTTCACAAAACGTCACAAAGTATTCCACGCTAGACTCAATACTAGCTAACTAATTAATCTTTTCTATTCTCAAAAAATATCTTCGCTACGAATCACCTCTTGATTCGCTAGCTCAACTATCAACCACAAATTAGCTACGCGCTAATTTCTCAAGCCATAAAGGAATGAATCTAAATTCTAAAATAAAGATTAACAAATCGTCAAAAGGACGAATCTTTACGATTAACTAATAATTTCCTTCGTCATATTTATACAAATCTTACCAGATTCTCGAATTTTCCCCAAGAGGCGAGAAGAACAAAAATAGAGCAAAATTAACCAATTACAATACCTGGAACGTTCTAGTAAAAACACATGCAATAGTATTTGTCTGTAACCTCACAAGCTCACAATATTCAGCTAAAAAGCTTGTTTCTTTATTATCTTTGCTGCGTAGCGAGCAGCATTCAATTGAAATATATTCTTGCAAAGCGGTTAACTTTAAAATTATTTAACTTTATCGATTTAAGACAGCTCAAAGATATCTTAAATATTACTTAATTTATTGAATTATTATGTATCAAATCAAGAGCGCTTTATTTGTAACATCATCTTATAAAATAGTTATGATATTCATTCTAATCCAAAGCAAAACGCTTTATTTGTGACATTGATTTTATCAAGCACCTCAAAAAAACGTGTGAAACGTTCGCGGGCCGCACTCTATTTAACTCTCCACGGGCCGTACAATTTCTGGACACGGGCCGCAGTTTGCACACCCCTGCTCTAAGCTTTAGCACG
This sequence comes from Trididemnum clinides, assembly GCA_963675345.1. NCBI lineage: Eukaryota > Metazoa > Chordata > Ascidiacea > Aplousobranchia > Didemnidae > Trididemnum > Trididemnum clinides. The sequence continues at coordinate 27,878,779 of OY776305.1, read as the reverse complement.
ACAAACGCTGATGCTAGTCCTTTCCAAAAATCAGCGACCGCTAATCGCTAGTGCGCAAAAGCAGAGGTCGCAAGTTTGAATCTCACTCAAAATGTTATTGTATTTCCAAAGTCAGGGATTGTGAAAACACCTATATCGAAATTGGCTACCATAATCTTTGCAGACACCGTAATTTTCCTTCCAATAAATATAGTGTGAAAGAGATTAACGTAACACTCAAAAAGTAGCAAATGCAAGCTTATCAAAACGTAAAACGCCCACAAACAATAGAGTAAAATATATCTATACATAGGTCTGCAGTACGCAAGACCCAGTCAGCATCGGTAGCTGGGTCCCATGTGGGCTACTTTCTGGGCCCAAGATGGGCTGCCCATATTTTTTGTGGGCTGCACATCGGCTCTTTATGATATACTCATGCGAGCTGCTCATATAATATTGGTATAATGCCTAGTTTAACCTAGATACATAAAAGGACCATTGCTAGCTGGTCATACAATATTCAGGCAGAAACCAACATAGTCTCTACTATATTGTACAACACTACTACAGTCAAATCTCGTTACTATACCACCTCGATACTATGTCACTCTCGATACTATACCGCTTTTGATCGACCCAACAAAATTCAATACAAATTGAATAGGGAATAAATTTACTATGCCACCTCTTACTCTCGCTACTATGCCACGTGAGATTTATGGATACTGTATACAGTACTGTCGATAAAAACAGCCTTGTTACGTGTACAAGAGTGTACAAAAATAGAACGTGGCATACAGGCATCCTTGTTACGTGACAATGTACATACAGTACACTGTATGCCATGTGCTGCTTTTCTACACTGTTACAGTACAGTAGCCTACGGTACATTTTTGAAGTCTAAATTTCGTTCCAAATTTTACCCAAAATGTCATCTCAAAAGCGCAAGCGAACTGACTTTACGTTGAAGGAGAAGAAGGAGATCATCGATGCTGCGAAGAAGGAGCCAAATCAGTCCAAACTGGCAAGGGGAATGAGCAAGAAATGGGGCATCGAAGTTAAGAGAACCACAGTGAAGGGAATTCTCAGCAAGAAGGATGCAATCGAGGCGACCATCAGAGCTGGAATTCCATCAAAACGCAAGAAGCTGAAGCCGGCTAAACACTCGGAGCTCGACGAAGGGGTGCTCATATGGCTGAAGCAAGCAAGAGAACAGAATCTGCCAGTCGTTGGTGATCTGATCAAAGAGAAGGCATTGAAACTGGCCGAGTTGATGCACATTCCAGACTTCATCGCCAGTGACGGTTGGCTGGACAATTTCAAGAAGCGCAGCGGCATCACCGTTAAGACAGTGCAGGGCGAAGCTGGAAGGGTAGATTTACAACCCCTTCTTGAGTGGCAACAACAAGTTCTCCAGCCCTTACTTAGGCAATTCTCCGCAGACGACGTCTTCAACCTGGACGAGACTGGACTCTTCTGGCGGTTGCTTCCGAACAAAACCACGAGTTTCAGGGGAGAACGGTGCACTGGAGGAAAGAAGAGCAAGCATAGGATTACTCTTCTGATAGGGGCAAATATGAGTGGCACCGAGAAGTTTCCTCTTCTGGCAGTCGACAAATCCAATAGACCCCGTGCTTTTAAGAACAAGGAGATTCCCGTCAAGTACGAAGCAAACTCGAAGGCGTGGATGACCGCAAAGCTTTTCGAAGACGTGTTGCGTGCGTGGGACGGACGACTCGGCCAGCAGGGACGCAGAGTGCTGCTCTGTCTTGATAACTTCTCTGGCCATCCTCCTGAGCTCCAGCTGGACAACATCCAACTGCTCTTCTTCCCACCCAACACGACATCCCATTCTCAGCCAATGGATCAGGGAATTATAGAGAACCTCAAGCGCCACTACAAGAAGATTCTGCTGCGTCGTCGGCTCGAGGCCGTGGACACGGGAAAGGAGTTCGAGTTCACATTGCTCGACGCTCTACTCGTTGTCCGGTGTGCTTGGGAGCAGGTCAGCGAGTCCACGATTAGAAACTGCTTCGCGAAGGCCAAGTTTAGCGAAGAGGAGTATCAATCTGAGCCAGATGATGCTGAACTGTTGGAGATCTGGGAAGCTCTTCCTGCCGAGGAAAAGATGCACGAGAACGAAGAGATCGAGCTATCTGACATTCTTGAAGCCGATGAGCGCCTCGAGACTGGAGGATCTTTCACATTGGAGGACATTGCGGAGGAAATGTTGGGCAAAGAGGAGCCGGTCGAAAGCGAAGATGATGAGGTAACTATCGAGGAAGAAACCATTTCTTTCGAGAATGCCCAGCGGGCATGGAGCACTGTCCGGAAGTTTATGCAGCAGAGAAGCGAGAAATTGGGTGTGATGCAAGCATGCGATCGCCTAGAAAATGAAATACACGAGATTCGCCGAAAGAACATGCGACAGCTGATGATTCTTCACAGTTTTGGCCTGAGTTAGATAACTTGGGGAATACGTTACGTGTACTTTACATACACTGTAGTCGTTTATCGTTTTATTCGTTGCGTTTATTGTTTCGTCAATACTGTAGCAAACTCTTGTTACTATGCCACTCTTGCTACCATGCCACTTTACCTCGGTCCCAATGGGTGGCATAATATCGAGATTTGACTGTATATAAATTGCTTAGTTGAACATCGTTTGAAACATCCTCCTTAAACTCCTCTGCCTACACAATTACACTTTCAGAAAAGCAGTGCTATTAGCGCAGCATATTTCTTAACTGACGTAAAGCTCCCAGAACGCTATAATTTTGTGCTGAACTCCTTTCTCACTAATTTAAGCAGTTAAATAGTTTGTGTATTTACAAAATCAAAACAAAACACATTACAAAGAGCAGTTGAATGTATTGTTCATGATGAAGTAGGGAAAAACCACAAAATTCAATGAACTCCTATACTGACAACAAAATTTTAGCTATTCAATAATTAACGTAACAAAGCACCGCAAAGTATGCGGCGTGAGAAAAAGGTGATGGCAATTACGGTCAAGCAGTAAAAAATATACAAACCTAATCAATAAGATATATGAAACAGAGAGGGGAATGTAAATACGTGGGCTAAATTGAAGAAACCAAACCACTGAAGACGTATCTGCCACCTTAACCATTACTGGTTGTCACAAAACGTTGGAAAATTTGCAGCAAAAAAGAAGTACCGGTACCAGTATTACGTTCAACTACACATCCAAAAAACTATCAGTTGACAAATCAGAAAAAACATAAAACAATTGCAGAACAGATAGCAATGGCTTAGCTATAAGGGGCAATTCTGCTGCCCCAGTTCTTAACTAAATCCCCAATAAAGTAGAATGTAGCTTTGCAAAACTTAAAACTTTTGAAAGTTTAGCAATTTTTTGACCCTTCAGCAGTGAAGATTTTTCTTGGAAATCACCTTAAAGATTGCTTACAATGCGGACAAACGATGGAAGGAGATGGAACGTTTGTTACCACTACAGGATATGGCCAAGCTGGCAACATCGAGGAGCTGGATGATGAGACACTAGCTTCTGGGAGTGTGAGAGTCATCCAAACAAAGCATTCGTTGTTATACACTCTGTATCGACTTTCAACTTCAGGTAACTATCCTAGCATACCAGAGTTTAAATGGACACTGACATCACCACCCACTAAAAAAGATTAAAGAGGAAGGACAGAAAAATGCAATGTGCAGCAATTGCGGAGAATTCCACCAAGCTGTGACTGCTCAGAGGGCAGCCATGACAACATCATTTGTCCATGAAGAGTCGCCCGGAGTTGAAAACAACTTTGTTCTATTCCAAAGTTGGGTCGGGGGCCACACTGCTTTGTTGAGGCGGCAAGACTCTTTTCTTTTGCTTCTTTCTGCAACCATTTCACACGATTGCCTCCTTGATCACATGCCTCAATAAACCACTCCACAACCAGAATTCCTTAAACATTTCTTCGTCAAAGTGTTGTTGCTGGTGTTATCCAACCTTTTCCGAGGGAAGGGGTCATGGTGGAACACCATGAAGCCGCAGAAGCCGGCGACTCTCCAGGACCTGGTCCAGAAGTCGTAGAAAAAAAAGAGTCGCCAAAGAACGTGCGGTGCAAAGAGTCTGTGGCTGGACAGTGCAGAATTGGATGAGAGGTGTCTTAAGTTGGATGATCACAGGCGATTCATAAAGAATTTTCGATTCTGCCAATTCTAGAGAGATAACGGTTTAGCAGATGGTTGTGTACGTTCCAGCGAAGACGAGAAAGGACACAGAGAGAGTGACGAGGGCGCGCAAGTTTTTCAGAGAACATTGAGAGGATCTGTGTGTCAAAGAACATAGATGAAACAGCCCACCTCCAATCCGTGAAAAGTGGATGCAAGAAGTAAAAGAGACTACAAGCGACTGTAGAAGACAGGAGTAGCGCACCGCCCCTGGCCAGCTCATCAGTTCCGTCGGTCCCGGAAGAAGTGAGTTGAAATTCTATGAAATAAGTGTCCGGGGATTCATGATGACCTGATAATACAGAAGAAGAGAGAAAACAATTCATGCGAGATGTGTTACAGAGTTTGAGGTAGAAGGGAAATCAAAGGAGAGAGCAGTGTGTCGAGGACAGAGCGAGAGTCTGAGAGGAGGGGAAGAAAAGTGACGGACTTTTTGGTGCTGCCAAGACCAGCGAAGAGCTTGCAGAATGACAAAGGCTTCAGCGGAAGAACTTGAACACACCGGGCCTGCCGAAAAAGAAAGGCTGGCCTCAGCTCCACAAAATGAGCAGCTGACAAGAACGCCAGAGCCATCTTTGCCAAAAGCAAGAGGAACAGAGCTATCAGTGCATATCAACAAATCGTGCACGGGAAAAAATCAAGTTGAGCGAGAGTCGTACCTTGGCGAAAAAGAGGAGGGTCAGACCAGGAGCATGGGGAAAAAAGAGTCAGATTTACAGTGAACGAATGAGGGTTCCAAGAAAGGGAGGGAGAGAAGTCAAGCAAAGAAAACCTCCCCAGGAGAGTTAGGAGAAAGCATAAACGGCTGAGTGAAGCCAAAAACTCTACAGGATGATCTTGAGAGTCTTGGTTTTACTCAGAGTCTGGGCAAACCTGAAATGGGAAAAGAGGTGAGGAGGCAAAGGGCCCGCTCATAAGAAAACAGAGAGAAATGAGCCAGGGTGACTCGTAAGGAAAATAGAGACACCTCAGTGAGGAAAAAGGTATAGAGACGGATGAGAGGCAGCCGGTGATGGCAGAGGTCCCGGAACGTCGGAAAGGCAAGAGGGGAGCAGCTTTTTCAAAGAGCACTTTTAATACTGTACGTACAGTCATTACCACCAATTTTACTCTCTAATACTGTCAAACAATTAAACACTTCAACAAAGCCAGAGGACTGAGTACGTTGCATAAACACTAAAAAATTACAAACAAATTATCAATTAAGCAAGGGTAGGTTCAAGAATGTGACACCCAACTTTTAACTTCGTAAAAATGGTGAAAAAAATATGAGGTGTGCTTGACCTGTTTGAAAACCCTGCGTTCGATTCTCTTAGAACATTTTCAAATACCAAAATACAGCCGCGAAAGAGTTTTTATTATTGCAAGATCGAAAGAACGAAATTAAATCAAAAAACTCTTAAACCGAAGTTCTTTTCATACTACATCTGTTTAAGCCTACAATAAAGAAAACCAAGGGTTTTTAAAATTCAAAAACGGGGGAAAACAATTGTTTCTAAAGATTGTCACGGCTACTGTAGGCGCAAAAAATTTACTTTGAGGTCTCTAGGTCGACCTTGGCAATAAGAACTAGTTAAGCTACACGGCTATTTAGTCAGTTACGTCATTTATTTTATTTAGATAATTTTATAGAAGCAGAAAGCACATACGGTACAGTTTCGTGCAATTTTGGTGGAAAAAAGTTCTATTGTCGAGCTTAATGGTTAAAAGTTAGCTTGGCCTAAACTACCTCTTAAACTATAGGCAAAGTACAGGATTGTTTTCCATATAATTTCCAAAATTAACAGCCAGCATTTTAAGCAATAGGTTGACCTAGAAATCTAGAAAGTAAACGTTTTGAATTGTTGTTGTGTTTGACCTTCCTCGTCCATTGGGATACAGACGCTGTAGGAAGCGGTAATTCGGATTTACACTAGAAATTCAATAAATATCAAACTACGGTAGGTGATCGTCCATTTCGAACTAGTCATCAATACAAAGTGCTGGCTGCCAGCCCCAACATCAAAGCGAACAGCCACAGGTGGGTGCCCTGGCATCCATTTCCTCGTCATGCAACTTCTCTATTCTAAATCAAAAAAACTCGCGAAATTTCTTGAATTTACATCAGTAACCACAGTGACCTACTTTCTTGTTATCATTTGTGTTTCAATGGATTAGAACATGGTAATCCTGCTCACCAAGTATGTGTAAAAGGCGACTATTGCGTAGCCTTAGTAATCTACCTTGGTAATGGGGCTACCAGTTTAGAATTTGTTTTTCTGACTGGTCTGAAAAGGAATGCCTCTTTACCCCAAAGTAATCTTGATTAGATTTTCGGAGTAAATTTCAATAACTTTTGATGCCGCCCGTCCATCCCAAGGAAGAAAAGAGATAAACAACACGACACTTATTTCTTCGCAAATCTTGGTCACGTATTTTTTCCATTATTTTGAATTTCATAATTCTTTGTTTCAAGGAAGGTTTCAAAAAACCATGCGACCAAAATAGGACAGAGCACATTTAATTTCGTTCTTACAGAGCTTCTTTAATACTTAGAATGCTGCTTTTTGGGTTTCAGCCTGCTATTTTCTAGATATCACTTTACTGTAATAAGGACATCACAATCGAACGTGCTTTGCTTATCTTACTTTTTAGAATGTCTGGTCAATTTTTTAGTGCATTTGCATGTGATTTTTCTTGGGCTCATTTTTTGAAATACACTGCAATATCTTACTCTCTGCATATAACAGTTTTAACTTGAGTGAACGGTGCGTGGGGTGTATGATTTGCAAGATGAATGATGCGTGTAGTCGTACAATAAAATTATGTTGGATGCAAGATTGTTTAGTATGTTGCAATCTCATTGTTACAAAAAAGTGCCAGGTTGTCTGTCAAAGGAGCCCGATTTTTTGACGCAAACCAAACTTAGCATGTCCTGCCATTACTGCCATCACAATGCGTATGTGGATCATACGTAGTTCTGGCCTGAAATTCAAGCTAAGATTTGAAATAAACAATGAGTCTAAACGGTGACTACAGCAAATATATATTCATAAAGTAAACGTAGTTTTCTTGCAAAAAAATCCAAGTCAGGTTTTTGCATTAACTAACTTATATCTAGTACATTTTGTCAATACCATGATTGGATTGCACAGTTCATACCAGAAATTCAAGCTAGGGCCTGTGTAGCTAACACAAGTTGAAGCGATGTACAGTATAAACTAAGCATATATAAATACGGAACATGAAACATATTCATGTAGAGACTTGGCTCATAGGATAATCTCAATTGCCCGAGCAAAATTTTTGACTGAAGGGAGGGAGCGGATCCCGGTTAGTTGAACCAATTTTTACTTAAATCTACAACACGCTGCTACATACAAAGTTTTGAGATTTTAAATACTTCACCGTAATGATATTGATTGTTTCCATCACTCTAGGCGAACATAGTTCCAGGTGAGTTCGCGTAAATAATTTCACGAGATATCAAAAATAACCTCATTTGTTAATCGGATTTCTTCAAGTCTCAGCAAAATCGCTCAAATAGCTCCACGACTTGACACAACTAACCCAAAGTGGTTGGTGACACGACTAAAACCAATATGGCGGGTTACACGACTAACTCAATGCGGCGGGTGACACGACTAATCCAATGTGGTTGGTGACACGACTAACCCAATGTGGCGGGTGAGACGACTAACCCAATGTGGCGAGTGACACGACTAATCCAATGTGGCGGGTGACACGACCAATCCAATGTGGCGTGTTAGTCGTGGAGCAAGTTGAGTCATTTTGCTGAGACATTTGAAGAGCTTTGATCAACGACTGTGATTCACAAAAACTGCTTTATGTTCCCCAGTAACTGACATAATGCTAAATCTGCGTTATTTAACTACCAGATAATATACGATTAGAGTTATTTACTTTTTATCTAGCTGACTAAGATGAAACGAACTGATAAAATATGCATTAATTGTTTATTTGATTATCCTGTTGAGCAGCCTGGTTCTTAATGGCATTGCTGTGGCTTTGGCTCGCGGGTCTGTGTGTTTTGCAGCAGACGGCTCTTCTCACGCCAGTATCTGTGTTTTCAGCAGTGCTCCCTTGCGTCAACCAGTGCATTTGCTATATGTGAGTGATCTCATGCTTTGTGTGTCTTTAGTCAAATTCGATAATCATGATGCACTGCTCAACTCCACTTCCAGTCTACCTCATGAAGATAAAAAATTCCTTTGGGTGTCTTTTCTAAGGACACAACAATCGAACGTTCCGGCTTCTTCTCCACACTCTCCCTTTGAGCTGAGCGCCAAGCAGAAAAGCTGTGAATACCATCTTTTTAAGTCTTCAGTATGGTTCGACAAAGGAATTACACCCATGCAGGGATTACAGCGGATTTTCAATGTATTGTGCGGAAGACAAAAAAGGCCTCCCCATTTCTGATCAAGCAAATCATAAACGTCTATGTTGAAATCTTGTGTTCATGCGCAGTTGAAAATTTGAATCCTGAAGTGAAAACCTGTCGCTCTCTTCAAGTGGCCATCCTTTGGGGACTGCGCACTACTTGCTACGCCACTGAACCCTGCTCTACTGGCAGCGAAGCGGACGCTCTGACCACAACCAACCGCGACGGTTAATTTATGCGTTCTTCACCAGCCAAAGCTGCCCATACCTTGAAAAATCATCGACGCTACTACCCCACGGTGAAGTGGCTTAACTAGCACTTCCTCGTTGCCAAAACTGAGACGTTTCGTGACAGCGTAAGTTCTGATCCTACCATACTTAATTTAACTGAACTTTCTATCTTTAAAGAATACTGAACACTTTTCACGGTAGGTAAAATTTGTTGTTTTGACTAAAGAACTAACTTTTTATGTAAAAAGCAAACAAACTGTATTTGTTGCATGCTACGAAAGAACAAGAAAGAAGATGGCGGTACTTTACGTGTTAATGCTATCTCTTTGATTTCTTGAAAGGCAATAATTTGAACTTTGTGTTTGTGCGAGCAACACAGGTTATGTTTTCTTTGTTCTGTATATGACTCGCGCTTTCTTTTTTGGTTTGCTTAGAAGAGCGCTACACAGCTAAAAATGCGTATTAGCTAGGCTCACAGATATTACAAAATTAATAAGTGAACAAAACACTAACAATACAGTAGGTTTCGCCTTAACCGTGCGCACTAGGTAGCAAAATGATATCAATTTATTTTTTTGTGAGGAAAAGGTATTGCCGGCTTAACAACCCTAAGTCTTCTATGGAGTTATGTTTGCACGAACACTGATCTTGAAGAGTGGAAGAAAATATATAGTTAATTCTAAAGTCGTTTTCGCGTGTTGTATTATTGCTTGTCAACTTATTTCGACGCTGCAAAAGTTGCCAAAACAGTCCAATTCAACTCATTTTTAAATTCACTTGTCAACGCTCCAGGGCCGAGAAAAACTAAGGTAATAAGCCAGTCTAAAATCGTGGAGAAAGTAAAGACAACCTTCAATGGTAATAACATAATAGCTTCATGCGACGTCACAAACAAAGACCAAGCTGAAATTTTAGAACGTTTTTAGTAATTTCATTTTAGGCAGTGTTAGCGCCCATCAAGTTTAATTTTTAATCTTTCGGAGAAAACTTTGACAATGGAAATTACGTTTTGAAAGAACCAACAGTGCGATTTTCGCTTTGCTGAGTAAGCTGGTAGTTGATGACAGTGATGAATTCTATCCACAAAAGAATTAGGCTGCGTAAAAGCCAAGAAGCTTAAAAAGCTCTTCATTCAGCAGTTGCTAATAGGATGTTGGATGCAAAGATTACTTGAATCACGTGAGTACGGATGGCACTTGAATATTTATTTATACAACTTTGCCTACGGAAGTTCGACATGTCTTTTTGCATGAAGAATTTTTGTGAAACATCGCACAATATTTTTTTGTTTTTAAGTGAGCGAATTTTCGCGGCATGGGATTGCCAGTCACTAATAACTTAAATGGTTGTAAATGAATATTTTTGTGGCAAACCCCCATTTAAAAGTTTGATCAGTAGAAAGTAGCTGATAACACACATTGACTTTGATTTTCTTCCAGGAAGAGTCGAGAAGATGGCTGCTCAAGGAGTTTCCCATAAATAAGTTGGCAACCTGATTGGTTGGGTTAAATCGCCGATTTTATGGGAGCTGTGGCGAAAAGGTCATGCGTTCTAAGCACAAAATGACTGAGTTGTTGTGATCTTGGAAAAATGACTCTACGATGATTTCCTCTTCTTGGTAGATTCTGATAAGCAGTAAATTTAATGACTGTAATAAAAGCGATGCAAGCGGAATGTTGCAACTCACAAACTCCGAAGCAGGTCTGGGCAGTTGTTTCACGCTTAGCATTACTGCCGCTCCTCTATGATTGAGGAGAATAGACATGCAATAATTAAACAAAAGAAAATAAATGAACCCCGCCATCTCAGGCCACATCTGCCGACTCAACTGATTCAATTCCAAGTCTTGATCAACCAAAAGTTGCTTGTGCAATTCATCCCCTTAGTTTTTGGGTGACCAAGCAGTCTTTTTCCTGTTAGTGTGGCAAAATAAATTGTCGAGTGAATCTTTTGTGAAATATTTTACTTAAATAAGCGAACTAACGTAACTGAAACTTTTCAATACAAAAAGCAGCAGCTCAATATCAAAAAAATCGTAGAACGAGGAATTATATCCATTCGTGGATTCTTTTTAAGTTATAAAAATCCAATTACCACAGCTTTCATTCAAGGTCGCTCTCTCTTTCGGTCATTATCCATGATTCTTTGCCACAGCTCAGAAATGGGCGAACTGCTTGGCCAAATCCGGCTTTTTTATTAATCCTTTCCGCTAAATCATTTCCAAAATATTGCAAGCTTGGTTCTATCTTTTTAGTTTTTGATCTTTTTACTAGCCATCAACTTATCAGCAGTCGAGATGGAACTACCTTTTAAAATCAGGTACATTTCTTTTCACTTTTTAGGCGCTACGTTTAGCTTGCATACCAACGCAAAACAAGCAGTCTGTACCACGCCCCAAAATACAAGACTCAGTACCACCTCTGCTAGAGATGCATTCAGAACTGATTGATCTTCTTTGTACCTTCGCTTAAACAGCAGAATTAAAACTATATACATTTAATGTTTCCCTAAGTCAAAACACATTACTGAAGAGGGCCCAGCGAATGATATTTGGTCCTCATACACAGTGCGAACTGACATTCAAAGTGATGAGCATCAGCAAAGATCGCTCCCGATCCAGTTGAGTGATCATGATTCCCAGTCTATTCTGTGAATCGTCACAAGTCATATCCACACAACCATCTAATTTGATGATCCAGCCAAGAAAGCTACTCAATTGTAATTTGTTTGTTTAGATTAACTTAATTGTTCAGATTAAGTAACAATTAAAAGTGTTATTTGTAGGATCATCCATTTCATATTTTTGGTCACACCCTCGACTGTTCTTTTAAATAATTAAATACTGGCAAACATTCAGATTAAACTTTTAATATCTGAAAACATATTTGAACTATTTAAATAGTCGTTATCAGTTCCTAATAACAGCAAATAAAGAATTAAGTAAAAAACTATAGGTTAAATCTCGATGATCTTTGTTTACTGAAAAAGCTTTTTGTTTAGTATCAATCCTACTAAATTTTAGATCCTTGTCAGTAGACATCAAAAAGCTGAACAAAGGGGGTTCCTCTTGACCATACGGCCACTGTGCCTCCTGCTGTAATCACGGCCAACATCGAAATTCAATGGTCATACCCACCACCATCATTAAAACCAACAATGAAACCATCAAACTGAAACAAAACTTAACCTGTCGAAACTACGGTATATATGCAGCAAAATGCACTGTTTGCAATGCAAAATATATTGGACAAACCAAAACCAAATTCTCAACCAGGTGGTGGGCTCACAGAACAAATTGAAACAAACAAAACTCGAAATTTGACAATGATCATAGCGCACTTTGAACTATCATTTACAAGTGATTTGAATCGAAAAAATATGTTTTCGTTTAGATATAGAGTAATTTTTCTACAACAACCTGAAGCAGCATTCCAAGACTTTTACGAAAATTTTCGGTGGCCCAGAACCAAACTTTCATTTAACATTCAGCCAATGATTACGCCGAAAATTCGATAATTTTTACTACTTGGTACTCATTTTCAAGCTACTCCATTGTATTTACTTAATTTCTACTAGTTTTTACTACCATCAGCTTTCAGTCCCTTTTACTCTTATTAATTGATTTATGACGTCATATTTACTTTTAATCTCACATTCTGCTGGTGTTATGTTAACTGCTCTTGATATTTATAGGCTAAGGTAGATTTTTTTATTTGCTCTTTATCCGTTAGCATATTTACAGTCATCCTTTATTTAATAATATTATTACAACTCAATTTACTGCTACTTGTAAGATTTTGCTGTACGTATTTGAAGATATCAAATCTTATTATGCTACCTATGCAGAGTTTTTCACTTACCGTAAAATCTGGCGTAAAAGTCGAAAATTTAACACCAAATTTCAAGTTTAAAAATCTATCCTCGACTTATACAGCGGTGACGTTTTTGATGACATGAATTCTACTCGATTTAGATTAGGAAAACAATTGGAAATCAAAATTATATAATATGCCATAAAGGTATTTGCTTATAAAGTAGTAAAATGCTAGTAATCCCACTCAACATGAGATCGATCAAACACAAACTCCCATTCCCTACCATTCACATGGTCATAGTAAGTATCCTCTTCTGGAATAATGCCGACTAAAATATTCCGACCAAGCGATTTCAGCCAGAGAAGGGAGTCGACTTTTACAGCAGGTACCAGTCAAATCAGGATTTTAGGCCAAAGATATAGACCTCGACTTATACGCCGGAATTTACGGCAATTCTTTTTTTGCTGTTACTAGAAACTGATGATGACTATCTAAATAGTTGAAACATATTTTCCGTTGTTAAAAGTTAAATCTGAACGATTGCCTAAATTTAATTATCTAGAAGATGTAGATACGGTCATGATGATCTTCAGCAATAATTGCTCAGTTTTTGGCTGGTTAAAGTTTTTTGACTAAATTCTTTTGCACTTTAATCGCCTTGGTATTGCATGATGACCACTCTCGATGTTTGAAACGTCATTGTTGTATCGACATGTTACAACGAATTACGATGTAGAGTTCATTCGACTCCCTGGTGCTATATAAAACTTCTCTAAAAAGTTTGCCCACTCCTGCCCTAAGTAAGCACAGAAGCAAAACTCAATTTAAAGATCTAAAGATTAACATGTGGAGATAGCCTTCGTTTCATAACCACTAAAGGTTAAGCTTGCGCAGTACTGCATTTGCTATAATCATTTAGATACAGAGCTCTTAGCTCTGCCTGGCATCACTCAAAAATGTGAGCCCTAGGTACTCAAATTATTCTACCAGCTTCAACTTCTTTCCTACCTGAAGTTTCTTTGGAAATCTAAAGATCTACCTAATCAGTTTTTCTCGAAAAGAATGTTGAGATTGTGAGATAGCCAACTCGAAAGGCAAGTTAAAATTTGTGGCAAAAGCCTTAGTAATCTTAACGGAACAGAAGTATAAATTGCGGAAAGGCTTAAGTCCTTCTCCTTTTTAGCAAAAATCCTTTCTGTGCATTTATTTGTATCCTGGCTGCACCGCCAAAACAGAGGATTTGATTAGCTGAAGGTTTAACGTGTGCATTATGAAGTTGATAGAAATAAGCAATTTTGAAACATAAGGCTAAGATAAAAATATATTTTTTTGTAAACAAGCTTTGAGATTACCAACAATAGTGCTGCTAAATGCAGCCAGAACCTTGAAGGATAGCGCAGTTCTTAGAGGAAAATTTAGAACACATTACTGTTCTTGCTCACAGACTTCCTGGAAATCTGAAGTTCAATCCGTTCGTAGGTGTGTTTGAAGTAAAGGCGATATAATTTGGAGCAGTGATAAGCGTGGGTGGATGTTTGAATCTCGGAAGCATATTTAACATGCGCCTGTTCGGCATTAAGTGGCGGTAATCGGAGCTTGCAAAAAACCGGTTCGGATTCGTTCCGCTTTTCCAGCGTCGGGAAAAGAAACAGGCAGTCGTTCTAATTGTGAAGGAAAATCACACTTCATTGTTTGTGGCCAACAAATATTGTAAACCATACTCACAAAACTAACACCAGAGGAGTTAAAAATCTCATAAAGATATTTGAACATAAACTTACAAGCAAAATATACTTTTTTGAGTTTGGTATATAAGGCTACAACGCTCTAAATCCCAAAGAATCGAAGTGCAAAGCCTAGCTATAGTATGCAACTCAAAGAAAGCCACGGTTTTCAGAATATTTTGACAATTCTTTTATTATTGTGAAACCAGGAAAAGCTGTGTAGTAAACGCTAAACTACACCACGTAATGTTAACAAAGTAGGTAATGTCTCTAAAAAATAGAGGATTGGGTACGGCACGGAAAAGTACGGTACAAAATTACGCAGCACCGTTAAGAAAATAGTCCGGGCCCGGTACCACATTAATCTCGGGCCCCCTTTAACAAGGATCTGGTAAACTGGAGTTACCAGGTTTTATCCAATTACAAATGGATGGGTGTTTGGCATAATTGCTCATAAATTGCTTTTCTTTCTGAGCTTTTTCGAATACTTAAACCTTTCGTTTGCGGTATAACTGAACCAGTAATAATAGTAGTTAATAGTTATTCAGTTTTTATCCCGTGTTGTTCCTTTAGCAGAGATAGCCGAATTTACTCCATTCCTTCTGCAATTGCTCGCACTCCGTCCATCCACTTGTCTCGTCTCAGGGCATCCTCCTTCTTCAAACCAATCTTCTCTGTCTCCTCCTTCACTTGCTTCTTCCAAGTCTTCTTTATTCGTCCTCGCTTTCTCTTGCTACTCATTTCAAGATTCAGAGCAACCCCCAAAACACTACCGTCATCCCTCCTCAGCACATGTCCATACTATCTAACTCCATTCGCTGTTGCTAACCGGTATAGAGTTTCATTCAACCCCAACATGTCCATCTGTTTTTCAGTCGTCTTCCTGTGAACAATTTTCTGACCACACATGGCTCTCACCATAGCTCTCTCCGTTCTCCTCAAAATTGCTTTTTCATTTTCTTTTAGACACCATGTCTTACTTCCATACAGTATTGCTGATCTTACACAACAAACACTGATTCTTACTCTTGCTGTAACTGCCGCTTCACAGCCACCACTAGCATTTAGTCTGTCTCCCAAATAACAAAATTCATTCACTGTCTCCACTTCATCGAACAACTTCTCGATCGAATCCATCGTCCCTTCCATTATTCCTTTACATTTCAAGCAAACAAAACGCATTGCCAACCTAGCGGTAACTCTCTTTATTTTTGCACATTTGCCATGAACCCAGCTTCCACATTTTGTGCACAACACTGAATTGGCCATGACTCTCCTCCCACAAACTCCACATGGATCTATCTTGCTTTTGAACAGTTCGCCTTCTGACTCGCTTACCATCAATTTTGTTTTTCTGGTGAACTGGCTTTCAAAAACGTTTGAACAATTTTGTTTACAATTCCATTGCTCGTTGCTGTTTTTTTTTTGATGATGATGAGTCAATATCTTTAATGATATTTCTGATTTGATCGTTAAGTGCGAAGCCAATTAGTATATTATTAAGCTAATATCCTTTACTATTAAATGAAGTAGTTGGTTGGAGGTTGGTTCAGTTACTTGATTTTCTCCAGAGGAAGAAAAATTAACGTTGCCCCTCTACTTCTCGTGATATTTATCTCAGCACAAATTTACTACTCTTTCGTGAGAACAAAAAACTCAGCAAAATAATTGATAGGGAAAAAATTCCGGACCGTACTATTACGAACGTTATTTTAGTAAAGAACGAAATTCCAGTACAATATTGCTTTGGAAACACGGAGTATGGAAAACCATTCCGTACCGTATCTAATCCCTGCTAAAAACAGAACTACATGAGATTTAGTTGACATTTAAACAAAACACTCCAAAACTTATCACAAAGGACATCGTAAAATATTTACAAACGCAAAAGCGGAAGCATCGAAAGCTGAAGATTAGTGCGAAACTCTTTAAGAAGTTTTGCCTCCAAGTTATTCTTTTTTGGTTTTTAACAACTTTGATGTAAGGTAGGACACAAATAAGTGAAGATTGTATGAGCGAAATAAACATCAATATGTTACAAATGTGACCAACAATGATACTGAATTGAGAGGACCAAGAGTGGGACGTCATCAAATATGAAAAAAACATGATTTTATGACAGTTGTTTTTCCACGCAAAAATATGAAGCTATCTGTGGAAAACTTTTTTTTCAGCAGTTTATACTCCCCCGCTTCTACCCGAAAGCCTCATCTGAATAAGACTTAGTGAAATTTATAATTCAATTTGAGCAAATAAGGGGACCTAATGTATGCCAACCCCTTTCCCCGCTCTCACCAGTATCTCCCAACTGGAGTTCAGTGACAGGTAGATGATCTTTGTAAGTAAGAAACCCTTCATCGCTTCTTTCAGTATAGTCGTTTGCTTGACAGTAGCATACATGTTGTGAATTAGAACACAAACCTGTAATCAAACAAACAGTAAAATTTCACAAGTGGCCCTACATTCTCTTTTTACCGCAAGGTGTCGCAACGTATGCTGCTCAAAATTTTTTACAGACAATTATCAAACTTGTTACTGATGCACAACTGTACGATTTTGATTTTCTTCTAGTAATTTATTCAAGTTATGTCATGAAGAAGCTGATACTATGATACAATTATTTTGTAATTGCAAATGTTGATGCTTTTTGGAATGATATATTTGATTTGATTTTATCAAGCATCGATGAACTAATATGATATGTTGTCACTCACTACCGTGCCAAAAAAACTAATAAAATGAATTAATCAAGCAGCAATGAATGTTTTAAGGAAGAACGAATTTAAAATCATATTTTGAGATAATATTGTAAGAAAGTTGACCTAAAATTCCAGAAAATACTGAAAATGTTGTTTTTAAAACTTAGCTGAGGGAAAAAGGGATGCCTGAAAAGCCGAATATACGCCTGCGACCTGGGGTTAATTCTTGATCAACGACAAGCAGCACACAAAATACAGTGCATTACACAATCAAAAATTGGAAAGATCAACGGTTGCCAATTCAAAACATAATTGAAATTAGCCTACAATAATCCAAATCCAGACATTTTTGCCTCGTTGATAAACTGCTATATAAAAAAGGTAGTGTACTCTTTCCATACCGGAATAAAAGGAATTTTATTAGTTGTTATAATGAATATGCTGCTGTTTTTTTAGCGATTGCCATTAGTTTCATAAGCCTGAGGTTTGCCAATGGTTGATCTTCCTGAAATCTTCTTCTGGCCGGTAAACATCAAAATCTCTCAGGCTATATGAGATAGAACTCTGAAGTTAAAAAATAAGCTGAATTTATGATGCCGAAAAGCTTTCATGAGCAAAACTTAGCTAAGGGAAAGAGGGATACCGGAAAAGCTACTTAAACTCAGCAGGAGACGAATCTAAGAGCAATAGTAGGGTCTCAGCCAGCGACAGGTTGCAATTCAGTGAGGACTTTTTGTTGCGATTTCTCCCATTTTGGGATTTTTATAAGCGCACCACTACAGAAGTGGAGTAATCCCTCTTTCCCAATAAGCAATAAACTCGGGAGTGGGAGGAGGGTTGTAATCTCTTTTTCTCTACCACTGACCTAGAGACTTTAAGTTTTTAACATATTTTTGTGACCCAACACGAAAAGGTAGATCACAGTTACGACATTTTCTTTACGTTTAAATAATTGTTCAGTAAGTTTCTTATCTTAAGTTGCATGAAATAATTTTAAGAGCAATTTCCAATTAGTTTCATAAAAATAAATAAATGGAAAGTCAATAAAACACAAAAGTGTCATTGCTATGCTGAATTCTTATTATGCAAATTGCAAGAATAATAATCTTAGGAATATTCATGCTATTATCCCGTGTCGACGTAGTTTTTTGTTTTGGTAATTATTTATGGTATTCCCCCATATACAAACAGTTGCTTATTTATTTTATTCTCGAAACGATTTTATTGGTAGCTATTTCCGGTACTCCCCCCGTAGATACATCTTTTCTGATTCATTTTTCAAGCGTTTTTGTTGGTTGTTTTTTTGAGTATCAATTTCCGGTATTCCCCCGTTTTCAAACCTTTTCATGTTAATTTTTAGTTTATAGTCATTTTGATTGGCTAAAATATTTGGGAACTTTGTTTCGGTTACGTACAAATGGAAAGTGTATATACGGGTGGGTCATTTTGGAAACTCAGAGACGAAAGAAGAGAAGGGAGAAGTATGAAAAATTAGAAGACAAGGGGCAAGCACTACTATAGAGGAGGGGGCTATTGGCTGCTGCAAGAGTGGTGTCGATGATTGTCTGCGTGCAACCGCTCATGTATTAATAGAGTTGTGTTGTTAAAGAGTGGGCTGGCAACCTAGCTTTTCAAGCGTAAGTCCTTAGGCCAAAGATTAGGGCATAGAAGGTAGTCGTTTAACTCTACCAAGCGAATTTTCTTGTCGCCGAATCGTCATCTACCGGTCACTAAGGTACAGGGCGGGTGACTTAACCGTATTCGGCGACACAAATGAAAAGTGCTTGTTCACCTATTCGTTTTTCTTGTTCTAAATAAACAATACAAACAACATTTAAATTGAGTAGTTTTCAAGATACCACTTTTTAAAATGCCAGAAATATTACTTTCTTCTTCTATTTCATTTAATGCGCTCAACTTAAGGCTACGAAGGAACAAAACTCGATTTGCTACTGACTAGCTGATTACAGTTTGGTCAAAAACACTTTTCATACTAAATCGGTAAGGTTGTACACTTTCAAGCAAAACATAATTTTTGATTAACACTTAGTTCTGCATGTTCTAAATATAGACTAAATTTGAAACCTTGGTTTTATAGCGTGAAACATTGACTTTATATTTGCATAGTAACTAAATTACAACGGCAGGAAACGGCTTGTTGCGAGTAAATAAAGAAGCGCAACAAAATGAAGTTATTGCAGGAAGTATTTTATAAAGTTTTGGAAAAAGGTTTGTATGAAAATATGAGTAGCAAATGAATGGAAATATCTGTTTGTATGAAAATACGACATATACATGTTTGATCATATTTTACCGCCGGAGGCCATTGTGCCATGCTTCCCCTCTGCCAAATACACTGCACGCTAAACTGGCTACAATGCCCATTCAGCTATGCTCGCAATTTAACTTTGAACCCGACCACATTTTTTAAACGAGGGATTCTTAATCTTTTTAAGACGCGTCTTCTTGAAAATGTTAACAAAAAACCTATGCCCCCTTTACAAATAAAATTTTTTTTGAAGCATTCCTTTCGCAAATTTGCTCTCCAAAACAATATGAAAATTTTGTTTTGAGAATAAGTTTTTTAAAGAACAAATTTTGACAAATTTTTGAGCAACTTGAACCAAAAAGAAACCACGACACCGTAGCTTCACGTCTCTTTAAAAACCTTACACTTCCCAGCTAAAAAACTCTTGCTTTAATCTGTAATAATATTAAACTTACTCTGTTTCATATTTCAACTGCAATATCTATGTAATTACTGAATAATTATTCTTTACCTTTAAAAATTGCCGACAACTTTTTGATCTACTTATGAGTGCTGCAATTTGTTGTAACGAGGCGGTGTAAACAATTTTTCTTTTGTAGCAAAAACTAGGTTCGCAACCAGTAAATTCAATTTCATCCATGCTGTCGTGTTGAATTACTGTCTCTGTAATAAATTCAAGTAATGGTCATTGTGTTTTAAACATAAATATTCCAAGACTTACTACGTTTATTTCTTATGAAATTCCATTTTTTAACACGTTCTTTTTAAAAATGTGTGTATTTTCGTTGGCGTTTATAGGCAGTACGCTTGATTGCACCAGATCTCTTCAAGTAATAAGATTTGTTTGTATGAATATCATTTGTAGTATGAACAATAACTGATTTTACATTAATCTGACATATTTGCCTCTGTGATTCCAACAGCTTTTTATTGTTTTTTGCATTCATATGCGTGTGCTGCAGACAATATACTGGGCAATATTCCAGATGTTAATGCAAACTTTTTCAATAACTTTAAGAGGCTGAAAAACAAAACTGAGCGTAAAACTTTAAAATTTCTTTTGCCTTCGTTCTAAATTCTGCGAAAATAAGCACGCCGTTTCCTTCTTGGAGCAATGCCGTTTTCTATATTTAAATGCACAAGTTCAAAATTAAAAATCACCTAAATATGACTGTCGCGTTTTAATAGAAATTTGATTCTATTTCAACCTTAATTTACTTCTTAAAATTGAGGCGACTTGTAGTATCGCTCGAATAATTAAGTCTGGTTGCAACTTAATAACTAGGAAAAGACTGGCTTCCACTAAGATAATCCCACGCACTTCTCGATCAAGAACAGAACAAATATATTCACAATAACACTTTAAAACCTCGAATTCCTTTGCTTGTAAAACACAGAAACTAAAGCACCTCAATATATAAATATCCGAGACTAACCGTAACAAAATACACCATTAAATCGTTTGTCACACTAATTGAAATCCACAATAAAATCACCACAGATCAATGTCTTTTTATCACGCTATACTCTCTCTACTAAACTAATACTCTCTCTGAATCGTAAAAAAATCTCGCCACTTTTTATACAAAAATGCTAGAACATCACGTGACACAAAAAACATCGCCAATAAATTACGTAATTGACAATCAAAATAAATCTTCGAGAAGAAACAAGATTCACTGGAATACACTGGAACTTAGTTACGTAGTCAACCATAGTGACGTCAGAAAAGGCGTATGAGTTACGAGTCTATTAATAAATGCGAAAGAAAAAAATGCCTTTTTTTGAAAATAGTTTAGCTAGTTTAGGGCTTCAGACAATTTTGATTTACAAATAAAACGATCACTGCAAAATAAAACAACAGATTACAGCTAATACAGTATACATATATAAAAACTATTCTTTCAGCGCAAATTTATTTGTTCGTGACAATGGCATTAACTCTTTCGCTCCCGCGATCATCAACTGATGATCTCGTGTTTTCAGTGTTTACCTCAAATTTTTTTAAATTGAGTTACAAAATTAGTTTAATAAAAAATCGATTTGTGACTTTATTTTTCATCCGATTTTCATAAAATTTTCAAAAAATTATGCTTATTTCTTCATGCATCGGATGATGTATAATTTGTGCCCTAATTCTTGGATTTTTATACCTAAAAAGGGTTAAAATGACCAACAACCCAGTTGCAGACGACAAAATCGGCCAAATTCTCAGCACGTGCCAACTACACTAAAATCAAATTGAGATTACATCTTTACCACAATACCAAACCCTTTATTATTAACACAGTCTGAAAACTACTCTTTTAGGGCATCATTTGACAAAATTTCAAGCGATAATAATAAATTTTGCGTTTTTAAATTTCCAAATTTTTTAGGGGTCTCAAAACCTCCCCAAACAAATTTGAATGGCAAGTAGATAAAAGTAAATTTAGTGCGTAAAAAATATGATATGTTGCTAAATACTGGTCCCATTTGAAAGCTTAGGAAATTTGCTTTCCAGCAATATATAACTTTAAATAGTTTAGACTAAGTGGTATATGATATTTACTGATCAAAAATGAGTACTCAACATCATGTCAGTTCAAAACCCTCAAAAATTTTTTGATTTACCCTCACTAAATTGTAATTTTTAGAAAAACTACACCCTTTAAAAAGATAAAGTAAATTGCAAATATTTCACCACTAAAGTTGTCATTTTATATCAAATTTCCAAGGAGACAAGAAGCGAAATACAAGTTTAAAAGCTAGCAGAAGTTTGGCTTCTCTAAATCAAAGTTTGCTGTATCACCCTTGTTTCTCAACAAATCGGAAGGGTGTAAACAAGCGGCTGTTTCATTGTCAGTGATAGCATGATCTATTTAAACTTGATATTTTCTGAATCTTGAAGAAATTCCCTGTTCAAAAATACCTAATGTTACATGGTTTAGGCTAACCTCTAGCAGATAATAACTGATCATATTTTAGGTACTAAATTTAACTACCAAAATTTGGGACCGGTCGGTACCGGTCAAAAAAAAGGTCATTTGCCTCAGAAAATTGCAAATTGTAGAAAACCTAGGCTTTTAGGTAAGTTTTGATTGATGTACCTTGAAAGCTTATTTCTTTAGCATCATCTTGCGACCATTTCTAAAAAATTGGTAGAAAATTAAATCTGTAGTGATCTTTGAGGTGAGGGTACCTCTTTAATTTTGAAGACAACTACCCCCCAGTTGGGGGGGTTCATTTGCATAAAATTTGCATATTCAAAAAAAATGTTTTTTTTTCTATTTGAAATCCTCAAGAAATGTAGATTTCAACGATATATCACACTTAATGTAGAAGTAGACAGCTGAGTAATGATTTTCAAACAAACTTGAGGTACATAATTATGATTAATTATGATTAATTATGACAGTTTTTTGCGCTGCCACCTTACAGACATTTTTTTTCGCTTTTCACGAGGGAGCAAAAGAGCTAATAATACAATCGAAATTAACATTGCTGTTGCAAACAATATTTCAAATTAGTAAAAATGCTCTGTATCTCACCAACAGTCTCTCGCGGGCAAAATGAACATAAAATAGATTAATTTTCCGATAAGCGCAGACAATTCTGGAAATTATGTCGGCCACTTCAACCACAATCATTTACTGTAATCTAAGCTTTAAAATAAGTGACCAGCTGGCCCAAATAATTCTCAACAATGACTAAAGCTGAAGCTCGCTCAAACTGATTGTCCGGAAATAGTTGAACGTAAGTGCACAATAGGCATTACAGGAAATAAACAAATGCCAATACCCGAAGTGCCCGACTGCCAGAACAGTGCCGCGAGACGCAACTAGAGCAATCGATGAAAGAGCGCAAATCATACAGCAATGCTAGCGCTAAAAACCTGGTTTTGAATCTCGACGAAGCTATGCTGACCAAATAAAGAATATTAGAAAATATACTCCAAAGAATAGAAAATCATTTTTTGAGCCGGAGATTTGGGATTTTCAACAAAAAAATTTGAGCCGTCGCTTTGATTTCATTGATGCAAAAACTCTCGGCATTCTTTACACACAAGAACTGAACACGACCGAGAAAATTCAATTCTGTTTTTTGCAGATAGACTTACTTACTGGAAAGATCAATATCATGAGGTGGAGTTTCTACCCGCAGGAAATAACGTGTTAAATTAAATCTGCATAAAATTTAATCGTTTTCAACAAGGTCAGTAGTTATTGTAGACTTTATAGAGAATCCAAGCCGAAGTAGAGCAAAAGGAATAACGATTTTGATGAAACTGTCAAAATGCTTTTTATGAAAATAAGATGACTACCATTACGTGTACAGCAATTGTGGAAGTGCACAAAATTCATTAACTTTCTGTTACTATTCACAAAAGAGCCCCATGCGTGAAGCCGGCGCAGCCGTTTGAACCAAAAACTTGACCCGACGCTACTGATAGATCTCTGTCGGGCAACGCCGGCTAGTTATAAAATAAAGTCTACTTTAATTGTCGATGTAAATTACAATCAGAACAATTTTAAATACTCCTATTTCACCCATGCATTATTTAAAAGCTAATAAATATATTGATTACTAATGACGTTGCTAATTTTCTTCAAAAATACAAAATAAAACCAGCTATCAAAATATTATTAGGTCAAATATGCACAGTCAAAAGGCTGTTACAAAAAAAATGTGTATTAAAGAGAAGTTACATTATCCCTTAAAGGGTTAAAAGAAATAAAATCAGTTGTTGAGCTTTTGCTAAAGCTAACGACTCCGCTTTTTCATACAAAATGTATCAAGCGTAGCTGTTTAATAACTTAGCCTGCTTACATGAGCGAGGTAAACATTTGCAAAAATCCACTGGCTTTTTTCCCAGAGAAATGTCTTTTGTTATCCTTAGTTCCCCCAAATTACTTCTTAGGTTTCTCAATCAAAAACTCTGATGACAGAGTAAAGAGTATCTCAATGAGTTTATCGAGCGATTTGATGATCTCCTCTTCCATTTTTCAACCTTTCACGTTTGCTGAATTTCACTCGACGGCCATCAGCCTTTTTGCTCACTGCTATAGTACCAAATAGATTGGAGTCGCTCATCTATGCTGAAGCACCTTGTGTTGTGTTCTATGTTTTTCTATATGTTCAACCTGTATCGTTCTTAACACTTGGTCCCTTTATATGTAATTTCCTATTCATAAGACCGAAAAACCTTGCTACTATCTTTTAGTTGTTTTTCACATGTCTTGGTCTCAAAGTAACTTGATTCTGTTCTATTATATTTCCAACTTCATTTTTTCTGAAGTCCAATTTAATGTGAGTTTCCCGTCCAGGCTATTCTCTTTCACTCTTTTTGTCCTTCTTAGTGAATTGAAATAAACATCACACACCCAGACTGGGTTTTTATGATATTTTAGCTACTATAAATGGTTTAAACTAAAGCTGGTTGGCCCATCTGGAATGCTGTCCTTTTTGCTTGTGTCAATCCTGGCTGTATTTGGTGGAGTCTCAATTATCTCTATATGATTATTGAGCTTTGGCATTGCTCAACAGTAACGCTACTAATTCTATGCGTAATTTTTGGGGTGTTCTGCACAATTATGCTTACTTTTTAAGGTTCCTCGTGCTTTTCTTTTCCCTTCTACCAGTTGCTTTTATGTGCTAACAGCTTGGCTACCTGGTCCTCAGAGATGGTCAGCAACGAAGTAGTTTTATTAAAGTAGGTTTTTCAAAACAGGATACTTACTTAAGTGGTTTCATTTTTGCTGCCAGGGATGTGGAAGTGGCTATTTTTCGACTGCTTCCGCTTCCACACCTATCGCTTCCGTTTCCACTAACAAAAAACGAGAAAACGAACGCTTACCATTTTTTTAACTTTTGTAGGTCTGTAGCCTGCCTCCTCCTACACCTTATCATTTTGAGGGATCAAAAACCTTCATTTATTGCTATTACTTTATCTACTTCGCTTGAGTTTATTGTTCCGAACTACTCTGTGTTTCTTTTTCTTAGATATTAGAACTCGTGTTGAATGTAGAACAGTGCTTTTCAACCTTTTTGTCATCGCGGAACCCCTAATGTACTTTCGCGTTTGTCACGGAACCCCCACTAACAAAAATTTAGAAATCATAAATTACTTGTAAGAAAATCAAATATTTTGTTACTACACTTCAAAAATAATTAAACACTTCAACAAATAAACAATTGTTACAAGTTCCTTCATTACTTACCTCCACTCTTACAACAGTTAACCAAATGCTTCTCAGATCTAAACCGTATGACCACATAGTGCAGCTATCGACAATAACCTGTCGTCACAACAAATTACACGATATAGCGCAGATTTTCCCTCTCTATTCTCAACTAACTCTGACTTTGAGTTAATTTTAACTCTAATCATTAATACGGACTTTCTCTCCGTCCCCAAAACACGTATTAACTCAAATCTTTCTGAATAGTGAAGTGCGAAATTTCTGTCGTATATATAGTACATACATGTAAAGCGAGCAAAATTGAACTGCACCTATCAACAGCCGCCTCAACGTGGTGGTGCGGTCCCCAACCCCGTTTGTGTTGTGGTCAAAATGGCTGTTAGCCTTCCCGAGGGTCCCAGTTACCCCGGGCACTCCCCTCACACAAACCAGGAGCACCCTGAACGACCGCAGAAAGGTAGCACACAGTCTCTTTAAAATCGACCTGTTTTCTCTCTTCTCCTGCCTTTTTCTTGCCTGCCTTCTCCTTCTCCTGATGAGTGGCAACATTCATCCTAACCCTTGCCCCGTTTTTCCCTGTTCAGTGTGCGCTGGAAATGTTACCTGGCGAGATAAGTCAGTGCAATGCTGCACATATTCCAATTGGGTTCATTTAAAATGCTCACTGCTCTTCTTTTCTAGATTCAGAACTCTTGGCAGCTCTCACTCCTGGAGCTGCCCTCCCTGCTTCGTCCCTGCTTTTTCAGGATATTCCACACCTACCAGCGCTGTTACTTCCTCCTTGGACTCCTCCAGCTGATATACCTCCACTGCTTAATCTGGCCCCCTTCTGCTAATGCAGCACTCGCACCCTCACCTCGCCTTCAAACCTCTTATCCTTTTTCCACCCACTTTGTACCTTCTCCCTCTGCACCCTCATCACCGCCCTATGCTCCTGGCTGTTTCTCTTTATCTCCTGCTTCCTCTTCTCCTTCCTAACTCCCTGAGGGTTCTTCTTCAATGGAATGCTGGGAGTCTCCGAATCAGGAGCACTGAATTGCTTCACTTTATTTCGTCTCATCCCGTTGACCTTATTTGTATCCAGGAATCTAACCTTGCCTTATCTTCTTCTTTCCAAATCCCTGAATTCTATACTCTGCAATCTGATTGCACCCACTCCCGGTCTAGTATTTTTTCTACTGATGTCATAGACGCTAGCGGCGTTATCATTTTTGTCAGGCAGGGATTATTCTTCTCTGAACTATCTACCAACCGTTCCTCTTTCTCCGGTCTTTCTCTCCTACAAACTTCTCCCTTCCTTCAATTTTCAGAAAGCTCGTTGAGATGGCTTTGCTTTTTAATTTGACCCTCACTGTCCTGCAGAGAAATACTCGTCTCTTTTTCTTTCTTTTGCTGCTGTTTTCTTTACTTCTCTAACACTGAATGCCCTTCTTACGATCTGGTGCTCTGGATAAACGGCTCAGTTCCTTTCTCTTTTGGCAAATACGGCTCTGGCGTACTTGTAAACTGCTCTTTCTGTGGCACTGAGGCCACTCTTTCCTTTTCATCAGGCCCAGTATGCTCAAGTTTTTCCGTCGAAGCCTGCGCCATTCTGCGAGTTCTTTGCTGGCCTCGGCAGCACCAACAAGTCTGCCACTTCTCTTTTCCTCCTATCCGACTCTTGCTCTGTCCTCGCCACCCTGTCTTCTCCTCCATCTTTCCTTTCACCTCAAACTCTGGCAGGAATTGTTTTCTCTCTCCTCCTTTACTATCAGGATGCAATGGGTTCCCGGACACTCGTTTCTCCCGGAAAACGACGCGGCTGGTGAGCTGGCCATACGAGGAGCGCTACTTGTGTCCTCAGCAATTTCTTGCAGTCTCTCTCCTCTTATTTCTCGTATCCGCTCTTCTCTTTTCTCGAATTGGAGGCGCACTGTTTCATCTAAATTCTTCGACACACAGGTTCCCTCGATTTCCACCGAGGAACTTATGCTTCTACGTCATGCTCGCTGTGTTCTCTCTCGCCTTCGCTGCAACGGACACAGCCTATTGTTAAGCTCCTATCTCTCTAGGATTGGCAGAATCGAAAATCCTTCTTGCAGCGCTTGCAGACACCCGTCTCACGACACCTCTCATCTCATTCTGCACTGTACAGCTACGAACTCTTCCCGTCGCTCGCTCTTTGGCGATTTTCTGTCTCTCTACGACCTCTGGTCCAGGCCCTGGGGAGTTTCCCGGCTTCTGGGGCTTCATGGTCTTCCGCCATTCCCCATTCCTTGGAAGGGGTCGGGTAACAACAACAACAACAACAACAGCAAAACTGAAATTACAGTCGCACTATTACGTAACAAAGGGAGTTAGCAAATTCAGAAGTTCTTAAAGTTGTAAACAGAATTACGTCACAATCTACAACTTGCTATCACAAGATTCCATTACCAACTATTTATACCCACGGAACACCACTACATATAAGAAATCAATATACTGAAATAAGAAATAAATACTAGAAATAAACAAAGGACCTTCGCAGTCCCCTCACGGAACCCTTAAAACTCATGGAACACAACTGCATGTTTTGCGAAACCCCTGTTGAAAAGCACTGATGTAGAATGATCAAATTGTTTCCGTCGTGAGTAATTTCTTTTTCAACATTTTTAACCCCTTCGCCAAGGTTTAAGAGAGTATTCTAAACGCACATCCGTACTCCATGATTTCATTCCCAGGGCCAGTTCTAGGCCCCTTAAAATGGGCTTGCCGAGAACATCTCGAGCTAAGCTTAATCGCTTGCGGACTGGCGTTGAGCATTTTTACTCGTCCATGTACAAATAAGGTCTCACTCTCTCGCCGAATTGTGAGTGTGGCGCCACCGATCAAACCGCAGACCACGTTATCTAAACGTGCCTCATACATCGGGCACGTCGAGGGATGGCTGGTCTGACGGTTTTGGATGATGATAGTCGATGCTGGCTACCACCACAGCCAGCATCTGATCCCATTGGTTTTTTTGGATGCCCCTTCATACGAAGAAGAAGATGGGTGTTAAGCAGGCTGCTATATTTTCTCAAAAGTTTCTGGAGTCCCTGGAAATGGCTTGATTGCCCAGTTTCAACTGTGAGCGTACTTTCGGATTGAACTTGCTCACAACTGACAGAGCAAATGGTTTTACAAACGCTTTATCTGTTTATTTCATGAATTACGGGTTATTTGTAATTTTAAAGTCGTGGAAAGAGACCAAAGTGATTCTGGCATATTTTTAAAAATAACCTATTAAATATTAGGCCAACTACTTCCACCTTTTTTGTAAGTGTAAAGCTATTTGTATGAACTAAAGCCTCTGACTGCGCCTGAATAGCTTGGTCCTAGCATAAGCGTAGGTAAGGAACAAGCAAACTAACTCAAGGTCAAGCACTCAGAATTAAATATAGCAGGCATTTCGTGCGTGTCGGGTATAACGATATTACAACCAGATTAAGTCGTTCTTTCGACAAATTTATTCTTCAAAATTAACGTTTCGCTCCCCTTAGTTACAGGGTAGCTTCTTCAGAATACGGTCGATGTTACTGGTGTAGCATATAAACTGTACAACATAAAAGTATAAAAACAACCTGTATAACTAAACACTAAAAATTATTTACCAACAGGGCAGGCAATCACGTAATAACAAAAACGTTGTTGCATCACAGATACAGCAGTGGGCACAAGCAAAAGTGTTGTCAAATACATAAGACATTATTTATTGGAAACAAACACACTATAAACAGCCGGAAAATTCGCACGATTGAATATATTACACGAACAAGCCTTTTGATTTATCAAAAAACTTTCCGCAACGCGACGTCTGTATGCATGTGATTCTGACTTCAGTATTCTGGCATTATTTTAATCTATTCTATGATCGAAATTTATAACATGTTGACTCAGCGCTGATATTTTAGTGTTAAAAGTCTTGACCGCATCAGCATGTTCCCGTTTTCTGGTTCTAACACTACGTCCTGTTTCACCTACATACACAGCATTGCAATCCCGGCAAGAAATTTAATACACCAAACCACGCTTTTGTTCAAAATTAATAGCATCTTTAGGTTTACGAAATAACGAAGACAACGTGTGATGTGGTTTTAAAGCCACTCCGATACCAACTTGAGTCAAAATTCGGCAAACAGGTTCGGAGACACCTTGCACTTAGGGAATCGAAGTAAACCGTTTGTTTTTCTGATATTATGATTTTGCAAGTACTTCTTAAAACTGCATTTGTTACTGGGAAATCCGTTATTTTTTAAGGTTTTTGTTATTTGATAGAACTCTTCGATCTTTTTTTCGTTATTAGATGTGATTCTTTTGATTCTGGAGAATAATGTACGAGCAACACTAATTTTTTTAATTAACAGGGTGATGAGACGAATATTGAAGATACCTGTCGGTGTGTGTTGGTTTCCTGTACACGCTTGTTGCAAGGGATCCATCTTCAATCTGTTGTACGCTTACGTCCAAAAAAGGTTAATGGTCTTGATTTTTCCAATTCTTTAGTGAACTTTATTGAAGTAGATATTGTATTTAAGTATTCATGAAAGGGCTCGACCTCAGTTTTTTTCCATAATAGAATACACGTTATCCACATAACGTAACCATAAAGATGGAAGATTCAAGTACGTGTTCAAAGCTGTTTGCTCAATCTCTTCTATAACCATGTTTGCTATTATTGGTGACAAAGGAGAGCCCATGGGACAAGCAAAAACCTGTTTATAAATGACGTCATTGTACACAAAAATTAATCATTGTAAACAGATATCTAATGCTTCCATGAGTTCCAGCACTGCAAGGCTTGTTTCTTTCTCCCAAGGTGTAATCATCGCCGACTCTATTAGCCACAATGATTTTGGCGGTTTTAAGTGGAACCAAAGTAAACAAACTTACCACGTCAAGCGAAACTTGTGATTTAGATTTGCCAAATTTAATGGATGAAATCAATTCTACAAACTCAGAGGAATTCTTGACAGTGTATTGAGTGTTTCCAACTAAGGGAACAAGAATTTGCTTAAGGAATTTGGCAAGCTGGTAGGTAGCTGTACCAAGGAAGGAAACAATAGGACGAAGAGGACATTGGGTTTATGAATTTTCGGAAGTCCATATATTCTTGGCAAAACTGAATCACTACTACGTAAAGTTTTATACAAATAAGAGGAAATCTGGTCATTTTTGTACAACTTCCAAATGAAACAATTTAAACGTTTTTCAATAGAAGAGATTGGATGTTTAAAAATTACTTGGCATGTTGCAGAATCAGATAACAACCCTGTAACGGGTTCGTGGAGCAGAGATCCTTGGGGTAGTCTCCAAACCCGAGACAGATTGCAGTGAAGCTGAAGTTGTAAATAGATGAAACGCGCTTTTCCTCTTGTCACGCTGTTATTGTCTGACTTTCTTGAATAAATTCTTTGATAAATTTTTATTGGTAATACGCAAAATTGAAAAATGGAAATAATGAAAATGATAAGCAGATATGAAAAAACAGATGGATTGGCTTCGGCGACGTTGGCGTTGTTAGTTGTGTAGCAGTTTAGCGTAGTTAGCGTTGTAGCGGCGTAGCGGTTTCAAACTATTTTGACTCCCAAGTACTTTCTTCTTTACTACAGCTCCAACACAATAACAATCGACAAAGAAACTGCTCTACCAACTTTTCTCTACGTTGGCATCTACGAGCTTTCTTTGATAGTTCTTTGACTTCTACTCAAACGTGCAGGTTTTACAAACAACGTAATCCTTCTTCCAACGTGTCTACTTGAGAATAATGTAAAGGTGTGTTAACAAGACAGTTACTACTGCGTCGCTCGAGGGTCAACCTCGCCAATCCAACGACTAATCAATAAAAGACGATACCTCGAGAGAAACAAACATAACAACCACACAACGCGGGTTCGAATCACAGATTGGCTACGCAAAAACTAGATTTAAAGCATTAAATGTTGCCAAATATTGTAACAATATTTACAAACCCTAAAAGTTTTTTATCATATTCCAGTTTATCCAATACTACAGTGTTGTTACCTTTATTCGCGTTAAGGATTACGATGTCATCATATTGCTTCAACTCTTCTATTGCGCGCTTTTCGGCCTTTGATAGATTTGGTTTTGGTGGTTTGGCTCTTTTCAGAATTTCCAACACTTTAGATTGTGCGGAATCAATTGAACACTTGTTGGCAAAGTTAACTTGGCTTAGACCTAATTCAACTCCGCTTATAATATCCAAAACAGGAATTTTTGATGGCACAATTGCAAATTTATTCCCTTTTTTCAGGAGTGATTCCTGTGCATTAGTGAGCGAAAGCGAGAATAAGTTCTTAACCAAATTTTGATTCAAGCTCTTTGTTTCTCGCTCTCTGGGAATAAGCTGTTTCAGTTTTTGGTTGTGAATGTATTTGGTTTTTGAATGAACTTTATTTTTTTATAAACCGAATAATTTATTAGGTCACTGAAGTCTTCGGGATTTAATTTGCTGTTTAATTGAAACCTGATCTCCTGAACTAATGTTTTAGCGCGTCCAATTTTTTTATGAGATTCATTTATTCGAAGATTTAGAAACTCCCATTCAGATTTACGAGCTAATTGGAAACCTTTTCGCAATTCAATTGGTGGGGGAAACCTTAGGCTCTTGTGCGATACACCTTCTCTCTTGCATGCATGATTAAACCTTAAATGGCAATATTCTTTCTCTATGGTAACATAACAATTTACCAGTTTTCTTAAACTTTGCGATAAAACTCTACCACAGTTTCTTTTCAATAGGTTAAATATAGCAGCGCAACTGCTTGCTGCTGTTTTTTCCCTGTGAAAGTATCAGAAAGCATTATAACATCATAGAGCAGGGGCTACCAAACTTTTTGTTTTTACGGCACATTTGAGGGTTCTTTGAAATTTTGTGGTACACTTCTATTATACAGGAATACAAATGAAAAACGAAGCAAAAATTAATATTTCAGTTTTATTTCCAAAACTGATAAATGCCAATAATGAGGCGTATGAGAAAGATGTGCTTGTTTCTTGTTGTCAAGAATGGCATTGATATCAACATCAATGTGTATAAGTTTCAGGGGTAAAGAATTTGCCAATTGAAGTTTATTTCAAAATGTTTTTTTATTTCTACCATTGCTGAAAATCCAACTTCGCATTGATATAAAGTTAAGAAAGGGAGAAGTAGCTTCAAAGCTTCTATGGAAAGGATTGGGTACAATTTTTCTGCAGACACCCAAAACTGTATCAATTTTTTGTTGTTGAGTCCATTTTTCACAAAGTATCTTCAGATAAATCAAAAAGTTGTTCCTTGGCTTTTGTGGATATCCCGGTCTATATGCCAGGTTGAAATGGGCTCATAATCCATTTCTTCATGGAAATACAAATCAAAGCTCCCTTTTAAATTATTTAGGTGTTCAGATATCTCAGCGATAATAGCATCATCAACTTGTTTTTCATTCTTTGTTATAAAGATTTGAAAAGTTTCAAAACAATTACAGTATAATTTTAGTTCTCAATGCATATTTTCCATAGAGCAAGTTTTTTCACGAAACCACGAATTTTATCATGAACTGCAAATGTACTGTTAGCTTCTGCTCCTAGCAAGTACAAGTGAAGTTCGTTTAGTTTTGAAAAAATATCTGCCCAGATAGATAAGCCTAAGAACAAATTCTCTGTTGCTCAGATATCGTAGGATCAATTTTACTTTCCAGAAATATAGCAACCTCTTCACGAATTTCTGTAAGTTTGTCGGCACTTTACCCCTCGAGAGACAACGTACTTCTGTGTGCAGCAGAAATGGTTTATGATTGCTTCCCTTCTCTTCGCAGAATTTCTCAAATAAGCACAATTGCAGTGGTTTTGATTTTATGAAGTTCACTATTATAATGGAAGTGTTCAAAACGTTTTATAAATCACCAGAGACAAACATTTTGATACTAATGCTTCTCTGTGAAAGCTGCAATGAGTCCATAATATGTTTGGAATAAGTCCAAGTATTTTGGTCACCACACCACTGTTTCTACCACACATAGCTCGTGCGCCGTCCGTACATATTCCCACATATCTATTCCAATTAAGACCTTTTGTTTGGCATAAGAATCAACAGTCAATTTCATCTCTAGTACTTCGACTGACTGGTTCACAGAACATATCTTCATGAGGTTCAGAGTTCGATACATAAAGCACAAATACAAGCAGTTGACACAGACCTTGTTCATAAGTAGATTCATCTAGTTATGCGGAAAAAAATGTACTTTTATGTATTCTTTGAATAAGTTGGTTTTTTATCCATTGAGACATTTTATCAATCCTGTTATTAGAAATAGAATCCATGAAATGAGCTATTAGAAATGAAATAAGGTTATTGGAAGGCAACATAGGATCATAGGATCAATGATAGAGAGGTAACCGTGTTGTTAGAAATAGGAATTCTTTGAATTACTTTTTCACTCTTATCACCAGAAAACTTTCACTGTATAAACTGTAACACTGTAAGAGCTGATAAAACTAACGTCTCCCCAATTGTATGAGGTGAACCAGCTTTTGCGATTCTCGAACTGATCCGGTATGACGCGTACAAAGATTTTTCATTAACCTTGGTGTAACGTTTCATAATTTTCTTTCCTGCTTTCAACTTGCCTAACATCCTATCAAAAAATTCGAGAGGTTTGTCTTTTAACTCGAAATGCTTCTTCTTAAAATGGCGACGCAATTTGTTTGGGCACATGCTCTTTGGTTGCAACAATTGATAAATTGTGGTCGTGGATTTTCTTCATTTCCATTCCATTTATAAGTACTTGGAATCATACTTTCTCACCACTTTCTTTCGTTTTGATTGACTATTTTTTGACTCACATGACTTTTCTTCTGTTTGACTCACTGAAGACTCACCGTATTCAACTTTAACCACTTATCCATTTTACGGGGACTGATTTGATTTTAAAAATATACAAATTCAAAATCCGAAAAAAAACAGACGATTTTGTTTTGCCACTTTATTTGACATAACTTAAACACTGATTGTATACATACTGGTGGGCGACTTGAAGTATGATCACCGACGCACCAAAACTTTTAAATGCAATTCAATCATTTCAGTAGCTGACACGACGCACGCGGGACTGCCTCGACAAGCCACGAAAACTAAAGAAATCAGTCTTTCTCAATGTTATACTATTTTTTGGAATGTATATAAATTGGTTTCCTTTGTGGCGACCAACTTGGGGACGTGTATGAAAGACATTTATAATTTAACTTTAATCGTGTTTATGCACGCGTGACGGAGCTCGTGACTAGGCAAAGAATCGCGTTCGTGTAATGATTTGATTGAGAGCATGCAGTGAATTAAGTTTAACTAGTTTCAATAAAAGTGAAGTTTTCACTGTTACATCATAGTTCCTCCTACATCAATGGACGAAATTTTTGTTTACACTTTAAATATCGAATACTTTTCTGTGACACACCTAATGACATCTCGAGACGTATTAATGTGCCGGGACACACATATTGGGAACCACTGCTACAGAGTATTTTGAGCGTTCAAGAAAAAAGAAAAAAGCATCTTTTAATGCTTTTTTCTGCTTTTTGATAACCTCGACATTACTGATGAGGGGCCCTGCCAGTGACTGAGGCGAAGCCGGCTAGTTTTGATAATTGTCAAGATTTAATTTTTTTTATTTAGAAATACAAGAACATTGGTCTCATTGAGTCACTTTACTTTGAACGACTTTTAACCGTTAACAAACGTTGCAATGACAACATAATACAACAAAAATACTGATCAAACTGATCAACAAGAAAAATAGTAATTATTAAAAAAATTATAAGCCGGTGCATCTCTACTATGCTGTACTATTTAAGTCTAGATCAATAGATGTTTAAGTTATTTGGCATCTTGCATTTCCTGCAACAATAGTTCATGCCCTAGCCTTTCTAGTGACAATTTGTAACTTCACAAAAGGATTACAAAACAGACCTCCAAAATTGAAAAATTGCTCCTAAAATTTTTTTTAACCTATATTTACAGAGTGCTACTCAAAAGAAAAAAAAGTTATTAATTCTGAATTGAAGTAACCTCATTTGAAAGTTTTTAAAGAATAGCGTCACCCCTAAAAATAAGATCTCCCGAGCCAGACCTCTCAGTTGTAACGAGTTCAGCAATTGAAGAACTCAAATCGAGTCCGAGTCCCTTTCTCGAATGCTTGAGTCCCATCCAAGTCGGAGTTTACCAAAGCTCCAATCTTTTCGAGTCCAACTCTATAAAATCTTGAGTCCTTTCGAGTGCGAGTCCAGGAAAGCTCGAATTTACAAAAACTTTGCCTAAATGTACTTCTTTTTGCTTTGCATATAGGCCTACTAAGTTATAGCACGCAAAAATAGTCTATGCTGGCAGTAATCGTAAACCGCTCTGCACGAGCTCGCAAATAGTTAACTTCTTTAAAATAATGGTAAGCTATTCAGACGATAGAAGTAACAGATGGCTCTGTATTAAATATCCCAGATGTGTGTCTCACAAATAGTTTGTTACCACGAACAATGGCCATCACCAACCAATTGCCAAACACAATTTAACGCAAAAATATATAGTGGGCACACTGAAAAGCGGACTTTTAGATTTCACAACTTAGTACCAAATTAAAATCTGGTTGCTCATCCCTTGTACAGTGTCGCCTTTTGCAATAGAGTTTTTGATTCTATTTCAATTTCAGTTTACTTCTTAAATTGAAGCGACTTGCAGTATCGCTCGAATAATTAAGTTTGGTTGCAACTTAATAGCTTGGAAAAGAGTGGCTTCCACTAAGGTACTTTATTCCGCGCACTTCTCGATCAAAAACAGAACAACATATTCACAAACCACTTGATAACTTCAAATTTTTTCACTTGCCAAAACGCAGAACTAAAGCACTTCAATAATTAAATATCAGAGACAAACTAAAACTAAGCCACCAAAATAATCGCTTGTTTCCTGTCACAACAATCATCACACAACAACGCCTTTTTCAACACTAATTTCTACTCGACTCTGATTTACTACTCAATCTCTGAATCTATGAACGAGAGAAAAAAAATCTCGCTGCCTTATATATACGGCTGGAAAATAATCTAGAAATTGCTAGAACATCACGTGACACAGGAAAAACACCGTTAATAAATTACGTAATCGGTAATACTAATAATAAAAAGGAAAATCTTCAAAAAGAACCAAGAATCACTAGAATACGCCGGAAAACTAAGTCACGTAGACACCCATTGTGACGTCAGAAAGGGGTGTGAGTTACAAATGTACTCGTATTTATAAATCCGAAAGAAAAAAAGGTCTTTTTTTGAAAATAGTTCAGCAAGTTAGGGCTAGAAAAAATTCAGATTTACATATAAAATAGTCACCGCAAAACAAACAGATTACGACTCTATACATATGCAAAACTATTTCTTAACGCAAATTTACGTATTCATGACATACAATAGGCTAAAGATTTTTATTCTTTTCGTTTGATGCTATTTTGCTTGACATGTAAATCTAGTGTGGCTCAATCTGAGGTTTATTTTTGTAAATGGGGGTTAGCAAAAATAATTTAATTTATTGAATCGAGTAGTTTTTTAAGGAAACTCGAGTCGATTCCGAGTCACTAATTGGTTGGAGAATTCAAGCCGAGTTCTTTATGGAGAAGATTCGTATCGAGTCTGAGTCTTTCTGGAATTTTTCCGAATCGACTCGAGTCTGAGTCATTACAGCTCAGGCAGACTCCCTTCGTAGCGACGTCTTTGCATGTACCACACTGGCAAAATTTAAACTAGTTCTGCAGTGTAAATAGGGCGACAAATTGGCAGAGACATTTGCACCTTTAGAAGTTCACTTTCGCATCATGAGGTGCGAGCATCCCTTATTGAAGACCACTGGTCTAGAAAGATACAGAGCAAAACAGCTCAAAAAAGAACTACTTTCTACTTTTACCACTTAGATAGTTTAAGTTTCAAATACTTTTTTGCTTTCACTCAAGTAAAAATACTCATCATTACTTTCTACTTATACTTTGAGTAAGTAACAATACTTTTACTCAAATTAATTTTAGGCTACTTTGACCATTTCTGTTACGCTTGTTTTCAATCCCAGTTGCTGCTTGGGTTACATAGGGATCAGTGGCAAGACCGTAGCGTTGGCCACAAAAGAGAACCAACAAATATATATTATTAATCACACCGCTCGTATAATGTCATATAAAACAACTTTTACTTTAGTTATGCAATATTCCATCATTGCTCACAAACAACAGTAATAGCAACAGTAAGCAGGTTATATAACTAATTGCTAGGTCTTGTTATTTGTTAAACTGTGTTCAAAACTTTACCTGTTTCGGTTTCCAAA
This sequence comes from Trididemnum clinides, assembly GCA_963675345.1. NCBI lineage: Eukaryota > Metazoa > Chordata > Ascidiacea > Aplousobranchia > Didemnidae > Trididemnum > Trididemnum clinides. Next base: position 27,840,945 of record OY776305.1, on the reverse strand, counting down.
AAGTTGCATGAAACATTAAAAGGTTTCCAAAAAGGAGGATTAGGATTAATCGTATAATTCCCGCTGCCTTCATTAATTCCATCAATGTCACTGCAAGACTCAAAGGATTGAAGATTTGCTGTAAAAAAACGTTACTGAAACTTTTAAATTCTTGTTGACTAAAAGCCTACATCATGGAAGAGCATTTGAGGTCTTGTAAAGTAGGCTGTCTACCTGACCATAAATTTTAAAGGTTGTAAAATAAAAATACTTTAGAGATTACACATAATTTCAATAAAAATCAGAGGTACAGTATTTACAGAATTTAAAAGATATTTGAGAGAATTTTGTGATCAACTTCAATTTTTGAATAACCCTCCCTGAAATTAGAAAGAATGTTGCATCTTTTTCAAATTCTAGTGCGTTTGATTTTTTGTGCACTCTTTTCTAGGAATTGACTATAATCTAGGCAAGGTCATAGCATATTTAGCATCGGTCTGGTTGCGACAGTAGCCTTTTCAAATGAAGGCTGGAGCCAGGGATCCTTGTAGGTATAGTTGGACATTTATTCTAATAGCCGATTGCCTAATTTTTTTAGCTGATTGATATTGTCTAGAAGTTCTCGAACGCTAATTATACTGGCTGATAAAGTAAGCCGCTCAGGCCTGTCAAGTCTTCCAATTTAATTGGGAATTTCCCGATTCGGAGACTTTTGCCGAAATCCCATTTTACCTAAAAATCTCCCAATTTAGCAAAAAACTTTTCATTTTTCAAAACCAACAAAGTTATCAAGTTTTGAAACAATTTTATATCAGCCTTCTTAGTGTTTTTTTTGCATTTCTTTTGGCTTCCTTCATTGTGTTTTCAAAAATACTGATTTCTTACTTCACCAAATTCGTTGATAATCATTGAGACACAACAATAGCCTTTGTTTCCGACGTCAGCTTCACCACTGTGTTTAATGCATTGTGTTATTTTAAAATGAATTTTCTAGGAGGAAAGCGCCTTAAAAATGATCTGCTAAAAGGAACCTCAATAAATCAGTCATCTGTAGCTAAAAAGAAAATGTAAACAGGAGTGGCTGAAAGATTAACCATTCACTTCTAGAAGTCATAAAAAAGACGAGTTTGCAAAATGCTGTTCATGTGGGATAGTTATCGATAAAACTTGAGTAAGAAAAAATAATCTAACGAAACATATTATATCAGAGAAACACAAGAAAAGTGATACAGCTGCCTATGAGACTCAGAGAATCACCGGTTTTTTTTTGTAAAAGGACGAGGTGAGACAGATAAGATTATTTATGCGGAGACTAAGTTTGCTATGTTCGTGGCGTAAAACAACCTGCCATTCAGTACATGCGATGAGTTTTCAAAAATGGTTAGCGACATGTTTCCAGACAGTGAAATAGCCAAGAAGTATGAAGGTGGAAAGACCAAAACTCAACAAATCATAAAAGGTAAGGGGAATCAGTCTTCGGTTCCGAAGAAGTCACATATGCACAGTGTGTGTCTTAGGAGATAATTTTAGAGTAATTATTCACAATTTTGTTTTTGTTTCTTCCTCTTTATCCTCCTGCCATGGCGCCACATATATGACAAATCTATACGACCATACTCGATTAGAAGTAACCATTTTTTTCGATTGACTTTTCTGGCCTCCTGTTCAAAGGGCTGTTTGAAATTCACTTTGCAGCTACAATTATTGTGAAACATCATATCCAAAGATACAAAAACGCAACTTAGGTGCATGGGTCAGAGTTAAACCAAGATTGTGTGATCGGGACTGCCGCTCAAACAACGTAAGTTCTGGCGCACTTGCTGACGAAAAACTATTTAATGAGAAACTACAACGATATTACTTTCAGGTTCGTTGGCAAAGGGCTTAGACAAACAAATTAACAATGTTAGCAAAATTGAACCATTTGAACTCTTACGTGTTGAAACCAACACAGATCTGAAAATAAAAACTTTGTTATACTTGCAAGACTTTATGATGAAGACTCCGACAAAGTGAGGACTAGATTTATTGATACGCCCATCTGTAATGTTGGCACAGGAAAAAATCTCTTTGAAACGCTTAATTTCTGTCTATGGTAAGTTAGCGACCAGCTGTAGGGCATATTTTCTCTGTATTCCTCTACCGGGTATAACATATCTTACAAAAAATGACACTCATTCTTTTCTCTTCTCCACTTGCTGCAGGAATTGACTACAAATTGTTTTTAAAGCTTGTTCATTTAGTATTAATATTATAAATAAAGACTTGATGTTTCATTTTTACAATGTGTTTGCTGACAACACTCCAGTAAGCGTAGCTATAAAGTAAAAACATGTTTTTTTATCATATTTAGTTAAATTTGCAGTGAGCGTAACATACCATAAAAAAATGTGCGGGCTTTCAACAATGACAACGCCAACGTTATAAAAGTACAACACAGTTCTGTTCTAAGCCGAATTAAGTTACGTCGACCAAATGTTTCCGCTTTAGGATGTATTTGTCACCTTCCGAATCTTACTGTCGGAGAGAGAAAGAGAGATTCACTTTTTTGTCTGCTTTAACGCAGATGGCCGGATTCACCTCATGTTTCTTGAAAGTTTGTAAACACCACCACACCACTTCGCTCCGTCAACGACATCTTCCCTCTTCAGTCTAATCTGATCTAATTCTAGTCTAAATTTTATCTATCAATCTTTCTCCCGCATCCTCCGAGACCACATCCACCGGAACTGCAAAAAGCAGTGGATACAACACAAATCCTCGATAAAAACCAACCCACACCAAAAATTTTTCAGACGGCTTAGATCCCATTCGAACCCTCGTTTTTGCTCCGCGACAGAGACTCACCACCGCTCCCACAATCACCCCTAGCAAACCTTTTCTCTCATTGCCCACCCCACCACCCCTCCTGGAACTCTTTCCAACGCCCCCCAATATCTACAAAACACACGTACATCTTCCTATCCCCATATTCTTTTTGTATTCTTCGCACTACAAACAATGCATCTGTCTCTCCTCTTACAGGCACAAAACCAAAATGCATTGAATCAACATCTACCAATTCTCGAATCCCTCTCCCCAGCACTCTCTCAACGATTTTCACGGCGTGCTCCAAAAGCTTTACTCCTCTGTAACCACTGCAATTTCCAACATTTTACTTTCCCCCGAAAATTAGAAGCAGCACACTTGTTCGCCGTTCATCCGGCATTTTCCCATCCAACACGCGCTGGCAAAGCCCCAACATCAAAACAACCCTCACCCCTCCACCAGTAGACATTATTTCCGCACACACGCCAGAGGGTCCAGCCGCCTTATTACTCTCATTGCGATTGCCATTTCCTCGCGTGCACCATTTCCAATGGGTCCCTCCACCATACCAGCTGCTGTCACGTGGTCCCAACCATTCTCTCCACTTATGATCTCCTCCATGTGATCCCTCCATATTCTATTCCTGTCTTTCTTACCGAAACCCAATCCTACGTCTTCTCTCATGCATCCACCTCATTCAACATCCCTCCCATCCCCCTTCACAAACTTCACCAGAGTGAAAATGTTATTTGGTTTTTTGTTCAATTTTGTTGACTCTTTCTCAGCTTCTCTCCTCACAGAATCACCAACTACTTTCCTTGTTTGATCTTTGATATTACCATATCCAACTCTAAATTTCTTTTATCTTTGTCAGAGCCAAGATAAATTTTTCTTAGCAGTAGTGGATTGTTTTCTTGACATTTACTTTCACTTTGACAAAAGGTAAAAAATGTTTCCAATTATTATATTATCACAGCCTACAATGCCAATCCTGATTACACAGAAGCCAGGATATATTACAAATCAAAAACTAATACTTGTTTTGAATAGCAACAAGTTACAATAGCTTTTACTTGTTTTTAAAAAATTCTAGCGTAGGTCTTATTGAGAAAACTAGCCTCCAGTCCTTAAACTAAATTCTTCTTCTTCGTCATCGTTTGAGCTATTTGTTGTGAGCATTATGCAGGAAGAGGTATATACACTGTATTAGCGCTCACGCTCGGTTTGCGTGTCTTCTGTTAGACTGGGGTCACCACAACGGGTAGACCCGTTAAGTGTCTTGCCTAAGGATACAACAAGCAAGCTTGCCGGCTTGTTCTTTACACTATCCCTATTTTGCTCAGCGCCAAGTAGGGAAGCTGTGAATACCGTTTTTAAAGTCTTTTGGTAGGACTCAACTTGGGAAATCAATCCCAGGTCTACCAACTGCGAGGCGGACGCTCTAAGCACTAAGCCATCGCGCCGATTAAAAAATACTGAAATTACCGGTTAAAAAAAAGGCCAATATGTTGGTTTACTGTAAGCCTAATAAATACAAATTTTGTTATTTGAGGTCAAAGAAATTTTTTGGCAAGTCTGTAAGGCTTAGCCTATAGCCTTGAGCATTATGTGTAATGCCTTTAATATATGTTTCTGCATGCAGTGCAAAGAGATGTGAATTGTATAAGGAGATTCAAGCTTTTGCTGACGTTGAATCAGAGAAGTGTTGAAGTACTACAGAACCTGTTGGTTGAGTTTGCAGTCTTGCATTCAGAAAATCCTTAATTAGTGGCCAGCACTTCAATCTTACTTTGCCACCCATGAGGATATGGAGAAACGGGGACGCGTCAAAGATTGCTACCTAAAGTTGGAGAGTCAAGAAAGAAGATTTATTTTTTGTCATCAGCTTTGATTTCATTGGCCAACTTCAATGTAGCTTTCGGGTTTGTTCCAGTCACCTTTCATTGCCTTTAATGAATAACGTTGCGCCACTGAGTAACGATATAATAATTAACGGCACAGAAAAGCAGACTTCTGAGAGCTTTTCAAAAAAATTTTCACTCGTTCTCAAATTTCCGTGAGCCACATTAACAAATCACTTAGAAAGGAGCCAGCTTTTTAAGTGATTTGTTAATGTGGCTTAGTGGCTCCAAAGATGGGTTGGGTGGGTAGAGTCACTGCGATCCTCGTTTTAGCGCAACGCCTTTGTTCTCCACCTACGAGTCAAAATAAATAATGCACAACCCTTCAGTAAAAGCTCTTTTAGTTGTCATTGTTGCATTTTAGGCTGAAGGAGTGATGTTACATGATCTGCATGATGCAATGCATCGGGTAATTAATAAGTTTCTGCAGGGTTGACACTTTTCATAAACTCATAAAAAATGTCCAAAATCTCAAAAAATTACAAAAACGGATAAATTTTTATGCCAATCATAAAAAATCATAATTTTTTGAAATGTTGCAGTATGTTCTGTGTTGCTAATTTCAGTAAATTTGAGATATTTTTTTTTTGAGAAATGATCAGTTTTGTTTTCAGCTGTGTTTCTTTAGTTTAGTTCATTATAAGCGTCTCTGCCAGAGAGCCTGCACCTGTTTGTTGGGATGTGAATGGTATCTGTATAGCGTAATCACTTGTATAAATCTTGTCTTCTTTGACAGTGATATGCCAATGTATCAGCAAAAGAACTGAAAAATTATACAAAAGTGATGCTGTTGGAATAATCAGCTTTGCTCCAGCAATTCAATTATGTTAATCACTATGACAAGGAAAAAGTTTTGTCTTTATTTTTACTTGTGATTGCATTGAAAAGAACAGAACAAATCGTAGTTTGCTGCTGTTGTTTTCAATTTTGTAGTTTATTTTGGAGCGTTTTGTGTAGACAAAGTTATGTAAGTTAAGTTTGTATAGCTAAGATTTTACTTATTACAAATATTAGTAATCAACATAAAGAATAGAGATGGATCCTAGGAATACTTAAGCTTATAGTAGTGAAATAGTTTTGTTGTTGATATATTTTGAGTTATGGAAGAGTATAAATACAGAGTTATTTGGGAGAAAGATTATGACTGGCTTGCAGTTGTTAAAGGAGATTGCTACAAAGCTTACTGCAAGAGATGTATGAAAACGTTTCATATTGATGGCAGTGGCATTTCGCAAGTCAAGTCTCACGCCAAATGCAGCGAAAAAGATCCCAAACAGCTAAAATTTGGAATGAAAAAACAAACAGCTATTTCGCAAAAAAATTGGAGCTCACTTTAGAAGATCAAATAGTTCAAGCTGAAGTTCCTCAAGCTCTGCATTTTGTAGAAAATAATTATTCATTTTCTAGTACAGCCTCAGATAGAGTTGGGTTTGAGATGATGTTTCCAGATTCTCAAATTGCAAGAGGCTATGGTCAAGAAAAGACTAACATAAGTTATGACATTAATTATGGTATTACACCTTGCCCCAAAGAGATGCTTATACGGAATATGATGTTCGCAATATCCAATTTTGTTTTTAAGTTCCATGAAACTACTAATCGACAAGTTAGAAAGCAATATGATGCTTACTTACTATGCTGGTCCAAAAGTTATGGAAAGATTGTTAATACTTTCTGTAAATCTTTATGTGTAGGGCATTGTGCAAGTGACCATCTGGTAGATCATTTTAACACGTTTTTGAAGGATCTCGATCTTGATTATATCTATTTACTTCAAGTTTGTATGGATGGTCCAAATGTAAATCTTAGCTTTGAGAAAAAGCTTCGTTCATTTATGGAAACAAACAACAGAACAAGCTTTCCTGATGTTTGTAATTGCTCATTACACCCAGTACATACTGCTTTTAGAAAAAAAATTTCTTTTTGAAGTATTTCACGCAGAAAAGATTACGCTTCAGTAAAAGATTCTACAGAAGTTGCTGCTCGGAATGCCATGCAACATACTGAGACTCAATGGTTATTTATGAAATATATTGCAGTAAAAATTTTGCAGCAATGAAAAAACTTAAAGGAATACTTTTTAAAGTTATTACCTAAACAAAGCAATTTTAAGTCAACAGTGGCAACCACAGATCGTTACCAAGTTATACCTCTAGTAGTGTAAAATCCTTTAACTGAAGCATACATCAGTTTTTGTGCTTTTTCTGCTTCAGACGTTGAAGACTTTTTTTACACTTTCAGTTATATGAGCCGAAGATATCTTTGCTGTATCCATCAATGTGTAAACTTGTTTCAAAAATAATAGGAAAGCTTATTCGTAGAAGGATGCTCTCTGGTGTAAAGTCTGAAAACCTGTTGTTAGATATTTATCTAAAGAAAAATAGCAAACTTTTACAGTTTGTAGAAATCAGAACAAAACCAAATATATTTTTAATGAACAGACACATCTGTTGGAATTTCTTAAGATAAGCCAGACCATTTTAGAAAAACGTGCTTAAATTTCTACTTGTTTGCAACAACTTATTTTTTAGATCGTTTACCTTTTCATGTATCCATCTTAAAAGATGCACAATGTTTTTACCCATTCTAAAGGCAAGTTTGGTGCCGCCAATGCCATTAGCAACTTGGCTTTTTCTGGTTTTTGACATGAAAGAACCTGCTACTCGAGAAGAAATCTGTGACAAAATTAAAATGCATTGGACGAAATATCAAACTGAAGAATTAAAAGATCATGGGTTGAAAAAACTAGACGATGATGGTGTTATGCCTTCCCGATGTGCTAATCAATGCCAAAATTACTGATCTCAAGCTCGCACGATTGTGGCTGACAGGCTGCACAAACACATTCCACCTACAAGCGCATTGATAATTTTTGGTCAGAAGTGTGAGCTTTACAACATGAACATGACATTGCCAAATACTCACAGTTGTTTGCTTCAGTCAAATTCGTATTTTCTCTCTGCCATGGTAATGCAAGCCCTTAACGAGGATTTTCTATTAATAAGCAGCAGATGAAGAGTTATAATCAAAGAGAAAGCAATAGTACCTATACAACTGGTTAAAGATGAGCTAGACCGAGTTGGTGGAGTACTTAAGATTCCAAATTACTGCTCAAGTTATTTCTGCAGTAAAAAGTGCACACGCAAAATATTTTGCAAATATGGAGCGGGAAAGGTTTGTAACTGAAAAAGAGAAAAAGCAAGAGGTTCTGCAGCAGCCAGGAAAAGCAACCCAAAAAAGTAATAAAAAAGAACTTGATGAAGTTGAAGCAAGCATTGAAATACTAGAAAGTAATATTCAGATAGCGGATGCCATTATTCAAGAGGGAATAACAAATCAGAAAAACTGTATCGATGAAGAGCGCTACATCCTCAGTTGAGTTCAGCTTCAATAACACTATGTACAAGCAAACAGACGGAGTAGCTATGAGATCACCACTTGGTCCTGTTTTGGCTAACATCTTTGTTGGATATTATGCAGAAAAGTTATTTTCTCAAACGCAGAAGCCTCCAACATAATTCATATGTGTTGACGATCACGAAGCTGAAGCAGATGAATTTTTGACTAAACTCAACTTCCTTCATCCATTCCTCAAATTCACCTTTGAAAAAGAGAAAGGAAAATGTCTGCCATTTCTTGATGTTTATGTCAAAAGAACAGATATTGGCTTTGAAACCAGTGTATACAGGAAACCCACTTTCACCGGCCAATATTTACGTTGGGGTCCTTTAGTCCTCTCAAATGTAAAATAAGTCTAATATCTACATTGGTGTATCAAACCCTAATGATTTGCACCAAGCGTAGACTCAATAGAGAAAAAGAACGGATTAAGAAAATATTACTAAACAATGGCTATCCTAAAACATGGTCAACGCTCAGATTGCCAAGAAAATTGCTCAGTTTTTCACCCTTACGCGATTCGGGCCTGTGTACTTAAGGGTCCCTTGGATTGGTAAGCCCTCCACAAACTTGGAAAAAGAAGTCAAAACCGCCGTGGAAAGCTGCTATGGTTCCGTCAGCACCTGCTTGGTCTTTACGTCAAAGCGCATGCCACCTGTGGCCCACAAGAATGTTCTACCTACCAATCAAAAAAACTTTGTCATATAAGAATACAAGTGCCACTGTGATAGTCGGTACGTAAGGCGAACATCTCAGCGGACACAAACGTATACTGCGTACTGGGATCTTACCTCTGAAATCATATGAAGCGCAACAGTAATTTGAAACTGGCCAGTATTAGCAGCCAGATGCTTCAGGCAAACGTTTACACTGCAAGCAAAGTAACGCGCACCTATTATAAAAACCTTACAAATTTACATGCATATGCAATTTCCCATCTAGTTTGATTTACAGATTTTTGGAACCCCGGCCTCGGCTTAGGCAGATATGACTCGGCTTCCACCAGAATTCCTGTCGGGGTTGCTCCCTACTCTTCACGTCATAGCCAAATGAAAATCATGGCTACGATTCTGTGAGTAATTCCTTTCCCTACTGCAAAGTTTATTGAAAGTTTAAAGGCCGGCTTAAATGTAGCTTAATGTTTTACATTGATTTTTTATCAATTTTTGAAAATTTAATTTACTGTGAAAAATCGGAACTAAAGCTATTACAAAAATCTATCCGAATTCCTTATCATGGCGAGTAAACACATTTTTTATCCTTGATTGGTAGTTTTGATCATGACTTAAAACTGCTGTCTTTAGAGTTTATTTTAGGCTAGGAGTGGGCAAAGTGCGGCCCGCGAACACTTGTTGAAACCTGCACATAAATGAGTTAAGATGATAAGGGGAGGAACACTTGCCGTATTACAGAGCCAAGGACTTTAGAAGCTACCATCAAAAGAGCAATTATTGGTTTGCTCTGACGCATTTTCCGTCTAACCCAAGGTTAATGACCTTTTTTTTCTTAGGGACACCATCATTTCCACACCCTGAAATTCGACACTAGCAGGTGATATCGCAAAATTTGAAGCTTCCGCAAGCTCCTACATTGCATACAGCCATCGCAAGATTTTAAGCACTCACCCTTGGCCACTTATGAATGGTCAATGCGGCCCTCAACCAACCCTTGAATCCTCAATGCTGCCCTCCCAATGCGTTCGTTAAAAAGTGCGGCCCTCAGCTAGCTTCCGTGACCGCGATGCGGCCCGCAAGCCAAAACAATTGCCCACCCCTGTTTTAGGCAATCCTAATTTAAGCCATAGTCCAGTCTAAAAGTATTCGCGACACTGACCACAAGCGCATTTTCTCAAAACGAACTTAAAGGCCTTTTCTAATTGGAAGGAAACTCAGGTTTTTAGTGCGACTTTTTGCAATTTTTGGCTCCAATCGAAAGCTTTAGAGAGCAAGTTTTTAAAATCATTAGCGACCCACAGATCGGGTGCCACGAAATTAAAAGATATTGATTTGTGCTGTCACTTACCTAGTTTGATTTTAACATCAGTAAGCTCTCTATTTATTTCATTAAACTTTGCTTCTGATGACGCAAGTCTCGTTTTGACATCATTAATTTTTTGATTCACTTCATCAAGTTCTCTTTTAAGTGATTCAGCCAATGTGTAGTTGAGCCCTCCAGCTTCTCCCTGCAAAATAACAACTGGTAAATATTTACTGTTCTGTATCAGCATATCATAGTATACATTTTTTGTCGATTTTCAACTTTAATAAATTGGTTGTGTTTGCGAATCTTGTGAATAAAATTTTTAAAAATGTTCTATTGAATTTCAGGAGTGGTTCATAATTGTGTAACTAATCTTACATGGAAAGTGAAAAGCAAACCTCATTGTTTTTTCAGTTTCGTAACCATTGGTCAGCAGATTCAAAAACTTCAAAAATGAAATTTTAAATAGATTAACAAAGCTTTTTAATCTATTTTTTACTTTTAACTTTAGTTGAAATCTTTTACATTTTTTCTCGAAAACTGAATGGGCTGCAGATTCTCGCAATGTGGATCCCGTAGCAATAATACTGTCAATAACGTCGTCGAATGAGCTAAAGATTGTGAGTTCAAGCCCCATGATTAATGCATTGTTTTGCTTTTTAAAAAAGGCTATTCAATGTTATTTTCTCTGCTTGACGGATTTTAACAATCGTTAAATATGTCGGAAGCAGTGCGAAACAATCAACTTGAACATTGTCTGCAGACTTGACAGTTCTGAAGCAGGTGACTACTGCTGGCATTTTGCCACATGAATCTGAAAGATGAAATAAAATACACAAAAAAAGATTATAAAATGTGTTACACTATAATTTAATATGAATATGTTGGACACGATTGTAAATTACATGAATTTTGACGACGCCAACATTCCTTCATTAGGATCTGTGGTGCAAAATCTCAAATGATATAAATACAGGTTTCAATAGATTCTTCCAAATAGCAACAAGCACGGAAATTAATTTAGGCCATGACGTTTTAACCCACCTTTTGTCCTTGTGGTCCAGGAGGTCCGACCTTACCAGGTTTGCCCTGTAGATATTTACCACGTTGTGGTCCAGAAGAACCGGATACTTGACTTCCGTCTTGGTTAAAATAATAATTAATAGTTGGTTGTCCCGCACAACTATCAGGTCTTTCCTCTTGACCTTTTGCACAAATAATCAACAACAAAAAGACAAACAACTTCATGGCTTTACCGAGTTATAACAAAAATTAATGCTTATCTGTTATATAGTATCCTAAAAGTGACTTAGTGCTTAGGAGCATAAGATCAAAGTTGTCAAAAACGCCAAGGTGATTGATGTAGTCACAGAAATGGAGGTTTTAAGTAATAGGTCTACTAACAACTTTTTTGTAATTATAGGCCTAGCTATATAGCTGAAAACCTCTAAATGAGCGCATGCTCCTTGCTTCTGGCATAAACGCAGCCTGGGGAAAGAATACTGTAGTTCCTTGCTTTAGGCGCAAAGCAGCGAGGAGCTCAGCATCTGCAGTTGATCGAGCTATTGTTAAAATAAGTTACATTATGGCTTAAATGGATAACCAACCAAACAGGTTTTTGTGCAAAGGAAAAGGTTAACTTTTTTTCTAAGATCTGCAAGATTTCACTTTAAGCCTCGTCATTTCGTTCCTCTTTGTTACTCGTGATGAAATGTTACAAAGGCCAAGAGTGCTAAAGCGTGGCATGACTGTACTAAACAAGTATTTTAAAGCGGAATCTGCTTGCAGTTGAGGTATTGTAATTTTCGTACTCGAAATTGTATTATTATAAAACCAGATCTAAACTTGTGCTTAAGCATTTCAAACCTTCTAAACATGCTTTTTCTTTTCTACACGCTTCAACTCGCCCTATGCTGTCATAATGCTTGGCTGGTACAACCAACACAATCTCTCGCTACTAGAGATTATCATTTGATGATTCTTTCAAAAATTGCAAAATTTTACAAAACCAGTTCTCTTAAAAATTGATTTATGACCTAATTTCTCAATCGATTTTCAAAATGTTATAACATATTAAAGGTTATTTTAAAGCAATTCCAATAATACATGCGAAATGTATCTCTGCTATCAGTTTTTATACTAAAAAAGTAGAAATTTATGACCTGCACTATAACTTTTTATTCCCCCAAAAAGTGATAAGTAGGACAAGTTTTTTACAGCTTCCTAAATACGCAGAATTTATGTAGTACGATGTTTTAAGCTGTTTCCATGAATTTTATGTGCCAACTTTTTTCTTTTTTACACGCCACTTTTTACTGCAACTTTTGTCAAGTTTTGCGCAAAATGTAAGAGTGTGATTTAAACAACATGCTGTAACAGTATTTCAGTATAGTTCTATTCTATTTGATTTGCAAAACAAAGAGCAATGTGACGAATTAGCTGCATGTCAATGCTATCTATGAGGCAACAGTTGGCTTACAAGCTAAAAATTCTACAACCCCAGCCAAGTAGGGCAGTGAGCGAACTCAATTACAAGTGAAAGTATGACTTAGCTTTTGGTCAAGCCCGCACAAACAGAAGTAGGTTGTCTCTAGTTTTTCGAGGTCAAGTCTTGTTGAGATAGCATAGTTAATTAAACTGTGTGCTTATAAAGGCTCATTAGTTATTTTGCAAGTAAGAAGCGATAACCTTGATATCTGTTAAGATGACAGTCTGCGGAATTGGAAGGTTGCATATGACGTCACACATTTCGCGCCAAAAAAGTGGCGGACCAAAATCTCTAATTTATGCTGGAAAGGTATAGGGCGAACACCAACTCTTGGGGTTATTTTGAAAGCTAATGAAAAATTAATCAAAAATTGGAATGAATTATTGCTAGTTGGGTCCTCGAAAACAAATAGGTTTGATCAAAACAATTTGGTTGAGATTTGGTCTTTCAGTTGGCTAGCCTAAACTTAGTACTCTGTGCCAATTAAAAAAGTATTGCCGCTAAGAGAAGAGCCATCTAATTACCATTTGCTCCTCAGTTGAAAATAACTCTACACCAATTAGATACTCGTCTGTACATTAGCAAAAACAACCATTATCTGATCATTACTACCGGTGCCGTAAGGTTGCTTGTTGTCTACATGGGCAATGCATTTAATTGTATGCCTCCATTTTTATGTGGCAAACAGGTGGTGGGGTTAAGCAGCCTACCCGTCGTGGTGGCCCAGTCTGACGAAAGACACGCAAACAGAGCATGAGCTCATACGCATGAATAAATAAATCGGTACCGTAAGTTTTTGATTACCCTTGTTTCAGCAGCCTAGGCAATAGCCCAAAAATTGTTTAAGAAGTAGTTATGGTCAAAAAATCACATCTAATATATTAATACGACTGATCTGCCTAGCACTATTGACACAAACTTTCAAAGAAGTACTGATTTTATCTATCAATATCTAATCGAACATATGACCAGAGACGTAGCAGCCGCCCCCCAAACCCCCCAATTGGGGGGGGCCAGGCCAACTTTGGGGGCCCAAGTTAGTCTGAAATTGCTTTTTGGCTACGTGACTATTTTCAGTTCAGCAGACTTGTTTACAACCGATTTAAACTGTAGGAAGAAATTGGCTTGTTACATCATAAGTGAATGCAACGTCATTTTATCTCGCAGAATCTAGAATATTTCGATTGATTTTCTGGTAGAATCTTGAATATTCGATTGACGTAACAATGCCGTTGTTACGCAACAATCATAGAATGGTCTGGAATTCTGTTTGGCTATAAATACCGGGACAATATATATACACTGCAGAGTGCAGATAAAGTATTTTATTGACATTGTATAGAATGAAACGTTCAAAAAGTGGTGCTCAAAAGAGAAAAGAAGCAGCCACTGCTCGAGATGCTGTAGCGAAATTGCCCAAGATGACAGATTTTTTCAAGATTACTGAGCAGAGTAGACCTGGCACTAGCACCGAGAGGGATGAAGAAAACTATAGTGTACAAGAAAAAGAAGACTATGACGATCAGCATCAAAGTGATTGTGAATTTCCAGAAAATGTAAGTTGTGATTTACCTGCCAATACGCAACCTTCAATATCAAAAATAACTGAATCTCAATTTACCCCTATCCCTGATGACCCATGTAAATGGCCTGAAAGTATTTCTGAAGCTCAACGATGTGATATAGTAAAGCGTGGACCACATCAACTAATAATGAATTTTCCATATAATAACACAACTCCAAGGCGACGTTTTTCCTCCAACCATTATAAACGTGTGTTACCTAATGGTGAAAGTGTTTCACGGTCGTGGCTAGTTTATTCTGGGGAATCAGATCAAGTTTTTTGCTTTTGTTGTAAGCTATTTGGAAAAACACTAAGCCCCTTTTGTAGTGGTATAAATACATGGGAGGGTTTTTCGAAAAAACTGAAAGACCATGAAAACGGCATTTCCCACCAAGAATGCTGCAGTCAATGGATGTTGCTAGCTGAAGGGATAAGAAATTCATCCACTATCGACAAACGCGAGATGAATATTTTTTTCAATGAAAGACGTTTTTGGAGAAATGTTTTAGAGAGACTTATCGACATTGCCTTGTTTCTATCGGAAAGGAATCTTGCTTTTAGAGGATCTGAAAAAGTCTTAGGATCTCCTCACAATGGAAATTTTCTGGGTATATTTGAGCTTTTGGCAAGAAGAGATCCGATCCTAAAAGAGCTTCAAGACAGAATCAAGAATAAAAACACTAAAGATCACTATTTGAGTCCTACCATACAAAATGAACTAATTGAATTGCTAGCGACAGAAGTTGAAAAAGAAAATTTACAGCAATTGAAATTGGCAAAATATTTTTCTATAATTTTGGACTGCACTCCAGATATGTCACATCATGAACAAATGTCTGTCATTCTCCGTTATGTACTATGTAATGAAGAAGCTGCTGTTGTTAAAGAAACATTTTTTGGCTACTTGAGAATAAGTGACAGTACTGGGAAAGGCTTGTTGGACGCTTTCTTAGAAAAAGCGATCGAACTGCAACTCGAATTGTCTGATTGTCGAGGTCAGTCATATGATAATGGTGCTAACATGAAAGGAAAACATTCTGGGGTCCAAGCAAGAATGCTAGACATCAATCCCAAAGCTGTTTACGTGCCCTGTGCAAACCATACCCTTAACTTAGTTGTTGTTGACAGTGCTAATTGATCGACGGAAGCATTGACATTTTTTGGAGTACTTACAAGGTTGTATGTGCTGTTTTCTTCCTCTGCTCAGCGTTGGGAAATTTTGAAGAAACATGTGGAGCTGTCCATAAAGTCATAATCTGATACTCGTTGGGAAAGCAGAATTAAATGCATCAAACCTCTTCGATACAATTTAAAAGAGGTGTTGCTGGCACTGAAAGACTTGGAAGCCATTTCCATAGAAAGAAAAGATGGAAGAGCTGCCTCAGAAACAAAATCGTTGATAGCTCATTTATCAAAATGGAGTTTTCTTTTGTCGGTGTTTATTTGGTATGATATCCTATTCCAAGTCAATAAAGCAAGCAAGATTCTTCAATCGTATGGAGTCTCCCTTCATACAATGGAAACGGAAATCCAGGCAACTGAAAAGTTTTTGCAAAACTATCGCACAACGGTTTATGACAGTGCCGCAACATCTGCTGTTGAAATAGCACAGGAATTGGATATTGATCCTTCTTTTCCTCCGTCAAGAAGTGGAAAGAAAAGAAGATTGTTTGATTACCAAGGTGAAGAGGAACAACGAGCTACTCCTGAACTGAAATTTAAAAGCAACTTTTTCTATCCATTAGTAGACCAGGCTATTATGTCAATAAAGGAGCGCTTTAATTTGTTACGTGAGGTTTCTTCCGCCTTTTCGTTTTTGTACACACGAGACAAACTTTTGCTTGTGCAACAAGAAAATGCTCTTCTTACTTGCTGTAAAGAGTTCCAAAAAAAGTTCGGTGACATTGATTCTGATGAAATGAGCGCTGAGCTACAGCGGTTTGTTTTAATTTTACAAAAAAAACGCAATCTGAATACGGCTTAAGACTTTCTGAACTATCTTCTAAAGACTCATTTATTTGAATTGTATCCGAATGTGTACATCGCACTTCGAATCTTACTAACTTGCCCCGTGACTGTTGCCAGCGCTGAAAGAAGCTTCAGCAAATTGAAACTGATCAAAACTTTTAATAGAACGTCTATGACAGACAGTAGACTATCTTCATTAGCCATGTTGTCAATCGAAAATGACTGCGCCCGATCTCTTGATTATGACAATGTCATAACAGCATTTGCGAACAAAAAGGTTCGCTCCAGACTATTTAAATGATACTGTGTTTTTATAAGTTTTTCATGTTTTTCAGTGTCATTGCTTTCGTTTCGCAGTGTCTGCATAAATGTTCTACTGAACTCTGGCATCGGTGCCGAATTTTTTATGACTTGCACCTTCGGTATCGGCATGCTTTATTCTGACATTAGCCTGTTTACTTATGTACAAATTGTGGTGTATTTTCTTAATGCAGCTTTTCAATTTTACACCTCTAAAGTGATATGACCTGTGCGCAGGGGCTCTTGCGCTTACTTTGGGGGGGGCCCGAAGTTGGAGTGCTACGGGAATGCATATGACAAACAGTTGAGAAGTCTGCCATGTCAATTAGGCTACAGTATAATTTAAGTTTACAACTTTTCAGTTTGTTTATGCAACTAAACATACTGTATAAGTTGCACATTACACTTAACTTAAACTCAGCCTTTCCCAAACACGCTGATTAATCGAATATGAAACCCTCACAGAACCTTGCTACAAATAAGCCTGCATGTTTAGCCATTAAAATCAGCCCAATTATTAGCAATAACAAGAAAACCTTAGCGCCTCTTATCTTACTTTGACTTCAGATTCATGCCTTGACATCAGTAAAACAACATATTTAACGTTCATTTAACAACTGTCGCGTTTATCGATTTGATTTGCAAAAACACTAATCTAAATAAATATTAAAAAAAAAATTGTTTTTTAGTTTGAATTTCTATGAAACAAAAACACAAATAACGCAAAAAAATCAATTTTTAGTTTAAAATAAATACTGTACAGTTTAATTAACCCATTTACACTTCACCCATTTTAAATACCAAGGATTTCGTCAGGGACACCTTATTTCCGGAAGGTAAGAGCTTATTATGTCTTCTATTATTAAGATTTACTAAATCAGTGGCTCCCAAATGAATTTTGGGAGAGGTTGGGTCTAATTTGTTATTTTGATTTATTAAAAAAAGTAAATTTTATTTATTTTGTTTAAAATTTACTTTGAAATTTATTTTAAAAGGTTAAATATAGAATAAAATTTTCGCACTGTTTCATTTACGGGGCAAAAATAAACAACACAGAAAATATAATAAACAACACAGAGGGTGCAACACAGAAAAAGCTAAGACAACTGGTGCTTTCGGCATTTCGCTGCTGCAAATTTATCAATAATATCCTCAAAGCTTATAGATTTTGTGAAACTCTTTTTGATGACCATAATACAGAAACCATAGACGTGATCCTGCGTCAGAGATGAGCGCAAATAGTTTTTCGCTCTTTTCAATGCCAAAAAAGAACGTTCACCTTCCGTATTTGCAACAGGCAAGGTCAGATATATACAAAGAATAATAGCCACCTTTGGAAAAGTTTGAATTAAGCAGTTCTTTTTCAAATATGACAGCTGTGCTTGCGCAGTATTTGTCATCGAACCAAGATTACGAGATGAACGTAAATGAAAAGCGAAGTGCACAACTTCTGAAGGAAAGTCGCAATCCAAATTGCTTGCATATACTTTTAACAACTTACTTGCTGCGTTTTCTATATCACTGATAGCCCAAGTGTTCAGATTCAGCAAAAAATTAAAATTCTATTGCAATGTGCAGTACACAGATTTTCGTCTTCTTACTTCTGCAATTAAGGTATCAATGATTGGAAGGTAAGTTCCAATACGAAAGGATTCTCGAGCATCTTCCAAAGCTGTAGTGCATCCAGTGTCCTCTCGTTCATAATCAAAAGTCTTCCTCGTTTTTCGGTTTCGTTTGTTTGGAGACACATAGGTTTTTTGTATACCGGGTGTGAGTTTCAAACCATCCTTTTCAATTGTATCAAATTCATCTCATAAATGCTGGCAAAAATTCCCAATTCCATTATAAAGTGCTACGCAACTTCCTAAAGACATGTCAGCACGCTGTAGACTTTTGCTTGAACTGTGAAACCTTTGAAGGATTTTGTGCCACAAAACACATAATATGGCTGTTTCTAAGGCATCTATACTCTTTTTCAAATACGATGAATCTGATTTGGTTTTATTTGTTTCATTGTCATCCAATGTAAAACCTTGTAACAGTTGTCTCAAGTCAACAAAATTTTTCTTGTGGGCTGTAGTGGCGTCTAAGATTTCTAATAACTGCTCTAACATTTGACAGTCGTTCGCAGCCATTAATTTGAATGCTATTATACCCAGGAATGTATTAAAGGGGGATCAGGGGGATCGCCGTCCACTTACATTTTTTAGAAAACGCTTGACTGAAGGCACATTTTATTAATATTCAAATTTTTTTCATTTTATCGTTTCTAAAACATGTTTTCAAATATACTTTTTTTTAAATAAATTTGTTTTAATTAGTATACTCTTTGTTGTGAACAGTTCAATTATATGTTGTCTATGCTTCCCGCCTTCCGCTGTAGCGAAGTGTGCCGTTGCGCATGTCTCTCAGACCATAAGGTTTCCAACAGTCCACCTACTTTATTGTTTAGTAATACACCACTGATTATACCATTCTTTACTGTGACGTCACAGTTACTTTGTCATTGAATATCTGTTTTTAATTTTTTTTCGTACAAATAGTAATAACTGTATCGGTATGTAAATATTTAGATTCTTCAGTTCATGTTTGCTGGTAATGTAGGCTATAAGGCTCTAAATTTAATTCAATTCAATTCAATTCAATAGTTAATAGCGCTAAAAAGAGCGGGGCCTGGGGCAATTGCCCAGTTTGCCCATTGCTTAATTCGGCCCTGCCGAATAGACAGAAACAATTTTGTTTTATTGCTCGCAGATGCCGCCAGGTAAATGACAGCAGCAGGTCGTACTGTTAAACGAACGTATCTGAGGCTTTTTTACATTACCGGCATGGCTCATGGTTTGCATAATGCATTTCAACGAATCCGTGCTAACTATTGGGATGTTGACAAGCTAATTGCTGCAGTAAAAGTTTTAGTGGTAAAAAATAAAGATCGAAGCAAAGTTTTCGGCAATCATCAGTTCACCGCAACCCGTAATCACCAGATGAGGAAGTTGGCTGAAGGCGGCAGAATACTGTGCCAAAAACTTTCCGCAAGTTCTTGAGAATGTTAATGCTTTCGAAGGTACAGGGCAGTTAGTGGTGAAAGCAGGCACGCCGAGAGGGGGGTCAGGTGGGGTCACTGCCCGGGGACACAGGGGGCCCGGCCGGCGCGACTGTGTCAATTTTTTCGCAATTTTATTGAGTGTACGTCGATAGTAGCCAATCCCAACGAAACTTAAAACTTCAGTCAACTGCTGAGGCTCGTTGGATCTCATATTAGCCAACAGAATGTAAATGGGCGTATAACTATTTTTAGACATTACTTTAAATCTTAGTGTGAGTGTGATGTGTGTCGACTGTCGATGTGTGCCATCATAGAATTAAGATGAAGGGGTTCTCTGAGCTCGGGTGAAACTTATGCGCGCGCACGCGCACGTTGCTCCATCGAATCACAAGCCAGAATTCGCTCAATCGATTGACCTCTTCGTTTCCTGACTCGATGCTGCGCTGAACAATAGAACGCCAGCAAATGTCGCTTCTGTAGTCAGTGATGTAGTATAATATTATGTGTGCATGCAGAGTCCTTTTTTACGCGCGATCGAGCACCGGGACTGTGACTGAGTGTTTTTCTTACCGGGCACGTGCAGAATAGCGATCTCGGGAATTGGCAAGGCAATTAGAAAGCTGTGACCATACCTGGAAGCAGGAATAGACAGCAGCACAAGCCACACGGGAGCCGGAAGCAACGCACAGCAGTTGCAACAACATTTAACGTGGCAAGTGCAACCGGGTACATTATTTTTCTTTTTCTCTTGGCAGTGGCATAACGAATAAGTTGTCGTAGTTAAGCGGACTGTGAACTAAATAGCAACAACTGCATTCTTTTACAAACTGCAAAATTTTCGCCATGTATCGTCATAAATCCGGCGCTTTAAAGCGCAAAGAAAGAGCTGAAAAAGAATCTAAGACACTCGCTCAGCAAAGATCACTGCTCAGCCTTGGTTTCACATCACAGCCTCCCAATGGCCGGTCTTGTACTGCTGACCAAAAACCGACCGAAGACCAGAATTCTGTTCAAAATACATCTGACTGTGACAACTCTGCGATTGATGATTCTACCTTTACCGCACCTACTGAGTCTGATACTGGGGCTGCAGCTGTACTGGACTTGCCGCTCGCAGTTGATATCATTCGGGAGTCGCCTACCATTACCGATAGTATCGCTGTCGAAGATAACGACATCGGTCATTTAACAGACTTTCTCACAACTAAGCAAGCAGAAGTGGCTGTGCATAGAGGCCCAGACAAACATCCATATCGATTTCCATGCGATCATTCTGGTCACTCATTCCCACTTTCAGTGCTTCGTGCCAAACTTCAAAATGGCGAAACTACATCTCGAGATTGGTTAGTGTGGAGCAAGATCAAGCAGTCGCTATACTGCTTTCCTTGCCGTCTGTTCAGCAAACTTCCACAAGCTAGTCGATCAAAACTGGCGTCTGCACATGGTCATAGCGTGAACGACAGGTGGAAGAAACTGCACGATAAAATTCCTGAACATGAGCGCAGCAGCAGCCACAAGCAATGCTATATGCAATGGCGGCAGCTGCAGAGGTCATTGACTGAGGGTTCAACTATTGAAGCGCTCATGCTGGAGAACATCAAAAGAAACATGGACAAGTGGAAACAAATATTGCATCGAATACTGGATGTGACATTGTTCTTAGGCGAAAGAGGGTTGGCGTTCCGTGGAAAGAGTCAACTTGTTGGTGATCCTAAGAACGGCAATTTTCTTGGCGTTTTGGAATTGATTGGCCCTTACGATTCAGTTATCGGCAACCATCTAGCAAAAGTAAAAGAGTCACAGACAGCACACGAACGCTTGCAGGTTCACTATTTGTCCGCTGACAGTCAGAACGATTTTATTCAGTGCTGTGCGCAAAAAGTACTCGATGCTATACTGCATGAAGTTGAATCAGCGAAATACTATTCAATTATTGTGGACGCAACACCGGATTCCACTCATGTTGAACAGGCCGTTTTCATTTTGCGGTATATACATCTAAACGCTGACCTGGACACCTTCGAACTACATGAGAGATTCCTCGCATTTGTGGACTGCAACAAGAAGACGGGAAAAGATGTAGCACAGCTAATCATTGACACGTTGAAAAAACATAGCATACCGCTTACGAATTGCCGAGGCCAAGGTTATGACAATGGAAGCAATATGAGTGGTTCATACAAAGGCGCTCAAGCAATTATAATGAAGAACAATCCTTTGGCAATATTCTCACCTTGTGGCTGTCATAGTTTGAACCTGTGTGGCGTACATTCAGCTGAGTGCTGTGCACAAGTGATAACATTCTTCGGAGTAGTCCAGAAATTGTACAACCTCTTCAGCAGCAGTCCGCAGAGATGGGGAAATTTTGACTAGTAGTGTCGGATGCTCTCTTCATAATCCGTCAGAAACGCGCTGGTCAGCTCGTGTCGATAGTGTTAAACCTTTCGCAGCGCATTTGCCAGGCATAATGACGGCACTTTCTCAAGTACAGGAACTGAATTTGACACCAGAGACTCGCTCTGATGTAGTCGGCATGATTTCATACCTATCTTCATTCGAATCAATTCTGATGGCATTGCTGTGGTTGAAAATTTTAGCAGCTATCAATTTTAGAAATTTGCTATTATTTTTGATGTCGAAGTTGCAAATATTCATGACCTCATTGGCGACTTAAAACTGCTTCGATCCAAGTGGGATGAGATATTGTCTGAGAGCAAACTTGTCGCTGAGAGCTGCGGAATTGAACTGTCCCTGTGTTTGGCAGAGACAAAACGCAAACGAAGACAACAGTTTCCAGACAGAACAGTTCTCGACGACAATGATGATCAGCAGTATCCACACGAACAATTCAAGCGTTCAGTTTTCTACGTTGCGATCGACTGCGTCATTGCGCATTTAACAACACGATACGAAGCGGCAAAGAATTTGAATGAATTGCTCGGAATTCTGTGGAAATATCGTGATAGGAATACCGAAAACGTCCTCATCGCAGCCAAGAATCTGGCAGATAAATATGCTGATGATATTAACACCGATCTTTTGAATGAGCTGGAGCATCTGAAAACAATACACGTTGCAACTCTCGGTCAGAAAACTCTGTCGCCATTTGACCTGCTAAACCGTTTACACACTTTGAAAATCGATACACTGTTTCCAAACGTTGTCATTATGCTACGTATCTTCTGCACAATTCCGGTTACCGTTGCTCAAGCAGAAAGATCTTTCAGCACATTGGCCCGAGTTAAAAATGTTCTGAGATCGACAATGTGTCAAGAACGCCAAACCAGTCTTGGAATGCTGGCAGTGGAAGGTCGACTTGCAAGAACGATTGATTACAACAGTACAATTGAACTGTTTGCAAGCAGAAAAGCTCGAAAAGTTTTGTTGTAGTTTTCTCTCCATGTCGTTGTTCCACAAAATTACATTGTTATTGAGGACTTGCGTAGTTTTATCAGAGATAGTGCATTAACGGCGGCAAAGTAAAATGAATTTAGTTAAAACTTTTTGTATTACCTTTTTGTATGACTATGCCCAAAGTTGACTGTATTTGACAAGGGGCCCGCAATGGTGTCCTGCCCTGGGGCCCTCGTTGGCTCTCGGCGGTTCTGGGTGAAAGCAAAGGAAGCAGTTGTGGCTGAAAGCCTTCCTAGAAGCCTAAGAGAAATTTGTCAATGATATATTAAACTCGTTGATGAAATAGAGAGAGCAGAGAGCCCAATGTTGCTCAAGCCTATCAAAGAGGTTACGCATTTGAGTTTGGAATCAATCCAGCTGGAATGAAACTGTATTTGGATCACCGATTCGAACTGAATAGTGACCTAAAAGCAATTGTAGCAAAGGCCCGGCCAAACATCAGTCCAGAATTGTATGCCAAATTGCTAAATTGCCAAGCAACTTCATGCTTTGTGGCGCGAAGTTTTTGCATGCTAGGCAAACTTGGCGAAACATCGTCATTTTTCCACAACTAATGTTTGAAAATATTTAGCATTATATTTAATAGATCTCTTTAGTAAATCCCTGTCGTTTCAAGTGCTTGTGCATAAATGTAACTTTTGTTAGAGATAAATGCAAATTTCTCATGATTTTATTGCAACAAAAACTTGCCCTAGTGATGAAGCTGAGTAAAAACAGGTAAGTCTAATATACCGTATGAAGATTATCATAAGACATTAAGAATTAGTATCGCTTGAAAGCTGAGAAAATATGCTTTCCAGCAGTATGTAACTTCAATTGGTTAGGGCTAAGGATTAGTTTATAATAGCTGATCAACAGTTGGTTGCCATACATCATTTTCCATTTTTAGTTTTCGTACTAGACCTAAGAAACTTGCAATTCTTAGAAAACTTCAGTTCTTTGGTATATTTGACTACTTCTCGTAAGCATGGTTCTTTGATGTTATTTATCTAAAATTAAAGGCAGCATTTTGAAATGTAGCCCACCGGTAAAAATCACTCAATATTTTGACTGCATTACACAAAATTTCAATTTCTGGAAAAACTTTGTCCTTTAATAACTTACATTTTTTTATTCTTCCTTAAAAGCATGGCTCTTTGGCATTATCCATCAAAATTTTTAAATAGTTTCATCAAAAAATAAAGTCACTGAATATTTCAAAATGTAGCCTACTCCAAGCAAACAAATTGGTGATCTTACATAAACATGGAGGCAAAGAAGGTTCTGCTATGTCTTTTGCAACAAAATAGTTGCATATCAAGTATCGAGCTACATATCAACTAAATGTTGAAGCAATTTCCTTTGAAATTTGCTGAAGCCGACTCAGCCGTCTGATTTCATATTCTTAACTTCGACATTGCTGATGGGGGCGCTGCTATTGTAATAACTTAACTGTAGGTGCATTACTTCGGGTTTGTTTGTTCTTTTCTTGACTACGTTAATGCCATGAACAAGCAACATGCGCGAAGCCAGATGCTTTAGGTCGTACAAATAGGCATACAATTACGAAAAAGTCGTAGATAATGGTCCTAATATTTAAGGGGTTATTCCTGAAAATACATATGTCAATTACTTTGGCGTCTTTCTTACCCCACAACTTTGAAATTATGCTTTTTTGCACTTCAGAAAATGCGAAAATAAAACTTTGGAGTTGTTTGCTCTCTCAATACGAGAAACTCGAGAAACTGTAGGAAATACAGCGGCTTGGCGCAGCCCTCTGTGCGGCTTGGCGCAGCCCTCTGTATTGTTTTTAAACCTTAATCGATTTCTTTCAAAAAACGATACTTTTGATTTTGGAGCGGCAATTGGCTATGTCAACAACACATTAACTTTTTTTTCCGTTCTCATGAATATCAACTGGATGAAGCTGGATGAATCGATATTCTAAACCAAGGCAGTATTGATGAGGGGGCTGCTATTGTTATAACTGAACCGCGAGTGTTTGATTTCTGGTTAGTTTATCTTTTGCCCGGCGGCGTTTAAGCTAGGACCAGGCAGCAAATTGGAATAAGCAGTTAATTAATTGGCATGCTACTGATGACTTTTTGGTTATTGTATGCCAATTTGTATGATTTAAAGCTTCTGGTTGCGTGCGTGTTCCTTGTTGCTAGTATAAGCCCAGCTAATGGGAGAGCAAACTAACCCAAAATGAAGTACTTGCACTAAGTAGAATAGGTATAATCCATCAACTAGTTTTTAAAGTAAAAATATGGATAATTTAGGATTCCTGCTAGGTTTCACAGGAAAAATCACCAATTTAATTGTCTTTGCTACACTAATTAATACTGTATGTCTTGGAGGTTAAGATTGGTCAGGCTTGCGACGTGACTGTAGAAATATATTTCAACTTGCCATTGCATTATTAAACATGACAGGTTTTTTGCCTGCTGGCATGTTAATACCGTGATCCAGAGCTCTTCAACTGGGGT
Organism: Trididemnum clinides; assembly: GCA_963675345.1. Classification (NCBI taxonomy): domain Eukaryota; kingdom Metazoa; phylum Chordata; class Ascidiacea; order Aplousobranchia; family Didemnidae; genus Trididemnum; species Trididemnum clinides. Next base: position 27,815,630 of record OY776305.1, on the reverse strand, counting down.
TCCGCAGAACTCTAGGTTTCCAGAAAGTATTTAGAGGGTTTTTGTGAGTATTGCGAGTTCTATTTGGCAAAACGTAACGTTTTTTGATTTTTCAAGAATATTTTGGTAAAACTTATTAACTCTAGGTTAAACGCATGCTGTAATCATCCTTATTGCGCATTCTGTCTGATTCGATTTTAAGCACAGCAATGTCATTTCAACTATTGTTGCGTCACAAATACACAAAGAAGCAAAGGTAGCGTATTATGACTAGGGCCATTTTTTTGACCTAAAAAAATATATTTTTGACTTTATTTTAGCAAAATTTTGACTTTATTTTGACCTAACCGCTTTCGCCTATTATTTATGCCTTGTTGCACTTCTTTGATTAAAAATCTTTTATAATCCGCAATTTACATAAGTTATTAAAGAAGGTGGCCTACTTTAAACATTTTTTCAATCACTCAGTCTTGAAGCTAATGCAACAAAGCGACGCATGACGTCAAAACCTAGGATAACGAGCCATTGTGTGTGCCGGTATCAATTAGTGTGTAATACAAAAAATGCGTTGTTATCGCAACTGTACTGTTGCATTAACAGTCTGTCTATGATATTTTTAACGAAAGCCACACAGTATAATTACTAGGACTTTTTATTGCAATACAGCATCATATATTTTTTTACGTTCTTAACATCAAAATTTCTGTCTCAGTAATTTACTGAGCATAGAAAACCACCTCTCAACAGCAGCAGAGGTTGGCTGGGCTTTTTGCAATAGTGCGTAGCTTGTTGGGTCAATTGTCAAGTTGGTACAGTTTATTATTGTTTCTAAATCAGAGCTGAATAGTCGTTTTTTAATGTAATTTTTAATTGCGCATGGATCATCATCGAATTGTATATTCTTCAGCAGTCCGTATGCTTCGGTTATCGTGCAGGCACTTCCTTCCAAGAACTCTACGTTGGTTGCTAGAGTCCGGTATTGATTTATTTTAACCAAGTCCGGCACCAAATCTTCCACATTGATAGCGTCTTTTGCTCTGCTGAATAAGAGGCCTGCACTTGTCCAATTGTTGACAATGGTACGCGCAGCTGGAAGATTCTCACTGCAATATAAGGCAGCTCTAAGCCAAGTCGCCCATCTTGTAATTACAGGGTCAGGAGCAGAAGGCAGACCAGCATCATGAAAATCTTTCTTGCGATCTTTGTTTTTGATTGTTGCTGCCTTGATCGTTGCTATTATTTCATCAATATTTTTAAAATGAGCACGCACACGCATAGCGCAGTTATGTAGTAAGTGCGCAACGCAGGTGACATGCATCAAAGAAGGGTATAATTCCTTTAATGTCTTTCCAGCCAAAGACATGAACCGAGCAGCATCAGTCAAGAACAATGAAAAATTCTCGCGTTTTATTTCAAGTTGTCGCAATATGTCATCCACAGTGTGCAGAATAATACTGCTATTAACATTGCTACCGCTGTCAAGTGGATGACAATCAACGAGGAATGTCTGATTTGGGGCATCTAAGCTGCCCACAAGCACACTAATATACTTTTGTTTAGCAATCTCTGCTTCATCCACAATTAAAAAAAATTTTTTGTCACGAAGTAATTCTTGAATTTGTTCTTCTTTTTGGAATGCTAATTTAGCAACACATGCCCGGGCTGCAGTCTCCGAAGGCAATACTTTTCCCATTATAGCAAACAGAGACTTTAAAGAAGGATAGTTCAGTTTATGAAGTGGGATATCTGCAGCTAAGAATGAAGAGACAACCTGTTCCTTGAAGTTTACTTGATCGAGTTGTAAAAAGGTTTGCTTACTTTGGGATTTGCTCTTCGTCTCCAATTTTCTTTGGTGTTGCTTACTTTTTCGGTGGCTTTCCACAAAAAACTTTTTGTCGCATTTGACTAACACGTCGCAAAGGTTGCATCGCAAGTCGCGGGCGGGCAGGAGTTGCCGAAAACTCATCCGGATATTCCTGGCAAATTTGCTTAACTTTCGCTGTAGAAGATTTGGCTTGTTTAGGCATTCTTTGCTTTGCAAGCTACGACTTAAAAAGACCACGTGTAAAGAGCGCAAAGGTTTTATAGGAATAGATTAATTGTGCAACAATTATGTGTTTATGCATCAACAATGACGATTTGATGCATAATAAGTGCTATTTCCTTCTCAATTACCGCACGCATTTTTACCATTGTAACTACAGGGTGCCCCACAAAAAACCTCTAAGTTTGTGATAATGGTTATACTGTTATGAAAGTAATTAATGATTACAACCACAAAAAACTGTAAATCAAGTTGTTTACAGAGAAGACATGTGCCCGCAGATGTTTGAAGATATTGACCAAGTAATGCAGGGAAAACCCTGGACGTGGCAGCAAGATGGTGCAAAGCCACACACTGCCAATGACACTGTCGCCTGGCTCCGAGTTAACACTCCAGATTTCATCACACCCCAGCAATGGCCATCCAAGAGCCCTGACCTCAATGTAATGGACTATTGCATTTGGAGTGTACTCTTACAGGAGGTTCAGAGACAAAGAAGAGGAATCACTGATACTGAGTCATTAAAACATGTGTTGATGGACTCATGGAACCACATGTCTCTTGATGTCCTTCGTCGAGCAACTCAGAACTGGATGGATCGCTTACGTCGCTGTTCTGCAGTTAATGGACAGCATTTTGAGCGGTATCTGTAACTTGTTATTAGCTAACAGTTGGTTAATTACACAATAAAGTTGTTAGTTTGATTCGTTTTTAAATACCATTAAAAAATAACATGGTTTAAATAATACAGTTTAAAGTTTCGAATTTAGGGGTTTTTTGTGGGGTACCTTGTATTTGAGAAGTTTAAAATCAAATAAAACTGCGGATAAAATTTTAATAGCAGCTCAAAAATTCAAAAAAATATAAATTTGTTCGTTTTTATAAGGAAATTTTTGATTAAGACAATTTTGACAAGTTTTGACTTTATGCAAAATTTTGACTTTATTTTGATTTGAAAATTATTGTTTCCTGGCATATTCATTTTAGTAAATTGTTAATGCCCCTTGCGCTCGTATGCTGCTTTGCCAATTAGTTGCAAGGTTTACATTTATTTTGACTTATAAAATCTACCAAAACAGACTCCTGAACACCTGAACGAACGTTAGTACACGTTTGATCATGTAACAAGGTCCTGCAAAAATTTTGACTTTATTGACTTTAGCGGGCCCTAGTCAAAATATAAAGATGTTTTTAAAAACTGCAACCTTTTTGCAAAATCAATTTACCAAAAAATTGATTTGTGACTTCATTTCTCAACCGATTTTTAAACTTTTTTCATCAAATTAACGGTTATTTCAATGCAATTCCGATAGTGTATAATATTTTTAATTAATATTTGTTGTTATACTGAAAAACTTAACTTTAAGACCTGTGGTGTAACTTTTTAGCTCTTCCAAAAAGTGGTAAGCTTAGTAAAAACAGGTAACTTTAATATAACAACGTTATAGTAAGGTAATAACAATTACTGTCGTTTGAAAGCTTAGGAAATTTGCTTTCCAGCAATATATGACTCCAATTGCTTAGAGTTAAATATCAGTTTATAATGTGTAATCAAAACTTGGTTGCCATACACCATGTTTCATTTTTAGTTGAACAATTATTCTAGTTGACCTAACAAACTTGCGATTGTTAAACCAAAGTTAGTTCTTTGTTACATTTTGACTACTTTTCCTCACAAGCATGGTTCTTTTACATTATCTGTTGACGTTTGCAAAAATATGCATCAAAAACTGAAGTCTGGAAATGTTTATGAAATGAAGTCTACCGATTAAAAAACACTCAAAATTTTGTTTCCTACATTTCACAAAATTCCAATTCCTAGAAAAACTAAGTTTTTTAGTATATCTTGGCTCTTCTTCCTTGATAGCATGGATCTTTGGCATTATCCATCAAAACATTCAAAAAGATTCATCGAAAAATGAAGTCTACAAACTTTAATTTGTAAAGCAAAAGACTTGAAGATCACTAAAGGAAAAAAGGAGGTAAAAATGGTCCTTTCTTATGATTTGCAACAAAATGTAAGTGTCGAGCTGCATATGATCTAAATGTTAAAGCAATTTCCTTTGCAATTGGGCAAGGCTGCCCCAACCAGATGATTTGATGTTCTTAAGCTCGACATTATTAATAAGGAGCCCGGCTATTGCTATAACTTAACCGTGAGTGCTTCATTTCGAGTTAGTTTGCTCTTTGCATGGCGGCATTTATGCCAGGGCCAAGCAACATGGCCTTTAGTTCAGAGACGTTAGATCATACTGATTCGCCTTCATAACGAAAAAGTGGTACGTAGCGATGCCAATATTTAATTGCTTAAAATGCACTGTTAGGTCATAATGTTACATGACACCACATCTCAAAGCTTGCCACTATACAGTGAGAACAGCAGCAAAATTATCCACTATCATTTTGATAGCAAACATAAATGGTAAAGCCCATTATTGATATTTGTAATTGCAAGGATATCGCTACAAAACAATAATCTTTATTTAACAGTAGGGAGGTCTGGATTAGGGACAAAGTTAAACTTAATAAAATTCCAAGTTTAAGAAAAGATCCAAATTAAACAATAATAGCATCCATTTGTGACACTGGATTAAGAGGAAATGCTTTTGTTCGAAAAGAGATTTATAGGCGTGTATTGCAATAGTTTATATGACTTAGGCTTAGGGTAAAGGCATGGCTTCTTTTCATGCTTTGGCCGAATTAAAGCAAATCAGCGCTGGCAAAGATGTTGATGTCACAAATAAAAGTTCAAAAGCGGGGCCACCAAATCGTCAAATAGGCCTACCACTAAATAGTTCATTTCTTTAATTGTCAAAACGACCACTATTTGGGAAACATCAGCAATTTTGACGATGTTTCATCCCCCTCCTTACACTTTTAAATATTACAAATGTTAGTTTGTGCCATCGTTCTTCTTTTTGAATACTTTCAGTCTTGATTAATAAAACAACATGACAACCAGTACATGTACAGGAACTATGGCTTATATTTACAAAAATATTAATACTTCGTTGTTGCTCTCACAAATGTTTGTACGGTGAAGCTGGTGCAGCTGCATTAATTGATACGTTTAAATCGGTGCTGGTGATGGCACGCCTTGGCGAGGTAAAATCGCACCAAAGTTAGGAGAAACATTTTTCTATTTTGTTTGATAATAGCTTTATAATTGTTTTACAATAGCTGTAGAGCTACAAGGATCAAACCTGAAAATTTGGGAAAAGCAAGGACTTATTTAACTTCTCGAAGCATATCTAAGCAAGAAAAAATGAATATGGATCATAACACGTAGACAGCAGGGACTTCAGAATGTTTGAAGGGAAGTCAAAATTAGCAACATGTGTCAAATCGCACCATATGAAATATATCATTGATATTTTGCTTTATAATAGCTTTATAGAGTTACTTGGATCAAACCCGACCTTTGGAAAAAACAAGGATTCTTTTAACTTTCCAGGACACGTCAAACTGGTAGAAAAGAACATGCTACATAATGCGTAGCCAACGAGAACTTGAGAAAGTGTAAAGAGAAATCAAAAGAAAACAACGCCACTAAATAGCCTAATATGAGAATTGTGTTCCGTACTTCAAACTACGGGAAACGCAAGGCTCTTTTGGGTTCGTGTCAGCAATGAACACAGCACATTGACCTAAGGCATAGCCAGGACATTGAAATGAGAAGTTTTATGAGGATCGAAAAGAAGCATAAAATGTTGTGAAAATCTTATGTGCAGAAAACACATAAGCGTTTGGCAACGCTTCACACAAGAGCCTGATTGGTGAAACCGGCTTGGCAGCCGGTTGAAACGAAATGCTAAACCCCGTCATTACTGATAAAGGGTCCCTGCCGGCAGAGCCCGATAGTTAAAACATAATGGGTTTTCTCCGATAAAATGGGCAAAATAATCGCTTTCGTAGAGAAGATCACAAAAAATCTTAAAGTAAAAAATGGGCGGAAGCAACGAATTTTGCATGGGCTGTTGTCGTAAATTTTTACTGTACTTGTACGAGAAACTTGCTGGATTATCTTCAAATTTTTTCTCACGTCACCCAGTTTGAGAAATCCTGAACTGAGGTTTTTATGCCGGAAAATCAAAGTCAACGTAGTTCTCATGAATTTTTTGTTGTTGGGGTTCCATGACTTTTGTAAAAGTATGCTAAGTTTTCACGACAGAAACAAGATTGAAGAGCACTGTTGTAATGAATCATTCTTCTTTGGCAAACCGCATATCAGTTGTCAGCAACAGTGGATAAAAACTTTACGTGTAGCTGCTGCTTGCTACTTTTTTCACTGTGATGGTACCTGGTAATATTATGACGTCATAGAGCTAGTTTGAAGCGTTCAAAAAGAGCATGCTTAAAAAAGAATCTGTTGGTGCATAACCAATTCCGCTTAAATTGTTTGAAAAATTTTTTTATGAAAAATACTTGTTAGCATCATCCGAAAAAGCTTCTAGTAGCGTTTCTACGGTGAGTACTTTTTAAATGAACACCGAGAGCAAATTGTGCAATCAAGAGTTAACTTTGGCATCATACCCAAAACGGATAAGATGCTTGCAAGTTGTTGTACTAGGCGCTAACTTTAATTTGAGCAAAAAATCATTTTTCTCCGTCAAGAAATGCAATTAAAAAAGTTTTCCTAAATTATGACTTTATTATGATGTCATCAATTGCCTTATGACACTCACTCCGAGAGGTAAGCAATCGTTCCAGATTTTGTATTTGTACTTCTAGCAAGTAGCTTTGGAGGAGTTAAGCGTAGGTACAGTCAGAACTGCTTCATATATTTGACTAGGCGTCTGTATCTGCAGGGTCCCCATTAGTTACATCATGGTCAAGAATATCGGTTTGCTCGGCTTCACCTATAGGGTAGTGGTTTAAAGGAAAAGTTGTTGTTTTTTCTGCCCATTTAATTCTCTTTCCTAAGTCAAGAGTACTTAAAAAAGTGTTCAAGTAAACATTATGGACAGGATAGGCATCAACTTTATTTTCGTGATGTCGATCTTTGTATTCTTTTAAACGAGGAGTCATCGAGGAAACAACTTAATTGAAATTGGGGAGATGGCCGCATCAAAGTAGCTTCTATTTTTAGTAGTAGTGGTGATTCAGTTTTTATCCGGTGCTGTCCCTTTTGCAGAGATGGCCGGATTTACCCCATTCCTTCTGCAATTGCTCGCACTCCGTCCCTCCACTTGTCTCGTCTCAGGGCATCCTCCTTCTTCAAACCAATCTTCTCTGTCTCCTCTTCCATCTGGTTCTTCCAGGTCTTCCTCGGTCGTGGTCGCTTTCTTTTGCCACTCACTTCGAGATTCAGAGCAACCCTCAAAACACTACCGTCATCCCTCCTCAGCACATGTCCATACCATCTAACTCCATTCTCTGTTGCTAACTGGTCTATAGTTTCCTTCAACCCCAACATATCCATCTGTTCTTCAGTCGTCTTGCTGTCAACAACTTTCTGACCGCACATGGCTCTCACCATAGCTCTCTCCGTTCTCCTCAAAATTGCTTTTTCATTTTTTTTTAAACACCATGTTTCACTTCCATACAGTATTGCTGATATTACACAACAACGATAGACTTTACCTTTAATCTTCAGAGGAAACCTATTTCCAAGCAACAACTCTCCACATTCCCTGAATCTTAATCAACCGATTCTTACTCTTGCTGTAACTGCCGCTTCACAACCACCACTAGCATTTAGTCTGTCTCCCAAGTAACAAAATCCATTCACTAAAATTTAAAAATTTAAAAGTACAAAAATTGGGTATTAAGTAGTAATAGTAGTAGTAGTATTTGAAGAGATGGTGTGCTCTTTTTCGCAATTAAATTAATCACTTGGCGGTTCTGGCTACGCCTTAAATCTTACTGTATTGATCACGACCGTTAATGCTCTCAATGACAATGTGATCTCACAAACTATCATTTGTTCTTTCTAAAAAATGTAAGGGGAGGAAAACAAAGTCAAAACTGATGGCGGCGCCAAAATAACGTTCGTTTTTGCAATTACAGAAATGAACTATTTAGTTGTAGGCCTATTTTTCGGTTTGGTACACGCCCTTTCGCATTTATATTTGTGATATTAAGTTTGTCGGCTGCACTGTTTGCTTTGATTCTGGCATAGCAAGAAAAGAGACCATGCTTTCTGGCAAAGTCATGCGCCCTTCCCAGTATGCCTATTAAGTTATTTTCAAGCAAAAATGTTCACTTTAAGTTCAGTTTGGCAAATTGATAGGCCTATTGTATTGCTTTGATTTTTTCTAAAGCTTGGGATTTTATTACATTCAACGTTGCCCCTAATCCCATTTCCTACTTTCAATTCAAGGTTAGTCTAACGTACAAACAGCCTATCAGTTCTAAACTTTTTTACTCAAAAAACTTTTTGCTCTTAAGTGCTAAGATGTCCCACAAAAGTAGTTACTGCAACTGGTTTGCAAGCGGTTAGCCTTTACTTCAAATTTTGCCTGGCGAAAATTATAAGCTTGTGTTAGTCGCAGTGAAAGGTTAAGACAGAGGCTCCGAACTGTGACGTCGCGATGCACTGGTGCGTCGTTTGGAAAAAGTAAGAGCGTCGCAAGTTTACATCATTGACGAATTTTTGTGAAATCAACCAGCGTTGAGAGCCTTTTGTCTTCATCATTGTTTTGAAATGACCACTGTTTTTTGTAGGCCAACTTATGTGGAGAGCTTTTTTGCCCCTATTTTTGACTTGATGACCTTTTTTAGAGCTTTTTGTTTGAGGTCAACTTGTGGAGTGCGTCGTTTAATTTTATAGATTAGATTGGTGCGACAGAAATTGACACAAGTCTGGAACCTCTCGATTAAGGCAATGTATGAGGCGCGGTTTGGAAAAAATTACTTACTTTTTAAGTAATAAAAAAATTACTTACCTATTTATCACAAACCAGCCAATAAAATCAGCTGCAAATACATCGGAAATTTCTGATATATATGTAGGGCAAATCCACCTCAACTCCGACAAAAACAATTAAAAATTAAGCCGTAAATTTCCGATATATGTATCTGACAAAACCTACCTTAAATGAGACAAAAACATCTAATAAGTCGAAAATTTCCGTTATACTGTATATATTGGACATAATAACATCAGCAAAATATAGTAGAAATTTCGGATATACAACATATGAGCTATATCAGAAATAAAGAAGTAATTTCACTTGATTTCGTGATCTTAGTGCAAGAGGTAAAGAACTAGGAAATACTTAAAATTTCAGGTGTGCAGTCACTAATTTTGATAAATGAGGCGCAACGTGACATCACCACGGAAAAAACTGATAAACATGGAGTAACGGCCGATCAAAATAAGCAATTACATTACGAACGAAATACAAAACTGTCAAACCACAGCTAATTTTGGGGCAATGCCACAAATTGAACCCATAACAATCTCATAAAATCTCTCTTCCAATTCAAAGCGGGCAAAAATAACTTAAGCTAAAAATCTAGTCATGTAGCACATAACAATTTCTGTGGGTCACGAGTATAAAATTTCAAAAGCACTGGCCTAGGGCTCACGAGGGTGATGTTTTAGCTGTTGTCGGCTGGTGTTTGTAATGCAACCCACAAAGCTTTCTGGATCAAAATGATGTCATAATTGAACCAAAGTCACAATGTCACATAGAATTACTTCTAGATCTTCAGTCTAGCTCATATGATGTATATTGGAAATTTCTGATATCTTTTGCAACTTTTTTGCCCAATATATATGCCAGAAAGTTTTGAGGCATATGTAAGAAATTTCCTATACGTTTTGCTACTGTTTTTGTCCGACATATACAGCATATCAAAAATTTTTGATATATTTTGCAACTGATTTCTGTGACTGGATAGCAACAAATGCGCAAAAATACACTCGCACAAAACAAGTAATTTTTTTTCCAAAGAGCGTCCCACAACCATTTTATTGATCTGTCTTAAACAGCTACAAATGAGGGTCTGAAGTCGTGCTGGTATAAGTGCTTCCCACAAAATTTGTCCATTTCTTTCACTTCAGGAAATTATTTCCAATTTTTTCTTTATTTCAAAATCAAATTTCTTCCCTTATTTCCTCGCATACTTTTCTCTAAATAAGAAAGTAATGGATTTTTTTACAGTTAAAAAAACTTAGTTGGCATCTAAGGTACAAAAGCTAACATGTTAACTATATAACATGGTTTCAGCGACACAAAACATTGCCATCAAAATTAAAAAGTGAAATGAGCCTTTATAGCAATATGAAGTGAATATTGAAATTAAAAGCAAAACAAGTACCACTAAAAAAAGTAAATAACTCGCCTATTCTGCATGGTATACTATAAGCATCTTTGAAAAATGCAAATATCTAAGTTTTTTGTGGATTCAGTGTAAAGATAAACTCTTGTTTCAGCTGAGGTACCCAACTTGCATAGCCGTATACCCCTTTTTGGTTGGTTTCTGCTTGGCTCTACTTAAACATTTCAACAATCTCAAGCTATCAAAAATAATTAACTAACTAAACTTAAATTGTCTTGTTAGTTGGGCATCAAAAAAGCAATTTTAGGCTGCCTTCGCAAATAGCGATTTTCGCAATCAGGAATCAAATTTCTCACCGATATTTAGAACAGATTTTGAGACAAGATTTTGCTGCTTGATACTGAGTGCAAACACTCTTCCTGGTTGCGAAAACCACTATGTGCGAACGCAGCCTCTAATTACTGGTAACGTACTAAGTTTTTCCTGTAAAATTATGAGGTCAGGGAGGATGAGAAGCTTTATACTTTCTAGGATTCCTGCTTTTTAGCATAACAACCAGGAATTATTACTTTTTTGACTGTTTTTTCTTTTCTATATTTTCTTATTTCCTCGTGATTTCCTCATTTTGATGATTTTTGCCCAAATTTCCTCTTTCGTAAATTTTTGGGTTAAATTTTTCTAAATAAGGAAATTTCCTTCGAAGTGGAAGCCCTGGTAGGCATAGGGCGTTCAAAAAATACATCTATTCATTAGTATTAAAATGCCTATCTATTGATGTTAAGAGTCAATGGGAGAGTAATCCATGTAGTACGGAAATCAAACCCTTGATTGACATGCTAGCCTTTATAATCAGTTGCTAACATTAGGTGGAATTCTAGCCCACGATTCGCACCAGCTACCCTGGGATGTTGGTAAAGATACGTTCTTACCGCGAACACCGCCGTATCACGCCAATCAGCTGAGCAAATTTCGGTACATGAATGCTAATGTCTTACGCTTCATAATATGTATGGGTTGGATAAATTGGGCCCTCATGTAGTGTACAATTTTTGACTGATAATACGCCAGATCATCCAGCGAGATCATCATCAAGCATTAGCATGGGTCTCAGTACACTATCTCAAAGATTGTATTAATATTAAGGGTCGATAGGAAAGTGGTTCTTTTAGAACAGAGATCAAACCCTCAGTCAGGAAGTTAACCTCAAGGAAAATTAGTTATACATCCCACTATAAAGGAACATCAGTAAATATTAACTCCAGGTGAGATTCGAAACCATGATCTGCACCAGCTTCCCTTGGGTATGAATCCAGGCTTTTGGTAACGGGAGTGATTAAGGCAGTGTTCTTTGTTAGAATATTCGGTTACCTAAAGCACGGGCTCATAACTCAGGCTAGCTGGTGCGGATCGAGGTTTCAAATACCTCCCGAAGTTTGTATTTGCCGATGTTCCTTTGTGGTGATGATTTGTAACTGATTTTTCTTTAAGCTACTGTAACATCTTAGTTGAGGGTATGATCTCGATTTTAAAATGATCATTCTCCTATCTACCCTTAATATCAATAGTGTACTAAGATTCCATTCTAATATAAAAGGATCTCGCTGGGTGATCCGGCGTAATGTCACTTGAAAATCGCACGCCTCACGAAAACAGGACGAAAAACGTACTTAATGCAAAATCCTTTAAAAAAAAGAAAATTAAAAAAAAATTATTTCTGGAGGTAGATTTCAACACCGGAATTGTGGACATGTCCGGAAAATTCCGGACGTGTGTAAATCCAAGTATAGAAACAGCATTTCATTTGTATTAATAAAGCGCAGCTAGTAAATCTTTAAATAAATATTGCTTCACCCTTGCAGTATTATGACGCTTAGAAATTATTGGTGTAAAGGTTTTATATAAGAAGTTACTAGTACGCAAAAATTTAGACATTTAAGTCTTATCAAATGGCTCTGCTTGTTTTCCAATTAAAAATAAAGCAGTTAATGTGGGGTTGGGCACCACCTGTTAAATCATTCATGATGAATAATTAGATTGCCACAGATGGATGTCAGAAACAATCATCCATCAACGCGCAATTTAGAGCGGCCTGCTTCAGCTTGAACTCAATTTGCTTGCTTCATCTTTTCTAAGGCTGTAATGAGGAGCAACGCTGATTATATCATATTTCTCTCTGTGTAAAATGCGTGCGTACTTTCATATTGTTTCAAATTTTCAGTGTTCGAAACTTTAACTGCCGTTTGTAGAAAAAGTTTTCTTAAAAAACAAATAAAATTTCAAGCAAAAAACCAAACAGAAATAAATATCTTCTATCTAATTAGTCGAGCATCTCTTTTCGCATTAAATCACCAAGCCCAAATTTTTGTTCAAAACAACATAGGCCTAATTGATATTTGCGCTTGGATTTGAAAAAAAATTGATATGACGTACAGGAAATATGGCAATACTCCAAAATCATGCTTTATAGCAAATGTTACTGTCCTAAGCAAAACTTGCTTTCCTACTGCGAGTAATTAAATTCAAATTAAAACTGATTTCAGCTGCCAAATGGTTGCTCGATTTGAGGGGCACAGCTAACACAGTGGAGACACGTTTCTCCTAAATCCCCGTAGTGACGGGATAGCTTTCATATCCTCTTTTCATCTTTTCGCACCCCTTCCCAATCCTTTCACCATTTTATCCACTACATCAATACCCTTTCTTCACCCATCTAATTATCCTTTTGTCTCCTGCACTTCTGCTTTTACCACCTCATCCATTTCTGTTTTACTTCATCTCCCACTCCTTTTCCCCCTTAATTTCCTTTTTTTCTCACAGCTTTTCGCCAATCATTTTCTTCTTTCGCTCCTTCTCTCACTCTTTTCAACCCTTTACGTTCTTTAACTTTTTCATTTTCTCCTTAATTTTTATCTCTATTCTTTTACACTCTCTTCAGATTCTTTCAACCTCTATCCCCATCTTCTTTGATACTAAACCTTTTCTTTCGAATATTGGCTTTGCTGCCGTTCAATGAAGGGAACAGCTGAAGCAAAATTTTTTTCCGTTTTACCTTAAAGCTTCTAACTGCACAAACATTAATCATTTCTTGGCGTTTGCTTTTCAGTAGCATTAAGTAAACAAAAGGAAATCAAGGTTGTTTTTGATTCTTGAAATGTAGTTATCAGGTTTTGCCATATCACGGCAGAGCAGTCTTGTGCGCAGTAAGGATGGTTGCATCATGCCGTAGAAACCTCAGAAATTTTTTCCGTTTTGCTCTGTATAGTTGGTCAAGGTCCTTACTATTGCGATCCAACACTTTTTTGCATCGCTTATTACTGACTGTAACAGTTTTTCTTTGTTTTTTCTCAGATCAGTATAGTCCCAGCATTTCATTTTTTGCTCTCAATACACCAAGAAATTCAATTCAGTGTACGTAATCATTTTGGGTCCGCTAAGCATTTGTATGTGATCTCTTCAGGTTTCTCATCTAATCAGTAAACATACAGTAGTTGCGATGATTCATAGCATCATTCTGGTGAAAATGGTAAGCTTAAGCAAATCAAACGATGCTCATCTAATTTAAATACCGATTCAATTGTTTTGCTATTATGTTACACATTTTAACGCGCCTCGCTTGTCTATATCAGTGAGCTGGCGGCATGTGTTGATTCTGCATAGAAACTCGTTAAAGTTCTTTTATAAAGTGTGATGAACATTTGTTTTGACATAAAATCTTGCTTTCTTCATCTGAGAAATTTTTTTGGGCTCCACTCTACAGAAACACAAGCTCTGCTCACTTTTTCAAAGAATCTCATAGTCGTTGGAAGACCAACTTCACCCTTGACGCAGATTTTCTGGTCAATATTTTCTGGTAACATTTAATTAAAAGTATTAGATAACATTGATAAAAACTCAAAGAGCCTAAACCAGAGATTTTCAACCTTTATCATTTTTTTACCACTTGGCAAATTTCAAAAGTAAAATTTACCACCCAAATTTTTTTTTATATTTTCACTTCTTTAAATGCCAATTGCAGTAGGTGAAAGTGTGAATTTTTTCTAACACAATATACCTCCTTACCCCGGTTGAGAACCCCTGGCGCGGCTATTCCTATATGCCATAAACAATTTTACAGCAAGCAGCTGAAGTAAAAGAGAACAAAGAAATTCTTTCAGCAACATTAATATGCCAAATTAAAGTCATCATAAAAGTACAACCAACCGTCAACAGTATATTAAAAATTCCTTTATGTGACGTCACAAATAAAATCTAAAACTGAAATTTCAGAGTATTTGCTGGTAGTTTTGTTTTCAGAATTTTGCCAATTGAATTTAATTTATTATGTTCCTGAGCAAATTCTGAGCTTGGAAAAATAGGTTGCAAAAAACTGATGGTGGGAAATATTTTGGACTCAATATCACTTTTCCGATCTTGTATAGCCTTTATTGAATAGCTTGATAAATTCTGTCAGTGAAAGTATTCAATAAGTATAAAAGCAAACTTCAATCAGGATTTACTGATGATAAGATATTGGATGTAAAGATTTCATCAATCACGTGAACCCAAGTAGCACTCAAATATTTACCTTTGATTGGTGATCCACTGCCTTACACCTTTTGATAAAGAAATAAAACATTGCACAATATTTTTTTCTGCAAATGAGATTATTTTTGCCCCCTCAAGTCGCGGATCACAAGTAACACAAGCAATTGCAGGATGCTATATTTTTGTGGCAAATCACATGTAAAAGTAGCCTAATAAGCAAAAAGTCGCACATTATATCCACCGTCGTGTTCAGAAACAAATTTTGGAGGAGGACCGGAACATAAAGTGGGGAAAATGGGAAATTTGATCTTTGTAATCTCCTATCAGACCTGAAGATCTTTTTCTGGCAATCAACTTTTCGCAAGTGGAATTTTTGCCTATTTTGTCTCAAAACATTTCTTATGCTTTGCGAATTCTAACAAACAAGTAAATATGATTAATGTAATATCAAGCAATTCAAGTTTGCCCTCATTTTTCTCTATTTACGAAGTTTTGCAATCTCGCGTGTTCTTCTTTCTCCGATTGTGCTTTTGAATAGGCCTAGTCAGCATCAGGGTTGCCAGAGTTGTTACTTTTGGTAACGAATTGTCATCTTTTGCTTGCCAGTTTAAAATTTATTACTTATGTTGCGACGCTACCAAAAGTTGTTGCTATTTCACTTCATTATTAAGATATATTTCATTTTTAATGATTCAGAGTTAAACCATAACTTTTAAATTATACAGAACAACAATTATTAATAAAATAGTAGATAAAGTGATACAATTACAATTAAGACGGTTTTAAAATGGTTTGAACAGGTTTTATTTTGGGCCATTACCGAACGGCGCTTGCACTGCCTGTGCCAGCTAGTATATGTCAGTCACTAGTGAGGTGTAAGAGTAAGTAAAATGCACGTTCTTTATAATATTTTAAAAAGCAAGTAAGTAAATATACATGTATGGTTTTTATTAATTATATTACCATATTGACTTTGCTTCATAAATTTATTACCTTTTCAATTAATTTATTACTTTTTGACCATGGTATTTGTTATTTTTTAAAATATTCTTTTGGCAACTCTGGTGGCAACTTTTTGAAATATCAGCATTCACAGATTCAACACTGGCAAATAGGTTAGATATAAACGGAGGACTTAAAGACAGCTGGTTTGAAAAACATAAGTCAAATTAATTTTAACCCTTTCCCTGTCCAGCCAAATTTTAGGTTGATGCTGGTACGTCCATCCCTGAATTTACATTATAACATTACAAAACCATAGCAATTGAGTGTGATGTTTGTTCTAGAACTTTTTCTATGTTGTTTGTGTAAAGATAATCCGTGTATCATATGTAATGCACGGAACGTGTGACAGTGAACTTTCAACTGGTACGTTCTGTGCATCACATGTGATGCACAGGTTTTTGTCGTGGTAAATGTGTTTGTTTTATTTTTCAAGTACAGTATCAACTTTCTATTTATTTTATTTTCATAAATGGATATATTAGTTCGATAACCACAGTAATTATGAACCCTAGTAATTTTTATCGTAGAAGTGATTTGTCTGCTAGAAGTTTTTATAATAGCGAAGAATCTTTTTCATCTGAGGATATTAGTATTCCTGGTAGTGAATATTTACCACCCGAAGATGAAAATGATCATCTAAGCCTGTATACATCAAGTGACATTTCATCATCAGAGACATCCAGTGACGATGCTGCTCCTATCCAGCAACACCCACCTACTCAGGTAGCGCCCCAACCTACTCCAAGGCAAGCACAGTCATTATGGGATTCAGATTTTGATGGTAGACAACCAGTGTTATTTTCAGGATCTTCAACTGGTTTACTTAGGCGAATTACCACTCAAAATCCAGCCGATATTCCCATAGTATTGTTTCGGCAATTTTTTGATGATGCAATCATTGGTCTAATGGTATCAGAAACCAACAAATATGCTGAACAATTCCTAGCATCACATCAGCTTCGGAGAAGTGCAAGAATGCGACGATGGACTGACGTGACAACAACTGAAATGGAAAAATTTTTGGGAATTATCCTTGCCACAGGATTGATACAACTTCCAAAGATGGAAGATTACTGGAAAAAAGATGACTTCTACTATCATCCAATGTTTCACAAACTGAATATTAGTTATAATAGGTTTGTATTGCTGCAAATAAACTGGCACGTTGCAGACAACCAAACTGCTCCAACTGATGACAGGCTGTACAAAGTAGCGGACTTTGTACAAAAGCTTATATCAAAGTTTCAAGCCGTCTATAATCCCCGTAAAGAAGTTGCTGTAGATGAAACCATGATATCGTACCGAGGCAGACTTTTGTTTCGTCAGTATAACCCCGGGAAAGCCCATAAATACGGTATTAAGCTGTTTAAATTGTGCGAAATGACAGGATACATTTGGAATTTTTCTATTTATTGCGGCAAAAGTACTGGTGAAATTGTTGATGGATTAGACCACCCAAGGTCTCTTTTGGTTTCCCTTGCTGCACCATTGTTGAATGAGGGCAGATTGATAGTTGCTGACAATTGGTACAGCAGTATACCGTTGGCTAAGTATTTGCAGCAACGCAATACCGAATATTGTGGAACCTTGCGAAAAAATAGATCTGGATTGCCATCGCAATTAAAATCAACAAAAGTAAAAAAGAATGACCCAAAAGGAGTAATAAATTTCGATGGAATCAGAGTAGTAAAATACAAAGATTAAAGAGATGTTTATATGATTTCTACTTTCCATGGAGTCGATACAGAGGAAACAGGACGAAGCAATCGACATGGAGAAGCCATCTCCAAACCAACTGTAATTATGGATTACAATCGAGTCAAAGGGGGTATTGACCTCTCAGATCAAATGATCGCCTATTATTCACCAGCACGCAAAAGTGTCAAGTGGTTTAGAAAAGTGCTTATGGAATGCATCTGCATGGCAGTTGTAAATAGCTGGGTACTTTGCAATAGATACTACGATGGAAACAATGGAAGGAAAATGCCACTTTGATCATTTGTAAAGAGAGTTGCAATGTCCTTACTCAAGATAGAGGACCAAGCCCCAGTTGCTCATATCGGAAGACAAATCAGTCACCCACACCAACTTTCTACAATTCCAAGGAGAGCTGATGGAAAACTTACTCGAAAACGATGTCATGGATGCTATGAGAAACTGAGCACGCAATATGGACGGAAGGAGGCCACGAAAAAACCAAACAAGTTTCCACAGAATGTACCGTATGCAAGCACTCATTTTGCTTACCCTGTTTCAACGACAAGCATTAGTGAAAAGACTAACGCAATTCTGGTGCAACACTTACAAAGACTAATTTTATTTAGCATACCGTATGTACATGCGCGTAAAATGAGCAACCAAATGGAACAATATTGATAAACAAATGTGTAACTGAGTGAAAAAAATTGAATGATGTTTGATAAATAAATTTTCGTTGAAAAAATGAAAAAAACGCTATACAACTATGGTATTCATACAGGCCTAATCAATAACTCACACGTTCGAATCAAAATAGAAGTCTTGCAAAAAAGTTTAAATAAAAAAAATATAATTTAAATTAACATCTTTTGTGCATCACATGTGATGCACAAACGTTTCGGCAGACGCGCGTGTGCATCACATGTGATGCATGGACAGGGAAAGGGTTAAGTTTGTTCAGTTTAGTCAATTAACATATCAATTTACATGTTATTTTAGCAATGGCAAAACGAAGACAGGTTTTTGCATAATATGGTGACTACTTGAAGCTTGGATTTACTCCGGTTGAGGTAAAAGGCAAAGTGAGGCCACAGTGTGGGTTGTGCTCAAAATCTTAGCTCACAGCTCTTTAAAAGAAGCAAAACTTCATCGGCATCTAGAATCAAACCACGAAAAATTCGTGAACGAAATTCTTGAAGTATTTAAAAAAAGAACAGCAGGTGAAACGAAGTCGCAGTGACCCCCCAGCTGCTTGAGGAGGTGTTACTTATTCTCACAGTAAAGCAGTGCGTGCTTCTTTTTCGGTTGCAAGGAAAATCTCTCGTGCAAAAGCACCACATACAGCAGGAGAGAACTTGATTAAACCGGCAGCTGTGGAAATGTCCAGGATACTGTGTGGTGATGCTGTTGCTAGCAACTTAGCATTGGCACCTTCGCCAAACGACACCATCAAGCGGCGTATGCAAGAACTCTCGGAAAATGACCGACAACAAACGATTGCTGCTACAAAGCTTGGTGAAAAATTTAGTTTACAACTGGATGAGGCTACAGATTTTGGGAATGATGCACAGCTTATGGCAGTCCCGTAGCACTCCAACTTCGGGCCCCCCCAAAGTAAGCGCAAGAGCCCCTGCGCACAGGTCATATCACTTTAGAGGTGTAAAATTGAAAAGCTGCATTAAGAAAATACACCACAATTTGTACATAAGTAAACAGGCTAATGTCAGAATAAAGCATGCCGATACCGAAGGTGCAAGTCATAAAAAATTCGGCACCGATGCCAGAGTTCAGTAGGACATTTATGCAGACACTGCGAAACGAAAGCAATGACACTGAAAAACATGAAAAACTTATAAAAACACAGTATCATTTAAATAGTCTGGAGCGAACCTTTTTGTTCGCAAATGCTGTTATGACATTGTCATAATCAAGAAATCGGGCGCAGTCATTTTCGATTGACAACATGGCTAATGAAGATAGTCTACTGTCTGTCATAGACGTTCTATTAAAAGTTTTGATCAGTTTCAATTTGCTGAAGCTTCTTTCAGCGCTGGCAACAGTCACGGGGCAAGTTAGTAAGATTCGAAGTGCGATGTACACATTCGGATACAATTCAAATAAATGAGTCTTTAGAAGATAGTTCAGAAAGTCTTGAGCCGTATTCAGATTGCGTTTTTTTTGTAAAATTAAAACAAACCGCTGTAGCTCAGCGCTCATTTCATCAGAATCAATGTCACCGAACTTTTTTTGGAACTCTTTACAGCAAGTAAGAAGAGCATTTTCTTGTTGCACAAGCAAAAGTTTGTCTCGTGTGTACAAAAACGAAAAGGTGGAAGAAACCTCACGTAACAAATTAAAGCGCTCCTTTATTGACATAATAGCCTGGTCTACTAATGGATAGAAAAAGTTGCTTTTAAATTTCAGTTCAGGAGTAGCTCGTTGTTCCTCTTCACCTTGGTAATCAAACAATCTTCTTTTCTTTCCACTTCTTGACGGAGGAAAAGAAGGATCAATATCCAATTCCTGTGCTATTTCAACAGCAGATGTTGCGGCACTGTCATAAACCGTTGTGCGATAGTTTTGCAAAAACTTTTCAGTTGCCTGGATTTCCGTTTCCATTGTATGAAGGGAGACTCCATACGATTGAAGAATCTTGCTTGCTTTATTGACTTGGAATAGGATATCATACCAAATAAACACCGACAAAAGAAAACTCCATTTTGATAAATGAGCTATCAACGATTTTGTTTCTGAGGCAGCTCTTCCATCTTTTCTTTCTATGGAAATGGCTTCCAAGTCTTTCAATGCCAGCAACACCTCTTTTAAATTGTATCGAAGAGGTTTGATGCATTTAATTCTGCTTTCCCAACGAGTATCAGATTGTGACTTTATGGACAGCTCCACATGTTTCTTCAAAATTTCCCAACGCTGAGCAGAGGAAGAAAACAGCACATACAACCTTGTAAGTACTCCAAAAAATGTCAATGCTTCCGTCGATCAATTAGCACTGTCAACAACAACTAAGTTAAGGGTATGGTTTGCACAGGGCACGTAAACAGCTTTGGGATTGATGTCTAGCATTCTTGCTTGGACCCCAGAATGTTTTCCTTTCATGTTAGCACCATTATCATATGACTGACCTCGACAATCAGACAATTCGAGTTGCAGTTCGGTCGCTTTTTCTAAGAAAGCGTCCAACAAGCCTTTCCCAGTACTGCCACTTATTCTCAAGTAGCCAAAAAATGTTTCTTTAACAACAGCAGCTTCTTCATTACATAGTACATAACGGAGAGTGACAGACATTTGTTCATGATGTGACATATCTGGAGTGCAGTCCAAAATTATAGAAAAATATTTTGCCAATTTCAATTGCTGTAAATTTTTTTTTTCAACTTCTGTCGCTAGCAATTCAATTAGTTCATTTTGTATGGTAGGACTCAAATAGTGATCTTTAGTGTTTTTATTCTTGATTCTGTCTTGAAGCTCTTTTAGGATCGGATCTCTTCTTGCCAAAAGCTCAAATATACCCAGAAAATTTCCATTGTGAGGAGATCCTAAGACTTCTTCAGATCTTCTAAAAGCAAGATTCCTTTCCGATAGAAACAAGGCAATGTCGATAAGTCTCTCTAAAACATTTCTCCAAAAACGTCTTTCATTGAAAAAAATATTCATCTCGCGTTTGTCGATAGTGGATGAATTTCTTATCCCTTCAGCTAGCAACATCCATTGACTGCAGCATTCTTGGTGAGAAATGCCGTTTTCATGGTCTTTCAGTTTTTTCGAAAAACCCTCCCATGTATTTATACCACTACAAAAGGGGCTTAGTGTTTTTCCAAATAGCTTACAACAAAAGCAAAAAACTTGATCTGATTCCCCAGAATAAACTAGCCACGACCGTGAAACACTTTCACCATTAGGTAACACACGTTTATAATGGTTGGAGGAAAAACGTCGCCTTGGAGTTGTGTTATTATATGGAAAATTCATTATTAGTTGATGTGGTCCACGCTTTACTATATCACATCGTTGAGCATCAGAAATACTTTCAGGCCATTTACATGGGTCATCAGGGATAGGGGTAAATTGAGATTCAGTTATTTTTGATATTGAAGGTTGCGTATTGGCAGGTAAATCACAACTTACATTTTCTGGAAATTCACAATCACTTTGATGCTGATCGTCATAGTCTTCTTTTTCTTGTACACTATAGTTTTCTTCATCCCTCTCGGTACTAGTGCCAGGTCTACTCTGCTCAGTAATCTTGAAAAAATCTGTCATCTTGGGCAATTTCGCTACAGCATCTCGAGCAGTGGCTGCTTCTTTTCTCTTTTGAGCACCACTTTTTGAACGTTTCATTCTATACAATGTCAATAAAATACTTTATCTGCACTCTGCAGTGTATATATATTGTCCCGGTATTTATAGCCAAACAGAATTCCAGACCATTCTATGATTGTTGCGTAACAACGGCATTGTTACGTCAATCGAATATTCAAGATTCTACCAGAAAATCAATCGAAATATTCTAGATTCTGCGAGATAAAATGACGTTGCATTCACTTATGATGTCACAAGCCAATTTCTTCCTACAGTTTAAATCGGTTGTAAACAAGTCTGCTGAACTGAAAATAGTCACGTAGCCAAAAAGCAATTTCAGACTAACTTGGGCCCCCAAAGTTGGCCTGGGCCCCCCCCAATTGGGGGGTTTGGGGGGCGGCTGCTACGTCTCTGGCTTATGGTGTTTTAGCGATACTTTTACATAAACGACTTCATGGAGCAGCTTTAGTTTAGCCGTCCGCTTGCCAAAAATACCATAGGAGAAGAAATATTTAAGAAAGTAGATTCCTTCTTTAGAGAACAACAGCTTGAGTGGTTTGATTGCGTTTTTGTTTGCGCTAAGGGCGCTCCTTTTGTGATGGGAAGTAAGAAAGGCTTGATGAGTTTCGTGAAAAAAAAACGAAAACATTTTGGTTGTTTATTGTCTTCTCCGCAAATAAATCTGGCAACAACAGAGGTACAAGAAGACCTTGCCATAGTTTTCAAAGAGTTTGCATCTGTGGTAAAATACATATATATTAAATCTCGTCCCTTGCACACTTGCCTATTTCGTATCTTGTGTAACGAAATGGGGGCAGAACACGGTGGGCATCCGTTCCATTCAAAAATTTGTTGGTTATCGCGAGGAAAGTTGCTTGAGAGAGTGGCCAACCTACGACATGAAACCCGCACTTTTTTAAAAGAGCAGAATCATGAACATGCTGATCGCTTTAGCGACGACGAATGTAGCTAAGTTGCTTTTCTGGCTGATTTTTTTCACTCATGTGAACCAACTAAATGGCTCTACGCAGGAAAAAGAGAAAATATTTCTAGATATATTGAAAAGTAGTGATGTATTTACAGCTAAAGTAGAACTAAGGATACATCGAATGGGAAGAGGGGAATTGGCTACTTTCCAGCATTGAACTTATTTGTGCAAGAGAAAGATATTAATTTACATGGCATTGAGCACCTCAATACATTTGTTTCTGAGTTGGATCGATATATTCCTTCTAACAGTTGTTGCAAAATATTTAACTGGGTTTGAAGTCCTTTGCAGGTCTCAGCGGTAGATTTTCATTCAGTTATGGAGTACATTGCTAAACAGTTGAATAAACTTGCAAAGACGACCGATGTAACGAGAAATGGCCCAATTTTGGGCCAATGTGCAGTAGATGGAATCCAATCTTTCTGATCTTTGCGAGCAAGCAGCAACGGCTCTTTTGCCTTTAGCGAATAAATACTTGCGTGAAGATGGTTTTTCCTCATTGACTAGGGTTAAAACCAAGTACCGCAATTTACTTCAACCAGAAGACGACATCAGATGTGCACTGGCCACCATAATTCCTGATTTCGAAAAACTTTTGAAGCAAGTTCAAGGACAAGGCTCTCATTGAGGTTTACAGAGTTTGTGTGCCCAGCGAATAAACAGTGCTTATTCTTTACGGTAGTACTGAACTATCTTACTTTTATACCTGTTTCTTGAATCCTCATATATTTCTGCTTGCGTGGAAATAGTCTGTAGGCTGAAAAGGTGGAGAACCACTGACCTACACGTTTGAATGCCGAGAGAAAACATAAAAATAAAACATAATTTCTGGATTTTCATTTTTGTTGAAGAGAAACGAAAATGGCGTGTTAATTGATCAAATAGTAACTTTGATAAATCGGGATAGCCATAACAAATCGTACTTACATGATATGGCAAAACCTAAAAACTACATTTTAAATATAAACAATCTAGATTTCATTGCGTTTATGTGAAGCTACTGATCAGCAAACGTCAAGTAATGATTAATATTCGTAAAGTTAACAGCTTCAAGGCAAAACTGAAAAAATTTGGTTCAGTTGCTCTTTTGTTGAACAATAATAAACTACGACAAGGTTTATATTTTCAAAAAAAAGATTTTTGTAGTTAATAGCTTTTGCCATATTACGTCAGGATGCTCGCATAGATGCAACGCAGCGGTTAAGCCAAAAAAAATGCAAAATCGAGCAATTCATGATAAAAGCACCAAACTTTCAAGAGTGTTTGCATATGGTATGAAATTTATTTTCAGACGTGGAGGCATCAAATTTTCTGGGGACTCCTAAAGCCCCTTTTATAGTCCACTAATATTGGGCGTAATTGCCAGACCCTCAAACTATAAGAAGCCATATTTCCACTTCCAGCGGTCCGAATTTCATAGATTTGATATCAAACTGTTCAGAAAAGAAAGACCTTTCAAATGGAAAAAGCACAAATTTATTGAGACAAAATACGGTGGTATAACATTTGACCTTGTCCTTGCTCCCCCAAAATTAGCAAATTTGTTTCACCCTCCAACTGCGAAAGTTGCATCTTGCTAATAGACCAAAGTTGTTTTAAATTTAGAAAGGCTGAAAAGTATTTGGAAGAAGGCGTATGCCTTAGCTTGAACACCTTGTAGTGGGCATTGTTAGCACATCGTTGTATCGGCACATCATCATAGCGGATGATGTGCCTATCCGCATATTTCGTATCCACCGGGTAACCTTGCTGTTTATCTCTGCGGTAGCCGATTGTCGTTTCTAATAAACTTCCTCTTGTCGTTTCAGGTTGATGTCTTACTAGCCTACTGGTGGAAAATGTGTGTTTTGTAGAGTAAATATTGTAGTATATGGTGGTGTTTCTGTCAATTTCTATCACTATGAATTGGTATGCTTTGGTTAACCCAGCTCTCTCTTTTACTCCCAAGCACCCCAAGCCATCATTTGCAATAAATTGGTAACAATGTGTTCTTTGTCAAACAGAAACTGATGAAACGTTGTAGTGCCCAGCTAGGTCTTCGAAGCTTCCTGTTGGCATTGGTTACATGTCGCTAGCGGAGAATCTCAATCATTTTGAATACCTCGGCATTGTACCAATGGATCTTGATGCAGAAAAACTGGATGAAGGGATTGGTATTCAGGAAACATTGATGATTCACAGTGCCAAGTGGCACTATGGCGACCTTACGGGATACAAACTGTGGATTATTGATGTTTTTCTGAAATTATGTGGGTGACTCATAAACGTTCTCGTTCTGCTCGTGCGCTCGTTGTTGTACTGTGATCGTTTTGTAAATCATCCGTTGGCCTACAAACGGGTCATAAAAGAACATACATAGCTATCAATCATGATGTAACAATACTAGGTGACTAAGCCGTATGGCCAGGCGTGGTTCCGTCTGACGTGCGGCGGAGTGACCTAGTAAACAAGCATATAAAAAGAAGCATTGCTATTTTCGTTCAGTTGATTCAGTTGGTTCGATTAAAATTCGAATTCAAATTCATTGGCTTCAATTCAATTCGCTTAAATTCAAATCAAGATTCGTGGATTCAACGCTGTGTTGTGATTACAATATATTCGTTCCTTGGAGTCAGACGTGCTGTTGAAATACGATCCCCACAATTTTGGAGTCCGACGTGATCGAAGTTTTATTTCCCCATATTTTGGTGACCTCGACGAACTTATCTTCCACAGCACTAGACCTGCGGTATTAAATTCAATGATTAGGTACAACAAAGCAAGACAAACCACTGAAAAATAATAATAAGAAGAAAACTATAGCCATATGCATGGCATTGCTTTTGCTGAGTTCGTGGTATACGTGGAGGACATGAGAGATGAGGAGAGTGTTTCTGTGTTCAAGCTGACAAACATGGTCTCTTTGTACAAGGATAGACTGCAACAGCTAGGTCTCACAATAGACAATAGAATTTACAGCACGTCTGAAGATTAGATTACTTTCTGCTCTCCCTGATCTCACAGCTCATGTACAAGGAAGAGAAATTCATGTCACTTTTAAAGAAGATATTGGGCTGGCTCTAATTAAGGCCTGCGACGGTGACAGTGATGCCGTTCATTAAATGCGGGCAGCATAGGTGATTCGCAAAGAGTTGTTTGACATAAAGACAAAGCAATTTGATGGTTTCTTCTCACGTGAATGTCAGCGAGACCCTGTGCCATCATCGCTGTTGGCACTAGTAAATATGATACAGGGTGGACCCAACACCAGACACAGCTCGCCAGCAATGCCTCCACAACTGCTGCTTTGTCAGTGTCACAACTGGTGGTATTGAAACAATCCCATAATTCCAAGCCATCAGTAAATGTCTGACATGACCGTGACTGTGAAACCCTTCTGCCTCTCTACTTGGAGCTGAAAGTCCATGCAGTAACGCGCAGTAAAACCCTGATGGACTCTTAGTTTTATCTTGGATTATGCATATCGCATGATCATGTCCTCCAAATTCAATCAGATATTGCTAATGGTATCTGCCAATGCTATTAGATGGAAAAGATTGTGTATCCACCAAGTATGCGTCGCGGTCTATTTACCAGTGCAGCAGCGGACAAAATTGACCACAATACAGGCTCTGCAACAGCAAAAGATTCTTTTCATGGAACTGGTATATCTCTCATGCAACATCAATCACAATCATTCTGTGGCTATAATCATAGTTGGGAAATTATTGGCTCATCAAGATCATCAACGCGATCAGTCAATTTTCTGCCATCAGCCTATACTAGCATTCCACTAGTAGCCATCAAAACAAAGCAGTTCACCGCACCGCAATTCCAAGAGCTAGTGACACCTGCCAACCTAGTGACATCTTCCAGTGCAGTACCGTAGCAGATGAAGATAATAGGCTGAATGCAGTAGTGAAAGCTATGAAAAAAGGAAATCTTACCAAGGATGAATGGGTGTCATGGTCTGCATATCATGCAATTATTCAGAAAACAGAAATCCTACCTGTGACTATCAATGCACTGTTACCTTTGTTTCTGGAAAATGCACATTCTGTGGCATTGATAAAACATTCTATGGACATTGTAAAGACATGCAATATTTGAATCCAACACAGAAGTGCAGTATTTGAATTCAATACAGATTCCTCTTTTTGCTGCAGATCAGCCGCTGTTTGCATTTGCAAAACAGATCCAATGAACATGGTCTGCTACTAATGGAGAAGACTAGTTTGTGATCATGTTTGGGGGTCTGCACATTGAGATGGCTGTCTTGAAGTTGAGCCACGTTTATGTAACCCTTTATCAGATCAATTTATGCCTGTCTACTGCTTAGAGTAAGCAGTAAAGGTCACTTTTATTTTTATTTCAGCTCCTCGGACACTGGCTCGAGGGCAGCGGATGGACCAGTGCTCTTGTGCAAGAGGAAATTGCAAGATCCGGAACTGCTGATTTATTCATTGAGGCCACTCATGTGACTAAGACCCGTCAAGCCCATGAAGTCACAGCTGCATGCACTTATTCAGCGTGCCTATACCGACTATTCAAAATCTGCTGGTCCCAATCAAAATGAGACTGATGAGGAAGTTGCCTTTACTTTTGAAGAGTGGTGTATAATACGAGCAAATAAATGTGTTCACTTTGATTATTGGATGAAGACCTTGTCGTCAGAGCTTTTTCTATTGGTATATATTCGATCAATTGGTGAGGGCAATTTTGACAGGCATGTGGAATCTTTGGCAGAGATTGTTACCTGGTTCTTTGCACTGGACCATACGCATTACTCAAGATGGCTGTCCGTACACATCCGCGATATGATGATGCTGTGAGAGAAACAACCGAATGTACTGGCAGAATTGAAAGCAGGAAAATTTGTCATTTACAAAACTAGCAACAAGTTTTCTGCTATGGCAATATACCAGTGCCGCGAACAAAATAATGCTCTTGTGAAAGGATCTGGGGAAACAATTGGCTTAACCGGAAGCCCTGGGGCACTAAGAAGATAAACTGTGGCAGGACTTGAAATTGTTTGAATCACTACAGAATTTGAAGGTAGCAGAGGACATTCTGTTACAGCCAAGCAACAGCACCATGATCAGCAGCCAGGAGTTCAACAAAATTTCTTGAAAGATGTCACGTCCCTGGTAACAGTAATTGATGATATGGGGAATCCCTTCCTTGAGGAAAGCCATGATTTCCTAGTTCTTGACGCGAGGAATATCATGGATGCATCTGTGGTAGAAACTGTCAAGAAGATTAAAAGTCTTGGACTGGAGTAAAACAAGAAAGTTGGGGAAAAGAGACTGCAGCAGTCACTGAAGCCAATAACAGAAACTCTAAAAAACTTACCTCTGTTCAATCGCCTTACTATGAAGTCTTCTTCAAAGGGAAAGTTACAGCTTGCAGCATTTAAGAAGAATTGTGATCTTTTCATGAGACTCCATATTGCATGCCAAACAAGGAATGGGGATCTAGATCAATTTTTTCTCATGAGATCCAAACAGTCCTACCAACTCTATCGTGAGGAGGTAAACAACTAATTGGGACTAAGGCTGATTTACTACACTGCTTTGATTCTTGCGTGGCATCAAAGCGGCAGAGTACTCCAGAGGTGGATGCAATAATTCTTGATGGTGCTGTTGTTGTTCATATGCTACATCCTGGTACAGCAAAAACATTTCAAGAATATGCAGATTTTGTGTTTGGATCATACATATTCTCCCAGATTGACAAAACTAACCGTGTTGATGTGGTCTGAGATGCGTATCTGTCAGACAGTCTCAAAGGGACAACCAAACAAAATAGAGGAAAGGGTATCAGAATACGAGTGCCCCCTTCTACTGCAATACCCAAGAGCTGGAAATACTTTTTCCGTGTTGATGACGATGAGACAGATCTATATGAATTGCTTGCCCAACTTGTCACCTAACTTACTGTCGACGAAGGCAAGGTAGTGTACGCAACCTCTGCGCAAAATGTTTAGCTCAACATGTCAGGCAAAACTTAACAATCTTATTCCACCTTCACATTAGGAGGCTGATACACGCCGCATACTGCATGCGGCAGATGCAGTGGCACAGGGAAAAAGAAGGGTATCTATTCGCACAGTAGATATGGATGTCATGGTATTAGCTGTAACTTTCTTTAGTCAGATGAAGCCCGTATGTATTGCATTCAGCACTGGAAAGAACTTTTGCTTCATAGCCATTTATGAAGTTGTTTCTTCGTTAACTCCTAAGACATGTTCTAGCCTGCTGGCATCCTATGCTTTGACACGCTGCGACACTGTGTTTTCCTTTGGTGGAAGAGGAAAAAACAACCTGGGAAACATGGAAGATGTTTTCTGAAGTTAGTGATGCATTCTTGGAGATGACAAACATTCTTGGAGAAGAAATGAGTGGCACGTGCATAATACAGTTGGAACGCTTTGTTGTTCTGAGGTATGACAGAACCAGACAATGCCTGGAGGTGATTGAGGCTAGATAACAGCTGTTCATACAGAAGTCCAGAACTCTGGAGAACATTCCACCAACAAAAGCAGCACTGGAGCAGCATATACAGCGTGCCAGTTACCAAGAACGTTGCTGGAGTCAGGCCGTGTTTCAAAATCCTCAGTTGCCAAGTTCTTCTGACTGGGGATGGATCAGGAAGGAAGGAAATGGCACTCCATCTGAACAACACTTGCAGAGGCTGCTAAATCAAATTATGAACTTGTTTTCTGCAAGTACAGTAAAAACAAGGTTGAGTGCGCCGTTGGAAATGTGTGAAAGCGGAATTGAAGTGCACTGCATCATGTTTCTGCTCAGGTGACTGTAGCAATTAGGAGGTTCAAAGTTGGAATATTGTCATGTACGCGACTATCGATGGCTATACTTGCGACATTTGTAGGGGATTATTGGCGCAGTGGGACATAGGTAACCAATTTTACGTTGGAGCGTTTTACCAGTAAACAGGTATTAGCTTAGCTGTATTTGTAATATTTGCAATGTAGAGCAAAAATGCACTTTATGTCCCATTGTGCCTCATATTTCCCTAATATTTCAACCATTAATTAATGCAAACGAGATGCTTAGGTCGCCAGTATAATTTTGATATTAATTTTTCATTTTGATGTTCTAAATTGATTCATGCTAATCTAAAAAGTCTTTTCTGCCTCATTTTGTTGCTAAAAAGGCTTATAATTTCTCAACTTTTTCCCTAATTTATGGTTCTTTTCTCCGAAAAACCGACAAAATTTTCTCTTTGAGGATGCGGCTGAACCCCCAGCAACCCCACCTTCTGCCCCTATGTATAGATGACTCTGCATTCTGTTCTTGTAAAGATCCCACTCTCTTTTTTGATTTATATATTGATTTTGGGTTATAAATGAGATTATGCCATATAAAAAATGACCAAACTGAATTTGTTAATTTTTGGGGAGCAAGGTCAAATATTATACCACCGTATTTTATCTCAATAATTTTGTGCTTTGGTTTTGAAAGATCTCTCTTTTCTGAACAATTTGATATTAAATTTATGAAAATCGGACCGTTGAAAGTGGAGTTATGGCTTCTCAAAGTTTAAGGGTCTGGCAATTACACCCAATCTTGGGGGAGACCATAAAAAGGGCTGTAGGAGCAACCCAGGTCTGAAAACTCGACGCCTCCTCGTCTAAAACTAAATTTTGGTTTAAGTTGAATGTACATACGAATTTTTATGCTTTTATCACAAAGTGCACAAATAATATCCGCTGCACTATGTAGTAGGCGCCGCTTATTATGATCACGGATAATATGACCAGCCGCTTATTATGACCAATTTGGTATGGTCCGGAATTTTTCCATTTAAAATTCTCCGTTTAATATGACCAAATTTCGGATGATATGACCAACATTTTCTCCATCTCTCTTATTACAGTACAATATTTTTTCCCACCACGCACTTATAACTTCGCCTTTTCAACATATTGTTACATACTGTACTTAGTTTTACCGTCACTTGCGCTGTTACAGTACTGTACTTTGTTTTACTGCCAACGTCACACTGTTACTTCGGGTAAAAGATGCATTAGACGGTATTTGGACTTCTTACGGCTTACCGCGTCGATTCAGGTGCGGTTATGGCGGCTTCGGTTTTTATGACCATTCGGCTATTATGACCAAAATGGTCTGGTCCCAAGGTGGTCATATTAAGCGGCGTCTACTGTATTGGGAAAATGTGTTCAATCAGTTTATACAGGGTGTCCCAAAATAAATGAAACCCACAAAATTGCTAATAAATATGTTGATTTTAACCCTATAGTTTATATTTTTCAGATTTGATAACAGTTATAAATAACAATTATTGTTTTAAAACCCATGGCTTGGAAATTAGAAGAAAAAATTTTTTGCGTCACGACTTATATAGAGACTAAATCCTATAAGACTGTTCAAACACGCTTCCGCAGGAAGTTTAATTTCAACACTTATCCTGGAAAATCCCAAATATTCCTGTGGTATCGTAACTTTCAAATCTATGGAACTGTAAATAAACGTAGCAAGAAATTAGAGAATCCATCTAGTGGAAGGAAATTGAGTGCAAGATCTGCAGATAATGTGGAAGCGTCCAGAGTTTCTGTTGGCCGGAGCCCGAAAAAGTCCATTCGAAGACGCAGTAGTGAGCTCGGCATTTCGCGGTCCTCGCTGCATAGAATCCTTACTCAAGACCTTAATCTGTATCCTTACAGATTCTCTAATTTCTTGCTACGTTTATTTACAGTTCCATAGATTTGAAAGTTACGATACCACAGGAATATTTGGGATTTTCCAGGATAAGTGTTGAAATTAAACTTCCTGCGGAAGCGTGTTTGAACAGTCTTATAGGATTTAGTCTCTATATAAGTCGTGACGCAAAAAATTTTTTCTTCTAATTTCCAAGCCATGGGGTTTTAAAACAATAATTGTTATTTATAACTGTTATCAAATCTGAAAAATATAAACTATAGGGTTAAAATCAACATATTTATTAGCAATTTTGTGGGTTTCATTTATTTTGGGACACCCTGTATAAGCAAAGAATGCTGTCTCTGTAACCTCAATAAAACTTTTCCTTCGGCATTTTCTTTGGTCTTTTTAAGTAACGGCGCTGGAATGAATTGACTTTTGGCGTTTGAGATGCCAAATTACACATACCTTCTGCTTTACTATGGTTTATCAAAACAATTGAAGTTTATCAGATAGGAAACAACAATCTAAACACTTCGAGCAATTCTGGTGAAATCGAAATACTTTGCCGTAAATAGTTACGTGGGAAATCGTTCGAGCAGAAGTTCTGCCCTTATGTAGTTATGAATCAGCTACAATTGTACATTGAACCTTAATAGCTAGGTGGAAAATAGACTTAATTTAAAAAGTAAATATTTCGAAAGATGTCCAATATAAGCTGATTTTGTAATTGCAACAATCTTCCGTAGGCTACATAGAATTAGAAATCTCTTCAACTCGGCCATTGAGTGCATGCATGAGTCTCTGGAGACCCTGTGCAGTGTTTCGCCAAACGTAGTTTCTAGAGCTCTTGATTTTTCTTCTTCTTCTTCTTTGTCTTTCGGCTTATTCCCGATTAGGGTTCGCCACAGCAGATATCTGCATTTTTATTACATGGCATTTGTTTTACGGTCGGATGCCCTTCCTGCCACCAACCCTCTATTCGAAGGGAAAACTGGGCCACATGTCTTCCACATAAAGGCGGGGGCGTCCCGTTAAGTGCCTTGCCCAAGGACACAACAAGCGAACTTGCCGGCTTGTTCTCCACAACCTCCCCTAAATGCCGAGCGCCAAGCAGGGAAGCTGTGGATACCATTTTTTAAAGTCTTTTGGTATGACTCGACAAGGGGAATAAACACCAGGTCTACTGACTGCGAATCGGACGCTCTAACCACTACACCATCGCGTCGGTTTTTCTAGAGCTCTTGATTAATCGGCTCAAAATTTCCCGACTAATATTTTTTGGGAGACCTAGTGACAACAAAAATTCGAAACAGAATAACACTTAAATATCAAAAAAAATCGCACTTATTACAATACTGCATGGCATGGAAATTATCCCTTTAAATTTCTTATCGCTAATTTCATTCTTTGTGGCAATGTGACTGACTTTTTTTAAGAACCACGTTGAATTTCCATATTGAGTGGTCCGTATCGTATTAATGCCGTCGTTTGGTCATTGTTGTTACTGTTACCCGACCCCTTCCGAGGGATGGGAGCATGGCGGAGAACAAAGCCGGGCAACTTCCCAAGGCCTGGATCAGAGGTCGTAGAGAGAAAAGAAGTCGCCAAAGAGCTAGTGACGTAAAGAACTGGTAGCGGGGCAAAGCAGTATGAGATGAGAAGTGTTCTGGGTCGGATGAGCACAAGCGCGACAAAGAAGCACAAGTTCCTCGGTGGATACTGAGGGAACCTGGATGCTGAAGAATTTTGATGAGACAGTACACCTTCAGTCTAAGAAAAGAGAAGAGTGGATACGAGGGGTAAAAAGAAAGAGACTACGAAAGACAGTCGATGGCTAGAGCAGCACACCTCGTCTGGCCAGCTCTTCAGCCGTGCCATTTTACGAGAGAAATTAGTTACCGGTTACCCATTGCAGCCTGACAGTGGAAAAAGAGAGGAGAAAGAATAGTTTCTACTAGATATGCCAAAGAGTGTGAAATTGAAGGAAAAAAAAGCATAGCAAGGATATAGCGAGAGTCTCAGAGGAGGAAAACAGAAGAGAAGTGGCAGTCTTGTTGATGCTTCAAAGACCTGCAAAAAGCTTGCAGAATGGTGTAGGCTTTAGAAGAAAAAATTGAATACATGGATGTGCCTAATAGGAATGGGTTGCCTCAGTGCCACAAAAAAAGCAGTTGGCAAGGAAGACAGAGCCTCCTCTGCCGAAAAGAAAATGAGCAGGACCATCTGTCCAAATTACAAAATCGTGAGGTGGGAGAGAGTCAAGTTGGGAAAGTGCCGCACCTTGGTGAAGAAGGAGAATCAGAGCTAGAGCATGGAGTGGAAAGAGTGAGCTGCACCCTGAAGGAAGGTAGGTTTCAAGGAAGAGAAGGAGGACAAGAGACAATCTCTATGGGAAGAAGTTGGAAAAAGCATGAGCAGGTAAATGGAGGCAAAGGCTTTCCAGGAGAATCTGGAGAATCTAGGTTTCATTCTAAGTCTGGACAAACCTGAAATGGGAAAGGAGACTGGAAGACGAACGACCCCGCATAAAGTGACAGAGCGAAATGAATTGCAGGGAAGATATGGACGTCTCTATGAGGAAACAATAAATAGAGAAAGACAACAAGCAGCGGGTAATGGCACGACTGGCTGCTCGGTAAAGGTGCTCCAATTTGGTAATTTTGGCAACGCTGAGAAATGGAAACCATTTGGGTGAGGCTAAAAAGAGAACGGACCGACAAAAAGATTTGTAAAGAAGAGAAAGGGACTCTTCGGAGGGACCCCATGAGAAAGCTGAGATGCAGGGTAAGGTCTTGAGGCGAGGGAAAATCTTGGTCTTAAGCAAAGCAGAAAAGGAAATATGCAGAAAAGGAAACAGTGCGATTGAAGGAGACCCCAAGAAAGGTTAGAGTGGAATTAAAGCAGAGTTGGAGTTGAATAAGAGAAGATGGGGCTGATGGTTTGCTTTACGGGCATCAACTAAAAAGAAAGAGACCTCACATTCGCTCAGATTGAGAAGAAGACATCAGACCAGCGCTCCACTCGAATCAAGACTTCTTGTGTGGCCTTGACGACAACATAGAGCGAAAGAGAAAGGAGGATCAAATGGCCAGTTCGTGAGCATAAAAAGAGCAGCTGGCGGAACAAGGTAGAAAAGCAGGAAAATCATTGATGAAAAGAGAAAAAGTACCGGACCAAGAACAGATCTTTGCAAAAGCCCTCAATGAACTCGAAAGGAGTGGCTTTTGTTGATTTTAGAAATTTACGCAAGCGCGCCTGTAAGAAAGGGAAGATTTAGTTCAACAAGTAAATCAAGGAGGTAGGCCAGCCGAAATAGGTTTATGAAAAAGAGCGGGATACCAGACAGAGTCGAAAGATTTGGAGGAGTCGATTGTGGCAAGAATTGTCCAATAGCACAGCTTGGGTTTGTTAAATCCATCAAATATATACCAAGAAAAGTAAAGAATTAGATTCGAAGTAGATCAATTAGGGAGGAAACTAATCTGGGGGAGGGGGGGGAGAATGGAATTAGACTCCAGAAAGAAAAGTAGACGCGATAGAATGATGCACCCAAAAAGCCTTGAGATGTAGGAGGTGAGAGAGATAGACCAGAAAGAAGCTGATGAGTTAAGAGGCTTTCCCATCTTGTAAATGGAAATAATAGATTAGGCTGCCAGACAGAAGGAAAGAATTGTAAAAAGCATAAAAGATTAAAGACGTGAAGAAAAAGATCCATGCCGGAACAGGACAGGTGCTTCAACAAGGGTTAGGCAATTTTGTCAGGACAAGTAGCAGTGGAAGATGAGAGGTTGGCTGCAGCTGTACAAGAAATTCAGTGGAGGTGAGCGTAGAGCAGAAAGAGAAACGAGATTCTTTGGGGTACGAGGCCCGGCGGAGCTCGGACAAGTAGCCTCTGGCTCTGCTATGCAAAGTTGTTGGCTGAGAGACAGAAAAGTGAAATATGAAGACAGGAGAATTGGCTGAGAGACAAAAAAGTTGGCGCAAAGCGATTCTATCTCAGTGGGAGAGGAGCAGTTCGAAACGTTAGGTGAGAGGAGGAAGAAGAAGTAGAGCCAGCAACGAAGCAAAGGATAGAATAGACGAATTTAGTAGTGAGAGGTGAGCATGTCTCCTTTTGTGCCATAGCCTTGGCTTTGGTGATGACATAAAAGGAGTGCCGAAAAGATGAGATGCTAGTCTGGCGCTTTTCATCATTTTTGTAAATGGAAGCAAAAGCTTTGCATCTTTTCCTTGCCGCTTCTTCTACTTCAGAAGACCACCAGGCTTGAGGTTGGCGTTGGACACTGCCGAGAGAAATGGAAGATTTGTCAGCGTTTACTACCCAAGAGTGAAAAGCGCAGCAGCAGAAGGAAAAGAAAAAGAAAAGTATTTCTCTGTAGAAGGGCAGTGTAAATCGATAAAAGTTGCAAAGTCATCCCAACAAGCCTTCTGAAAATTAAAGGGAGAAGGACACTCATTGGGGTGGGAGAGTAGAGAAAGAGGAACGGTAAGAAAAATGTGGAGGTGATCAAAACTCAAGTTCCGAAGCACCTCCCAGGAGAAGAAAAAACAAGAGAGGAGAGCACGAAGAAGATGTCAGAAGAGCAGCGGATGCCATATGAACGGTGATGAAGAGTAGGGTGTCCAGGTCATCAAGGAAAAGAGTTTTGAGACGAAAACAACTGCACCATTACTCGCGTGCGAGTCATGAAATGAAAGAGAGTCAAACAGAGAGTGAGTACAATTCGATCGCTGAGCAGAGCAACCAGGAACCAGGAAAGATGAAGAAGAGTTGAGGCTGGATTGCAGGATACAGATAAGAATGATAGGAAATAGCAAATGAAACTGAAGAAGTTTAACACTACTCGAGCGAAGACCTCCTGCACTCCACTGGAGAATCCCAAGCGAGTCAGGAAAGGAAGAGTACCCTCGGGGCGTGGAAAAAGTGCCCGAAGTGGAAGATGGTTGGAAGGAGAATGGAGGAGGGGTTTGTAACAATGCAAAAGGAGGGTAGGAGGTTTGTAAGTGAGGATAAAAGGAAGAGCTGCATTGGCAGAAGAGTGTTTGGGTGGGTTGTTGTGCACAGTGGAAGTGCACGTGCTGGAAGGCCTTGAAAAAATGACTCAGTGTTGGCAATATTCATACAACTTGCACTAAACAGCCTACTGCCCTACAATTTATACTGGTATTAGTGGTATGGTTTTACTATTTCTAAATGTCCTGTTTTCTGATTCAGCTTGCGAAAATGCTCTTTCATTGGTTCTATGAAACATGCATAAATGACTGGGAAATATCATCTCTACATAGAAAAAAAGGTGTAATTTTATGGCATAGCTTGGTTTGTTTAGCTAAGAGGTTGCTTTATTTAGCTGTATTTACATACCAGTACCTGCAACCAACAAGGATGACGCAGCTCATATTATTCTTGGTTAAAGCTTCTCGTGGTCGTTTTTGATGAGCCACCTCTTTCACTGCTTTGCTTTCATCATCACCAATGAAATTATTTTTCAGGTCTTTACTTCTTTTAACTCTTTCGATCCCGCAGGCATTGTGAGAAGCATTGTGAGAAAATGTCCGCGAGGTGGCAGAGCAAAAAACTGTCATAATTTGTCATAATCAATCATAATTAATCATCATAAAATACCCAAGTTTGTTTGTAAATCATTACTCATCTGTTTACTTCTACATTAAGTGTGATATATCGTTGAAATCTCTATTTCTTGAGGATTTCAAATATAATAAAAACAAAAAAAATTTTTTTTTTGAATATGCAAATTTTATGCAAATTAGCCCCCCCCCCCCCCAAACAGGTGCTGAGTTGTCTTCGAAGTTAGAGTACCCTTACCTCAAAGATCACTACAGATTTTATTTTTGTACCAATTTCTTTAGAAATGGTCGCTAGATGATGCTAAGGACATAAGCTTTCAAGGTTCATTAGTCAAAACTCACCTAAAAGCCTAGGTTTTCTACAGTTTGCTACTTTCTGAGGCACATGACCTTTTTGTTAACTGGTACTAACCGGTACCAAATTTTCTTAGTCAAATGTAGTATATAAAATAAGATCAGTTATTATCTGCTACAGGTTAGCCTAAACCATGTAACATTAAGTATTTTTGAACAGGAAATTCCTTGAAGATTCAGAAAATATCAAGTTTAAATAGAATATGCTGTCACTAACAATGAAACAGCAACTTATTTACACCCTTCCCATCTGTTGAGAAACAAGGGGGATACAGCAAACTTTGATTTAGAGAAGCCAAACTTCTGCTAGCTGTTAAACTTGTATTTCAGCTTTTGTTTCCTTGGAAACTTGATGCGAAATGACGACTTTAGTGGTGAAACATTTGCAATTTATTTTATCTTTTTAAAGGGTGTAGTTTTTCTAAAAATTGTAATTTAGTGAAGATAAGTCAAAACATTTTTGGCGGTTTTGAACTGACATGATGTACAGTATCCATTTTTGATCAGTAAATATCATATATTGCTTAGCCTAAACTATTTAAAGTTATATATTGCTGAAAAGCAAATTTTCTAAGATTTTAAATGAGACCCGTATTTAGCAACATATGATATTTTTTACGCACTAAATTTACTTTTCTTACTTACCCTACAAATTTGTTTGGGGGGGGTTTGAGACCCCTAAAAAATTTGAAAATTTGAATAGGCAAATTTTATCATTATTGCTAAACATTTTGTCAAATGATACCCCAAAAGAGTAGTTTTCAGACTGTGTCAATGATAAAGGGTTTGGTTTTGTGGTAAACCAGGTATCTTGATTTGAATTCAAGGTAGTTGGCTCTTGCACGTGTCTGCTGGCAATTTTGCAATTTTTGTCGTCTGCAACTGAGTTCTTGGTCCTTTTAACTCTTTTTCGGTATGAAAATCCAAGAATTAAGGCACAAATTATACATCTTCCGATGCGTGAGGAAATAAGCGTGATCTTTTGAAAATTTTATAAAAATCGGATGAGAAATAAAGTCAGAAATCGATTTTTTAGTAAATTTTTGAAAAAATTTTGTAACTCATTTTGAAAAAATTTGAGGGAAACTCTTGCCGGTAATATTACCGTCGCGGGATCGAAAGAGTTGTCGGCATTCTTTTAAAAATACAGAAATGTGTAATTTGTCCATTAAGACAAACGTTACAAAGGTTTTATACACAAGTGTTCATTGGTCGGAGATACATAAATTTTTGCGGTAAAGCCTAAATTTGAAGTAACACAGCATATTCCAATTTTAGTTTTAGTTGACTATGTACCATCAGTATACTGACTACGATAAGAATTGCAATTGATTACACCGGTCAACAAAAAAAATTCCTTTTTGAATGTACATCTTTTTTGAAAGAGCTGCTACGCAATTCTTAGTTTGAATTGACGCATTTTCCGTTCAAATAGAGGCTGACTTTTTTTGGAGACCATCATTTTAAAAACCCTGTGCTATGACATTGCAAGATTTTAGGCTATTGCAAGCTGTTGTATTGTGCACAGCTATTGCAAGATTTTGATCACTGGCCTTCGGTTAACTCTTGAATGGTCAATGCGGCCCTCCGGCTAAAAAGTTTTGGCTGTCCCGGCTCTAGTGGTTACTCAAACGACAAATAGCTCTTGGAAAAAATGTTTACAGTTAGCTTCTTTTTATCAAATTTTAAAATCCAACCTACAATATTTTAATAATAGGGAAGAACATTTGCAAATACAACAGCTAACAGTGCATTTTGTTTTAATGCTATTGAGCATGAATAAATGAATCTAGAGACTCCCAACTAACAATGCATCAGCCTCCCTCAGCAGGGAAAAATGTCATAAAACCAGCTTTCTTTTCTTTCTTACTTTCTTTCTTGATAACTTGGTTACTACTGGGCTTTCTACTAATTAATGGCTGATAGAATTGGTGCCATTCAACTTAAAAACTTAATTTATACCGTTTCTATGCTTCAAATTTCTTTGCAATTGCAGCTATGGTCACGAGAACAAAGAAATCTAAACGTCATAAAAAAGATTTTGGTTTCAGATTCGGAATCAGCTTTTAGAAGTTACCCTAAAACAGATACTTTTAGTTCATATTCAATATTATTGTTGACCAATGTTATTATTGCCTTTTTCTTTTCTGCAATAATTTTCGTACACATGTAAAAATTATCAACACGCAACAAAATAATTCATTCAATTTAGCGTAAAAATGCAATGCAGCATGTAATGTGAAATTTCATTGTCTGGAATCAATGCTTAATCTAAATGTATAACAGAAAAAATGTCTAATTTTGTTTTGACCGGAGAGATATAAAGCTTTGTCTCATTGGTACCACTAATTCATTCATTGGTCCCACGTCTCCCCTACTCAATCTCATTACGTATTCTACGCATCGATGTGAACCGGAAAGAACTCAATTGCTAATCGCGGATCAAGTTTAGAAGAAAAAGTAATGAATGCAATAAGGTACATCACGGAGGGCAAAAATGTCCCACTGACAACTTTTTCACAAGTTTGTCCCTTGCAAGTAAATTGAGGAAACGAAACGTGACTTCGCTAGGTACAGCAAAATTGCATTGACAAGAAATATTTTTTACTGTGAAGTCATCATAATCGAAAGCTTCGCACCAGCAAATTTCTGTTTACTGCTGTTGACAGAACTTCCATTCAATTACTGTCATACAAAGCAAAAAAACAAATCAGCGCTGGTAATATCTTAAGCACGATGGATAGGTTCAATCCTACCAAAAAATCTTTACTAACCAATTCCTACTAAAAAATCCGAAGTTATTCTCCACCACAACCAAACTAAGAGCGATGTAGATGTTGTAGATGGAATAATTTGAAATATCTCCGTAAAAAGCAAGTCTAAGTGATGGCATGTTGTGGGTTTTTACAAGGTGTTCGATGTGACACATTACAATTCATTTGTTGTGTTTTCGGAAGTCTTTCCTGAATATGATAGCAACAAAGGACTTAAAAAGGGCTTTTTCTGATCGACTCAGGGACTAAAAGCTCTTTGCCAGCTTTACATAGAAGCTGGACAAAGATTGCCATCACCGATTGACGACAACCACCATAAAGACACGGCTGTAAGAAAAGAAAGCGATGAAGGATTTGCTCAAAAATGGTGTGAACAGTAAAACTGTTTACTGTTTCATGAGCTGCAAACGTCCGTTATGCTTGAAACACTGCCAATTTATTAAAACAAACCAATCGGAAAATTATAATTGTCAACATTGCATGGTTGCACTCAGTCCCGTAGCACTCCAACTTCGGGCCCCCCCCCCCAAAGTAAGCGCAAGAGCCCCTGCGCACAGGTCATATCACTTTAGAGGTGTAAAATTGAAAAGCTGCATTAAGAAAATACACCACAATTTGTACATGAGTAAACAGGCTAATGTCAGAATAAAGCATGCCGATACCGAAGGTGCAAGTCATAAAAAATTCGGCACCGATGCCAGAGTTCAGTAGGACATTTATGCAGACACTGCAAAACGAAAGCAATGACACTGAAAAACATGAAAAAGTTATAAAAACACAGTATCATTTAAATAGTCTGGAGCGAACCTTTTTGTTCGCAAATGCTGTTATGACATTGCCATAATCAAGAGATCGGGCGCAGTCATTTTCGATTGACAACATGGCTAATGAAGATAGTCTACTGTCTGTCATAGACGTTCTATTAAAAGTTTTG
This sequence comes from Trididemnum clinides, assembly GCA_963675345.1. NCBI lineage: Eukaryota > Metazoa > Chordata > Ascidiacea > Aplousobranchia > Didemnidae > Trididemnum > Trididemnum clinides. The sequence goes on along the minus strand of OY776305.1, from coordinate 27,774,532 downwards.
ATCAGTTTCAATTTGCTGAAGCTTCTTTCAGCGCTGGCAACAGTCACGGGGCAAGTTAGTAAGATTCGAAGTGCGATGTACACATTCGGATACAATTCAAATAAATGAGTCTTTAGAAGATAGTTCAGAAAGTCTTGAGCCGTATTGAGATTGCGTTTTTTTGTAAAATTAAAACAAACCGCTGTAGCTCAGCGCTCATTTCATCAGAATCAATGTCACCGAACTTTTTTTGGAACTCTTTACAGCAAGTAAGAAGAGCATTTTCTTGTTGCACAAGCAAAAGTTTGTCTCGTGTGTACAAAAACGAAAAGGCGGAAGAAACCTCACGTAACAAATTAAAGCGCTCCTTTATTGACATAATAGCCTGGTCTACTAATGAATAGAAAAAGTTGCTTTTAAATTTCAGTTCAGGAGTAGCTCGTTGTTCCTCTTCACCTTGGTAATCAAACAATCTTCTTTTCTTTCCACTTCTTGACGGAGGAAAAGAAGGATCAATATCCAATTCCTGTGCTATTTCAACAGCAGATGTTGCGGCACTGTCATAACCCGTTGTGCGATAGTTTTGCAAAAACTTTTCAGTTGCCTGGATTTCCGTTTCCATTTTATGAAGGGAGACTCCATACGATTGAAGAATCTTGCTTGCTTTATTGACTTGGAATAGGATATCATACCAAATAAACACCGGCAAAAGAAAACTCCATTTTGATAAATGAGCTATCAACGATTTTGTTTCTGAGGCAGCTCTTCCATCTTTTCTTTCTATGGAAATGGCTTCCAAGTCTTTGAGTGCCAGCAACACCTCTTTTAAATTGTATCGAAGAGGTTTGATGCATTTAATTCTGCTTTCCCAACGAGTATCAGATTGTGACTTTATGGACAGCTCCACATGTTTCTTCAAAATTTCCCAACGCTGAGCAGAGGAAGAAAACAGCACATACAACCTTGTAAGTACTCCAAAAAATGTCAATGCTTCCGTCGATCAATTAGCACTGTCAACAACAACTAAGTTAAGGGTATGGTTTGCACAGGGCACGTAAACAGCTTTGGGATTGATGTCTAGCATTCTTGCTTGGACCCCAGAATGTTTTCCTTTCATGTTAGCACCATTATCATATGACTGACCTCGACAATCAGACAATTCGAGTTGCAGTTCGGTCGCTTTTTCTAAGAAAGCGTCCAACAAGCCTTTCCCAGTACTGTCACTTATTCTCAAGTAGCCAAAAAATGTTTCTTTAACAACAGCAGCTTCTTCATTACACAGTACATAACGGAGAATGACAGACATTTGTTCATGATGTGACATATCTGGAGTGCAGTCCAAAATTATAGAAAAATATTTTGCCAATTTCAATTGCTGTAAATTTTCTTTTTCAACTTCTGTCGCTAGCAATTCAATTAGTTCATTTTGTATGGTAGGACTCAAATAGTGATCTTTAGTGTTTTTATTCTTGATTCTGTCTTGAAGCTCTTTTAGGATCGGATCTCTTCTTGCCAAAAGCTCAAATATACCCAGAAAATTTCCATTGTGAGGAGATCCTAAGACTTCTTCAGATCCTCTAAAAGCAAGATTCCTTTCCGATAGAAACAAGGCAATGTCGATAAGTCTCTCTAAAACATTTCTCCAAAAACGTCTTTCATTGAAAAAAATATTCATCTCGCGTTTGTCGATAGTGGATGAATTTCTTATCCCTTCAGCTAGCAACATCCATTGACTGCAGCATTCTTGGTGGGAAATGCCGTTTTCATGGTCTTTCAGTTTTTTCGAAAAACCCTCCCATGTATTTATACCACTACAAAAGGGGCTTAGTGTTTTTCCAAATAGCTTACAACAAAAGCAAAAAACTTGATCTGATTCCCCAGAATAAACTAGCCACGACCGTGAAACACTTTCACCATTAGGTAACACACGTTTATAATGGTTGGAGGAAAAACGTCGCCTTGGAGTTGTGTTATTATATGGAAAATTCATTATTAGTTGATGTGGTCCACGCTTTACTATATCACATCGTTGAGCATCAGAAATACTTTCAGGCCATTTACATGGGTCATCAGGGATAGGGGTAAATTGAGATTCAGTTATTTTTGATATTGAAGGTTGCGTATTGGCAGGTAAATCACAACTTACATTTTCTGGAAATTCACAATCACTTTGATGCTGATCGTCATAGTCTTCTTTTTCTTGTACACTATAGTTTTCTTTATCCCTCTCGGTACTAGTGCCAGGTCTACTCTGCTCAGTAATCTTGAAAAAATCTGTCATCTTGGGCAATTTCGCTACAGCATCTCGAGCAGTGGCTGCTTCTTTTCTCTTTTGAGCACCACTTTTTGAACGTTTCATTCTATACAATGTCAATAAAATACTTTATCTGCACTCTGCAGTGTATATATATATTGTCCCGGTATTTATAGCCAAACAGAATTCCAGACCATTCTATGATTGTTGCGTAACAACGGCATTGTTGCGTCAATCGAATATTCAAGATTCTACCAGAAAATCAATCGAAATATTCTAGATTCTGCGAGATAAAATGACGTTGCATTCACTTATGATGTCACAAGCCAATTTCTTCCTACAGTTTAAATCGATTGTAAACAAGTCTGCTGAACTGAAAATAGTCACGTAGCCAATAAGCAATTTCAGACTAACTTGGGCCCCCAAAATTGACCTGGGCCCCCCCCAATTGGGGGTTTGGGGGGCGGCTGCTACGTCTCTGGTTGCACTTAAACTGCTCTTTTCAATAAATTTTTCAGGATGAACTGGCTTCTTTAACGCTTTTTCTCATAATGAGCACAAATACATTTGATTTGTAAGCTGTGGAGTTTATGAGGGAAGGTGGGAGGAGTTTTAAAGGAAGGAGTTTTTATAAACAGACAGTAAAAATAGCAAATCATAGCAATAACCATTTGAGTTTTGATCGGATTTAGAATACTGAAAACTTTTTGGAGATGCTGTTGCGGTGACAAATTTTTCAGCCAAAATGTAAGGGCACTTACTCAAATTGCCCGAAAAATTACAAGTTGCCCGAAATTTTTACAACCAGGAGGGGCCAGTGCCCCCCCGGACCCCCCACTTCGTACGCCTATGACATGGTTTATCAGCACCTTTGACAATTAAACCAGCAAATCAGCTCCATAGCGTTTGGTTAGGCTCTTCATAAGGGCAATGACTTTGACAGAGTTTATTTCTTGCAACAGTCAGGACTGTTAATGGTAGTTTAATAATTCCCATCTGAAAGGTGCGACCACGTCAAAGCATAACAGATCATAAAACATTAGGCCCAGTCCAATTTAGACACATACAGATTCAGCAGTTTGGGGCAGAATAGGTTTGGTGCTAAACTTGCCACTCTGCGTTTTCACCGTTGACATTGAGTAGTCTTTATAGCGATTGCTAACAAATCAAGAACAACATCAGCATCTTTAAACAGAGAATATACAGTAACATGTCTTTCCAAGCATTACTTGGTCTAGAAGGGCTGAAACTGGACAACCTACATTATATCGGACTGATTTTGACTTTTCATGGCTACTAGGTACACACTTCTCTGACTACAAAATCATGATTCACATGAATCGATTGATGACGTGTTTATCAGAAAGTTTCTGATTTATAAATTTGCGCAACAAACTATGTTGCTCAAAGCATTTTTTCCAGACTAGCGGTTTGAAAAAATGATTTATCTTGTTACATGCGTTTCTGTGCTTATTCGTGAGACAAATCGGAAAAAGCGTGTGTTAACACAAACAGATTTGTTTAGTTTGTAAAACATTCCCTTTTTGTCCGATTTATACGTCGAACAAATTTTGCCATAAATAAACACAAAAACACATGCAACAAAATAAATCATTTTTTCCCGAACAGCTTCCCATACAAGTTGCTCAGCAAGAATAGTGCTGGTGATCGTGACTTGTGAGATATGTTGCGTTCATGTGGTAGTGTGTATAGTAAGCTGTAACAACTAGCAGCGTTGGAATCTCTGCAACAGATTTTGACACTACTTTTTCCGCGGATAATTTTATGAGCATATTTTCAAAGAACTTGATTGGTAACATAAAAGCAATTTCTACTTAGCGCATTAAACCTGCTTTAATATTGTTATTATGTTTGACAAATTTGAACTTCGTGGTTTAAAAAAACTACACTGACTTACAACAAATGATTAAAACTTGAACTAGCAATCGCCTAACTTTCAATTGCACATGCATATGAAATTGTTTAGGACCCTTGCTATATGTTTTAAATTAGTAATCATGTAGGCCTACAGTGAACAGAAATTCGCAACTTGTAAAACAAATGTAAAACCCCTTCCAAAGTTTTTGGGAAAAATATGACTTTACAGTCCCCTAGCGGCTTTGTTTCACTTCTTTAACACACGCAACAAGACATCAACAAGCTACAAGTTTCATTTTTAAATTGTTAATGCTGCAACTGCAACTTGTTTTACTTAAAATTTTCAAGTTTACTCTATTAGATGTTGTAAAAGATAAATATATATCATCAGGCATCTTCGAATATTAAACCGCTTTTCCACACCGCTAGTGGCCTGATTAAAAAATGTTCGTCACTTTAGCTTTAGTTTAAATCAAATCGACAAAATAACGCATCATAGGTCAAAGGTTTTCAACCGGTGGACGACAGAACAGACTCGGGAGGGCCACGACTTCAATTCTCACAATTGTGGTTCTCAGAGTGGGCAAAAACATAAGACTTCGAAAAAAGTTTTTTGCTTTCAGTTTGGTTTGAAAGTGCAAAAATTTAAAGTTTGAAAAATTCGATCTCGAAATATAAGGCTTTAATTCAAATTGAAAATGTAAGAAATCGGCAACGAACAGAAAAAGATTGAGAGCTCCTGGCCTAAATAATGAAGTGGTTACTGCTTAGCCTGAACACCAAGCCGTAAGAAGAGATCTTGGCAATTAAAGAAAATAACATAGAGGATAATGAAAAACAACCGAACCTACATCGATTCCGGAATAATGATGTTAGTGTCAATGCAGTCTGCATTCATTTGTGGAGAAACCAGAAACAATTTGGAGAGCCCTCCCTAAAAAGATGACCGCTCTACTTTTATTTTAGAAAAATTTGGCGTGATTTTATGCAATGATAGGTTGAAAATTGATTTCAACTTTGATTTAAAAATTCTGTTTATGCTAACTGTTATTCACATCAGCCAAATCATCGCTTTTTCAACCAATTGATCAATGGCGACATACTGCTAATCAAGTCGATGATATTACGGCATGATAACAGCAATTTTTATTCTGAACAGCTGTCAAAAAAATTTTACAGTACAATCATGAATTTGTCTCAAAAAAATACCAAAAAGAACTTTCAGGATTTAATATTGAACCTTGATAATTTGCTTGTCAGTGCTCTGTAATCCTTAATCTTGTGATTCTTTTTAAGCGTATATTACATCCTCCAAAAAATAGATTGTCTACATGCAGCACCCAATAGCACCTTCATAGCAATATAAGGTTTAACGGTGCATCAACAATATGCTTCGAACAGCACAAAACAAAATTAATTGCAACACGATATACTAAAATTTAATGAACTGACCACAGAGCCTGTTCTATATTTAGTGGTCAGTGTAAATTCATACTTACAGTATTTTCTCGCATCATTTCTTTTTTATCTAGAGACTCTCTTAACCATTGAAATCACTTTACTTTCCTCTTGACTATGAACAGCTCTCATTTTCATGAAAAAGCAGCCGATAATGTGACCTACATACTGCATAAAGCGGAAGCGAAATTGCAGATGTTATTTCGACAATGCAGCAGCCCTGCTCGGTCTGCATGTTACAATGAGCACTTCAGAGTGCCATGGGACACCGAATGCGGAACCAACACTTTCTTATGGATTCTACTCGATCTATAAAAAGGTGGGCAACGCTATAAATATCAGCAAAGCTTTTTTCTTGTTCCTTTACTTTTAAAAATGGGCAAAACAGTAATTAACGAAGGCTTTGCCAACATGTCAACAAGGGTAAAAAAATTCTTGTGCTGGATTGATTTCAATACTAACTATTTTCTGTTTAAGGGACCTCACGGCAATTTTGGTAAGAATTAGGGTAAGTCTATTGAATGACTTTTAGAGGTTCAGCTAACGAGCGATTACTTTTTTTGGGAATTTAGTTAAACACAAGAATTGAACAAATTCTTTCGAAAGGAGACGATTGATCGTTAAGAACTTCTTTACCCAGGCATCATTTGATCAAATAATATCCACTAAACAAGGTATTCAAATCGTCTCAACTGAGGGAAACTCATTACAAAAATACCATTCTTGCAGTTACAGCGGATAATGAGGTTACTTTTCAACGTAGTAAGAATATGCGGCTTTGATTGCATTTCCAACATGAAGGACATGCTTTTCATTTGGTTTAAATTTCTAAAATGGCTTCTGTGCTTCCTGCTCAGTCGGTTGAAGAGCTGTCGAGGGAGACTGCTGTTCAATCCCAGTATTTAGCGACCATCTTTTTGAGCCTTCCTGTCTGTAGATTTGAGCTTGGGACTTCCAGCTATCCTGGGCCTTTCCCTTCCACTTAGAAATCCATTCCCCAGGACTTGAAAATATAGAAGACGTGCGCCCTAAAGACATCATATTGAGGCATTGGTTGCCAACGTGGTTGAGTGGGTCGGAGCGTCGTTTATGACAACAACCATCGTGAATTCAAACCTCACAACGATCACGTTGTTGTGCACTTGCGAAAAACACTTTGCCGCAATTCCCTCTCCTGGGTTCCAGGCTTGTGGTAGAAATGCACTGGACCAGCAGTACCGGTATCTCCAAAGCAGGTCTGAACACAACCATGCTCAATCTACAACTGCAAAGATTTTACCGCTACTGCAAGATAAAAATATACCACATACGACATACCGACATTTTTGCACATTTCGTGACTCTCTGTCTAAAAGCGAATCGACAGTGAGTACGGTGGCAAAGAGAAACCAGGAAAACCAGCAGCCGTAACTCTACATGCGAAGTGTACCGCCACAACTCAGTTTTCCTGAAAAACTTAGCTTATGTTCGGTGTGCAAACTCTATGCTCGACCTAGTTCCCACCGTCTGAGTGGATTTCTTGAAATATGAACTTTTGAACCAGCTTACCATCAACGAGGAAGAGACATTGAAATAGGATGACTAAAATCAAAAGCTTGAAAAAACTAAATTTTATTGGGATAAGTGACCTCAGAATAAACGTTCTTTTGTCTTATTTATTTTCTCAACAAATGAGGGTAAAGAAGCCACGAAAGCCTTTACGAAAAATCTTGAAAAACTATTTTCTTTGCCGAACATAACACAAAAATTTGAGTTTATCCATTATGTAAGCTTTTTAATTTTTTTCTCTTACGCTTTACATAATGCTTAATTGTTTTGTCAAAATGCATAGTGGCGTTTAAATATTGCCTGGTTCGATTTTGCCGAAAACAGCAAAATCTTATACTCTCCTGCAGTTATCAGAAACCTAAGGTTAGGCGTGCTGGCGTCAGCTATATACGGTAATGCAGTGGTGTCGAACTGGCGACCGGCTGACCGGCCGACACGTCTCGTTCGGAGGCCCGGGTCATGCTACTTTTGTGATGTGCAAAATAGAATGATTAGGTGTTCTGGTGCTGTAAGCCATTAACCTACTGCACAAACGTTTTGAGCATCGCACCCGTGTAATTGTTTGCACAACGCACCGTAATAATCTTGCAAACTCGCAAGCATCGATTGAAAGTCAAATGCGTTTCAAGAGAAATTATTTTTGCTGAAAAATTCCATGCCGCAGCGTGAGTGTTTCGTAAATAAAAACTTCTACTGCAACCCTGCATGCTTCTACTGCCAGCCAAATGTGTGTTAAGAGAGAGAAAGGAGGAAATTTTGGCCAACAACCTGCCAGAAAAAAAGTAGGAAATTGCTTGGGTTTGCGACTTATAGCTAAGGCCCAACAAGAAGAAAGTGCATTTTGAGTAAAATACTTACTTGGATGTCTTGAAGATTTGCATCACTCGTTCGCGTTTTGTTTTCACAGCATTCTACTTCGGTTCCAACTGCTTGAATAAAATAGCGATTTAAAATTCGAATCGATTCAAGAATTAAATTAAGATGATTAGAAATTTCAAAATGCCCATCCCTAGCTGTAGTAGTGTCGATTGTATCACTATTCAAGATTTGACAAAATAGCCTGGCCCGGACAACATAGGCTACAGGTTATAAATGTGGTCATAGCAATGAATGAGTTTGACGCACCTGCTTTAATAATCGTTTGGTCATTGTTGTTACTGTTACCCGACCCCTTCCGAGGGATGGGAGCATGGCGGAGAACAAAGCCGGGCAACTTCCCAAGGCCTGGATCAGAGGTCGTAGAGAGAAAAGAAGTCGCCAAAGAGCTAGTGACGTAAAGAACTGGTAGCGCGGCAAAGCAGTATGAGATGAGAAGTGTTCTGGGTCGGATGAGCACAAGCGCTGCACAAAAGACGCTCAATTCTAGAGAGATAAGAGCTTAACAGAAGGCTGTGTTTATTAACGCGAAGACGAGATAGGACACAACGAGCGCGACAAAGAAGCACAAGTTTTTCGGTGGATACTGAGGGAACCTGGATGCTGAAGAATTTTGATGAGACAGTACACCTCCAGTCTAAGAAAAGAGAAGAATGGATACAAGGGGTAAAAAGAAAGAGACTACGAAAGACAGTCGATGGCTAGAGCAGCACACCTCGTCTGGCCAGCTCTTCAGCCGTGCCATTTTACGAGAGAAATTAGTTACCGGTTACCCATTGCAGCCTGACAGTGGAAAAAGAGAGGAGAAAGAATAGTTTCTACTAGATATGCCAAAGAGTGTGAAATTGAAGGAAAAAAAAGCATAGCAAGGATATAGCGAGAGTCTCAGAGGAGGAGAACAGAAGAGAAGTGGCAGTCTTGTTGATGCTTCAAAGACCTGCAAAAAGCTTGCAGAATGGTGTAGGCTTTAGAAGAAAAAATTGAATACATGGATGTGCCTAATAGGAATGGGTTGCCTCAGTGCCACAAAAAAAGCAGTTGGCAAGGAAGACAGAGCCTCCTCTGCCGAAAAGAAAATGAGCAGGACCATCTGTCCAAATTACAAAATCGTGAGGTGGGAGAGAGTCAAGTTGGGAAAGTGCCGCACCTTGGTGAAGAAGGAGAATCAGAGCTAGAGCATGGAGTGGAAAGAGTGAGCTGCACCCTGAAGGAAGGTAGGTTTCAAGGAAGAGAAGGAGGACAAGAGACAATCTCTATGGGAAGAAGTTGGAAAAAGCATGAGCAGGTAAATGGAGGCAAAGGCTTTCCAGGAGAATCTGGAGAATCTAGGTTTCATTCTAAGTCTGGACAAACCTGAAATGGGAAAGGAGACTGGAAAACGAACGACCCCGCATAAAGTGACAGAGCGAAATGAATTGCAGGGAAGATATGGACGTCTCTATGAGGAAACGATAAATAGAGAAAGACAACAAGCAGCGGGTAATGGCACGACTGGCTGCTCGGTAAAGGTGCTCCAATTTGGTAATTTTGGCAACGCTGAGAAATGGAAACCATTTGGGTGAGGCTAAAAAGAGAACGGACCGACAAAAAGATTTGCTGATGGTTTGCTTTACGGGCATCAACTAAAAAGAAAGAGACCTCACATTCGCTCAGATTGAGAAGAAGACATCAGACCAGCGCTCCACTCGAATCAAGACTTCTTGTGTGGCCTTGACGACAACATAGAGCGAAAGAGAAAGGAGGATCAAATGGCCAGTTCGTGAGCATAAAAAGAGCAGCTGGCGGAACAAGGTAGAAAAGCAGGAAAATCATTGATGAAAAGAGAAAAAGTACCGGACCAAGAACAGATCTTTGCAAAAGCCCTCAATGAACTCGAAAGGAGTGGCTTTTGTTGATTTTAGAAATTTACGCAAGCGCGCCTGTAAGAAAGGGAAGATTTAGTTCAACAAGTAAATCAAGGAGGTAGGCCAGCCGAAATAGGTTTATGAAAAAGAGCGGGATACCAGACAGAGTCGAAAGATTTGGAGGAGTCGATCGTGGCAAGAATTGTCCAATAGCACAGCTTGGGTTTGTTAAATCCATCAAATATATACCAAGAAAGGTAAAGAATTCGATTCGAAGTAGATTAATTAGGGAGGAAACTAATCTGGGGGAGGGGGGGAGAATGGAGTTAGACTCCAGAAAGAAAAGTAGACGCGATAGAATGATGCACCCAAAAAGCCTTGAGATGTAGGAGGTGAGAGAGATAGACCAGAAAGAAGCTGATGAGTTAAGAGGCTTTCCCATCTTGTAAATGGAAATAATAGATTAGGCTGCCAGACAGAAGGAAAGAATTGTAAAAAGCATAAAAGATTAAAGACGTGAAGAAAAAGATCCATGCCGGAACAGGACAGGTGCTTCAACAAGGGTTAGGCAATTTTGTCAGGACAAGTAGCAGTGGAAGATGAGAGGTTGGCTGCAGCTGTACAAGAAATTCAGTGGAGGTGAGCGTAGAGCAGAAAGAGAAACGAGATTCTTTGGGGTACGAGGCCCGGCGGAGCTCGGACAAGTAGCCTCTGGCTCTGCTATGCAAAGTCGTTGGCTGAGAGACAGAAAAGTGAAATATGAAGACAGGAGAATTGGCTGAGAGACAAAAAAGTTGGCACAAAGCGATTCTATCTCAGTGGGAGAGGAGCAGTTCAAACGTTAGGTGAGAGGAGGAAGAAGAAGTAGAGCCAGCAACGAAGCAAAGGATAGAATAGACGAATTTAGTAGTGAGAGGTGAGCATGTCTCCTTTTGTGCCATAGCCTTGGCTTTGGTGATGACATAAAAGGAGTGCCGAAAAGATGAGATGCTAGTCTGGCGCTTTTCATCATTTTTGTAAATGGAAGCAAAAGCTTTGCATCTTTTCCTTGCCGCTTCTTCTACTTCAGAAGACCACCAGGCTTGAGGTTGGCGTTGGACACTGCCGAGAGAAATGGAAGATTTGTCAGCGTTTACTACCCAAGAGTGAAAAGCGCAGCAGCAGAAGGAAAAGAAAAAGAAAAGTATTTCTCTGTAGAAGGGCAGTGTAAATCGATATAAGTTGCAAAGTCATCCCAACAAGCCTTCTGAAAATTAAAGGGAGAAGGACACTCATTGGGGTGGGAGAGTAGAGAAAGAGGAACGGTAAGAAAAATGCGGAGGTGATCAAAACTCAAGTTCCGAAGCACCTCCCAGGAGAAGAAAAAACAAGAGAGGAGAGCACGAAGAAGATGTCAGAAGAGCAGCGGATGCCATATGAACGGTGATGAATAGTAGGGTGTCCAGGTCATCAAGGAAAAGAGTTCAGAGACGAAAACAACTGCACCATTACTCGCGTGCGAGTCATGAAACGAAAGAGAGTCAAACAGAGAGTGAGTACAATTCGATCGCTGAGCAGAGCAACCAGGAACCAGGAAAGATGAAGAAGAGTTGAGGCTGGATTGCAGGATACAGATAAGAATGATAGGAAATAGCAAATGAAACTGAAGAAGTTTAACACTACTCGAGCGAAGACCTCCTGCACTCCACTGGAGAATCCCAAGCGAGTCAGGAAAGGAAGAGTACCCTCGGGGCGTGGAAAAAGTGCCCGAAGTGGAAGATGGTTGGAAGGAGAATGGAGGAGGGGTTTGTAACAATGCAAAAAGAGGGTAGGAGGTTTGTAAGTGAGGATAAAAGGAAGAGCTGCATTGGCAGAAGAGTGTTTGGGTGGGTTGTTGTGCACAGTGGAAGTGCACGTGCTGGAAGGCCTTGAAAAAATGACTCAGTGTTGGCAATATTCATACAACTTGCACTAAACAGCCTACTGCCCTACAATTTATACTGGTATTAGTGGTATGGTTTTACTATTTCTAAATGTCCTGTTTTCTGATTCAGCTTGCGAAAATGCTCTTTCATTGGTTCTATGAAACATGCATAAATGACTGGGAAATATCATCTCTACATAGAAAAAAAGGTGTAATTTTATGGCATAGCTTGGTTTGTTTAGCTAAGAGGTTGCTTTATTTAGCTGTATTTACATACCAGTACCTGCAACCAACAAGGATGACGCAGCTCATATTATTCTTGGTTAAAGCTTCTCGTGGTCGTTTTTGATGAGCCACCTCTTTCACTGCTTTGCTTTCATCATCACCAATGAAATTATTTTTCAGGTCTTTACTTCTTTTAACTCTTTCGATCCCGCATGCATTGTGAGAAGCATTGTGAGAAAATGTCCGCGAGGTGGCAGAGCGAAAAACTGTCATAATATGTCATAATCAATCATAATTAATCATCATAAAATACCCAAGTTTGTTTGTAAATCATTACTCATCTGTTTACTTCTACATTAAGTGTGATATATCGTTGAAATCTCTATTTCTTGAGGATTTCAAATATAATAAAAACAAAAAAAAAATTTTTTTTAAATATGCAAATTTTATGCAAATTAGCCCCCCCCTCCCCCAACAGGTGCTGAGTTGTCTTCGAAGTTAGAGTACCCTTACCTCAAAGATCACTACAGATTTTATTTTTGTACCAATTTCTTTAGAAATGGTCGCTAGATGATGCTAAGGACATAAGCTTTCAAGGTTCATTAGTCAAAACTTACCTAAAAGCCTAGGTTTTCTACAGTTTGCTACTTTCTGAGGCCCATGACCTTTTTGTTAACCGGTACTAACCGGTACCAAATTTTCTTAGTCAAATGTAGTATATAAAATAAGATCAGTTATTATCTGCTACAGGTTAGCCTAAACCATGTAACATTAAGTATTTTTGAACAGGAAATTTCTTCAAGATTCAGAAAATATCAAGTTTAAATAGAATATGCTGTCACTAACAATGAAACAGCAACTTATTTACACCCTTCTCATGTGTTGAGAAACAAGGGGGATACAGCAAACTTTGATTTAGAGAAGCCAAACTTCTGCTAGCTGTTAAACTTGTATTTCAGCTTTTGTTTCCTTGGAAACTTGATGCGAAATGACGACTTTAGTGGTGAAACATTTGCAATTTATTTTATCTTTTTAAAGGGTGTAGTTTTTCTAAAAATTGTAATTTAGTGAAGATAAGTCAAAACATTTTTGGCGGTTTTGAACTAACATGATGTACAGTATCCATTTTTGATCAGTAAATATCATATATTGCTTAGCCTAAACTATTTAAAGTTATATATTGCTGAAAAGCAAATTTTCTAAGATTTTAAATGAGACCCGTATTTAGCAACATATGATATTTTTTACGCACTAAATTTACTTTTCTTACTTACCCTACAAATTTGTTTGGGGGGGGGTTTGAGACCCCTAAAAAATTTGAAAATTTGAATAGGCAAATTTTATCATTATTGCTAAACATTTTGTCAAATGATGCCCCAAAAGAGTAGTTTTCAGACTGTGTCAATGATAAAGGGTTTGGTTTTGTGGTAAACCAGGTATCTTGATTTGAATTCAAGGTAGTTGGCTCTTGCACGTGTCTGCTGAGAATTTTGCAATTTTTGTCGTCTGCAACTGAGTTCTTGGTCCTTTTAACTCTTTTTCGGTATGAAAATCCAAGAATTAAGGCACAAACTATACATCTTCCGATGTGTGAGGAAATAAGCGTGATCTTTTGAAAATTTTATAAAAATCAGATGAGAAATAAAGTCAGAAATCGATTTTTTAGTAAACTTTTTGAAAAAATTTTGTAACTCATTTTGAAAAAATTTGAGGGAAACTCTTGCCGGTAATATTACCGTCGCGGGATCGAAAGAGTTGTCGGCATTCTTTTAAAAATACAGAAATGTGTAATTTGTCCATTAAGACAAACGTTACAAAGGTTTTATACACAAGTGTTCATTGGTCGGAGATACATAAATTTTTACGGTAAAGCCTAAATTTGAAGTAACACAGCATATTCCAATTTTAGTTTTAGTTGACTATGTACCATCAGTATACTGACTACGATAAGAATTGCAATTGATTACACCGGTCAACAAAAAAAAATTCCTTTTTGAATGTACATCTTTTTTGAAAGAGCTGCTACGCAATTCTTAGTTTGAATTGACGCATTTTCCGTTCAAATAGAGGCTGACTTTTTTTGGAGACCATCATTTTAAAAACCCTGTGCTATGACATTGCAAGATTTTAGGCTATTGCAAGCTGTTGTATTGTGCACAGCTATTGCAAGATTTTGATCACTGGCCTTCGGTTAACTCTTGAATGGTCAATGCGGCCCTCCGGCTAAAAAGTTTTGGCTGTCCCGGCTCTAGTGGTTACTCAAACGACAAATAGCTCTTGGAAAAAATGTTTACAGTTAGCTTCTTTTTATCAAATTTTAAAATCCAACCTACAATATTTTAATAATAGGGAAGAACATTTGCAAATACAACAGCTAACAGTGCATTTTGTTTTAATGCTATTGAGCATGAATAAATGAATCTAGAGACTCCCAACTAACAATGCATCAGCCTCCCTCAGCAGGGAAAAATGTCATAAAACCAGCTTTCTTTTCTTTCTTACTTTCTTTCTTGATAACTTGGTTACTACTGGGCTTTCTACTAATTAATGGCTGATAGAATTGGTGCCATTCAACTTAAAAACTTAATTTATACCGTTTCTATGCTTCAAATTTCTTTGCAATTGCAGCTATGGTCACGAGAACAAAGAAATCTAAACGTCATAAAAAAGATTTTGGTTTCAGATTCGGAATCAGCTTTTAGAAGTTACCCTAAAACAGATACTTTTAGTTCATATTCAATATTATTGTTGACCAATGTTATTATTGCCTTTTTCTTTTCTGCAATAATTTTCGTACACATGTAAAAATTATCAACACGCAACAAAATAATTCATTCAATTTAGCGTAAAAATGCAATGCAGCATGTAATGTGAAATTTCATTGTCTGGAATCAATGCTTAATCTAAACACATAACAGAAAAAATTCCTAATTTTGTTTTGACCGGAGAGCAGAGACGTAGCAGCCGCCCCCCAAACCCCCCAATTGGGGGGGCCCAGGCCAACTTTGGGGGCCCAAGTTAGTCTGAAATTGCTTTTTGGCTACGTGACTATTTTCAGTTCAGCAGACTTGTTTACAACCGATTTAAACTGTAGGAAGAAATTGGCTTGTGACATCATAAGTAAATGCAACGTCATTTTATCTCGCAGAATCTAGAATATTTCGATTGATTTTCTGGTAGAATCTTGAATATTCGATTGACGTAACAATGCCGTTGTTACGCAACAATCATAGAATGGTCTGGAATTCTGTTTGGCTATAAATACCGGGACAATATATATACACTGCAGAGTGCAGATAAAGTATTTTATTGACATTGTATAGAATGAAACGTTCAAAAAGTGGTGCTCAAAAGAGAAAAGAAGCAGCCACTGCTCGAGATGCTGTAGCGAAATTGCCCAAGATGACAGATTTTTTCAAGATTACTGAGCAGAGTAGACCTGGCACTAGTACCGAGAGGGATGAAGAAAACTATAGTGTACAAGAAAAAGAAGACTATGACGATCAGCATCAAAGTGATTGTGAATTTCCAGAAAATGTAAGTTGTGATTTACCTGCCAATACGCAACCTTCAATATCAAAAATAACTGAATCTCAATTTACCCCTATCCCTGATGACCCATGTAAATGGCCTGAAAGTATTTCTGATGCTCAACGATGTGATATAGTAAAGCGTGGACCACATCAACTAATAATGAATTTTCCATATAATAACACAACTCCAAGGCGACGTTTTTCCTCCAACCATTATAAACGTGTGTTACCTAATGGTGAAAGTGTTTCACGGTCGTGGCTAGTTTATTCTGGGGAATCAGATCAAGTTTTTTGCTTTTGTTGTAAGCTATTTGGAAAAACACTAAGCCCCTTTTGTAGTGGTATAAAAACATGGGAGGGTTTTTGGAAAAAACTGAAAGACCATGAAAACGGCATTTCCCACCAAGAATGCTGCAGTCAATGGATGTTGCTAGCTGAAGGGATAAGAAATTCATCCACTATCGACAAACGCGAGATGTACTTTCAGTATGCCACCGGCATTTGTTATTCATTGTCTATTGTGTTTATATGGCTAACATGAAAGGAAAACATTCTGGGGTCCAAGCAAGAATGCTAGACATCAATCCCAAAGCTGTTTACGTGCCCTGTGCAAACCATACCCTTAACTTAGTTGTTGTTGACAGTGCTAATTGATCGACGGAAGCATTGACATTTTTTGGAGTACTTACAAGGTTGTATGTGCTGTTTTCTTCCTCTGCTCAGCGTTGGGAAATTTTGAAGAAACATGTGGAGCTGTCCATAAAGTCACAATCTGATACTCGTTGGGAAAGCAGAATTAAATGCATCAAACCTCTTCGATACAATTTAAAAGAGGTGTTGCTGGCACTCAAAGACTTGGAAGCCATTTCCATAGAAAGAAAAGATGGAAGAGCTGCCTCAGAAACAAAATCGTTGATAGCTCATTTATCAAAATGGAGTTTTCTTTTGTCGGTGTTTATTTGGTATGATATCCTATTCCAAATCAATAAAGCAAGCAAGATTCTTCAATCGTATGGAGTCTCCCTTCATACAATGGAAACGGAAATCCAGGCAACTGAAAAGTTTTTGCAAAACTATCGCACAACGGGTTATGACAGTGCCGCAACATCTGCTGTTGAAATAGCACAGGAATTGGATATTGATCCTTCTTTTCCTCCGTCAAGAAGTGGAAAGAAAAGAAGATTGTTTGATTACCAAGGTGAAGAGGAACAACGAGCTACTCCTGAACTGAAATTTAAAAGCAACTTTTTCTATCCATTAGTAGACCAGGCTATTATGTCAATAAAGGAGCGCTTTAATTTGTTACGTGAGGTTTCTTCCGCCTTTTCGTTTTTGTACACACGAGACAAACTTTTGCTTGTGCAACAAGAAAATGCTCTTCTTACTTGCTGTAAAGAGTTCCAAAAAAAGTTCGGTGACATTGATTCTGATGAAATGAGCGCTGAGCTACAGCGGTTTGTTTTAATTTTACAAAAAAAAACGCAATCTCAATACGGCTCAAGACTTTCTGAACTATCTTCTAAAGACTCATTTATTTGAATTGTATCCGAATGTGTACATCGCACTTCGAATCTTACTAACTTGCCCCGTGACTGTTGCCAGCGCTGAAAGAAGCTTCAGCAAATTGAAACTGATCAAAACTTTTAATAGAACGTCTATGACAGACAGTAGACTATCTTCATTAGCCATGTTGTCAATCGAAAATGACTGCGCCCGATCTCTTGATTATGACAATGTCATAACAGCATTTGCGAACAAATGGTTTTTTTATTTGCCATATTTATCCTCCATTCACGAGAAAGCGAATTGTATCGCTATACTTTGGACGGGAAGTCCGCACTCGCTTGGGAGTTGCCTTTTTCGAGGTTTATGGGCCACCTGTCTTCCACATAAAGGTGGGGCGTCCCGTTAAGTGCCTTGCCCAAGGACACAACAAGCGAACTTGCCGGCTTGTTCTCCACAACCTTCCCTAAATGCCGAGCGCCAAGCAGGAAAGCTACGGATGCCATTTTTTAAAGTCTTTTGGTATGACCCGACAAGGGGATTGAACCCTTGGTCTACCGACTGCGAAGCGGACGCTCTAACCACTACGCCATCGCGTCGGTTCTAGACTATTTAAATGATACTGTGTTTTTATAACTTTTTCATGTTTTTCAGTGTCATTGCTTTCGTTTCGCAGTGTCTGCATAAATGTCCTACTGAACTCTGGCATCGGTGCCGAATTTTTTATGACTTGCACCTTCGGTATCGGCATGCTTTATTCTGACATTAGCCTGTTTACTTATGTACAAATTGTGGTGTATTTTCTTAATGCAGCTTTTCAATTTTACACCTCTAAAGTGATATGACCTGTGCGCAGGGGCTCTTGCGCTTACTTTGGGGGGGGCCCGAAGTTCGAGTGCTACGGGACTGCCGGAGAGATATAGAGCTTTGTCTCATTGGTACCACTAATTCATTCATTGGTCCCACGTCTCCCCTACTCAATCTCATTACGTATTCTACGCATCGATGTGAACCGGAAAGAACTCAATAGCTAATCGCGAATCAAGTTTAGAAGAAAAAGTAATGAATGCAATAAGGTACATCACGGAGGGCAAAAATGTCCCACTGACAACTTTTTCACAAGTTTGTCCCTTGCAAGCAAATTGAGGAAACGAAACGTGACTTCGCTAGGTACAGCAAAATTGCATTGACAAGAAATATTTTTTACTGTGACGTCATCATAATCGAAAGCTTCGCACCAGCAAATTTCTGTTTACTGCTGTTGACAGAACTTCCATTCAATTACTGTCATACAAAGCAAAAAAACAAATCAGCGCTGGTAATATCTTAAGCACGATGGTTAGGTTCAATCCTACCAAAAAATTTTTACTAACCAATTCCTACTAAAAAATCCGAAGTTATTCTCCACCACAACCAAACTAAGAGCGATGTAGATGTTGTGGATGGAATAATTTAAAATATCTCCGTAAAAAGCAAGTCTAAGTGATGGCATGTTGTGGGTTTTTACAAGGTGTTCGATGTGACACATTACAATTCATTTGTTGTGTTTTCGGAAGTCTTTCCTGAGTATGATAGCAACAAAGGACTTAAAAAGGGCTTTTTTTGATCGACTTAGGGACTAAAAGCTCTCTGCCAGCTTTACATAGAAGCTGGACAAAGGTTGCCATCACCGATTGACGACAACCACCATAAAGACACGGTTGTAAGAAAAAAAAGCGATGAAGGATTTGCCCAAAAATGGTGTGAACAGTAAAACTGTTTACTGTTTCATGAGCTGCAAACGTCCGTTATGCTTGAAACACTGCCAATTTATTAAAACAAACCAATCGGAAAATTATAATTGTCAACATTGCATGGTTGCACTTAAACTGCTCTTTTCAATAAATTTTTCAGGATGAACTGGCTTCTTTAACGCTTTTTCTCATAATGAGCACAGATACATTTGATTTGTAAGCTGTGGAGTTTATGAGGGAAGGTGGGAGGAAGTTTTAAAGGAAGGAGTCTTTATAAACAGACAGTAAAAATAGCAAATCAGAGCAATAACCATTTGAGTTTTGATGGGATTTAGAATACTGAAAACTTTCAAGTGCTTTGCGGGCTTCAACTACAGCCATGAACCACCTATCCTAAAAGTTATCCAGTTTTCGCCGTTCTTGTCCAAGCAATGCAAGTAACCGGGACGTAGTGATGTGGGAATGGCGTTCCCACACAAAAAAGCTTGGAATAAATTTTTGTTCTGAGATATTTTATTAATGGTCTTGTTTGTGTTTTTGGAAGAAATTTGCGTTTGGAAAAATTTGATCTCGGAAAGAGATTTCTAATGTCTTTTGATTAGAATTTGTATTTGAAAAAATTTGATCTTCAAAAAAAGGTCTTTGCGAAAAGTTTCAGTCAGTTTTTTCACTAACAGACTTATTCTATTAAAAATTACGCTTTTCCACACTTTTTGTTGGCACTACACCGCTGGTTAGAAAGGACATGTTATATTCACTCTTTGGAGCTGTTGAGGTTGTACATGGTTTATCAGCACCTTTGACAATTAAACCAGCAAATCAGCTACATAGCGTTTGGTTAGGCTCTTCATAAGGGCAATGACTTCGACAGAGTTTATTTCTTGCAACAGTCAGGACTGTTAATGGTAGTTTAATAATTCCCATCTGAAAGGTACGACCACGTCAAAGCATAACAGATCATAAAACATTAGGCCCAGTCCAATTTAGACACATACAGATTCAACAGTTTGGGGCAGAATAGGTTTGGTGCTAAACTTGCCACTCTGCGTTTTCACCGTTGACATTGAGTAGTCTTTATAGCGATTGCTAACAAATCAAGAACGACATCAGCATCTTTAAACAGAGAATATACAGTAACATGTCTTTCCAAGCATTACTTGGTCTAGAAGGGCTGAAACTGGACAACCTACATTATGTCGGACTGATTTTGACTTTTCATGGCTACTAGGTACAAACTTCTCTGACTGCAAAATCATGATTCACATGAATCGATTGATGACGTGTATATCAGAAAGTTTCTGATTTATAGATTTGCGCAACAAACTATGTTGCTCAAAGCATTTTTTCCAGACTAGCGGTTTGAAAAAATGATTTATCTTGTTACATGCGTTTCTGTGCTTATTCGTGAGACAAATCGGAAAAAGCGTGTGTTACACAAACAGATTTGTTTAGTTTGTAAAACATTCCCTTTTTGTCCGATTTATACGTCGAACAAATTTTGCCATAAATAAACACAAAAACACATGCAACAAAATAAATCATTTTTTCCGAACAGCTTCCCATACAAGTTGCTCAGCAGGAATAGTGCTGGTGATCGTGAGGTCAATGTGTGTATGTGACTTGTGAGATATGTTGCATTCATGTGGTAGTGTGTATAGTAAGCTGTAACAACTAGCAGCGTTGGAATCTCTGCAACAGATTTTGACACAACTTTTTCCGCGGATAATTTTATGAGCATATTTTCAAAGAACTTGATTGGTAACATAAAAGCAATTTCTACTTAGCGCATTAAACCTGCTTTAATATTGTTATTATGTTTGACAAATTTGAACTTCATGGTTTAAAAAAACTACACTGATTTACAACAAATGATTAAAACTTGAACTAGCAATCGCCTAACTTTCAATTGCACGTGCATATGAAATTGTTTAGGACCCTTGCTATATGTTTTAAATTAGTAATCATGTAGGCCTACAGTGAACAAAAATTCGCAACTTGTAAAACAAATATAAAACCCCTTCCAAAGTTTTTGGGAAAAATATGATTTTACAGTCCCCTAGCGGCTTTGTTTCACTTCTTTAACACACGCAACAAGACATCAACAAGCTACAAGTTTCATTTTTAAATTGTTAATGCTGCAACTGCAACTTGTTTTACTTAAAATTTTCAAGTTTACTCTATTAGATGTTGTAAAAGATAAATATATATCGTCAGGCATCTTCGAATATTAAACCGCTTTTCCACACCGCTAGTGGCCTGATTAAAAAAATGTTCGTCACTTTAGCTTTAGTTTAAATCAAATCGACAAAATAACACATCATAGGTCAAAGGTTTTCAACCGGTGGACGACAGAACACATTCGGGAGGGCCACGACTTCAATTCTCACAATTGTGGTTCTCAGAGTGGGCAAAAACATAAGACTTCGAAAAAAGTTTTTTGCTTTCAGTTTGGCTTGAAAGTGCAAAAATTTAAAGTTTGAAAAATTCGATCTCGAAAAATAAGGCTTTAATTCAAATTGAAAATGTAAGAAATCGGCAACGAACAGAAAAAGATTGAGAGCTCCTGGCCTAAATAATGAAGTGGTTACTGCTTAGCCTGAACACCAAACCGTAAGAAGAGATCTTGGCAATTAAGTAAAATAGCATAGAGGATAATGAAAAACAACCGAACCTACATCGATTCCGGAATAATGATGTTAGTGTCAATGCAGTCTGCATTCATTTGTGGAGAAACCAGAAACAATTCGGAGAGCCCTCCCTAAAAAGATGACCGCTCTACTTTTATTTTAGAAAAATTTGGCGTGATTTTATGCAATGATAGGTTGAAAATTGATTTCAACTTTGATTTAAAAATTCTGTTTATGCTAACTGTTATTCACATCAGCCAAATCATCGCTTTTTCAACCAATTGATCAATGGCGACATACTGCTAATCAAGTCGATGATATTACAGCATGATAACAGCAATTTTTATTCTGAACAGCTGTCAAAAAAATTTTACAGTACAATCATGAATTTGTCTCAAAAAAATACCAAAAAGAACTTTCAGGATTTAATATTGAACCTTGATAAACTTGCTTGTCAGTGCTCTGTAATCCTTAATCTTGTGATTCTTTTTAAGCGTATATTACATCCTCCAAAAAATAGATTGTCTACATGCAGCACCCAATAGCACCTTCATAGCAATATAAGGTTTAACGGTGCATCAACAATATGCTTCGAACAGCACAAAACAAAATTAATTGCAACACGTTATACTAAAATTTAATGAGCTGACCACAGAGCCTGCTCTATATTTAGTGGTCAGGGTAAATTCATACTTACAGTATTTTCTCGCATCATTTCTTTTTTATTTAGAGACTCTCTTGACCATTGAAATCACCTTACTTTCCTCTTGACTATGAACAGCTCTCATTTTCATGAAAAAGCAGCCGATAATGTGACCTACATACTGCATAAAGCGGAAGCGAAATTGCAGATGTTATTTCGACAATGCAGCAGCCCTGCTCGGTCTGCATGTTACAATGAGCACTTCAGAGTGCCATGGGACACCGAATGGGGAACCAACACTTTCTTATGGATTCTACTCGATCTATAAAAAGGTGGGCAACGCTATAAATATCAGCAAAGCTTTTTTCTTGTTCCTTTACTTTTAAAAATGGGCAAAACAGTAATTAACGAAGGCTTTGCCAACATGTCAACAAGGGTAAAAAAATTCTTGTGCTGGATTGGTTTCAATACTAACTATTTTCTGTTTAAGGGACCTCACGGCAATTTTGGTAAGAATTAGGGTAAGTCTATTGAATGACTTTTAGAGGTTCAGCTAACGAGCGATTACTTTTTTTGGGAATTCAGTTAAACACAAGAATTGGACAAATTCTTTCGAAAGGAGACGATTGATCGTTAAGAACTTCTTTACCCAGGCATCATTTGATCAAATAATATCCACTAAACAAGGTATTCAAATCGTCTCAACTGAGGGAAACTCATTACAAAAATACCATTCTTGCAGTTACAGCGGATAATGAGGTTACTTTTCAACGGAGTAGGAATATGCGGCTTTGATTGCATTTCCAACATGAAGGACATGCTTTTCATTTGGTTTAAATTTCTAAAATGGCTTCTGTGCTTCCTGCTCAGTCGGTTGAAGAGCTGTCGAGGGAGACTGCTGTTCAATCCCAGTCTTTAGCAACCATCTTTTTGAGCCTTCCTGTCTGTAGATTTGAGCTTGGGACTTCCAGCTATCCTGGGCCTTTCCCTTCCACTTAGAAATCCATTCCCCAGGACTTGAAAATATAGAAGACGTGCGCCCTAAAGACATCATATTGAGGCATTGGCTGACAACGTGGTTGAGTGGGTCGGAGCGTCGTTTATGGCAACAACCATCGTAAATTCAAACCTCACAACGATCACGTTGTTGTGCACTTGCGAAAAACACTTTGCCGCAATTCCCTCTCCTGGGTTCCAGGCTTGTGATAGAAATGCATTGGACCAGCAGTACTGGTATCTCCAAAGCAGGTCTGAACACAACCATGCTCAATCTACGACTGCAAAGATTTTACCGCTACTGCAAGATAAAAACATACCACATACGACATACCGACATGGTTGCACATTTCGTGACTCTCTGTCTAAAAGCGAATCGACAGTGAGTACGGTGGCAAAGAGAAACCAGGAAAACCAGCAGCCGTAACTCTACATGCGAAGTGTACCGCCACAACTCAGTTTTCCTGAAAAACTTAGCTTATGTTCGGTGTGCAAACTCTATGCTCGACCTAGTTGCCACCGTCTGAGTGGATTTCTTGAAATATGAACTTTTGAACCAGCTTACCATCAACGAGGAAGAGACATTGAAATAGGATGACTAAAACCAAAAGCTTGGAAAAACTAAATTTTATTGGGATAAGTGACCTCAGAATAAACGTTCTTTTGTCTTATTTATTTTCTCAACAAATGAGGGTAAAGAAGCCACGAAAGCCTTTACGAAAAATCTTGAAAAACTATTTTCTTTGCCGAACATAACACAAAAATTTGAGTTTATCCATTATGTAAGCTTTTTAATTTTTTTCTCTTACGCTTTACATAATGCTTAATTGTTTTGTCAAAATGCATAGTGGCGTTTAAATATTGCCTGGTTCGATTTTGCCGAAAACAGCAAAATCTTATACTCTCCTGCAGTTATCAGAAACCTAAGGTTAGGCGTGCTGGCGTCAGCTATATACGGTAATGCAGTGGTGTCGAACTGGCGACCGGCTGACCGGCCGACACGTCTCGTTCGGAGGCCCGGGTCATGCTACTTTTGTGATGTGCAAAATAGAATGATTAGGTGTTCTGGTGCTGTAAGCCATTAACCTACTGCACAAACGTTTTGAGCATCGCACCCGTGTAATTGTTTGCACAACGCACCGTAATTATCTTGCAAACTCGCAAGCATCGATTGAAAGTCAAATGCGTTTCAAGAGAAATTATTTTTGCTGAAAAATTCCATGCCGCAGCGTGAGTGTTTCATAAATAAAAACTTCTACTGCAACCCTGCATGCTTCTACTGCCAGCCAAATGTGTGTTAAGAGAGAGAAAGGAGAAAATTTTGGCCAACAACCTGCCAGAAAAAAAGTAGGAAATTGCTTGGGTTTGCGACTTATAGCTAAGGCCCAACAAGAAGAAAGTGCATTTTGAGTAAAATACTTACTTGGATGTCTTGAAGATTTGCATCACTCGTTCGCGTTTTGTTTTCACAGCATTCTACTTCGGTTCCAACTGCTTGAATAAAATAGCGATTTAAAATTCGAATCGATTCAAGAATTAAATTAAGATGATTAGAAATTTCAAAATGCCCATCCCTAGCTGTAGTAGTGTCGATTGTATCATTATTCAAGATTTGACAAAATAGCCTGGCCCGCACAACATAGGCTACAGGTTATAAATGTGGTCATAGCACTGAATGAGTTTGACGCACCTGCTGTAATAATTTATCGCAGGCTTTTTTGAGAAAAATAAGATTAAAACTAATGCTAACCAGAGGGCACAAATATAGTTACAAAAGGGGAGCGCAAACGCGATTTTATCATTCAATGATCGTGCGCGTAGACATAACCAGTTGATGAAAACCACAAAGGCTATGCCTCTTCCCATCCCCAACTGCTTTTTGAAGCTAACAACCAAAGAAGATTAAAATCAGGAGTGGTACATTGAATGTAGATGCAATGAGCTGTAAAGGAAGAGAAATAATCGACAGGATGGAAAGAAGAAAGATAGGAACGCTCTGCGTCCAGGAAACTAAGTGAAGAGGCGGACAGACAAAAGAACTAGAGAATGGTACAAACTGTATTACCAAGGAGGCAGTAGTAAGAGAAACGGAGTGGGAATCGTCCTGAACGAAGAAGTTAAATCAAAATATAGGTGGTACGGAGAAAATCAGACAGAGTTATTCATGTAAAGACCTTCATAATGGGACAAATAGTTAATATCATCAACATATATGCACCGCAAACCGGATGCAATACAGAAGAAAAGCATGAGTTCTGAAAGGCATTTGGTAAAACCATGATCCTTATACCACGAAAAGAAATCATTTGGATTGGTGGAGATCTAAACGGACTCATTGGAACAATAACTAACAGAATGGAAATGGCGGAAATCGGAAAATTTGGAGTGGAATCAAGAAACAAAAATGGACAACGGATTGTAGATATTTTCCTGAGTACAGTAAGAGTAGCACTAAATATCACATTTACAAAAGAAGAAAACAGGAGGGTCACCTGCAAAAGTGGAGGAGATGGTCCCAGGTGTACTTTATACTATGTCAAAGAAGAAATCAAAAATGGGCAAAAGATTGCAAAATGCCACCTGAAGAAACAGTAACCACTCAACATCGACCAGTTCTGGCGGACTTTTGGTTGGTGGGAAGAAGAGAAATGAAAAACAAAGAGAAGAGGAAGATTAAGTGTGAAACTTGGAAAAGGGAGAAATGAAAAATGATTTCAAAAAGAAAGTTCTACAAGAATTGGACACCGTAAAATGGGAAGTAGTAGCCAAGAAAATGCGGTTGGTTGCTGAGAAAGTTCTGGGGAGAGCAAATGAAAAAACAAAGAAGAAAGAAACTTGGTGATGGAATCTGGAAGTACAGGAAGCAATGAAGGAGAAGAAGATCCACAATCGATTACAAGAAAGGATGAATACAAGAAAGCGAAGAAGAAGGCAAAAGTGGAGGTGGCAAAGGCAAAGAATCGGGCTTTCAAATACGAGCGTATATGAGAAACTGCAAATTCAGGAAGGACAAAAAATGGCCTTTTGCATTGCAAAACAAAACTGCTAGGAGAGTCAGGATGTGTACCAAGCAAAGTACATTAAGGATAAGATGGGAGTTTGTATGAAGAGAATAACATAAAGCAAAGATAGAAAACTTACTTGGAAAAATTGATGAATGAGGAAAATAAAAGAGAAGATGACTAAAGCAAACAGAAAGAAGATGAAAAGAATTACCAAACAGGATGATATGAAGGCTTAGAAAAATGAAGAACAATAAAGCAGCCGGCTCAGATGAAATACTCGTTGCACTATGGAAAGCTTCGGTTCTAAAGGAATAAACATTTTAGTGAAACTACTAAATTCCATTTTAGAGACTGAAACAATTCAAGAAGAGTGTGGAGATTCAGTACATTGATTCCAATCTTCAAAAATAAAGGGGATATACAAGAAAGTAGCAACTACAGATGAATTAAATTAATGTCACACGCTATGAAACTATGGAAAAGAGTGACGGAAAGACGGATAAGAGAAGAAGTGATGCACAGTGATTTGGATTTATGCCTGGTCGGAGCACTACAGACGCCGATTTTGCTCTACGTCAACTGATCGAAAAGTACAGAGGAGGACAGAAAAATATACATTGCTTGTAGGCATACGATCAAGTACCAAGACAGGAACTATGGAACTGCCTACGAAAAAAGAAGTACAAGAAAAATGTGTTTATAATTCAGGATATGTACTTACGAAGTAGAACAGCAGTGATATGTAATGAGGAGAAAGCTGAGTCTTTCCTAGTTGAAGTGAAAGTTCATCAAAGCTTGGCACTGAACCCCTACCTGTTTGATCTGTTGATGGATTATCTGACCGATAACGTTCAAAGAAGCGCTCCATGGAATATGATGTTTGCTGATAACAGAGCGTTTTGAGCTGAAAATGTGAAGGATGTAGAATCTCAACTAGAAAAATGGAGACTATCAATGGAAGATTATACAATGCGTATCAGCAGAACCAAAACGGAGTACAGTAGACGCCGCTTAGTATGACCACCTTGGGACCAGACCATTTTGGTCATAATATCCGAATGGTCATAAAAACCGAAGCCGCCATAACCGCACTTGAATCGACGCGGTAAGCCGCAAGAAGTCCAAATACGGTCAAATTCATCGTTTAACCGAAGTAACAGTGTGACGTTGGCAGTAAAACAAAGTACGGTACTGCAACAGCACAAGTGACGGTAAAACTAAGTACAGTATGTAACAATATGTTGAAAAGGCGAAGTTATAAGTGCGTGGTGGGAAAAAGAACTGTATTGAAATAAGAGAGATGGAGAAAATGTTGGTCATATCATCCGAAATTTGGTCATATTAAACGGAGGATTTTGAATGGAGAAATTCCGGACAGTACCAAATTGGCCGTAACAAGCGGCTGGTCATATTATCCACGGTCATAATAAGCGGCGCCTACTGTATATGATTATAAGAGCACAGGACGATAGAGAGGAACTGGCTGGAGTGGAGATTTAAAAGGTAAAGGCTTTCAAATACTTGGGCTCTGTTGTTCAAAATGATGGGCACGGTGTGGTGAAAGTTAAAAAAAAGTTGGAAAAAACTTACTGGTACAATTTGCGACAAGAAAATAGAAGCAAAACTCAAAGGAAAGCTGTACAAATCTTTAGTTAGACTGGCTGTATTGTAAGGTATGGAAACTATGCCTCTGACCAAAGTATTAGAAGGAAAAATTAATACAGCAGAAATGAGAACGTTGCGATTCATAAAAGGTATGACAAGACGGAACGAATTCGGAATAAAAAAATTCAAAAGAGTTTGGAATTAAGCATCTGTCAAAGAAATGCAGGGAAATACGATTGCAATGATTTGGCGATATGACAAGAAGGAGCGAAGATTATGTTGGAAACAATGTCACGAAGATGGTTGTGGGAAGGAGAAAAAATGTAGATCAAAGAAACAGTGAGGGGATGCGGTAAAAGAAGATAAAAAAAGAACTTGGAATAGTAAAAAAAGATATAATGGATAGAACTAGTAGGAAATATAGAATTTGTACCAACTGCGACCCCAACTGAAAACGGGAAAGCAATAAGAAGAAGATATTATGCACTTTTTGAGTGAGTAACACCAGTCTTGAATTCAGGAAGAGATTGGATCCAATGGCGTGTCCAGAAAAAAGGATCGGCGGAAAGATTTTTCTGTAGTATTTTGATATTCTAAAACAGAGAACTCTATTAAAAATACAGCTTTGAAAGCAGTTGATAATTGATTTTGTTTGTATCAGTTAAGTAGTTCCATTCTTTGATGATAAATTTACAGAAAGTCAATAAAATCCAAAATTTGAGGGCAGCTGAAAAGAAAATACAGTAATACTCTGCGGGAAGTCGCACCGAAGGCAGAGAAACAGATCTGCTATTTATCTTGAAAACAGCTTAACACTGGGATTGGATGCGAGACATTTGGCGGGAAGCCTAACCTCTTTGCCACCGCATAGCTATATTAACCACGCCGTGACCAGGACGCAAAGGCGTATCCAGAAACTTGAGCACGCATTAAAATTATCAATAGGAGCGCAACTAAACGTAAAGTATGCCAAAGACTATGTTATTTTTGCCGTCAAAAAACGACTAGTAGTTTGTCTCCGTTCTTCTACTTTGGCTTAGTGCCTAGTAGCGTATTTAGAGAGGGACAAAGGAAGATGGCTCCCCAAACGGTTTGACAATGGTGAAAAATGTGAAAAGATAAAGGCCTTTATGTCTGTTTATAAAACTGAAATCGGTAAAAAATGTCTTTACGTCTGTTTGAGACCGAATTGAGCGAAATTCTCGGTTTCAAAAAATTGCTCAAAAAACATGTTTTTGACGCCATTAATGCCTTGGCTTCCAACCAAAATTATTTTAATTATATCAGGGTTTACGCCTTCCATATTTTTTGAAAGGAACGGAAAAAAGTATGTGGAACAATTGGCTGCTTTTGAGTACGACCAGTCTTGGCAGACCAGGCACTCACACGTAGCCAGGAAACAAAAGGCATGCTTAAGTTCTATGCCAAACTTTTTTAACTCAATGCCCATTTATT
Organism: Trididemnum clinides; assembly: GCA_963675345.1. Classification (NCBI taxonomy): domain Eukaryota; kingdom Metazoa; phylum Chordata; class Ascidiacea; order Aplousobranchia; family Didemnidae; genus Trididemnum; species Trididemnum clinides. Next base: position 27,745,467 of record OY776305.1, on the reverse strand, counting down.
GCAATTGGATATTTTTCGGAAATTAGTCATCAATTTAAAACAACTTTTTATTACTGTTCTCGCATCTGTTCAGTAAAGCCAAGCCACCGGCTAAATTGAAGTTTTTTACTGTGATGCTGCTAAATGGTGCAAGGACATTGGGGGCTGGCCCGGATCTGGCACAAATTATTTTGATATCAGGAAGACGACCTGTTCCTTTTTTTAACAATCACCCATATTTTTGCCAAAATATATTGTTTTTTTTTGGGGGGGGGGGGGAGGAAATGAGAGTGAAGTCAACATTTTTTTTAAATCTTGAATTTTTCGCACCTTTTCGAAAATCCTGGCCTTTAAATAACTTTAGGCTCCGTAAAAATTATAGGCTGGGGTTGTCGCTATCCTCTGAACTTTCTTACCAAACGGGAACCCTACGGGTGACACCGGCGCTACCAGTTAACTGCTAGCATTTACTTCAAACCTTGCTGAAAGCCGGTGATAGCTTTCACGGTGGTGAGTCATAAATTACCTAGCTAATGTCGAAGAAGGTCATACATTCATAACACGTGAAGAACTACATTGTTAGCCTTATATCAAGCTGCTTGTCAACTATTCCATTTTGTGTTGTAAGTGTTGAAAGTATTCTCGAGGGCTGGGTCCACCAATTCACTTGACAGTTTGCTGGCTTTTTATAATGGCATGCGTGGAATGTCACTTTTCTAAACGCTCGGTCATATTCACTGCTTTGCACAAGGACAGGTGAGCAAGATCACCAGTGGAGCGGAACTTAAACTGAAGGAAAAAATAACAAACTGACACCAACACAGCATGTGCACCTATTATGAGAGTGATTCGATTTTATAAATTGATTTTGTTTCAATAATATTTTCGGTTTGTCTTTGGCAAACAAAAAAGTGTTATAGTAACAAACAGTTAGCGATGTTAGGCAAATTCTGAAAACTATTGGGATGTAGGCAAGATATGGCCTAGTAAGCCTAGTTTAAAAGGAGTTTTTGAAAGTCTTGTTTAGATTTGTAGAAATCGATGTGTTAAAGGCAGATTTTTATTAAAGGTAAAATCAAACAAAATCACAAACTCGTAGTTTATTGTGATTAAATGCTACTTAAAACATTGTGAAAGTGACGAGACCACTGCCTATCAGAGCAACAATGAACTGCAGGTCCCAGCCAAGGTTGGTAGCTAAAGAAGTTGTTTTGCAGGCAGCGCAGCTGATGCAATGAAGCACTGGCTGGTAACCACCAGATTGCGAGGTCACTCCGCGTAATGTTTGCGAGGTTGTGCTCTGTTGAAAGGCACTTTACTGCAACTGCCTGCTTGTTTACTGGTTGCTGGCCTGTGGTATAAATGTACTTTGCCAGCAGTAACGACAACCCAAGAGCAGATCTAAACACAAGGATGCTCCATGTGTAACCGCAAATATTTTCCCGTGACTAGAGGATAAAGATGTAATAAATAAATAACAAATATAGTAATAACAGTGCTTGTTCTATCAGCCTAGAAACCGTGAGGCAATTAATTTAAAATGCAGTCAGTAAGTGGCAAGTTAAATCAAAAACTCAAAACACATTGGCATTACGTTCAGCGAAAAGGCCAAATAACGAATGTGAAGTGTTTGCAGCCATTATTTCACACTTATGAAAGACAATACTAATATTTACTATAAAAATATTTTGTTGTCTGCCAGCATACAATCAAGTAAGTTCAATACAATCAGGTATTTAAGCATTCGACAAAATATTACTGCGACACGCTTTAAGCCATGAAAGTTGATGTTTGCAGCCGAGATCTGCTAGGTTTTGTGATAGTTACACTTAAATAGTTACACACGTTACACGTAATACACTTCAATTGTTTGCTGTCATCGTCATGAATAGTAAAACTCGTGTTATTGTGAAAACTGTATGACAGAAGCGAGATCCTTGTTTTTTTGGGCTGATCAGCTGGTGCTGATCGACAATGCAATTACCACAACTGGTTTATTACGCGTTAGTGAAACACATGAATATCTAAAAATGAGTTAGCAGCGTCAAATATCTATTTGATTCAAGCCACTTTGGGATAGGACGGGGTTGGGCAAACTACGGCCCGCCAGAGCATTCTGTGCGGTGCGCGAACACTTGTAGAAACTTCCATATATCTAATTGAATATCACAGGGGTAGCCACACCAGCCGTACTAAAGAGCGAAAAATGTTTGAAGTGACCATTGAAAGAGCTGCTACGCATATCTCAGACGCTTTAACCGTCCAGATAGAGAGTGATGACCTTTTTTTGGACACCATCATTTTCAAAGCCATGTGATACGACAGGAGAAGGTGGTCGCAAGATCTTAAGCTACTGCAAGCTTTTGCATTGTATGCAGGCATTGCAAGTTTTTAAGCACCGGCCCTCGGCCACTCTTGAATGGTCAAGGCAGCCCTCCGACTAAAACGTTTGCCCACTCCTGGGATAGGATATTCAGTCTACTTCTTATAAAAATATGCCTCAGAATGAGGCGGGAGCCCGATGATTTATCGATCATTACAAGTAGGCCGTTTTTAGGGATGAGATATCAACTCTCATGTTGATCAGGATCATTTTGCAATTACTATTCGCTTCTTTCCTTCTGATAACTTTATTTGTTTAAGAACTTCTGTTTTCTCTTGTTTAACCTCAATCTCGAAAAGCCATTTGTAATCGAAAATTAAATATTTCAAAAGCAATCTTTGTACACATCGCCGTCTTTCTCGTGTTTGTAAAAAAGAATGGACCTCTTCAAACCCCCGCTTGGTCTCTGGGTTATTGCGGCTTTACTTTGCTTGCTGTGCTTCTGGCAGAAATGCATTTCCCTAATAGAAGGCTACAGGTGATTTTGAAGCGAAAGACATTACCATGGGATGCTACCAAAATGCGAAGATTCCACGGACTAACCGTAGCAATAATTTTAACTCTAACTATGATCCTTATCTTCTTCGTTATTCTAATCTAAACCCCAACCCAAACGCCGATCTGCAATTTTACAGAATTTCCCATTTCAGTAGTATCTAGTTCTCTGGAAAACTATCCGCTGTTGTTATATATTGCTTTATGATGTATAATCTTTTTTGATTTAAACTCATGACATCACCTGCAGACCCTGCCATTTGCGAAAAGCTTTTAGATATTGGTAATGTTTTCTCATTTTTCTCAAACAAGCAATTATTTCTTTCTTGCGTCCACTTAAGAAACTTTTTGCGTGTCCATGTTTTGTAATTTTGTAAATGGTGGCGTTACATTGCAAAATTTGGAAAACGATCTTTTGGTGAAATACGCTTTAGTTTTTGTACTCGGTAACTTGCCGATAATTTTGCTTCAGGACAACAGTTCGATGTGCGAAATAAGATATATTTAGCAAGCGAGCTGCAAAGTATCGCAATCAAATCGTCTGCTCGACGTCCTTTGTCTATGTAATTCAACCCGAGTCTCATACGGCGCCCGCAAGTTTCGCGTTATGTTTGAATACTGTCACAACATCAGTTTACGTGAAAGCGCCAACATTAGAACTGCAGATGCGAATGAACTTGATGTTTCATCGCGCGTTGCAAATTAGCGGTTAAAAGTGGTCGAAAGTTGAAATACGAGCGCTCCTCCAACGGCTAATCGCAGTTTATTTTGTTATTAGTGATTTTAATTCTGTCTGGCCACCTCTTTATAGTCGCTTTTAGACAGAAAATTGATCGCCTTTTGACGTGGCAAGAAGGCGATCGCTTGAATGTCAATGAAGTCACTTTAAAGTGAGGCGACAACCACGAGCTGCTTACAGTAAAACGCGAAATAACCAGCAAAACATAGTAACGTATGCTGTGACATCATATTTGTTGCCATTAATTCGTCATCATGGCTTCTTTATGACGAACCAAACATACAGTCTTGCTTGAAATTGGCGTTTCAGAGATTTTCTCGCGATTATCGAGTTTTGCCCACCAACAATCGGCCTTCCGTGAGACAATAGCACGCCGCGATGACAACAAGCGTGAAAGTGGACTTGTCTTTTGTCTGAACAAAATAACTGGGTTGTGAATAGTGTCTATCAGTCGCGAAGAAATGCGACGAAAATCAAACCGTCGGTTATTTGAAAATTATGTGAAACACAAATGACGCATTTTTTAAACAATGTTGCTTTATCTGCTTACGTCACAGTGAAGTCACTGTCAAGTTTTTTGAGCATGACTTTTCCAAAACGCCTAAAGCGACGAACGCAAGGACAAAGCGTCGTGCAATGCTTGTTTCACCGTTGTTTGGATCGGCACACATGTTGGTTGGAGACGGAAAAACGAGTTGAGCCGGCCGAGTTAGAGAAGTGAAATTCCGCAGGTTAGGTAGGCTAGAAGTTGATCAGTCAAGTTAATTTAGTGTGCGTAATTTTGTCATTTTTTACAGCATTTTGTGTCTGGTAATATATTGGTGTGAATTTCAAGACCATCGATTAAGTTTAAAACTGTAGTTGAAGTACTTTTAGAAAGTTTAATTGGATTATATTTTTACGAAGTTTTGGAGTACTTTTAGTTGGTGCTGCAAAAGTTGACAAGTTCATCTGTGAAATCGAACATCTTTTTGTTGATTTTTGGATTTTATCGACTTGAAGCTCATTCGATGTCAACGTTAGAGTACTTTGGACTCGTTGTTTTATTATTATTTTGCTTCGATCAATGTGAAGCTAATGGATTAAAACTTGGAATGTGAGTAGCTTGCAATGCTATCTTAGAGGCACGCTAAAATATTTGCCAGCACATGTAATTGAGGTAGTACTGCTTTCTGTGATGAGGCAAATTGAACCCAGTTTATTAGTCATTGATGACCTATGCTTTAGTGGCGAGCCACCACGCAGCGAAATATCCGGAATCTTGAGTGCTTTCTTCATAAAGCAAGTGTTTAGTGGGGCCACACTTACACCGTATCAGCAAACGTCAGAGCTTATGGCATATGTGGGAAACCAAAGGAATACGTTGAATATGAACTCTTTCATTTCGGTTGTAGAATCTCTGATCTGATATTTTACTACTTTCAAGAATTAAGGTTGATTTTTTAACTCTCTCAGCAGTTTAATTTTCCTACCAAATGCTTACACAAGACAATGACATTAGTGATTACTAATTACTTCAGAGGTGTTTATGTTTGGGGGTCTCAATACTCTGTTGATTGATTGGAGAGGGGAAGGAAACGGAAATTAAAGAGTCTTTGTTTCCACTTTTTTACATCTAAGCGTCAAAATTAAGAAGCTTGGCAACCAGGTGGTCTCCGCTTAAATGATTGCTGTTTTTACTTATTACTCAAATTATCAAAAGTTAACAACACGTTATTACTTCAATTATAGCTTAAATAGTTATAAATAGTTATTTTAAACGGAAAGCTGGTGGTACCCGCGAATATTTAATAATGATGCAAACCTCTAACTCCAAATACGGTACTTCATCGTCATTTTAAGTTTTTTATAAAGCACCAGTTTCTGTCAGCACAACATAGGTTGCTTGCTTTATCATTATTATTATTATTATTATTATTACGCCTTCTAAAATGGTAATTCAACCTTTAAAAATATTTAAACTTAAAATATGTTAATGGCTATGGTAATTAAATAAGAATCGCTACAATTTAGTGAGCAGTAATAATTAAAAGATGATTTTTACTCTTTACGTATTCGGCACGATTCTGCTTGTTCTTGTGATGAACCTTGATCAATTGGTTGAACTTCTACGCATGAACTTAATCAAATCGCGTTTTGTTGTTAGCAAATAAGCGTGAAAGCGCGACGTCACCAATGTGATCTGGAGAAAAGTGGTAAAGCCTTGTGCGAGTAGATACGTCATTGCAGTGACGATCAGTGTATAGCAGGAAAGCCTAATAAGTGCTCCTCGTCAAGTTTGGCTTTTTTTTTGATCAGCAGTTCTGCATTGAAGAAACTGACCTGCAATGCAAACGTTGTTTAAGCTTGGCATCTTCGGTTAAACAAATTCTATGAAAGGAAACTACTCGTACGTAGGCCTATGCGCAATTTAAAACAACCGCTCGTCTTTACCTAGTTTCTCACTTCCTTAGATAATTTTGCCTCGTGCGCTTATTGCTTATTGTGGTTCTTGCTATTGTGTGTCTTCATTAGCCTGTGATAGGTAATAGTTTCCTGAATTCACTGCTGGAAAGTTAACTGCTCAAACTCCAATTGCTACAAACTGCTTTTTTGGTGACCAAAGCTTGCGTTGTTATGAATCTCCCAACTATATGACCGTGTGACCACCACTTTTGGAAAAGAATGCATTTTTATAAAACGTGCAGCAAATTCTACCTTGAGATGATAGCGCTAGGAGCGGGGATTTGAGTGCCAATACTGATTTAACTCTTCACCACGTCTTGTTTAACATCTTTCTTCCCCAACCTTTCTTAAATGAGGCCTCCCAAGACACCACTGAATAACAGTAAACCGACTCAGAATGGAATCGACCTCTTCGACGCTTGCAACCCACACTTAGGCGTGAGAAATTCTGTTGCATGTTGGTTGGGTGCAGTGAAGTAGACGGCCAAGCACATAAACGTACAATTCCCATTTATTGACCTTCCCAATGGAAGGGCTAAGCTTCGTTATGTGAACTCTCCCACAACGAAAAGGTTTCGAGACACACTACTTTGTTGTTAAATGCTTCAAAAGAGCGAACTTGCCAATTGAAGTTTAATGTAGAATTAGATCGTTAGTTCCATGGACAGCATCATGCCATACATTACATCAACCCCTACGATCTCTTATCACAAGAAGTATGAAGCAATGCAATGCTTTGCAATATTTTATCTTTTGTGTAATAATCTTTGCTAAAAGCTTTATGGCATTTTCAATGCCATGATTGTTGCTAATGTAAATGAACACAGCTACGAATTAAAGTAGAATGCAATGCGTTGTCAATCTAATGTGTACTTTCTCAGTAGTAAAAGTTAATTTACTGGACCATTTTGGAAGAAGTATGCCATGTTTACAGACACCCTTTTCTGAATGGGCTTTTTTTTGAAAGAGCAGCAGTGGTAGGATTTCTATGCACTGTAAATCTCACGATCTTCAGCCGCATCTGGCATCTCAGCTGAGTGGATTTCAAGTTTTAACTAAGACCAGCCGCTTTTATCATTTGTTCAGCGGCAGCTTTGGGCCGCCCTTCAATTTCATTCAGGAGATGCGGCCAAAAAAATCTTGGTGGGTGAGGTTTTGTAAATATTTGGCAAGTGAGATAAAGATTAAGTTGTAACAGTGCTTCTTCAACGTTTTTACGTCACGCCTCTAATTGAAGCAACCTCACCCATTCCCAAGTTGAACTCCGGAAAAAAAATTTTAGCGGGCCCCTACCGCTACGTTTAAAATGGCTAAGTTATAACATCTTTTGCACAGGCCACATGTCTGCGAAGAAGAAGCAGTTAGAGTGGTGAGATCAACAGAACCATGTGTAAAAGCGTTCACGAGGATGGTAAAAGTATGGAAACAAAATTGTGGGAAAGGAAAGCGATGGTGTGTTGGATATGAAAGAAAGTGAGCTTTATATTTTGATACAACCTGACTACACAAGAGCATAAGCCTTTTAGCGCTGTTCTTGTTCTCTATCAAAGGATGGTGTAATGCATTGAAAATCGCAGTTTATTTGTTGGTGGAACTGCAGTTTTTATATAAATTGGTATGCTTACCGGTACGGTTTTCTTTTCATAACTCTTAAGAACGAAGTGCATTTGTTTTATCATTTTTATGTAGTTTCGCCAACCTGATGCTTTTAATCGTATAGTATTTTTCAGTTGAAAGAGAAGAATTGCTTTTTGTTGAACGCAAAACTTGTAGGCCCAGTTTTAAAGGTTGCGAGCAGTGGCACAATCACAAATAATGAAAACAAATTGGTTATAAACCAAGTCTATATTTTCAATCCTAAATGAGGACAAAGATTTTTTTCCTTTGTTTTGGAATTCAGCATTCCCAAAAGTTATAATTTCTAGCTCTAATCCTACATGAAGGTAAAGACCTTTTTTTGAGATCAGCATTTTCAAAGCCAGTAATCTCTCAATTTCAATCCTACTGGAAGACGAAAAGTGTTTACCCTTTTTTTTGGGGATCAACATTTTCGATGTCCATTTGTCAAAATAAAGGGGGATGGTATCCACTTCAAACGTCCCTCATAGTTGCGCACCTGGGCACACCGATAGGATTTGATGTAGGAAATGAACTTTTTTCATGCAAGTTATTTTCTCAGCTCTCCTAACGTCTCTATTTAGTAGTAGGCCTACCGTAATAGATGATTTCACACAGTCTTTAAAAGATTCAACCAATTGAATAATAGTGGAAGTAAGCTAAGTCAAGTGCCTTCAGTAATATCTATTGGGGTTTTAGCTTAGCAATCCTTATATTTAATGGCAAATCAAAATTGTACAATAATAGTTTACCTTTCTATATTTTACCTGTGTTGTAATAAAATGAAATTTATTCCAGTTAAAAACACCTCAACATGTTACCTGTGTTGTGTAATAATACAATCAAAGAATTCAAGCCGTTGGTTATATTGCTATAAAATAATTTTACGTGACTTATAGATATGATTTTTGGTAAAATTCGAAATACTTTGTGCATTGTTCAAGTCAAAAGTTTTTTTAGCTCTATTTAGACATCAAATAGTTGTGAATTGTCATTCTACTCTAATTTCTTCCATTGTTTTGTAGTTTTCCGCTCTGCTGCTTTTTTAACGTCCTGCAAAGTTTTGGTGACAAAGCGTTACTAAAAGTATGCTGTTATATTGAAAATATTTTATTGCAGCATATTATTGTTGAGTGCATTTTGTAAAACCTGAGAAGCTTGGTTAAAAGATATGTGTAACGTTTAACCGCAACCCATTACTGAGCTGCATGTCTTGCAATCCACTTCTATCATGACTGCGATTGCTTATAGATCTGCCTACTACACTACTTATCGGACTGCATACGTTACGAAGAGGGAATCAAAAGCGAAATGCTGCGTTGGTTGGACTCAGCTGCATGGAGAGGCAGGCTGTACATATCGTAAGTACTTACGCGATATGTATATTTGTTTACACTCACAGCATCTCTTGGTAACAGTTCCCAGTGGCTGGTAATATTTAGTGTATTGTTAAATTAAACTGCACTAAATGTAAGAATTTATTGATGTCAAGGCCAGTGGTCGACTGATTTTAGGGACCTGAGGTAAGAGTTCATGAGCCTCGGCTGCCCAAGTTCTGAATAGAGAATCGTCGGAGAAGTCCTGTTCGAAGGGCCTTAAATAATTTTCCAATAAAAGCGCAATTGAAGACTTTCTTTTACAGATCAACTTCACGGTGATTAGATTTTTCTATGTGAGACTATTTCACACCGAAGTAGCGGGTATGCCTGGAAAGGAGGGGCGCTAATTCTTCTGTGGGGATACCTAAAAGGGAGGGCCTAAAGCAGCTGCCTCACCTGCTTCACCTAATATCCACCACTAGTCAAGGCCTTGCGGATAAATTGTTTTCGGAGAGCACTGCTTATATTAGTGATAAAAAATGTTCTTAGCGTTCAAATGGCAATACCTCAACAAACAAGATGTCGACACCGCTTTGCTGACTAATTTTAATTTCTTTCCGGATTGCAGCAATAAATGTTCAACTTGTTGTTGTTGCTTCCGGCCACTCATTGTTCATCTGTAGATTACGGCATTTCTTTTATTACGTAATCTCTTGCCAAGCTGCTTTCCATGTGACCTGTATCCCAGTGCTATTCTACAAAGTTACTTTGCATAATTGAATTCTACCAATTATTTATTGTAAGCACCTTCTCGTGTTTTTTAATATACTAACGTTCATTTTGAGACGTAATAATTTACAAAGTTTACGTAAGAGAATATTTTTTAAAATTTGCTTAGAAAAAGCCAAGTAACCTAAACTGGTCTAAGAATCAGTGTTTTTGTGCTCTAAGCACTCACTCAATTTGGATGCGTTTGTTAAGGGAGTGACAGCCTTCTTTATGTGGTGCTGTATAGCAAAGGCCATTCAGATTCAGTATGTAATTTGTCTTTTTGTGTTATCTTTTTAGAAAGAAAATAGCTTGATTTTAGTTTAATTGTTTCGTTTGTTCTAATTTCATTGTATAGCTTGAAAATTCAGGTTGTCGACTTCATTCCAACTATTTATAACGATTTTTGTATTGATGACTCGAAGATTTGAAACACATACTAGATTTGTGCAACAGAAAGTCAATATACAGCGTGGTGGCTAGGTTTACTTCTTGCGAGGATTACATAAAATAAGTGTAGCTTAGAAATACAAAAAAATGCATGTTAAGAGTGGTTGGGACTTTAAATATCAATTAACTGCTTCACAAATCAATGCTCCTTAAGCAGTAAAAGTATTTCAACGGATGGTAGTTTAGTAAAAGTATTCCAAACATAAAATGTGCTTTTTTAATTTAAACAGCGTGTATTTTTCTATCTTCCCAATTTTTCGTTTATTTTTTGGTATTGTGTCGCTGATCTAGCGAAAATCTATTTTCGCAATTTCATTTAGATGGGTCAGGCAGCCTTGATATCTTACCCTGTACTTTTAATTGAAACTCAGTCTGAAGAAATGTCTGAAGAATTTTTGATGTAGAATTGTAATAATATGTCTTGCTAGTTGCAAGAGAAAAGGATACGGTAACGGTAAAAAGTTTGCTGTGCAGTCTGATTAAAATTTCTTTGGCGGAAACCACGTGAGGAGAATTTGAGAACTAGTTTAGGAAACCTAAAAACTTGTCTTCGTTGAAGCTTATTCAACGTTTCTGAAATCCGACGTCATTTTAAAATAACTTTTATCGAGAATATCTATTTCTTTTGTTTAAACAGCAATACGAAATTGACAATATTTTTGTTTACAATTTTTTTGCAAAAGTTGAAATATTTATTATACCAAACGTCAACAAAATTAATATTTAGCTTCATGAATATAGCTAATACTAAGCGATAACAAAATAAAGGGCTATGCTGACAAAATATTTTTTTGATAATACGCCGACGTTTTAACGAGTGACTTATTGTTTTCATTAGCTTTCAAAATCCATTTCCAGCCCTAATAAAAACATTTAGTTTTCTTTCAGCATAGCTGTTTATGCCTGCTCTGTTTATTTTAATATAAACTGCCAGTTTGTTCTAACATGTTAATAAATTAATCATGCTTCTCAAACTTAAAAAAATAAAATTTTGTTTGCCTTCTTTTGTAGGCTATATATTTTTCAATTTCTGAATGTTTTCTAATTGTTGAACCTAAGTTGTAAGTATGTTTCACCGCTTGGTTGCGCTATTGATGTTCTTGTTTATACGTACGTTGCATGACTCTATACCCTAATAACATTAAGTTCTTAGTTTTATGTATTATTTTGATAAAAGTATTTTGATTGCGCCAAAGTATATATATACTTATATGCTGAATACTCATTTTATGAGAATGAGTAAATCTTTAAAGCGCGACCATGATCTTTATGTTACCCTTGTACTACCTACCTACTACTCCGAACTTCATAATGCTTCCTATTCCGAACTTTCACTTCAATATCACCCAATCACTTGTTTTTTGGTAAATAGTAACAGAAGCTTGCAGTGAGTTATATTTTTAAAGTACATCGAGCTTTATAGCAGTTTGAAATTTTGAGCTTCAATTTTAAAAGAATTATAACTTGAGGCTACTGAAAACGTAGACTTTGATGAATACTTCTTGCTTAACGAATCAAAGTGACCTGTCGTCTCCATCTCCTGTAATTCTTTGATTGTTTACATCATAAAGATGCCATTAAGTCTTAATTAAAATGTTAGTAGGTAATCTTTTGCCAAATTTTAACTGCTATGTCTTTTTTTACATCAGGACGGATTTCATTTAAAGAAAATCCCGATTTAATTATTGCGAATGGTTTTTCTATTTTATCGCTAGGCTTTTGTTGTTGTAGACGTTATTGATTAAATTTCTTAAAAATTGTTTATTGTTTCAGAATTTTTTTGTCTTATTGATAAAATTTGTTTGTTGAGTAGCCGGGGTTTTACCACTAAAAGTGCACGTCGGGCACAAATTCTTGCATGTTTATAATCAAGCGGACTTGAGCCGCGTTCCACTGCCTCAGGTCATAACTTTGAGCAAAAGAACAGCAAGAGGAGAATCGCGGTGCGTTTCCGTGGAGCGAATCTATTCTAACCGTGACATTTTTAGTTCATCACTCGTTTATTTATGAACGCGATTGCATAGCCTCTTCTACTTTGTCAAATAGTTTTCCGCGTTTACACTTTTTGTCATGAACTGGCATAAGTTTAATCCAAAGATATTTCTTTTGTGGCGCGAATTTTTTTTAAATCCTTCTGTGACAGCACGCGCTTACTTCCTAACTAACAACTTGTGGCATGGCGATAGCTTTTTTGCCGCAGATTATATTCAAACATATGTCTTTTAAGTTGTGTGTGGACTTCAACACTAACTAGTTGAGTTGCAACGAGAAAAAGTTTGTGTCACTGCAAGTTCTTTTAAACATATTTTTGAAAACAATGTTGGTAATTTGTTCCATTCATTGACTTTCCTGTTTTTATTGAGTACATTCCATGAATACTAATTGGTCAAGCATCCATTTTTATGCATCTTGCCTTCTATCTATCACTTTTAACACCTTCTCTGCACGCTACCTAGCTTTTTATAATTGTCTTCACTGCCCGGTTTCCTGTCTGCGTTATGGGAGAAACCAAACAAACTGTCGCTTCGTTTAACATCATTTTCTCTTGGATTTAAATTGTCCATTCTATCCATCCTACTTATAATTTCTTGACAAGGAATACTTCCACATATTTAGCCAAGCTTAATGTACATCTTGTCTTTCTGCAGGTTTCCTATCTGTAGCACTACTTGAGATACCATACGATGATAATTGTTGCAGAGTTAAAATTGTTTCAAAATTTAGCAAGCAATTGGATTAAATGTTAATTATTTCTACGTGTGGCTGCGCAAGCTAGGTGGCAAATCGCTTTGGTGATTCATTGATGTTGCTATTCTTTGCCTCAAATATGTGGAAAGTACTAAATCTTTTTAATCGCATCAACCGACTTTTTTGACGGCTTTTATTGAAGAGTGTGTGTCCAATGCTTTGTCGTTTACTTCCGCAATTTTATCACCGCTATAAAACAAGGCAATATAAGTTGTGGCGTGTTTGAATTTAGATGTTGCATTTTCGATTATTAATGCTTTCAGATGAAAGAATAGACACATCAAGTTATGATTTCAGACATTATTGCAGTTTGTGAGTTACCTTGCAACTGTACACCAAAATATTTTTGACCAATTGAACAGACTGCGTCTGATGAGTCACTTTTTTCAAGCGATTTATTGAATAATTGACTTGAAATGAACGGTAATTTTATTCCGTCTTCAAATGCCTCCTTTTGCATACCGACAATATTTCATTAATTAAGCGTCTTGGCTGAGTTTGCTCAGTCAAATCCTGTACCCTTGAGAGAACGACCTTTGAGAGATGACCACTCTTCAGACCTGTTTCCTGTAACTGAACAGTTACGATGTGTGTAATTAAAAGCGAACGACATCTCCCGTTGAACGATCACAACAGATGATCTCGCTCGTGTTAACGATTATTTCTCTTTCTTTTTGTTCGCTAAGTCTGGGATCCTTTTGTGCAGTGAATTGGTTGGACGATGGAAGTCGTGTGGTTTCGTTGCAGCATTTTTTGCAAAGAGTTTTTCTTTGCTGTAGAATTGCGTAATGTTCTTTGAGGATAAGGGTTTGTTGATATTATCGATTTCAATCTTTTGATTAATAAGATTTTCTTTGTGGGAACAGGAGCGTTAGAGTTTGGTTTATTTAGTGATGGCCTCCTAGCTTAGCGATGCGTTTTATTTCCCAACAGACTTGTGAAAACACTCTTTGTTCTAAGTCGTAAGAATAACTTATCTTCTTTGTGATTGTTATTATTCATAGCAAAATTAACAGAGACGTTATTGTTGAGTGGTCAATATATTGAGTAGTTTTGCCTCCCATGGTCATTTACTCAGAGGCAGGCAGGGCGTCGGCTTTTCTTCATTCGATAGCTTTGTGTTGCAGAATTTTGCGTTTTGTAGCATTGAAATTTATTTGCTTCTCAGGATATTAATTGGAGTGTTAGAAATGTATTTGGTTGTATTGCAAGTTATATTATTTTTCGAGTTTGGGCAATCGCAACATCTTCCGCACTATGGCAACCTTCATCCGCTCAACTTCGGAGAGAGTCATTGCGGTCCTGATGTTTCTCTTTACTATCACAACGAGCGAATAAACGTTGCGGCCGAGGTGTCGCGCTTTAACGCGAGGAAGCAATTGAACCAGCACCTGATTTACCGGAACCAAGCATTTTTCAATCGGAAGCGCTGGGATACAGGTCAACAAAATAATTACATTTATGCTATATGGTAGCTGAAGCAGGGATTTACGAAAAATCATTGGCACTAAATTGATGGGGGTTAGGACTCAGCTGCCCTTTATTTTATATCCTTTCACGTAACGCTTGTAGCAGCGGTATGTGAAAGGAAGGTGGACTCGTTCCACATTGGTATTTATCAGTATTACTAGTGTTTGAGATTGTGTTTGTGTGTTCGGCATCTCGCAGCTCAATGTTCTTACGGCGTATGCTTCAATGGAGGAAGATGCCAAGATTCAACAACACAGATGTGCCAATGTGCCGGAGGGTTTACCGGGGCGCGATGCGAGAATGGTGAGATTTGTTTTATAAAAGGATGATGATGAAAAATTCAAACAATTTTGAATGAATATGGTGTATTTTATTGTAGAATTGATAAATAGTATTTGAAACATCTTGGGCGCAGCTTATTTAAACAGTGTATTTGCTCAACTTGCAATGCATTTAGGATTTTAATGTCTTGATATGTTAATGATCTAGCGTGATACCGTTTGCATTTGCAGTGTTCCATTTACCTGACATAGACAGTATTTTAGCTCTCTATGCACCATCATTTCTTACCCAAGCCTCGCTATTTATGCTTGAATTGTTGCACAGTTAAATTGATTATGTAATCATCGAATACAATTCCTGAGCCTGAAATTATTACTGCTTTCAGATTTCAAACTATCACGTAAAAAGCACATTTGTTTGTGCACAACCTAAACCACAAATATTAGAATGTGTCGTAAAATGTGTAATTTTTTATGAATCACGTTATGTTTATCAGGACAACATTAAGTAGCAGATTATGGGGTTAAATTTTTGTGAAAAAATTTCGTGATGTTACATCATTTTTGTGGTGTGAAAACTTTTATCTTTGACAAATTTCCTCAAAAAAAGGCAAATTTGGAACTAAACCGAATCTACATCATCAATAGTAGGCTGTGAAGTGATGTAAGAATTAAGTTATTATGGGGGCCAATGGTGGCATTAACGCCGAGATAGGAACGACTAAAGTAAATTAAAAAGGATAGTCATGCTAAAAAACAAAGTAACTGTTTTCAGTATGGGGCAGTGTGAGAAAACCAACCGCTTTGCGGTAATTTGCGATAGGGGGGACTAATTTAACGCTGCCCTTGCTTCATATGACACCACCACTGAATATAGGGATGTGCAAGGGAAGGAAAATATTGCTAAGAAAAGCCTTTATTCGCCAGGAAGAACAGTTGATTGTGCGATCACAAAGAAGTTTTCTTTGCGGTCATACTGGCAAATGATTTCAAACGTATAATAATGAAAACTTTTTGGAAACAGCGTCTTCAGGTGTTTAGAAAGTAAGGTTTTACAAATATTCTGAAAAAGTTTCCTCCTGTGTTTCCTAGCTGTTTCAAATGCAGCTTTGGGTATTTTTATTGCATCGAAAGTTTAACTGTTGGATACTATTTCGATTTATTCAAGTGCTTTTTTCATAAAAGGTACATAAATTTCTTTACTATTTGAAAAAGATTTGCGTGGCTGATATTGCTTCTATATTAATTGCGAGACACTTTGCTGCCCCGCCAATGCTAACAATATTAGAATATGTTGGGCGCGTGATGGTCCGCCGTACGCCTTGTTGATGAATTGCTTGTAGAAATATATAAGTTATAAATAGAAACCACGTGAATATCATCGTCAAACATTGTTTGCGTTTTGAATCACGTGGTATGTCAGACTAGGTCAATTAATGATGGAAAATTAATTGCAGTTTTACAACAAGTAGCAACTCTTGTAACAACTCATGAAAAAAGGACTTCGTTTATTAAAAAATAGGCTCTTTTGTTAAGCTTTGAGGTTATTGTAGGGCCACGGGCTTGATTTCGATGATTTGTTTCATAGTTTTCAATGTTTTGAGACCAACTTTATGATGGTGAAACGGCGTATATGTTTAAATGAGTGCCAGGCATTAATAGCGCAAAGATGGTTTAAGCTTAGTGTAACATATCTAAAATTTGACTTGCTTGTACTGTACATTAACTTTTTCAACAGCAAGACCCTGTTACTACTCATTTGCTGATACTGTTAACTTATCAAGTCTGTGTGCTGCATGTCTATGGCGAACGTATTTGTTGACATATCATTGAAATGCGCAAAGCGGTGATATAAGCGTGAAGGTGAATTGATATATCGATAACATCATCCACAGTTGACGCACCTTTCAGTCGCAATCATAATTAGTGTTATCTTCAGCAGGCTGCTGCTATCAATGCAACTGTAGAAAAACTTCTCTTAACCTCTGCCTGATGATGACTAGATTTATGATCAGTAATGTGCTCAGTGCATCCTTTTTCGGATTCAAAATGCTGTGCGACGCGGTCTTTGACCTGTGGACTGTGTGAAGAAATGACCAGAGCAGATGCTCAAATAACTGCACATTCTTAGATTGTCAAAGCTGAAAAGCAAGGCATTAGTGCTGATAAAAAAATTTTTAATTACTCGTTTATAATTCGTCATAAAAATATTGAGATTTCAGTAAAAATTACTTTAGATTGCAATTAGATTTGTAATAAATTTTGGAACCCATAACGCTCTTTGCTGATGAAAAACATTAAAAATTCTTCTGAAAAGTGTTTTCATTGTTTTATTAAAAGTAATACGCTTTTCATTCTTGGCCACGTAGACTACGCTGTGCTAAGAAAGCGCATAGAAACCTCTGCGCATTTCAATAAACCATTCGTAAGTCAAGCACATGCTTCCTGACGTCAATGTTTGTTTACATATTTTGTTTAAAAAACGAAAATGACAACAAACACTCGCCTGTCGGTCAAAACGCGTTCATTACAATCTTAGCCATGCATCCTGAGGCCAAACCGAATTGCGGATAAAACAAATTAGTAAACACAACCTCATCGGTTGCTTTCACGAATGTTTCTGCATTTTAGCCAGCTTGGCACTGGTCGTCGTATTACTGTTCGTTTAGGTGCAGTTCCTCATTGAATAACTGAAACAAATGCAAACATTTTTTTTACGTTTTACATTACGTGTAGAAACGTCGCAGTAAAGGTTCTGCAATGGTCATAACTTATTTTCGGTCAGCGCATTTGAATAAAGAATTCTACAAAGTTCAGGACAACGCATCTGCTTTCAAAAACTTGCCAGGTCTCTGATGAAATATACACCCTGTAATATTTAAACACGTAGTAGTTATTTGGGGTAAACAAGTTTTCTAAAATATGTTGTTTGATATGATGTTATTTTCCCATCGATCAGAAGAATGGAGTCATGCTTCATCAAAGAAAAACTGGAGCATTGTTTCAAAAGTAAGAATCGCTTACTCTCCAGTGACATTGCCATTTACAGTTTGATATCGACCGGTGAATCACAATTTCCCACGGGTTTTCAATGTTTAAGTGAAGTACACTGGTAGCTTGATTGCATTGCAGCAGCAAACATAGCAGCAGTGAAACATGAGAGCCGGTTTTCATCTGCTGCAGATTATTTGCTGCAACTTTGATTAGTTCTTACCTACAAACCACAGCCTGTCGATCAATTTTATCATGTGACTGAGATTGACTGCAATTTTTAATAACTTCTACTTGCAAGTTTTATATGTTCATTCTCTGATTATACATTTAATGCTATGTGCTCAGACAACTTACCGGTGCTTTTTTTGTTGTATCAAAGGTGAGACTAATATGGTTCCTTTGATGTATAGTGTTGATTTAGTGTTGTTTCTTTTATTTGGATGTTGTATTGATGCCTGTAAATCTCATTGTTGTGTTTAACACCTAAAGAGCCTCGCGGCGAAACAAGCTGCAGTGTTTTTACGTAAATAAACAAACTTGTTTTGTTGTATATATTATATTGCAATGTGCCATTTAATGTCTTGTCGAAAGACCAACTATTGTTCATTTTTTAAACCAAATAAATTGTTAGATTTAAACGAATGTGCTACCAACAATGGAGGCTGCAATCAGATGTGCTGCAATACATTCGGGGGACATTTTTGTAAGTGCAGACCAGGATTTCATTTGGATGCAGACCAGAGAACGTGCGTAGGTAAGCAATGCGTTTTTCGAAATATTTCGTAATTAACTCAGCTTGCTATTGCAACTTGCATTTACTTTGTTGCCGGCATGGGTCATTGGAAAGACATCAGCAAGCGCTAAGACGATCTAGAAACATCGGCTGACGTCGTTGTTTTTGATTGGTTGCAGCACCGCTAGCGTGGCCCCGTTAATTGAAAGCAGATTGCTACCTGTTGAGCAGCACTAAGCAATCTCATTATCATCGTAATTAAGTGCAACTTTGTGTTTCGTTTTGAAAAGTTGAAGAGTTTTGTTTTGCATTGTAAACCAAGTTTGGTTGCAATCTTCTTTATGTTCTGATCTCGATGAGAAATAAATCATACATTATGGTTGTATGATTTATATCGGGGTATAAACTAATGATGTGAGACATTACTCTAGTTAAAACAATGCCGTCATTCAACATTTCATTCTTTGAATTAGCATTGCTACACAACTCATATATCTTATACTAGCTGGCTCTACCGGTATCTACCGGATCCCCATCAGTAAAGTCGGAATTAAGAATATCGTTTCTTCCAGCTTCACCCAATGAATAATGTTGTTTTGACATTGCCAATTCTCATTACACAATCAAAAGTGCCGTTTTTTGAAAGGGAATTGTTTAAATAAAACGTTATAGGACGTTGCACAGAGCTGCTATATTTTTGCCAAAGTTTGTGGAGTCATTGGAAACCCAGTTTCCAGCAGAAGCGCACTTTGGAATTGGATTTGCTGACAATTGAAACAGCCAATATTTTCACAAATTCTTTTCCTTTAATTTTACCACTCGAAGCATGAGTGCAACTGCGGAAGGGCGCTAAAATGATTGTTGTGCATTTTTAGGAATAACTCATTAAATATTGTACTACTCACAACATTTCTTAATTAATAGGCTTATTTGGATGACATAAAACCTCTGGCAGCGTGTATGTTGTTCTGTGGTAGTCGCAGCTTGGTTAGGAGAAAGCTAGCCCAAAGTCAAGTTCTTACAGTCGAGTTATTGCAATAGGCTAGGTTTTTATCTTCTTCGAGTGGACAAGATCTTTTTTGTTTGAAAAAGCTTTTCAGATTATGAGCTTCTCAGCAACCCATTTTTCTAGCCTTTAGTTAGACTGAGCCACCATGACCGATGGACTGCTTGCCTCGCCATCTGTGTGTCACATAAAGGTGGAGGCATCCCTGTAAATGTTTTCCCCATGGACACTAAAGCGAGTTTGCTGGCTTGCTCACACAATCCCTTTTGTGCAGAGCGCCAAGCAGGGAAGCTGTGAATGCCATTTCAAAAAGTCTTTTGGTGTGACTCCACTTGGGAAATGAACCCCAGGTCAACCGATTGCCAAGCGGACGCTCTAACCACTACACCATTGCGCTGGTCCAATCTAACTAAAGACTCGCGATAAGGACAAATGAGAGGTTCATATACATGGCTTAGTTTATGGCGTAAGAGTATAATCCATTGACCAGGTTTTTATGCTGAAGATGCAAATAGTTTTTCTGATTCCTGCAAGATTTTGAAAAATTGCCCATTTGTTCAACTTTGCTGCACTTGACTAATAAACTTAGAGATTAAGATTAGTCAGACTTGCGACACGATCATACTAAGGTATTCTAACTTGCCTTGAACTACCAAAAATGGTTTTCAGGCTTACAGGTATCTTAATACTGTTACGTATCATTCTTTGTCAGGCAGGATATCAATTGTGTGCTTTTGAAATCACAATGTAAAACAACTTCAATCATAGTTGCTGCCAGCTGCACTGTTTTCAATATTATCGTACCAGACAGCATGATGAAATCATAGAAAGCTCCTTTGAAGTGTTCAAGAAAAAAGAAAAAAGCATGCTTGGAATGCTTAAAAATGGAATCGCTGGTCACATTGTCAATTCAACTGATAACGTAGCAAAATTTTTTTTATCGAAAGCACCTTGTTCATATCTCCCGAAAAAGCTTTTAGTCGTTTTCTACGGTCAGTAGTTTTTGAGAAAATGCAGAGAGCAAATTTTGCAATCAAGCGTTAACTGTAACTTTATTTTTAACCCTAGAGGGGTGCAATTTTTAAAAGCTGATAAGTTGGGAGCTGGCTTTTGTTTGAGCAAAAAACCGCTTTCCTACATCAAGAAATGCAAATTAAAAAAATTTCTTTTTAAGTATGACATTATCATGACGTCATGAGCCTCCTATGACACCCACCCTGGAGAAGTGATCAATTGTGCCAAGTTTGATGTTTACACGCCAATTGGTTTCGGAGGAGTTAAAACCCCAACCAACACGGAAAGATTTGCGATTAATGGTCAGGAGCAAGGGCCACCAACCCAGGTCGCCCGTGAAAACGACATGGTCGCCCGCCAACATGTTTTCAAAATTTCTCAAAAGTTTTTCAAAAGTCGATGGTACATCTCCAAATAGAAAAAAGCTTTCACCCCTAATTCTGCTTGTGGTAGCGTACATTTTAGGCTCAGTGATTCCTCAAATCGTTGATCTGCCACTTGTCTACAAAAAAGGAAAGGTCTTCACTGTTGCTTTAGAGCAGAAATATCAATGGCATCTGACTGAAAGCCCCCGCTACGATCAGTATCCAGAGAGTAGCCCATGGTTCAAAAAGATTGGTGACCCCTGGTGCGGAGGATGTTATTTGCAGTTTAAAATTTTTTTGGCAAATAGAAGTTACATGAATTATGCCCACACCACATATCAATGCGATATCCAGCTGTCGTTTCATTCTGTTAAATTTGACACAACACTGATCTGATGATGGGGTTTGGCTTACTGTCATAGATAAGTTCATAAACAAAGTTAGAAAACAAGGTCAAGGAAGTTGCTGTGCTAAACGAACAAGAAGAGGTTATATGAACCAATTAAACGATTACCTTTCTGCTAACAACGCCTGCTCATGCAAACTTGTGTTGATTTCAACAATGCTTTTTCTTTGCTTGAAAAGGAATAATTGTTGCTGGGTTAATGCCAAGGCCATGAGAACGTGCGAAGGAAACCAATAATTTACAAGTATCCCTTAGGAGGTGACCTCTGGTGTAGTCTAGGATGCGAACTTGTATTTTTTCGTATTATTTCCTTTCGTTTTTATTTCGCTGAAGTAATTCTCTTGTGACTTGCACCGCAGATTGGTTCGGTCATGCTGGCGGTGCTGAGGCTACTTCTTTCAATTTTAATGTAGTATGCAAAAATGCCTTCTGTGGAACATGCAATTACCTAATACTTATTGTCTCCTAGAATGCGTTTCTATTTTCATGTAATTCTTTAATAAAGGGTACATAGAAAATTACAAATTACTTATCTTTTTTTGGTTTTGAAAAGCGTCGCCCAGATTTATTCTTTCTTAGGTCAATGAAATTAGAAGTCACAATATTTTGCTTCAACAAAACTAACCAAATGAAAAAATAGAAAACAAGACACCAAAGTTTTTTCGTCCCCTCACAATGACCTCGTTAGCAGAAGAAAAAGTTTAAAATTATCCAAAAGCTATTACAGCTTTGAGATGTAAATTCGTAGTTTTTTTATTGTTTGTCAGACGATGCTCTAGTTTTCAGTTAACTTTTAACATTTACTATGATGAAGTCGTTGCCTCAGGGGACAAAAAACTTTGGTGTCTTGTTTTTTTTGGTAAAGAGATATACATTTTAGTGCGTGACAGCCTTAATAAGTAGAACATTTTTGTTAAGATTTTACATGTTTTTTGCTTAATGTGTAGCCTTTTCCAGAGAATCAAACTCTGCTGATTATCGCGCAGTTATTATTTCTATGTTATGTGAGCAATTGATTCTTTGTGGAAGGCCATATGAGCCTACATTCTTTACAACGTATAGAATTTTAATAAAAATGTTCAATTTAATGCTTGTTACTGTGCGTCTTAACGCTTCACGTTTTTTATTCGTGACATGTATTTTTTATCTGATTATATTGTTTTCATAATATTTGATGCGACTTGAATTTAAATTGTTCTTCTTATTAAAATACTAAATTATCTCAATATTTCGACACCGTCGAAGTCAATCCGTTTGTAGCGGGTTACAGTTACTTAACCTTTCGCTTTGTGAGATATACTACAATAGCATAAAAATCGCTTTTATCAAAGACGTCGTAGAGTAGAAATAATAGTTTAAAAAATGTTGTTATTCCCATTACTATTTTGCTATTTCAGTTCAAATTGTAACATTTGAAGGTAAAGATATATATTTACACAACAGTAATGCTTTCAGCAGTTTATTTTGTGTTTTATGGCGAATAAATTCAGTGTGATTTATTTTCTTTTATAAAATGTGATACATGTATATTGTAACCAAGAAATCAATTCAATCTTTGGTCACGTTGAGCTACTACTGTTCAACCGTGTATATCTACCTTTCCAG
This sequence comes from Trididemnum clinides, assembly GCA_963675345.1. Lineage (NCBI taxonomy): Eukaryota > Metazoa > Chordata > Ascidiacea > Aplousobranchia > Didemnidae > Trididemnum > Trididemnum clinides. The sequence goes on along the minus strand of OY776305.1, from coordinate 27,722,650 downwards.
CTTTTTATCTCGAAAAATTTCACAAATTTCAAAATGTGAAATGTGAAATACAATAACAATTGTGAAATTCAAAATTTCACAAATGTTATTGTAGATAATTATTTCTTATTGCATAGGCCTATTTACGCGCCAAAAGGTGTAAATAAGTAGGGTAATTTTAAATATTAGGACATCTGCAGAAGAAAATATACTTGCATAAAATGAAATAGTTTTACCGCAAATAAAGATCAAAGGAGGCCATTATTTTGTGTAGATTAGTACGCAGCGAATTGCTGCTTCATCACGCCTTCCTATTAAACTATTCTGGCTTAATGCAACTTTAATTATTAAGCAATGGTAATATTTTCGTAAATGATAAAAAAGTTAGCAGTTTAAATAATTAAATCACAACGTATTAAAATGCTACACTTCGGTGTGGTTTGAAAAAAATACTATTTCGTGTTTAGATAATGATGAATGCGCTGAACATAATGGTGGATGTGCACAACAATGTGTGAACATTGAAGGAAGCTATCAGTGTCAATGCAATGAGGGCTATCGACTCCACAGTGATGGGAAGACTTGCGTTCGTGAGTAACTACTATCAAATGAATTTGAAATTTAATCGAATTCTTCACCTCAAGATTTTATCATAAAACTATTTTACTTTCATTTGGCACAATTGTCTGAGAATTAACGGGCTGTGCTTTTTCTAGAGCGCCACCAACGAATGTATAATAAAGGCATTGAATTGAGGACTTTTCGCTTGCACGAGTTTTGATGAGCATCGGCTGTGTGAATCATCGGTTTTGTCGATGCGAACTAACGTTCCTGATTAAATGTAAAACGAGGGCTTGCTATTTCAACAAGCTAGGACACGTTATGGCATCAAAATATGCTGAACACTTCCAACGTCTGCATAAAAATTCTTTTATTTTTTCAGCTACAAATATGTGTGAGATTAAAAACGGGGGATGTGAGCAAATCTGTGAACCACAAGGTAACAGCGGAAGATATTTTTGTCGCTGTGAAAGTGGATACGTTCTCAGCTCAAATGGTCGATCCTGCGAAGGTAAAAAACCAGCGCCCGCATTGATCTCAAGATAACTGCTGTTCGTTTTGTTTTACGGAAATAAGACTCTTGCGCTTTCTTGACTTGTTTGTATCAATTTCAGAGGCTGATCCATGCGAAACTGATAATGGAGGATGCGCCCACACGTGCGTGGCCGTTGGCATAAGGGCGCAATGCTCTTGCTTCGAAGGTTACGCACTGCAAGAAGATAATCACACCTGCACCGGTACAGCGACGTATTTTTGTGATCGTTGAATTCAATTGTCGATCAGCAAATAATAGATATTTGAAATTTTGTTTGTGGGCGTCGAGTCGCAAGAAATCAATGTTAACCTTGCTATTTCGGAACTCCAGGCGAATGTTTTACGAGTTTTGACATAAAACTGAGGTTATTTCGAGCTGCTGATTTTGTTTATACGTTTTGCTAATTATCGTAAGAACTTATAGCTCTTTCAACATAAAGGCCCAACTGTTTACTGTCCAGCATTTACAATTTGGAGCAATTGCTCAGTAAGTGGAAATTATTACAAGTTGCTTGTTGAAATGTGATCGCACAGTGTTCAGTTCTATTTTGATTGGTTGTTTTTGTTTTCTTCAGATGTAGACGAATGTGCCGATAACTCGGGAGGTTGTTCTCATGAATGCCTCAACACTGTTGGATCCTTCACCTGTCTCTGCAATCCGGGTTATGAGATTGGAACAGATAAGAGAACATGCTACAGTAAGTATCAAAAACTTACGTAATTCATGCAAAACTCGCATTATTTTGATGGTTCAAGCGAACAAGTCAAGGCAATTTTTGAAGTGTGCAGGCCAACACTCAGCAGACTCGAAAGAATGCTATTTGCAATTCACTTTTTAACCAAAGTATTTTTTGTTAGATAGCGATAATCTCTGCAGTACGCGAGTTACCTTTCTCAAATGCATAAGCACTCACCAGCAAGTAGAAATTTATTATCGTAGTCCTCACTTCATATAAATTTGAACAGGTTTTTTGTGGTTAATTTGTTTACGCGAGGTCATGACGTAAAGTTTAAAAAGGACATATGCTGAGAATACGAAAAGATAAATCAATATTGCACTATTCAAGTGGTATTGTGGACTTTTTGCACTTTTTCTGCGTTTTAAAATGATAAATTAGATAGTTGTCTTGCTACTAACTTTGAAGTGTCAACAGTACTTTCAATCAGCATTTGGTTTTCGGTGTAGCATGTTTATTTCGAGATCCGAGGCGTGGAAGTGGTCAGATTTCAGTCTCCTGTTTTTGTTTTTGAAAATTGGTGTATTCTTTGTTATCGGTGGAGAAAAAGATAAGCTGATGAACAAATTTTGTGAATTTAAAATAAAATAGCCAGCAAGTGCAATGGAACAATAAAAATTTATTATTTATATTTTTCCCTTGAAATTGCAAGGCAAGATAAAGATTAAATTCTTTTAAATTGTAATTACGTTTCGCTAAATTAAAAACTTTTGCATGATGAAGGATCGAAATTTTTTCGCAATGTTTGATGTCACCCCTGCTTTAGACACGTATTGGGTTGAGTTACCAAATACCATGTCGGGCAGGCAATATGTTTTTAGTCAGCGTGGTTTTGGCTTGCAGCTAGCTACTGCATTAATTGTTTTTTTCATACTCTGGCTGTGTTTAAGCTGCTTGTTGATAAATAACTTCACTGGCCTACATTAAGATTCTGAAAATTGACTTCAATAATTAAATACAGATCGAAAAAAACGGATGATTATTCAGATAGAATAATGGTGATTTAGATATGAATATAAGAAACAGCGCTCTCAAAACAAAACTACTTTATCAGTTGGCTTTTCAGAGCAATTTGATTTTCGCGCTAATTTAAATAGCTCTAAACATCTTTTAAAACAAGTACAGAGCTTTTCACACTTCTCTATTTACTACTTTCATATTTTCATACCATAATAGGTTCAATCATGACTGCCTGTGGCTAAACTTGATTGCATATATGTGTGATATACAGATTTTATCACTTTAAATGTGTTAGGTGAGCGTTAAACCATGTTGTCCGTAAACAAAAAACTTGGTATAACTTGATTTGCACTCAAAGCAAGCGAAAAGTGGGAATGTTTATTGATAAAATCAATACAAATGAACAGCATCCACAATTGCTATCATAAAATTCATAAAATCCTCAACTAGATATTTTTTTTATCAACGTTTAGGCGTCAATCTAGCCAGACTATAAAGGAAACGAGACCGACACTTGTCTTTCGAAAATCAATGTCTTTTTGATTACTCATTCTTACTACAAGCTTATAGAAAATATTAAGTCTACAAGGCAAGCGAGCGAACTGGAGAATTGCTCTTGAAAGCGATCGATTGATTTTACGAGCTTGACCGAAGTCACTCATGATCTGTCGATTAGCATTTGGTAGACTATAATACTTTTTTATGAAGGCGTTTTAAAAATAAATGTATATGTTTGGAGGATGTGTTAATATTTTATCTCTAGATTCTACAATGCACAGCATTTACTTGTTAAATTCCATCCAAAGACTATTTAAAGCAGCGGTTCTCAATTGGGGGTGCGAGAAAGGACTTCTCGGAGTGCGAGCTTTTCTTCTCTGACTATTGATATCAGCGATAGTAATACAAAAAACATTACATCAAATGGTGCAAGGGGTGCAAAAATGATTTTTCCATCAGAACGGGGTGCGGGCTTCAAAATGAATTGAGAACCGCTGATTTAAAGCAATGAATGGTAAAAATTTATTATTAAGCGATTAGGGAATTACATTGCGGTATTCTATTTGTGCATCCCTGAACCAAAAATCTGAAGTTACTGGTTTATTGCCAAATACTTAAATGATATTAGACCATCACTAATTTAAGATACTTTTCTTAAAAAATACTAAAGGTTTAGTTCACCCATTTATAACTTCATAGCTTACTTTTGAGCACAAAGAATGTCTTTTACTGGATTAATTCAAAACATCACAGGTATCAGTACAAAAAAGCAGAAATGCGAGTACGCCTACTACAATCAAATGTTTAAAAATCACCCAAAAAACCCAAGATTTTTGCATGGTTCTGAAAAATTTATGTTTATTTTAAAAGACATAAATTTTTTATGTTCTTCGTATTCTTCACAACGTGCCTACGTACTAGATTTTTGCGTTCTCCTAGTTGCACCATTGCATTAGAAATTGCTTGATGGTGAAAAGTTTAAATTTTATTTTATCTCAGGAATTGAGATGGAGGTAATTAAGTCATGCTCCACAATGAATGGAGGGTGCATGCATATCTGCTCGCAGGTATCCGGAAGTATTCAATGCAGCTGTAATGATGGGTACCAGCTAGAAGCAGATGAAAAAAGCTGCACAGGTACCTGAATAGCATTTGTTGTATCGTGTTTTTGAGACAAGTTACAGATCTGTCAACAGCTGATGACTAGAGTCGTTGGTGTATTGTTTATCTAGAATATTTTTGTGTTTTGTGTCGTGGTAGATGTGGATGAATGCAACGATGGATCCCGATGCTGCGATCAAGGTTGCTCCAACACTCCAGGGGATTACCAATGTACCTGCCAGCCTGGTTTTGTGCTGCAACAAGATGGATGTGGTTGTGCCGGTGAGCATATGAATGAGTGACACGTGACTGCATTTGCTACGTTGGTTCAGATTGAATGAGTGGGAAATTTTTCGCCCTGTTGCGCGATATGGCAATACAGGTAGCGTTCGACTTACGACCTGCTCGACTTACGACTGCTCGACTTTACGACCGCTTCCCTGGCAAGGCTAGGCAGCTGTATCGATAGGCTGGCAGCTCAGTCGTAGTGTTTTGCCCTCATATATACATACATGTATATATGAGATTCGACTTACGACCACTCCGACTTACGACCGGATGGTCGGAACCGAACGCGGTCGTAAGTCGAACACTATCTGTATATAAAATTCTGTTGATTTTTTAATACGACAATATTAAAAAAATTGTCGAGTACTCTTGCACCACTCTGTACTGAAATTTATTTTAAAAAAATCGATTATCTTGTTTCACCAATTGCTTCATTTGTACGCCCAATTTATTTCAGTATTTTGGTTGCATAAAATTTTTGAATGAAGAGCAAAAAGTCGATGTTTACTTTAACAAGAATAAGCTAGTAAACGGGTAAATTTACAAAGGGCAAAACTCAAAGCAAACAATTGTTTAAACAAATATTCAAAATTGTTCAAAACCTGTTGTCTCATGAACTATATGTTTTGTTAGACAATTTAGTTAGTTATTCAATGACAGCTGATTAGGTGAAAATAGATTTACATCTATCACCTTCATGCACGACAATTCATGAAATAACAACAAATGTATATTCAATACAATAATAAGAGGCAACGTATTAACGGTTCTACATATTTCTAATCGCACGTTTCGCTGAAAATCTGTTTAGCGTGTTGAACGACTGTAAAGTGCCGGTACAACTTATTAAAATGAAGCAAAGTAAATCCATAAAAACCAACACGAAGAAAAAACTTTTTAATTGAGTAGTAAGTCTGAGTAGCGATAGATCTTTGTCAGTTTTGTTCTTCCGCTGTCGCTGGGTGACGTATTTTGGAGGCTTGGCTTCCTCAGTGGACTCCGAGTGGGGTGCAGTTGAGCAAAGAGTAGACCATATGTTGTTTCGAAATGCTTAATTTTTTGGCTTGTGATGGATCACGTGGTATAGCAGATCATGATGACGAGTAGACGTAGCAGCTGCTAGGAAGTGGCTGCGTGTAGTCGAGAAATAACCCCATCTTGCTTGGTTGACGACGAGCATCAGTTATATAGAATAACTGATGCTGGTTGTTTTCAATTTTTATGAAAGTTTTTTAGCCTAAAGATTTTGAGAGGTTGTTACGTACTCTGCTGTATTTTCGACAAGCTGACGATCGTGATGATACTACTGTACATCACTACAATGCCCTTATGTAAAAAAAGCAACATTAATTGATTGTTTTGAAGTGATATGAGCTTTCTGAGTCTGATGTTGATCAACAGTTGGTCACCTTACTTTATTCTTGTTTTTTTTTTCTTTCCAATATCGATTATTTCAGACGTCAATGAATGTTTATCTAACAACGGAGGCTGCGAACAAACTTGTGTGAACAGTGTTGGCTCCTTTAGTTGTGCTTGTGATGGCGGCTATCTGCTTAGAAACGACGGAAAATCATGCAAAGGTACGTTAGACCTCGAAGTTAGATACGTAAGTTAAAATGTCTGACGTTTCTCTTGGCTTTTTAATTGCGTTCAAAAATTTAAATCTTTTTATCAGCTGTATTTTGTTTTTTACAGTTGTCACGGGGATTATTCCTGCCACACGTCCAGCTCCAATTATTCTTTCTCCACCTATCGTTCGGTTGGATGAAGAGCCGGACACTGCGCAGTTCAGACAAATCACTCGGTAGTTTCTTAGTCATTTTCGGTTGACCACGTAGTTTTATTAAAGTGCTCCTTGTTTAGATGCCTTCCTGGAAGATTCGGACCCGGCTGTGACTATGAATGCTCACACTGTCAAAGCGGAGTGTGCAACGTTGATAGAGATGGGTGCGATTGTGATTCTGGATTCATTGGATTGCTGTGTAATCAAAGTAAGGCTTGTCGCGCAAGTTTTACATTGCAACAAATGTTCATGTATTTTTTATGCGAATGAAAGCAACGCTTTAATCAGTTAGTCCATCTGGTGAAACCTATTTTGAGATTTTGTAAGCAAGCTGGTTGGATTTTTCAATATTTAGAGTGACAAGTTTGATTATATTGAAAGAAAGGTATACAAACAAATGCTATCGGTACTTAAGATTTTCTTTCACTTATTACAAGCGCTTTAGTAGGACTTTATTTTGTTTTCGCGCAAAATACTTTTTGTCTGAAAGAAAAGTCAATCAAAGAGCATCAAACGAAAACCAGCGAGAATAAAATTACGTTCCCCGTGTTGAAGCATTATGAGGGCCAAACAGAAACTAATGCCACTGACTTGATTTATTGCAGCGTACGTTGAACTAACATCTGATTCTTTTCAGCTGATAGATTGGTAATTAAGGTTTACAAATTGAAAAAAAATGCGAGTTTGAATCACTGCAATTCTAAGTTAACGCAATCATCTATGTCTCTAAGTCTTCGCACTTCTTCGTTGGAAGGTGAAACTGACACGATTGTTCTAAAACATTCTCAGCAGAAGCAAAGAGTCATTACCGAATTTTTGCAGAGTCAGGAAGAAACAGGTTTGAATGTAAGCAGAAGGCTAAAGCAAGTGTGTGGTGACGATGCGGTGAACCAAAATACAGTAACGAGGAGGATGAAGCAAAGCAGTAATGGGCAGGAAGAACTTGGTCAAAGCGATTTTTGCAATAGACCAAGAAATGGTAGACCTACTTTTACTTACCATTCAGTTAGCAATGATTAAGAAGCACTGACGCATCACTATTGGTGAGCTCGCTGAGGCAGTAGGGGTAAATGCAGGGTGTGCTGTAAAGATTGTGAATTCCTTAGGGTATTCGAAAGTCTTAAATTGTCCCAAATAGGGTGGGTCCTAAAGCAGTTCTTACACCAACTTTAAAACCCGTGAGGTCATCAGCTCTTGTGGCTGAACAACAATTGCACGCCCCCCTATAGCATCCAGATCAGGCACCATCTTTTTTCCATTTGCGAGGGCACCACGAAAAACGGTTGAGAGTGCGACATTTATCCAATGACTTAAGGATCACAACAGCTATCAGAAACTGATTGAAACCCAGCCTGTAGGATTTTACAGTGAGGAGATATTTGCACCTGATAAAAAGCAAGAAAAAGCTGTTTGGAAAGCCAGAGATTACGTCGTAAGTAACTGTAAATTGTTCACAGCTTTTTGGCTACAACTTGTGTACTTTTAAAACTAAATATTGTGAAAATAAGCTTGGTTGCATTACTTCTTGAACCCCTTTCGTATAATAAGAATTAAGAAAGATCAAGTGAATTTGCAGACAGACGCATGACAGTTGCCTATCCCATCTAAACCAGGTTCATGTTAATATTTTTACCTAATTTGAAATCAGGTTGTTGGTTCAAACTCTAAGTTAAAGTTATTGATTAAAAATTAAATAATATTTTTTAAAATTTGTGAAACGGTAGAACACAGTGAAAACAGTGAGTCCCTACGAGTAAATTCTTTAGTTACCAAAAATATTTGCCGGATATCAGTGTATGATGTAAATTTAATTATTTGTAAAACAAATATTATTTGACCTGATATTCAACTTTGAAGGTAAGTTTGTTTAAAGCTGTCTATTTTTAAAAATCATCATCCCACTTTGTCGTATAGGGAGCGAAGTACAGACAAACTATTCCTTCACACAAAACAATATATAGAATAAATTTCGCATTCTTTGTATTTGTGTTTATATCTGTCAAATTTTGTTGTTGAACAACTACTCGCGCGTAATAGTTCTGTGGTTCAGTATGTGCATATGTTTTGTTTAAACAGCTTGTCCGAAAGGAAGATTTGGAAAGAACTGTGCTCGTCGATGTTCATGCAGGAACGGAGGGGAATGTGATGCCCAGACTGGAAACTGCCGCTGCCCACCTGGAGTCAGAGGGGTGCGCTGTGAAAATGGTGGGGAGTAGATATTGTTTTCTAGTTCGTCTAATACCACCAAAGTTATTGTTTACCACTTTTTTTTTTATAAACAGTTATTGTTGTACTTGTACTGTAGAACGCCAATAATCCGAACTGATTGGGATCGGGGGGTGGCTCGGATAATAATCGAATAATAATACCAATACTGTAGCGCACTACCAGGAAGAATAGCTCACTCCTTTGCTAATTGATCTGTAATCTCAAGTTTCGTCTCAATCGTCATTGCATTCCGTTTTCTTTTCATGGAAGACGTAGTCACTAGATTACTTTGAAACTTCAATTTTTTGCACTCGAATACAGTCTGTTATCAAGTGCTATTTGCTTTGGACATGTCACGCCAGATAGCAGTCTCAAGTTAAGAATGTGAATGCGCTTTTTGTGACGTTTGTCAGGGTAGTGTTCGGATAGTCGCCGTTCTACCGTGTAAGAAAAACTATTATCATCAAATTTGGTGTTTCGATGCTTATCGCAATGACTTGATTTTTTAGAAACAAAAACTAAATGTGGTAGCAACCCTGGTATGGGTGCTTAGCTACCCAGTCACCCATGTTGTTAGCATTTGTCACTTAGTTTCGTGTAAATTTAGGCTGCCCGAAAGGATTTTGGGGAACTCGATCACACCATTGTCGTAAGAAATGCAGCTGCAATGGTCACAGGTGCCACAAAAAATTTGGAACTTGCTTTTGCGATCCAGGAAAATATGGGAGAAGATGCCGCTACGGTTTGATTATATCTTGTGTTGATATGGCTTACACCTATTTGTAACAACATCTTGCAAACACTTGAGCATTGCATTCGAATATTGCTTTGTAAGCACGCGGTGATTAACATATTTTGTGAAATAATTTTGTGGAATGATCCACTAACAAGTTAGCGGCTTTGCAAGCCGTGTATAAACATGTATCAAACATTACAGCATGTTAAGGATGCTTTCTACATAGAGTGGTGGCTTCAAGAATATAAATTCGATTCGGATAAGCCGGACACGGCCTTCCACAAGCCACTGTAAAAAACAATATGTTCAGCAGGAGTTTAAAATTATTAAATCGGTGGATCGAGGGTATTTGTTTGTTTCATAAGTGATCGCTCTTATTGCTTTTAGTCAATGTTGTTTAATCTGTTCAAACTTATTTTGCAGATTGCCCTAGAAATACTTACGGATTCGGTTGCTCGGAAAGATGTGAATGTAACGAAGAAAACAGCCGTACGTGCGACAAAGTGACTGGGGAATGTCGTTGTAAACCAGGATACATTGGAAGAACATGCGATTCTGGTGGGTAGGAGAGAAAGGAGAATTGAAGAAGTACATTTCAGAAATGTTTAAACAATAACTTGTATGCTAAACGCCATGATGAAATACTGTTACTAATCAATGCTCCATGAAAATATTGATATCAAAACCGTTTATATCTTTTTAGTGTGTGCTGAAAGCACATATGGTGAGGGTTGCACGCAGAGGTGTCGATGTGAAGAGGGCGTCAGCTGTGACCATGTTACTGGAGCTTGTGAAAGAGAGTGTCCCCCTGGATTTCGAGGAAGCAATTGCACTGAAGGTACATTGTTCCTTGTTTTAGTGTAAGAAGATTGGTGTCAGCTGGACCAGGTGCTCAGGCACTTTTGAGCAGCCTTGTATTGACTTCTTTATTTACAATCAACAGGGAAGTTGACTCCCTGATGAAAAAAACGGTCAAGAATGTGTATGTGGTTGGTTCATCTCCATTGAGCTTGCATGTCGTAGATACTCAAAGGCAGTTTGTTGATTAGCACTTTGTTTCTTCTGTTGTAGGCTCATGTTGATTGATTTTAGAAAAGTGAAAAACATGGGCTGAATGCTGTGACTTTTTTCTTTGCATACGTTGGGCAATGAGTAATTTGATTTTCCTTTAAAAAAATAAACTATACAAGCAGAAAACTCTATTGCGCTTGATACTTTTACTTGGTAGTGACATCGTTAAATGAAAAACAGGTAGATTTAAGCTTTTTCAATCACCAAATTTTATTGTAACACGGATTGTTATTTTGTTGTGGATTTGTAGAATGTCCTGAAGGAAGCTGGGGTGTTGGATGCTTGGAAATTTGTCATTGTGCCCGAGGCAGCCGTTGCAATAAAGGAAACGGACGCTGTATTTGTCCACCAGGAAAAACTGGTAGCACTTGCGAAGAAGGTAAATGTAATGTCGTTATGAACGCATTTAGTTGAAGTACATATCAGAATTAAGCAATTACCGGTATGTTTGCGTTAATTCGTTATCACAATTGATAAATATATAATGTTTAAAATCTCTGCTTATTATAATATTGTGCTTGTTAATCGTCAACAGCTCTAAACAATTATCAGTTATAGTTTTCAAATGTGGTTTTCTTCACAAATCATTTTTTTGGCTGAACGATTTGATTGTCAGGATGAAAGAAATGATCTTTTGATGATGTGAACCCAGTGAATGATAACGAAAAAACAAATTGGTATTGCTATATAAACAAGTCACTGTGTTTTAATTTATAGAATGTCCTGACAGAACTTGGGGTGAAAATTGTACCAACACATGCACTTGTCAAAATGGAGGGGATTGCAACAAAAGAAGTGGGACTTGCGAATGCACTGAGGGATTCGTTGGAGTATTTTGTGAGCATCGTGAGTCAAATAATATCTCAGTGCGGCTATACTGTTATAACGATATCCAATTTAATATTGCTATCTTTTTTAACCAAGACATTTTTGTTGCACATCATCAATACAAGTATATTGCTAGTTCGAAAATGACAAAGCTCGAACAGCGTTCTCTACAAAAATTATTAAACACTGATCTAATCAAATACGTTAGGTTTGGTTTGACTTTGATTTTGAGCAAATAAGAATGATTATAAAGACTCTTTATAAAAAAAATGCAAATAACTTATCATAAAAAACTGTTTTTTGGTGGATTTGTGAAAGATTATGTTTTCTTTTTTCAATTTGTGGTGAAAAAGGTAATATTCAAAATCATAAAACAAACGAAGTAATCATACATATATAGATAGGGTTTTCACTGCATTTTTAAATAATTTCATTTCTTGATGTGCCAACGCATCGGTATGTAGTATGATCTATTGTTTTACTCTCAGGATGTCCGGCTATGCGCTACGGTCGTCATTGCAAATATAGATGTAACTGCGGGAACGGTGAATGCGATCCTGTTCATGGAACATGCACCTGCAGTCCTGGGTTTGCAGGAAGAAATTGTCAAAAAAGTGAGAACGTTGCAAGAATGAATCAGCAACTTGTTTTTAACCTCTTCTGATGCAGGTTGTGGCCTCGGATTCTGGGGGCAAGATTGCTACAATCGCTGTGATTGTGAGAATGGGGAGCCCTGCGACTCTGTAACTGGCGAGTGCAACTGTGCTGCTGGTTGGAGAGGAAGGAGATGCGATGAAAGTAAGCTGGGCTATCTGCTCTACAAAATACTTATCGGTTGGTTCTATGTTAAAAAATCCTGCTTGTGATCTCACTACCACGCGAAATAATGTATGAAAGAAGGTTTTAGATTTTAAAGAAAAAGTTTGTAAAGGCATAAAATGAGCAGTGGAGGGCTTGGTATTCCGTGACTCTTATTGGTAGAGCATTTGACCGGAAAACAAGAGTTTGTGGGTTTGAATTCAACCAGAATTGATTTTATCCTTCGGCATTGTTCTACGAGAATAAGTGATGCCAGCTGTTAGCTGTGCATAAAAAATTCTGTTTGAGTTACCATATGACGTAGTTGTTTCTGAAAAGTTTTTGGTGGTTATTTGCGGTTTAATTCGCTGACCAGTTATGTTGGTAAACTTTTTAGGATGTCCACTTAATACTTATGGACCACAGTGCCATCATGAATGCTTATGTGCCAATGGCGCTGAGTGCGATCACGTGAGCGGCGCATGCACCTGCACGCCTGGATGGAGAAGCACTTTCTGTGACAAAGGTACAACATTCGCTTGACATGCAACCAGCGCGTTGTCACCATAGTGGTTTTTTTGCAGCTTGCCCAGATGGCTATTACGGTTTAAACTGCCGAGAAACGTGCCAGTGTGGGAATGGAGCGAAATGCAGTCACATAACAGGGGAGTGTCTATGCCCTCCCGGCTGGGTGGGAGACAACTGCAATGAACGTAAGTGAGTAGATTTGAGATCAACAATTTTGCGTTTTAGAACTAGTGCTATTTAGGTTGCGACCGATGGTCATGGGGGGAGAACTGTACCAACCGGTGTGAATGTGCCAATGGAGCCAAGTGTGATCACGTGACCGGTAGATGCATTTGTGGACTTGGATTTTGGGGTTCTCGTTGCGACAAAGGTGAGTGCTGAATAGTAAAAAGTCACTTCAGATTGTATGCCTGTTTTATGTGGATACGCACCTTTCTTTCCAACATCAAATGAACAGTGATAAACAACTTTTTATCACTCTTATTTTGACGTTTTTCTCTTTAATTCACAGTATGTAGACGTGGTGACTACGGAGCAAACTGCGAGCAAAAATGCCACTGCCGTAATTCAAGAGGATGTGACCCAGTCACTGGAAGGTGCCACTGCGAACCTGGATGGATGGGGCTTGCTTGCGAGTTGGGTGAGTTGTGGCTGGTCGTTTTAATTGCCCAGCTTGTTTTAATCCACTACGCTGAGTTTTCGTAGACAACTCGTGATTGAAAAGAATAATAGCAAATCAAAAGCTTGATTTTTCTCCACTTTTTTATTGTTACCCTTTTATGATTTGTCACAAGCAAAACTGGAAGGAATATTGGTCCAACGTTCATGCGAACTAATCACCTGAATTATATTGGCTTACGGACATATGATAGCCTATACCACTTACCGTCTCGACCATTCACCAATTTATCTCAACTGTTGGCATTGCTTTTTTGGCTTGCCACATATGGTCTCATTGTCATGTATGGTTTTTTTCGGATTGCCCCATATGGTTTAACATTACAAAGAATTGAAAATCTTTTTTCACAATATTTTGTGTTGCAGAATGTTCACTTGGAACTTTCGGATACGGATGTGGGGCCTTCTGTGGTTGTCTCAACGGCGGAATGTGTGATTCCGCGACTGGAGATTGCACTTGCAGACCTGGATGGATCGGAAAGGATTGCGGAGAACGTAAGTTAAGAGTAATATTACATTAAAGAAATTAATTAACTGTAATGGTATCTTGGAGACAAAAATTTTCACCATTTTGTACACATGACTTGGTGTGTGTTTCCGAGCCATATTGATATTTTCAACACGTTAGGAAGTACTACTTTTAAGTGATAAATTATTTTTACGACACATCAATATGGAATTTAGGCTAATTGATTGCTTCTTAATAGCTCGGGCTGTAGCTAAATGTATTTCAAAAATACGAGCGCTGTGAAGAAAAATGTTGTTAAAAAGTATATGTTATACCAGCTTGTGCCGAGGGATATTTTGGAATTGGTTGCAAAGAAGTGTGCAATTGTGAAAATGCAGAGGGATGCGATCACGTGACCGGAAGATGTCTTTGCCATCCCGGATGGAGGGGAGGCCAATGCAATAAGCCGTGCCACGCAGGTAGGTCTGGTTCTGTTTGTTCGTTTACTTTGATAAACTTCAAAATATATTTTCAAAAACGTTGTTTCTGTATGGGCTTGGTTGACATAACGTAAGTTTTTTTACAGCAGTTTGTGAGCTGAGTGATTGTAGAATTATTTTATCTTTCTGTTACTCTAATAGTCATTACAAAATTGCGTTGCAAACGGTTTTGGTAATAGGATATTGGTTCACACTTTGTTTAAACTTTAAATTTAGTTTAATTTTTTAGGAAAATATGGTTCAGAATGTCAAGGTGTGTGTGAGTGTGCTGAAGGAGAGCCTTGTCATCACGTAACTGGAGAGTGTTCATGTCCTCCAGGATTTACAGGATTGGGATGTCATTTAGGTGTGTAAGCATTTATGTTCAGGATATTTTTCGAGGTGAAACAGGTGCAGATTATGAGATTGACGTGGCTGTAATATGAGTTGCTGTTGAGCTTAGTCATAATTAGTGGCGTGAATCTAAGCTCTTATAAACAGATACAGACTTATAAACAGATACAGCTCTTATAAACAGATACCCTCAAGTGTTGGGGAGCTTTATCAAAATACGCTAGGTCTTGCATCCAAAGTAGCATATAAACTCTTAAGCATAAACATATTCAACACGACGCCTGTATGCATGTGATTTTTATCTCAGTATTTTGACATTATATCCATTCTGTTCTATAATTGAAATTCACAACGTGTTGACTCAGTACTGACATTTTCGTGTTAAAAGTTGTAGCTGCATTAACATGTTCCCATTTACTGGTTGTAACACTGCGTCCCGTTCCACCTACACACACAGAATTGCCTGCATATAGGCAATTTTCCCTCTGTAAGTACAAGGTGTCACCAAATCTATTTGTCGAAGCTTGGCTAAAGTTGGTACGGGAGTAGCTTTGAAATCACATCTTATTTTACGTCTGTATCTGTTTATAAGAACTTTACGCTTGACAAACGAAAAATACCTGCTTGTTAAAACGTGGGTCTACGGTTATTACTGTACCGAATTTCGAGATCAAGTTTATGTAGTCTTATTTCAAGTTGATTTCATGAATTTCTTCTTCGCTAAATCGTTGTTTTATAAGCTGATTAATTTTTTTGTTGTGTTCTAAATGCGAGTTTATGCAATGTGAGAACGATGTAGAATTCCAAATAAATGCTAAACAGAGAGAGACTGAGGTCCACGAGCAACTAGCTTGCCAGCACTGCAGTAGTTTTGTAACTGACATGTTTGCAGTGTGTCCTACTGGAAGATTTGGAGCGAATTGCGAAGGTGTATGCTCCTGCGGATTAAACTCCCAATGCGATCCTAGAACAGGATCATGTGTGTGCGCAGCTGGATATACCGGAGAGGATTGCCGGCAAAGTAAGTGAGGTAGAACTTTATGTATTGAGGTAGAAGAATGAAGTTGCTTATCCAGTCACTGCAAGAGGCGACTATTTGCTTTCCACTCACTTTAACCTGCCCAGATAATAGTAGGGCAACAAGTCTACATTTGCGAATACTTTAAAATAGGTTGCCACTTTTTAGAAATTTGGTCATGTCTTTAATTTAGTGATGTAGTGTTTACCTCTTCTCTTTCTTGGGATGGAGGCTCCACGTGAATCGGTTTTCCAGGTTAAAACGGTAGATATATGGGAAAGTGGCAGTCTCTATCAAACCAGTCGAGAATACAAATTGCAGACCGGTAGTCTCATCATAAACAAGGTGGACTGGCATTGGCGAATGCCCACTAATCGTCATTTACTACCCGCTTGGTGAGCAGGTTCGTTATTTTAACCCAGCGAAGCTCTGTGTATGTCTCTGCCAGCTTGTTTGGTTGCAGTACAAGCATATATGCTTTATTTTACACCCTTTCTTCTCCCCATAGAAGATGGAAAACCTTGAAGGATCTCAAATAAATTTTCGTCAATCCACAGGTTGCAATGCAGGAATGTACGGCAGCAATTGTGGGCTGAGATGTTCCTGCGCCAACGGAGCTGTATGTGATCCATCCAAAGGAAGCTGTTCTTGTGCTCCCGGATTCACAGGACCGACATGTGAAGATGGTAGGTGGCAGACATAGAGCAGGGGTGTCAAACTCGCGGCTCTCGTAGCCTATCAGTGCGGCCCCCGAGACGATTCTGACATTCTAATAAATTTCGGCAGCATTGCAACGGATCATTGTCGAACAAACGTTTGAAGCTCTGATCACAGGCCACACTTGAGAGGAACAAATTTTTGTCATTCGGAGATAACTTTACTGATGCTGGAAATGTGATGACCTTTTTTTTTGGAGATCGATCTTACTTCGGGCTACATTACAGAGATTGTTGCCCAGAGAAGTGGTGATCTCCAAATTCAAAACTTCATGCGGCCCTCGGCACGATTGCTCATATGTGCATTGTGGCCCCCAGAAGCCCACGAGTTTGACACCCCTGACATAGAGCATCTGGCGAAGAAAATAGATGAGTTGTGTTTCGAGAGATCCCATGTGTCTAATTTGTTAATTGCTCAATTCACTAAAGGCAATTTGAACAATTGCTTTTAAATCAGTGTGTGGAAGCAGACCCAGACGCGAAGAATAAAATCACAAATGAAATGATATTCGGGCTGCCAAACCGGGAAGATGATGGTGAAGCTACTTAAGAGTAAACTTTAAAAAACCCTAGAAAACCAAAAAAAAACAAGAAAAAGATAGCTTTTTGCCAAAAATAAATTTTTTGAAACAATGTTAAAATTTCGTGTTACCAACAAATTACTACACTTGCTGACAGTGCTGTTAGGAGAAAATTGTTACTGTTTATGAAGACAAATCGAAAATCGATAAGCGTATGATGACTTGACATGCATTTGCCAACGGTTAGAATTTTAAAATAACTGTAAATACGACGCTACAACAAGTGCTTATTAAAATCAGATCAAGGTGACTTTACCATTTGCTAAGCAGAAAATGGAACGCATGAACTATGTTCATGTCATGTGTCAGCTAGTTGTAATGTTGTTGGATCAAAATATAACATAGTGCTACTCACGTAATTTATTGAACTGGCTTTAAATTTCTTTGTAAGCAGCTACTGATCGAAGTAATCTCAAAGATTTCTTTCAATTTGTATTTTTCCTTTTGTTGAAATACAATTCACGATAAACTACGTTATAATCTCCAGTATTTCCATGCTATGTCTTGAAACATCATTCCTTGAAACGTATTTATTAAATTAAAATCAACTACATCTATTCCAATTTTAATATCTACTCAAAAACTTATTAACTTTATTGAATTATTTACCGCCACTAACACAACGTTTTCCTTAAATTTGGTAAAATTTTCTAAAATCTCAATTTTAGAATCTTAATTGCTAGTTGTGACGTCACATGAGAGAATTGTTTTTGGATTTTCGGAGCAATTAACCAATTTATGGTCTTGTAGATCAGTATTTTTCAACCGTTTTTTGTCATTACCACTTTCAGCTTTAACTAAATTTACATTCCCCACAACTCCATGAATTATTTTTGCTAGATCAACCGTGTGTTCAAATCGACGCACTGCGTAAGTTGGTCTCCGAAAACAAAAAAAGGTTATCATGTCAGCAATGAAAACGAAATGGTCAATACCGGTTGATTTTGCAAAAGCGAGGCATTAAGGATGTAAGCTTGAGTTGTCTTTGCAGCCTCAAAACCAGGCACCAATGTTTCTCGACTCGTCATTTGGGAACTTTATCCTTGAAATGATTCCTTATTTCCCACCTGCCACCCCGATTCCCTATTGTTTCTCACTGGTTAGGAGCTCCTGTTATACATGGTATACTACGTTAATTGTTGAATAACTGTTTTGGTTTCAGTTTGCCCTAAAGGATTTTACGGAAACAGATGTTCCCTGCCTTGTAATTGTGGTCCCAACACCGAATGTGACCCACAAAATGGAGAATGTAGGCTCAGCGTAACATGCCCTCCTGGAAAAATGGGGCCAAATTGCGATACAGGTAACCATGCCTCTACGGGTACAGTAGATCTTTGCTTTAATTGTTGCTATTTTACAAAATGCTTTATGTCTTCAGAGCCGCATTTGCCAATTACGTGGCCTGGTTAAAAATCGTTGGTGGAAGGTATTATAGCAAAGCGAAAAAATTAACATTGAAATTAGTAACAGGTAAGAAGAGAGAGACTATAAGGTAAGGCAGGAGGCAGGAATAGCGCTCCTCGCCTAGCCAACTCATCAGCCACGTCGTTCCTCAGAATAAATGAATGTCCGAGGACAGCTTGATAGTAAAGGAGAAGAGAGTAGGTAGTTTCCGCCTGGTGAGTCAGAGAGTTTGCGGTAAAAGGTAAATTAGAGAAGAAAACAGTGTGTTGAAGACAGAGCGAAAGTCAGAGAGAAGGAGAAGAGAAATGAGAGACCTGTTGGTGCTGCCGAAACCAGCGAAGAGCTTGCAGAATGGCGAAGGCTTCAGCGGAAAAACTTGAACACGCTGGGCCTGCCGAAAAGGAAAGGATGGCCTCAGTGCCACAAAGTGAGCAGTTGGCAAGAATGCCCGAGCCGTCCTTGCCAAAAGGAAAAGGAACAGAGCCATCAGTCCCGATCACCAGATCATGAGATGGGATGGAGCCAAAGTGAGTGTGATCTGCACCTTGGGAGGAAAGAGGGGAATCAGAGTGGAAGCATGGGGAGGAAAGAGTCTGCTCTACATTGAAGAAAGGCGGTTTCCAAGCAGGAGAGGGAGGGCAAGCAAAGTGCAGGAAGTTGGAGAATGCATGAGCGGGTGAGTGGACGCAAAAGTCTTCAGGGGGATGCGGAAAGCCTTGGTTTCATTTGAAGTCTAGCCAAGCTTGATGTGGGAAAGTAGGTTGGCAGATGACGGGCCCGCTTATATAAGACAGGGCAGATGAGTCAGAGTGGCTCGTAGGGGAGGAGGACAGGCAGCCAGTGATGGCGCAACTAGCCGCTCGGTGAAGGCGTTCCAACGTGGAAACATTGGTAACGCTAAGGAAAAAACATCCGGTTGAGCACAAGTGCACAAAATTGTACAAAATAGGGACTCCTTAGAGGGCCCCAAGAAGAAGCAGAGATCCGATCTAAGGCCATAAGGCGTGGGAAAAATTTGGCCTTCAGCAAAGATACGTGTTTAGAAAAGGAAACAGTGCGGTCGAAGGAGACTTTAAGAAAAGTTGGAACAGGATTGAAGTGGAGGGGGAGTTGAATAAGAGGAGGTGGGGATGGAGGTTAGCTTGATGGGGATCCACCAAAAAGAAGGAGACCTCTCATTTTCTCGGACTGTAAGAAAAACGTCAATAGTCAGACCAGCGCTACAATCGAATCAGCACTCCTTGCATAGCCTCCGCAGAAGCAAAGATTGAGCGGGAGGAGGACCAAATGGCCAGATCGTCAGCATAAAGAGAGCAGCTGACGGAGCAAGGTAGAAGCAGGAAGGTCATTGATGAAAAGAGAGAAAAGAACAGGGCCAAGAACAGATTCTCGCGGAACACCTCGTCAGAATCGCAAGGAGCGACTTTTGTGATTTTGAAAAGCGCGCCTGTCAGAAAGAAAGGATTTAGCCCAACGAGCAAAGCAAAGTGGGAGGCCAGCCGAAATAGGTTTATGGAAAAGAGCGGGATGCCAGACAGAGTTGAAAGCCTTAGAGAAGTCACTCGTAGCAAGAATAGTCCCAAAGTCCGGCTTGGCTTTGTTAAACCCATCCGAATTGGACTGAGAAAGATAAAGAATTTGATCGAGGGTAGACCGTCTAGAGCGGAAACCGGTCTAGCTGGGAAAGAAAATGAAGTTCGACTCTAGAAAGAAGAGTAGAAGAGATAGAATGATGCGTTCAAGAAGCTTTGAGACGAAGGAGGTGAGAGAGATAGGCCAGGAGAAAGCAGAAGAGTCGAGAGGTTTTCCCATCTTATGGATGGGATGTCTTCCAGATGGAAGGAAAGGAATGTAAAGACCAGGAGAGATTGAAAATGTGAAGAAAAAAATCCATGCCAGAGCCATGAAGATGCTTTAGCATGAGAGTGGCGACTTTTTCTGGGCTAGGGACAGGGGACCAGGAGAGGTTTGTGGCAGCCGCAATTCAGTAGGAGAGAAGAGAGAAAACTTCTCCGGGCACGTGCTTCGTCAACGCTAGGATAGGTAGCCTCTGGCTCTTCTACGCATGGCCTTTGGCTGGGAGACAGAAAAGCGAAATCTCAGGTAGTCGGCGTAGAGCATTTCCGACTCTCTGGGAGAAGAACAATTGGGAAAGTTAGGACAAGGAGATGAGGAGGAAGAAGAGCCAGTAATAGAACGAAAAAGAGAATAGATTGCTTTGGGGTCAGATTTTAGAGAGAGACGAATGTGTTGTCTGCCATGTCTCAGCCTCAGTTTTGGTGATGACAGACGAGGCATGTTGGGAAGCAGAGATGTATTCTGGCAATCTTCATCACTTCTATGAGCGGCACAAAAAGCCTTACATTTTTTGCTTACCGCATCTTCCATTTTAGGAGACCAGCAGGCTTGTGGTTGGCGTTTGACGCTGTAGAAAGTAATGAAAAATTTGGCCACATTAAATGCCAGAAAAGTCAAGAGGGTTGCAGCGGAGGAAAGAGAAAGAGAGTAGTACTCCTCTGCAGAAGGACAGTGAGAGTCAAAGGAAAAGGCGAAGTCATTTGAGAGCTTTCTAAAAATCGTAGGAAGGGGGTTGTTGGGAAGAATTGGGATGTAATCAAAATCCAAGTTCTGAAGCACCTCCCAGGTGCAAGAGAGGGCCAGAGAGGAGGAAGAAAAGGACATGTCCGGAGAGGAGCGATGGAGAAGGGTGGGACCTCAGGGTCATTGAGGGGAAAGAGGTCCCAAGAGATGACCCATTCAAATACTTTCTCCTCACGTGAATCGGAAGTACCGTTCGAGTCACAGAGGGGGTGATGGCAGTTGAAATCCCTAGAATGGAGAGGTTTCTGGAGCAGGCGAAAAAGAAGGGGGAGAAGGAGTCTGTTCTGCTATCCGTCGAAGAAGAACGAATAGGGGGAGCGTATATGTTAAGGAAAGAGAGCGAGGAAGAGTTTTTTTAGTGAGATGTTGACCCCTGCATAGTCACAGTAGCGGTCAAGCGAAGAGCGAAAGCAGATAGAAAGTTCAGAGAAGGATTGGCCCGGCCTACTGAAAATGATGACACCACCACTAGCGTGCGGTTCATCAGGAGAGAATGTCAGACCAGGAGTAAGTGCGATCAGATGCAGGGATCCGAACAGAGGAAGACGAGTTGAAGTTGGATTCCTCGATACAGATAAGGTCTCCAGGATGGAGCGAGATAAAGTGGAGAAGTTTGGCCCTTCTGGCACCGACCTACCTCTCCAGGTCACATTTGCAGCGCACACTAACCAAAGAAAGATGGGACCTAGGTTATGATGAACGTTGCCGTTGGTCAGAAGAATGAGAATAAGAATAAGAATACGAGAAAGAGAGAGGCAGGAGAGGAGAAGAAGGAACGGGCCACCGATTTTAAAGAGACTGAGTGCTTCCCTTCTGCGTTCGTTCGTAGGGCAGCGCGGCGAAGAAATGATTGGATGAAGGGAGTGCCAGGGTAACTGGGACCCTCGGGGAAGCCAACTGCCATGTCGACCCATTCCAAGCGGGGTCGGGGAGTGCACGACCACGTTGGGGCGGTTGTTATTTGGTGCAGTCGGCAAAAATTCTTCCAGTAAGATGCCGAAGTTACATCAAAAGCATTTCCGGCAATACCATATCTTTCATTGTTCAGAGCTAATAGTAGTGGCCCATCAGTCTGATAATTTGGAAAATATAAGTTAAAATTTTATGCTGCAGTCTTAATGTTAATTCCTGCATTTTCAAAATATCAGACTGAATGATCACTGAGAGCTCTGATAAATGAAAGGTCAGTCATTGAGAAAGTGATGATTGATTAGTGTAGCTACTTTTGTTGGTATATAAATCATGTTTCATCTCGTGCTTTGCTTTATATCACGTTTCTTTGCAGCTTGTTCACCGGATACATGGGGGATAAACTGCACCAATCAGTGTGAATGTGAAAATAACGGGGTATGTGACCCCGTTACCGGAAACTGTTCATGCGGACTGGGTTGGACAGGATCAAGATGTGATCAGGGTAAAAGAATAGAAAATGGCTTTGTTCGCAGGCATCTTTTTCTAGTAAAACATATGTGTGGTTAAATATGTTTCGGCGCCATCAGCACAGCCTGAAAACACATATTTTTGATGCATACACTGCAACTCGGCACAAAAAATTGCTGCAAAGTCGTATTAACGACAAAAATCTTACGCAACCTCGATCGATAGCATTTAGCCTGGTCGAATATTGTGATGATGTTTAGTGTGGCCCATATATATTTGATGTGTTATTGCAGAGTGCAACGGACATAGATGGGGTCCTAACTGCGAACTGGAGTGCGCCTGTACTCGAAATGCGACCTGTGACCGTTTTAATGGCTGGTGCCACTGTGCACCTGGATATTACGGATTCGCCTGCCAGTCAGGTAAGTGCGACGCAATAAGCTTCTTCCCATCACAGCAAAACCTTTCCATTCTAAATTCAAGGCTGGTCAAAGTTCAAGAAATTGTCATAATACAGAACATGCAACCCCAAAATTAACTTCTAGACTAAATTGATAAAATTTGCCGTGACTTTGTTACCATACCAAGCGTGCTTTTTTTGTGCATTCCGGCCATTATTGCTGCTTAATGGGACGTTAATACTTAATTTCACTTGTCGCCCTTGAGCGAAGTTAGCTACAGTATGTGGAATGGTTCTGTTGGTTATAATATCCATTTTGTAGTGTGTCCGCAAGGATTTTACGGAGCGGGTTGCGGGAATAAATGCAACTGCCAAAACTCCGTGCAATGTGAACCGGCAACTGGAGTGTGTCAATGTAGTCCTGGATGGTTCGGAAGTCAATGCGAGTCAGGTGAGGAAAAGGAAATGATTTGAATGGTAATATATGATATTGCAAATACCAGCATGTTTTGATTTTTAGACGAATAGCTTTTCAATTTTGGCTCAGCCAAAGTGTATTAAGTCTAAAAACAGCAAACAGTTAGACGCAATAAAAGCTTTTTTAACAAATCCATGTTCGAAACATGAAGTGCAAGTGTTTATCGTTGTGCATCAACATTTCAGCTTGTCCTCCTGGAAAGTACGGAGCAAATTGTTTGTTGTCATGTGACTGCGGTGCGCCTGATCGTAGATGTGATCCAGTCGATGGAGTTTGTTTCTGCCCGGCCGGGTTCGGAGGAGAAAAGTGCCAACATGGTATAAGTTGTTATTTTCATCTTTTTTTGAGAATGGAAAAAAATTGTGGTCGTTTACACCTTGAACATCACTGTGCTCAGACGTGCTTCTAATTATCAGGACTACTGGTCCAGTGCATTTCTACCACAAGCACTGCAGTTAAGCAGGGAAATTACCGTGAAATCCTTTTTCCAAGTGCACAACAACGCAGCCATGATCGGCGATCCTATTCGATCGACTACGCCTGCAAGATCATGTTTGAAATCATGGCAGAGAATTGAAGGAAAGATTTTGTTTTTTACATAGCAGTACCGCTGTATGCAGCACTCCCTTTATTGTCACCCCCAAGCCGGTAACTGGCCCCCCGCCATTTGTATCTTCCAACAAGGCAGTTAAACAAACTACTTTCTTGGTGATTGCTTGATGCAAACAACGACGACGAAGACAATTGTAATCACGAAAACGAACCGATTGGAATAAATACATGTACAATCCGTAGCTAATTTTGCTCAGTGCTGCACATGTGTAAGTTGCACCACCAGTCAAGCAGCTTGAAATTCGTGTGCGGTGCACTGTATCAATAACCAACACCAAAACATCTTTAAAATGTTTTCCGTGTGTTCTCTTCCTAAACGAATGCTTATTTTCAGTATGCAGCATTGGTAAATACGGACACGGATGCACATTAGATTGCCAATGTGAAAATGGAGGAGTTTGTGATCCTGTCAATGGTGCATGTACTTGCATAAATGGATGGCTTGGTCCTACTTGCCAAAGCGGTTAGTTGATATTATGCAGATACTCTTGTGTTGCTGCCAGTGTCTTTCCGAACGTCTCGAGGACTTTATGATGTCTTGAATTTAAAACTGATGCTGTTTTCTAGTCTACGAATTGAGCAAAGTCACCTTTTGCTTTATAATTTTACCAATTTGTTTTTACGCAGCCGGATTGCTGGCGGATTTACGAAGCAGCTTGCAACTAGCGGTTCCGCGTAGCCGTCATCATAAATCACGTGGTCCGTATCCAATTCGAGTTCCTATTTCGCGAAATTATCAACACGTAGGCCGTTTACGTCATAATAGATGAATTCTGAGTGGTGAAGAAGCTGTACAATAACATTGTTCGTGACCTTTCTCTCTTCAGAGAATTTTTTACAACTGTTAAACTGAATGGCAAAAGAAAATTGTTTTACTGCCATTCGATAACTTGAACGGCATACAATAGGTTTTAAATTCTACCTTCAAACTAAGGATCATTTTTGAAAAAACAGTGGTTGTATTTTTTATTTGTTCATTATTTTGTCTGCCACAATGTGTGTTGTTTGTGTATTTGATTTCAATTTTTCGTTTTGTTATTGAAACCCAACGTTGCTCCTACGCTTTGCCGTCCTGAGTTTTCAACGAGCGATTCTCTACGCACTGAACCGTGCAGCTGTGCAGTTCTTGGCAATGGCGCATTGATACCTGCTGTCAGGTTTGTTGTCAGGGTAATTTTATTTCATTTGAACGTCATAAAATTCAGCATACGTTTTTGAGAAACATTGTTTACTTTCATGTTTTGTAAAATCAGACGATGGAGCTTGATCTTGGAGTTGAGGTTCTGTTGTTTGCTCAATATTGACTGTACCTCAGGATAAATTTTGTTGATGGATCCCAAATGTAATTTGTTCACGTGTTGTGAGAGAAGCCAAAGTTTTTTATCAGACACAACGGTTTTAATAGATCTAATTCAAAAGCAGTTGACTCTATGAAGCTGCCAATGTCATTCAGTGATCGCGTCAAATAGATTATGAGACCAACAAACACTGCTTATCGGTTGGTTTCTCATTTATAGTCACAAAGGCAGGTAAATAATTTAAAAATCCAACCGTGATCTAATGATTAAAAACGGATTGTTTAGTATCAAAATTTGCGACAGGCAACGCAACATGTTTACAGCACAACATGATGTGACGCAATCTTTATCTTCTGCAGTAATGTATTGTTTCATAGTTTGCTTTTTCTACGAAACGTTGTGGTTTTAAGTATGGTTTTTGGGTTAAAAATATTTTGATCGCGATGTGCTGGCTTTTTGATAGAATCTATTCAACAAAGGATCTGCACACATCAAAACCTCATTGTAAAATGTTATAAATGTGCCAGCAAACATGTTTTTTTTTAATTTTACAGGACTGCATCATCTAATTTTGCAAAATAAAGCTTTCTTGATAATTGTGTTCAATGATGTGTCTTTAGTGGCTTTGTTGGGACCAAATAAATTTGTCATGCAGTTAGTCGTAATGGAAATGTTGAAATAGCAAAGTTCAACTCCATGCTAAACAGTCAAACATTTTCTCATTCGTAGTACAGTCGATGGGGTCTGAATCATGTTAGAAAAAGCAATGTACAGTGATCCCTCGCTATATCGCGCTTCACCTATCGCTGCTTCGCGGAATTTTTTACAGTGAATCCTGATTGGCTCAGGGGCTTTACTGTTGTCTAGAAGTGAAAAAAGCTGATATTGGTTTTTTATTAAACAAATGCCAACAGTTTTTCATTAGAAAACGTTAATATTTCTATTTCTTAAACACATTTTCGGCCTAAAAAGAGGTTTTGTTTTTGTTTCATTCTGCAGTACAGTATTGCATTGTAAAATAACAGTAAAAAATAAAGCTGACTACTTCGCGGATTTCACCTATCGCGGGTTATTTTTGGAAGGTATCCCCCGCGATAAACGAGGGTTCACTGTACACCAATTTCTTTCCATGGGTGACGGTTTGGTTATAAGTGTGAAATTATTAATCAATACACAAAGCAACCACTTTCAACTAGACTTATGATGAACACCGATATCGTTTATTAGTCTAGTGAGGACATATAACCATGGTCTTCTCAAGAGAACGAGGTTTTTCTGCCGCTATATGAAATGTACAAAATCTTACGCAAAAAGTTAGTGGTGTAGGATGGAGAGTCAAATGGCGTAGAAAGAACAAGAAACGCGGTCATCTTTCATTTCCCACTGCGATTATGTACTATCACCACATGATGGGGTCATCAAGACAAGCAAAGAATAAAATTTTGAACTAAATTCCGACTGTTTTTGGCCATGTGCATGGTCAAAACTGTTGGTCTGATCTCCAATTAAAAAAAGACTTTTGGAACAATGAAGAGAGCCCCGCATATAAATGGCCACCTTGCCATAACAATTTTATTGCAATACGTCGATCGTCTACTTTAAAATTGTCAATGAGTATTATCAGATTCAAAGAAAAGATGAAGGAGTCTATTTTGTTGTCAATTCCTTTCTTGAGTCTCGTGTAGATCTAGGAGCAATGTTCTCGATTATTTGGCCTATCAATCAATTATCAAATACTTCAAAAATGCTTGTCTATTGGCAGATCTACTTGGCGCTCTACAACAAGAGTAGCCTATTACGAAGAATAAATCGTCAAACTGAATTTATTTAGTCATGTTTCTCGATGGCCGGAGCACGGTGCATGAGTTGGCGTCAGAATCAAAATCGTGCTTCCTTTCAATTAATGAATAGAAAAACATTGTTACGCATACTTGATGAGAACACAATGAAAGATCAAGCGCGCATGTCAATAATCGCCTTGTGTATTTACTATTTTTCGTCGGAAGAACACCATTTGCAATTTCTACAATGCCTCGTGTACAAGAAAATCTTTCAAGTTGTTCTTTCTATACTGCCTCTTGAATATTCCCAGAGGGTCCAAACATTGATGCTCATTAATATTTAATTGTTTAAGACCATGACAGGTATTAAGGCCAGCTTCGATGCACTATCCCACCAGCGCGAAGGCGTAGAGGTTAGAGCTTCCACTTTGCAGTTGGTAGGCCTGGGGTTTATTTTCCAAAACCTTAAACAATAATACGCCTATTCATAGCTTCCCTGCTTGGCGCTCAGCATAAAAAAAATAGTGTGAAGAACAAGCCAGCAAGCTTGCTTCTTGTTTCTTTGGGCAAGACATTTTACGGGAAGGCTCCATCTTTAGGAGGCGTACTCATGCTTATCCGGGTTAGAATTGTGAAGCTGCTCACACAGCATGTCGTAAGAGGAGACTTTTGGGTATTCACCGACGGCAGTCCACCTTGTTAGTGGTGGGGCTACCAGTCAGTAATTTGCATTCATGACTGGTTCGAAGTGGGTTGCCACTTTTCTCCTAGCCTAAATTATTTAGGTTAATGGTGTGAACCTGGATTGCCATAACTACATCCCAAGGAAGAGTAGGGGTAAACAAACCAAACAATGCATTATCCCTGCATTATATCATGCACTTATTCGTCATTTATCTTTCGTGTGAGCCACAATTCCAGCTTACTCCGATATTTCTGTCAATCACTTCTTGCTTTCTTTAACTGGGTTGTTTAATCCTCTTGACATTTGGGGACAAAGGAGAGTGCAGCTGAAGATGATGAGTTGTGTGCTCGTGTCCCACACTTGCATGATGGCGATGTTATAAGTCCCATCGAAACATACAGGCATTGAGTCGACCTATCCTTGTTCTGAGTCAGTTCAAGGTTATCTGTAGCTTACGATGTAGGTTAGCGCAATTTGGCGGAATATTTCCAAAATGGGCAGCGAACTGGGAAGGCTGGAAAAGTTTATTGCATTCAGCACACCAAGCATCGTCGATGGGAAAATTTGTACTTGGCAGAGCAGTCGCTTGGTCAAAAAAAGTACAGTTGGAAATGAGTGGCTTGGTACAGCTTCTCTGCAAGACCATAACAGCACAGTGTAGGGCAATGGTACTCAAACTTTTTTTGCCGTGACGCCTTTGGAAAAGTTTGCTAGGCATGCGACGCACCACTGATAACAAAATTTTAAATAAGAAAATTTCAACTTATAAACGACGCTCTATAAACGAATTTAGTTTATTATTATACTGAAACAACATCAAGCAAAAAAATGGACAGATTCAATCATTAGGCCTACATCTTAATGTGATGTGTGTGCTTGTTTATTTTTGCAAAGTTCATCAAATCTCGGTAGAATTTTCGAAACTGCAACCCGAATATCTCTTTCAACGTTTATACGTGTTCGATACTTAGTTTTAATAACAGGCATACCAGAAAAACTCGCTTCACACAAATACGACGTAGCGAAAGGAATAATTATTCGTAGTGCTTTTTCGGTCAATGCTGGATATTCGCCATTCAATGAAATCCAAAATTTTGTTGGATTTCCTGAATTAAACTTCCTTTTCAAGGAATTATCACAAGTAAGGTTAATGTAGTCTTCTTTTTCTTGTTCACTGAAGGACGATGGGCAGGGTTGGTCAAAAGGATTGCGAATCCATTCATAGTAGGATAAATTTTCTGGAAAATACTTAGACAATTTCGAGTCGAGCTTGGATAGATGTTGCAAAAATACGCTTCGTAAATGTGATGGCAGCATCATGCTTTTCTTTTCAAGCAAAGAGAACAGGAAAGTGAAGTACTGAGAACTTTCAGACACGTTTTCCATATCATTTTTCCACAAAGACAGCTTTTTAATGAATCCTTCAATTTTATCTGAAATGTCAAGTACATTTTTATCCGGCCCTTGCATAGAAACATTCAGTTTATTCAATTTAGCAAACACATCACACAAGTAAGCCAATTTTAGTAAAAATTCGTTTTCAGATAGGTAAGCTGCAAGATCATTATTTTCTTGTAACAAAAAATCTTTAAGTTCATCCACCAACTGGTAGATTCCTTCAAAGAATTTTCCAAGTGAAAGCCATCCGGAAGAACAATAAAACAACAAACTTCGATGTTCTGCATTCGTATCTGCACAGAGTCTTTGAAACACTCGACTTTGATGGCCGTGTTTTAATGTAGGTAATAATTTTGGTGATGACTTCAACTGTCTCGCCAAGCTCAGGACTCAGTTCTCGAGCAACTAACGTCTCACGTTGAATCATGCAATGCGTCCATTTTGCCATGGGTGCACGTTCTTCAATTAGACTTCGCAGTCCACAGCAGCTGCCCGACATAGCTTTTGCACCGTCTGTGCATATACTGATACACTTTTCCCAATCCAAATTGTTTTTCGAAATAAAATTGTCAATTATATTGAAAAGATCAATGCCTCGGCATCCAAGCTCAATAAGTTTGCAAAATAACAGCTCTTCTACTAAGTTTTGTTCAGAAAAGTCACCAAACCGAACATAACAAATGAGGTGTACATCTCTACTATTATTAGTTGCTTCATCTAGTTGCAAACTGAATTCTCGCTCTTTCATTTGATCAATCAGTTGGCCGTAAATGTCCTCCGCCATGTCATTAATCCGGCGACACATGGTATCATTAGATAATGGTACCAATATTAACTTTTGGGCAGCTCCCTCTCCTATCATCGTAGTTGCAAGATCCACTGCAGCTGGCAGTATTAGTTCCTCAGCAATGGTGTGAGGTTTCTTACACTTGGCAATTCTGTGCGCCACTTGGTAGGATGCTAATAACGCTTTTGATGGGAGCTGGGTGAATTGTGAAATGGTTGACACTTGCTTCTTTAGATCATTTAATTTTCGAGCAAAAAATTCTCTGGGTTTATTTACAAATTGTGGATGTGATGATTCTAAATGGCGTTTCAGCTTAATAGGTAACATGCTCTCACTGGCCAGTACCTTGCTGCATATAACACAGTGAGGTTTTTATTCGCCATTCAGCAGAATAAACGTAAATCCAAAATCTAAATAACTGTCGTTATACCTGCGAGATTTCTTTTTAGGTCTGTTACTGTCATCTTCAAACGTGATTTTACGCTTCTTGTTTGCATCCATTTTACTTGACTGAACTGAAGTTGCCTGAACTGACTGCTGCATCTTTCATTTACATGTGCAAAATTAGCATTGTGCAATGCTTTTATTAGCAATCAATTACTACTGTTACGCAACAATATATTGAAATACAAAAAACGTCTTACCACGAGTCATAGCAAAGATTTATTGTTTTATCATAATAGATAGACCGATAGTGATAATGCGACACGGAAATATAATAACTTTTACTTACATTAATTAAGTATTGCTACAAATGGAATTTCTTGTGCGACACCCCTGGAAAAACAAAACGACGCACCAGGGCGTCGCGACGCACAGTTTGAGAACCACTGGTGTAGGGGATGACTTCAGTTTAATATTGCTTGGCGCGCAATCCAATGTCCGATATTGTACCCGAGCAATTGGGCTGAGGCGACGACTGCCAACCCTGACATCAAAGCAATTGGAGTAAAATGCAAGCTGCCAGTGGTGATTTAAAGTGTTTTGTTGAAAATAGCAGCGGAGCTAGAACCAAATTTTTTTGGGAGCAAAGTCTAAAAGTCTGAGATTTATTCGAAAACCTTTTATGAAGATTTTTTTAAATTGCCATATTTATCCTCCATACACGAGAAGGCAATGTATCGCTACGTTTTGAACGGTAAGTCCGCACTTGCTTGGGAGTTGCCATTTCCGGGTCACCTAGAGTGACCATATTTTCATTACCAAAAAGGAGGACGTTTTTTGATAATGATCATTATCAGCCCTACAAGATGTTTTGCAAGGGTGGAAAATTTTTTCTGGACATTTGTTGGACACTGACCGCTTTTGATAATTATATTTTGATAATTAGTACAAATACAGCAGTTTATTTTTTAACTTTATTGGGCCAATGAACAAAAAAATGTAAATTGGACAGCTTTATTATGCTTTGAACGGTCTACATGCATGTCTTGGCTAAGTTTTCCTTTATTTGCTACAGAAACAAAAATTCGGTAGTCACAAGTAATGCATTCTGTTTCGAACACATCTCGTCCTTTTCTAAAAAATGGATACTTCTTTTGAAGTTCTTCAGTAAACTTTGATTTTCTTTTTGGCATACCGCATTTATTTTTTGGCTTTTTGTTTTATTTTTCAAAAATCACAGCAATAATAATTATACACCGCTCAACTGAAAATATTGTTTGATTTTTTTAAACTAAAATAAATATGCACCAAAATAGTTTCTTTGAAATTAGGTCAATCGACCAGAACAACAAAGCAAAATTTATCTCCGTATCTCTGCTGCGTAAAATACAAGAAATGCAGTTTGGAAAGTTTTCGGTATTTGTACCGTTTTCCATGTAATCTTACTCTTTCAAACCTAAAGCAACAGTCAGTCTGAGGTAGACCGTTAGAAAACTTCCTTTTATCATTCCTTACCAGTTAAATTTATTTTCACTTGAACTAATATGCAGTGACATAATTTTTTAATCACAGGGTAAACGTAAAAAGGGAATTTTCGAACGACTTTGGATGACCAAATTAGTTTTTATTAAAAAGGAGGACGAAAAAGGCATTTTTAAACATCCTTGAAGGACCAATTACTTTTTACCGAAAAGGAGGACATGTCCTCCAAAAAGAGGACGTATGGTCACCTGTCTTCCACATAAAGGTGGGGGCGTCCCGTTAAGTGCCTTGCCCAAGGACACAACAACCGAACTTGCCGGCTTGTTCTCCACAACCTTCCATAAATGCCAAGCGCAAAGCAGGGAAGCTGTGGATACCATTTTTCAAAGTCTTTCGGTATGACTCGACAAGGGGAATAAACCTCAGGTCTACCGACTGCGAAGCGGACGCTCTAATCACTACGCCATACACTCTAACCACTACGCCAGATTGGTATCTTCTGCTTACCAATTTTATGGACTTTTTTACCTTAAACTTGTTGCATAACCTTTTTTTAGCCAGCGATGTTTTGTAGCCACAAGAACTAGAAACACCTTTATCCCTGGTCGAGTTGAAAAATTTGGAGGTATGTCCTCTGGGCCTCCTAGTCACGTCTATGATTGGGAAAAACGTCAACATAATTTGTGCGCGGACCTACACTTCTTCTCCATACAGCAGCAGCGTAAGCCGCCGTGCTGCATAGGCAGAGATGGTCAGTAACAAAGTAGTTCTACTTAAATGAACTACCTGAGTAAACTTTTCAGTAATCACCTACTTACTTACGTTGTTTCGGTTTTCTCTACTTCTAGTTTTATTTGAGTAGATTAAGTCGCACGTATGCCACTTGAGTGTAGTTATAACTTTTATCTAAGTGGATGCTAAAAATTTAATATCTGTTGATTTGAAATGTAGTATGCTAGCATAAAAACAAATATATATTCAAGTTTATATTTTCTGGAAATCTTCCAACGAAGTAATCCATTTTTTGGTTCGAACTTTGAAAACTAACTGGTAGACGAACTATTGATTCCTGCTAACTAGGCAAGGTGTGCAAAATCATTTTCAAAGGGTCGTATTTTTCATACCTTTTGGGTTTTAAAGTTTTTAGCACCAAAAGTACTCACATATATTCACCGGTGTTTAATTTCAGCTGTTTATCGGTACAAAAATGTAAAATAACTTTAAATAAAAGTTCAGAGCGCGGATTCATTGCACTCTTGAAGCAAAAGTAAGAATCTGAACGTTTTTGTTCAAAAGTTAACACCAGAATAAAGTAGCGAAAAAAAGCGTGGTTATTTATTGATAGTTAGGCGGACCATATTTTATTGAGACGGAAACGGGACATTATACTTCTTAAATTTGTAAAATCACTAAATTTGTGCTGCTTACGTAATATTTAGCAATACACAAATTGTTTACTTTGTCATTGAATGTACATTTCTGGAGATTGTCATTTAAATTAATGGCGCAAAGGTTCATTCCACGGATTTACTTATTTCATTTTATTTTACACAAACGGTTATCTAGCATGTATCGTATGATCACACTCAGGGGCGTACGCAAAAACTTTTTGATGGGGCGCGCGAAAAAGTGCTCTTTGTGAATGCCGAAGGTTCGATTATCCTTGGGCAGGGGTGTCAAACTGATAGCCCGCGGGCCAAATGCGGCCCGCGACGTAATATTTTGCGGCCCGCGTAAGGATTTTGTGGCACAGTGCGAATGCCTGGCCTCCGAATTTGGTCTTTGAAAAATTGTTCTTCAAAAGAAAAAAAAAATTTTAAGTTGAAATAAAGTGGAAATAGCCATGAAGTAATGGTCGACAACTTTCATAAGTCGTAGGTGGCATTACAGGTTACGGCGAGAGAGGTAATGACCTTTTTTTTCGGAGATCAGCACAATTTCGAGCTACATCATACGATTTCCGGAGATCGTTGCCCGGAAAAATGGTGATCTCCAAATATTGATGCAATTGTTATTTAATTTTGATCTTTTATTAAACTTGGAATTTTGTTACTTTAACTTTGCCTCAAATCCAGACCTCCCTACTATTAATTGAAGATCAGTGTTTCGTATCGATACAATTACCTAGCAATTACAAACATCAGTACCGTAATGGCCTTTACTATTTACGTTCACTACTAAAATGATAGTTGATAATCTTTCTGCCTGCTACTGTTCTCACTATATAGCGGCAAGCCTTGTGATACGATTTAAGATTATGATCTAACAGTGCGTTTTAAAAGGATTCAAAACAGAACAAAAAAATCATGCTCAAAAAAACACTTAAATAAATAATCGCTTGTTGCATCTTAATACAGCGCAAAAAACAGAATTACTTTTAGAAAAAATTTACGTTTGTTTAAACCTAATTGAATAAAAAAAAATGTTATGGGTGGGTGTGCATAGCCACTATATGTCTTCCTAGTTTATCTCGTGCTGGCAACATCTTATTTGCCCTTTTATCTCCACAGGCGTTCTTAAACTAAATAGAGTTTTATCCGTCAAATTTAGCAAGTCTTGGAAGCATATCAAAGTTGTGGGAAGGCGTCAAGATGATTGATATGTATTTTCAGGATTAAGAAATTAAATGTTAGGACCGCTACTTACAGCTTTTTCGTTACTGTAGGAATGTAGGCAAATTAACATGAACTAACGTTTCAGACTGTGTGCATGTTCTTTAGTCCTGGTTTAAACGCAGCCATGCAACGAGAAAATTAACCGGAAGTGAAGCACTCATAGTTAAGTTATTGCAATAGCAGGCCCCCCATGAATAATGTCGAGGTCAAGAATATCAAATCAGTTGGCTGCGCTGGCCTCACCCAATCGCAAAGGAAATTGCTTCGACATTCACAGCATATGCAGCTCGACACTAATATGCTGTGGCGAAAGAATAAACAGAACCATCTTTATTTTCCTCGTCTTTTTCTTGGGATATTACCAAGTGTTTTGCTTGGAATTGGCTACATATTAAAGTTTTTAGAGACTTCATTTTTTGGTGAATCGTTTTGAGTATTTTGATAGATATTGCCAAAAATCCATGCTATCAAGAAAAAATAGACAAAATGTACCAAAGGACTTAGTTTTTGTAGAAATTGCAGTTTCCTGACTTGCAGGCACCAAAATTTTGTGTGTTTCTAACCGGTAAAACACATTAACTGGTGTTACTCAGGTTACTATTTTTTGGGAGGGTAAAAAGTTGCACCACCGGTAATAAAGTATAGTTTTTCAGTATAAATGTAATACTAAAGATACATATTACATATTATCAAAGTTGCCTTGAAATAACCTCTAATTTGTTGAAAAATGTTTGAAAATTGGTAGAGAAACGAGGTAACAAATCAATTTTTAATTACACTGATTTTGTAAAATTGTTGCAATTTTTGAAATATTCAACATATTATGATCTCTGGCAGCGACAGACTATGTCAAACGTACCAAATGGCATTGTAATACCATAAAGGGAGGAGTAAGCATGCAGAGAAAAAGAGAATAAGCATCAGTAGAAGAATGGTCGTAGCAAAGAAAGAAAGTAAAGAATTGGTCGTAGCATTAATTGTCAGATAAGCTCAAGTTGTTGTAGAGTTGTTTTTAGTGAAAGCATCTCATCAATATATCCTGAAGGAGTGTTTTCTACGACCAGTAGTTTTTGAAAAAATACAGCGAAAAATAGTGCAATGAAGGGTTGATTGTGACGTCATCTTAAACCCCAAAGGGATACGATATTTGTAATTTGATAGGTTGGGTGGTAACTTTTGTTTGAGGACAAAACAATTTTGCTCTGTCAAAAAATGTTAATTTAATCTTTTTAAATTATGATGTCATGATAACGTCACTATTGCCCTTGTGACACTCATCCCGAGTTGGTGACCAATCGTATCAAGTTTGATGGTTGTACTTCGAGTAGTTTCAGAGGAGCTAAAGCGTACATACGTAGGCGCGTACATACGTACGCACAGACAGAATTGCACTCTGTATACTAGATAAAAAAGGCTAATATTGCAAACAACAAAAAAGAACAAAGAAGCTTTTCGTACTTTTTTGGAGACTTCGTCAGGCCGATGTAAATCTGAAATTTTAAAGGTAAATTTAAATTCACAGAAATAAACATTTAAAACAAGAGTAGTATAGCATTAGCACTGCACCTCTCACTGAAACATGTGTAGCAATGATCTCGCACCATGTGAATAACCAAGTTTTATATTTAAGAATGGCTTAAAGTGTTTGATTAGCAGCGCTTTTCTCGATTTTAACTCGATTTAACTCGATTTCAGTGTTAAAAAGGCACTTTTTTGTAAAATTTTGCTCTACTGGTTTGACTTCTCTGTAGGCTTTGCGTTGATTACGATGGCCGAGTGAAAGAAACTTTGATTATCAGAAATATGCTTTTCAATTCTTTCAAATAGACGTCTAGTCATGATATCAATGTATAATAGTAGACCAAATTCGTGCAGAAAAGAGCAGATATAGAATATTTAAGTTTGAAATACAAAATTGTCTTAAAAGTTTGGTATGCTCTTTTTATATCAGTGCCCAGTCGGTCGGGAAAAAATGCAGCGATAGTTTTGCCAAGTATAACAAATGGGGTACCGATGTACAAAAGGGTTAAGTAAGGATTTAAGTTAGGGGTCGGTGGTAGATTGCTGGTTGTGGTTGCTGAATTTATTCATAAACGCTTCTAACGCTTTTAAAATAAAAGATGTTGGGCATCCGTTCAATTTAAATAAAGAAATTGATTTCGGTTTTCAGTAATGGGTTGTTTGATGAATATGAATAAGCGCGATGAAATAAACAAGTGATATGGCCTCGTTTTCAGAAAAAAGGCGTTTCCAACGATTGGAAACCTATTCAGAAATAAGGATAAACAGGCTCTACTACACCTCACTGGGACAGTATATAAACTTCAATGCTCGTGTAAAAAGACCTATATTGGACAAAGTAAACGAAATTTAAAAACAAGATTGGAAGAACATGACCCGATTACATTTGGAAAAAGCGATGTTACAGATCATTTACGGGAAAATCCAGACCACACAATCGACTTTCACAATCCACATATAGGCCTACTGGCTCAAGAAACTAATTGGCGAAAATTACGTATTAAGGAAACGTTATATATTCAAAAACTGCAGCCACAATTGAACTCAGATGAAGCTTCACACCCACTATACCTTTTTAATGTGTAAATTTTGTTTTATTTTTATTCCTAGTCATTGTCTCACTAATTTAACACGAAATAACTTTGACCCTAAAGTATGTAATAGCTATTGTTTTCTTTTTTCATAATTGAATTGTCACGTCATAAATGTTACACTTGACCGTAGTTTATCAAATTTTAAAGTAATCAGTTGCACTATTTTGGTTGACAATGCTAGCAGTGTTTAGCGAAACGTCCTAATTAAAATATGTACAGCAGTATACTGGCTCTGGTTTTTTTACTGAGAATCGTCAAGAGATCCCAATCGTTTGCTCCTATGTTTAAATTTGTTTCCATTGCAAAAATATTGGAATCCTTGTCCGAAAGTCCCAAAATGCCTGAATCCGTGAAGTTAGGCGGACACGTGATGCGATCAAGTTTTAACTTTTGGGTCAATTTTAAGCTATCTGTACTGTTGATGTAGCCTATTAATATTTCTGATCCAGTTCACTAGGCACCACAGAGCAGTTAACACTAAATAACAAGATAAGAATAGTCCACACACAGTATTCAGGAGAGTACGAAATATGCCTATAGCATGTTGACGAATTTGAGTATCAGAATTATTAAAGTTTTCTACCAAAAAATAAAATGGATGTAAATTAATAACTTCCTACACTTTTGTTTAATTCATCAACTAAACTATAAATTTAGTTTAAAACTAATAAAGAGTTGTGCCAATCGGAATAGTGCCAACTCGTAGGGCTATGGCTAGAAGGATTATTCAGTGTTTTGAATACTGGTATCTAGTTGTTTGTACTCAAGGTGTACCGTAGTTTCAATTAGAGTTCAAGGAAAGGTACAATAGCATAACCTGGGCTGTAAGGTTTTTTAAATGGAATATTTTAATGTAGGGTTGCTAAGCTTCTCAATGTTTCAATGCTGTGCGTAGCATTGTAGCAGGTTTAAGACAAGATCATGTTCTGTGTCAGTTTGATTATAGTTTTCATTTTTAGTGTATTTTGTGATTTGCATTAAACGATAGTTTTTGTTCGGCTTGTCGGTAAAGATTGAGTCTTGCTATTGTGAATGTAATCTCTTTATTCTGGTCACTAATTCATTGTCTGAAAGTTCTTTAGGCCAGCTACCTAATTTTTTATGTTTGCGGTGTACTAAACAAGCGAGCACCTTGCCAGATATGTAAAGTTTGATATGCCCACTGGACTGGCCCACTAAAATGTAGAATTTAAACAAAATTTTGGGTCAGTGTATTAGGGTTAGAAATATGGTGAGGTAGTGATTACTACTGTTTTGCTGTCACTGGCATTATATCCTTGTAAGCTATTTTACTGTCAAACATTTCTGAGTGGTCAATTTTTATGAAGTATATAAATGCAACTTTTGGTTGTTTTTGATTGGTCAATTATATGACAAATTAAAAAACAATTGTTCCCCCAGTGTACGCTCCCCCCACACATTCACATACCAGGCCCTTCCCAGTGTACACTGCCTTTGTCAAAGTATTCTGTCAGCAAAGATTTGAACTCATAACAATTGCATTAAAACAGCATCACTATCCACTGCACCACAGCATCACTACCAACATTGTAGGAAATAAGCCTATATAAAGACTCAGAAATAGTGACAGTAAAATTGCCTTCAACTGTTCAAGGGTAAATTGCTGTCAATGGCAAAATAGCCACTTCCTTATGGCTAAGGATAGGGTTAGAATTTGGATTAACTTCAATGTAACCAATGCAGCAAATTCTGTAATACACTTGCTAATTGAATGCAGCTTTTGAGTTCAACTACCTGGAAAGAAAGACTGTGTCAGTGTGGTATGCACACAGCATAAAGAAAATCGATTATTACTGGGTAATTTATAAGAACTTTTTCCCTTTTTCAAGAAAGAAATCAAGACATATTAGTGCTCTTGACCTAGATGGTATAAGCTGGTTTGATCACCTGTTGGCAATTCTGATGCATGTGCCCAATTCACCAAAATGCGCTGCTTGCCTGCCATGCTTACAATTTTGATTATAAAAATTTAATGACTAAAGTCGTCTGCAATCTCTCTTGTAAAATGTGTATGATTCATTGCTGTAGAAAGTGTCCTGGAAAGGAAAAACTGATAAAAGTTTTTCGAAGAATCCTTAAAAAATTTTGATAGTGATGATGAAATTACTGTTCAACAATCAGCAGTCAAAGACTGGGCAACTATTCTTATGATTGTTATGGAGATTTTTGAGTACTTTGACTTTCTGGCAACCAAAATTGATAATGTGACCTTGCATTCATACATGTCAAAATGCCAGGCTAGGTAAGGCAACTTTCCATTTGGATCATGCAGTGTATTGGCAGACTTTTCTGAAGATTATTTGATGGTTGTAGAAGGTTAAGTGCAAGAATGGTATTTTTCAAAACAGTGGTGTACCATTCATCCAGTTGTTTTGTACCATGGCCTTGAAGATAAAGCACTTGCAACCCAACTGTGCATTTTTTCTGATGACGTCTCGGGATACCTGATTTCTTCATTGCTTTCAGAAATAGCTGACAAATTTCATCTCTCACAACTTCAAGCAGATTATTAAGATTGAACACTTTTCTAATGGGCGTTCAAGGCAATATACAAATTATAAAAACTTTTTGAATTTCACTTTTCACAACTAGGATTTCGGCATAGATGCAACATGGATTTTTTTTGCTACAGGACATGGCAAATCTCTCTGTGATGGTTTAGGAGGCACAATCAAAAGAAAGCCTACACATGAAAACTTGAAACCATCAGCAACAAATTAAATAATATCATTATACCAAGCATGCAAGTTTTGTTAAAGTTCTATGTCTTAAATTTATTTTTCATATCCAAAAAGGAGCTTGTTCCAGTGAGAGAATTTCTGCAGTTCAGGCATGAACTTGGATCAACAGTTCCTGGGATATGCAGTTTTCACATGTTTAAACCAATGAATGTTGGAGTTATTTCATATAAAACAACTGCTAAAGATGACAACTTTAGCAGAACTTTTTACTTTTTTGACGGTCCAGCCTCAAACAAACCCTTGCAGTCAAAAATACATGACTATGTTGCAGTTTTTTTTGACGAGCATCTGTGGATGGGAGTAATAATCACTTGTGATCAAGTTGCTAAAGTATTACAAGACAAGTTTATCACTTTACATGGTGCAAGAAGGGCTTATTTGTGGCCAAATAAAGTTGGATTATGTTGGATTCAAGCACAAAACGAAATCAGAATTCTTAGAACTCTTTGTGCTGCTTTTCTCTTTGGATGCATGTTCAAACTTAATGAAGAAGATGTTCTTTCATTATCTACCTTGAAATAGGAAGTAACAAGGTTGATGGATTAACGCACCTGAACATTATCTCTAATAAGGTGGGGGTCTTCTTTTAGGTAACAGCTTGACTGGAGCCAACTCTGGGTGACTATTTCAAATCTGTTTGGGAGGAGTTTACAGACTTTAAAAACTTGCTCTTCTCCGAGACAAACAAGAGTTACTTGTTTGTAGTTTGTGCTTTTAGATCAATGTAATTATCTCAAGAGAGTTGCCAAGTGACTTATTTCATGAGTAATCACCATTGCCATAATAGTTCAGTGAACATGCTTATCTATATGTAACACTTGAAGAGTTGATTGGTGGTACAGAATTTGATAATTGCAGAAAGTAGAGTATTCATTCTCGAAGCTTTTTGTCTTACACTTTTCAAGAGAATCTGTCAGAAATAGAGAGAAAAGGTGAAGTGAGTCACTTATACAGAGACACAGTTGATGAAAAAGAAAAAAAAAAGGAAAAAGCTCTATCGTTTTAAAACCCTGTATGCGCACGTGAATGTAATGATAACAAATTTTCTATTCTTGCCTGTAGCCGTGCTTATTTTCATGTTTCCACCCTTGAAGCCACGTACATCAAAACATCCAAACCAAATTTACGCAAACAAAAGGAATTCATTTATGGTCTAGAAAATCACACATTAGTTTCTGCTCCTTCTACTGGTCGCTTCTTTTACCAATCATGATAGAACTTTTTCCTCTTTTTTTCTTTTTCATCAATTGTCTCTCTGTATAAATGACTCACTTCACCTTTTCACTCTATTTCTGACGGATTCTCTTGAAAAGTGTCAGACAAAAAGCTTCGAGAATGAATACTCTACTTTCTGCAATATGTAACACCGTAAGTGGACCATCTACATTGTTATTATCAAACCATTTCCTTCTAGAATATGTAGGTGTGTAGACCAGTGATTCTCAACCACTGTGTTGTGGCACTTTTGTGTGCTGCCAAATTTTAGATATATAACTTAAAATTTTTATGATAAACTATTTTCTGCAGTGTGTTATAGGTAAGTAAATAATTTTTAAACTTATCTTTTTCTATGTGTGCTGCCAAATTTTGAAATTGTTAAAAGTGTGCTTCAACAAAAAAAAGGTTGAGAATCAGTGGTGTAGAATATACTTGGGTTTTCATTTTCATTTAATTGATAATGACGTAGTTTTCCATTTCAGCACTCTTGTGACAAAAGAGCTATACACACAAATTAGCTTTTAGCTAGTTAAGGACAGTATGTGTTTCCATGCTGTTCCATTTGTTGCGAAATAGGATTTAGATTATTTCATTGTATTAATCATTGAATTTGTTTCATAAACATTTTTTTGACATTCAGAAGGCTATGAAATAAGTTAAAAATTGCTTCTTAATATTTACACAGCTTAATTTTTTTCTGTTAATTTATATTGGTAATAATTTTGAATATACTGTATATGATGTTGCTTGCCATCAATACATTTTAAAAATATTTTCTTTCTACACAAAAAATATGTTTCTGAAAAAAGAGTAAATCTATGATTTTGGGTAAGTATGATTTCAGGATACTGCATCAGTTGACAAAGCCTTTGAGACATGTAGTTGATTAGGTCAATAGTATCAATACTTATAATCTCAACATGCCAGTATACAACTTTGATTCATGAGTTTAATTTTATTTATAAAAGGAAATTCAGCTGAATCTTACTCGTCATGATGAATTTAAAATTCCACTAATCGTGAAAAATCATTAACAAACAGTTTACTAGATGGGTTGTCGTTCTTAAAATGGAGACAGACAATTGATGATTTCTTACTCACTTAGTTTACGAGGTTGCTTCTTATCCAAAAGCAATCATTTTCATAAAATATTCGAGTAGAAAAATCATAAATGTTTTGAAGTTGGACTTAAATTTCTAAAGTTTTAATGGTTTTTATCTCAAAGTGACATTGAAGATGAGGTATTACCTTATTTTCAATAGAATTTTTGAAATCTACGTGCCAAAAAACAGGAATTAACATTTGGTTCGTCAAAATCAGATGAGATAAACGAAAAATATTAAAAAAACGATTTTCGTCAAGGTACCCACTACAGCCATAGTGAAGAAATTGAAATGCAAATATCTAGAAAACCATTTGATTTTAAAAAATTATTTCATAGACAATATTCATCATTTCACAGAAGGCTCATTCCATGAAAAATCAAAGAATTTTTCTGACATGAGGGTTTTCATTTTTTTGCTAAATGTTACTCTTGCTGTGGAATGACCCTGCACTATGTCATATTTGTTTACATGTAGCCTCAAGTGCAAGTGTGAAGGCTATCATTATTATTTCATTGTTACAGGTTGTTTATAAACCCTAGTCAAGTCAGTTTTGTTAAAGTTGGTATTAATTTTGTATCCAGTATTGAAAAATAACTAAAAATGGCGGTAAGTAGCATTTGCAGTTTTATTTTTCCAATTTGCACTGTGGATGATTGACTTACGAAGAATCGATTTTGCACACAGTATCAACATGTTTATAGTGCCTTAACTAAGGTGTAGATGAATTCTTTTGCACAATAATTAGTTAAAATACATTGTGTGAGCATATTGTCAATTTTGATACAAGTTTTGTTGGTTGTCTCCAAAACAGCTCTAACAGTGTAGAGTTGGGGTTCGTCAAATCTTCTATTGAATGACATGCTCCCTGGGAGGTGTGGGGGCTAGGTGTCATGGCTTCTTCTGAAAAAGATTGAAAAAATTTATCAAAATTACCATTTGGAAGAAATTGATTTTCAAAAAAGGTTTGCATATTGTTTTGGAGAGACAATGAAGACCACCTTAAAGAAAATGACCTCCAAAAAAAAATGTCCTCTATTTTGGTGGGAAAATGCTGACTATTGGGAACAAAATTATCTCCAAAAAAAGATACCTCGTATTACATGGGGTCATGGGTTTTTGTTGCCATTGTCAAGGGGGACTCATCTCAAAAGTTTAAGAATCCTGTTATAGAGTCTGACAAAGTTTCTGTTTTCCAGGTTCAGTTTTCATTCACTGAAATTGTGGTGGTAGCCCTATTTTAATTATATTCAAGGTCCAAAATTATCAAAAAATAGTAATAATCAATATCTGACAGCTAGTTTGCTTGTAACTGTTTCACTCAGTAAGTTTTAAATGCACTTTCAAGTCAATGCTCTATCGCACTAGAAAATATTTTTGCACTCGACCCCGTAAGGCTGTGGATGCTTATGGTCTCACAAATTGCATTAGCACTTGGCCGCAGTTATTTGCTTATGTTTGATGAGTCAAATAGAGTTCTCTCAAAAGCTGCGCAACTTTACTT
The DNA here is from genome assembly GCA_963675345.1 of Trididemnum clinides. NCBI lineage: Eukaryota > Metazoa > Chordata > Ascidiacea > Aplousobranchia > Didemnidae > Trididemnum > Trididemnum clinides. Next base: position 27,679,259 of record OY776305.1, on the reverse strand, counting down.
AATTTGCTTTGAACTTTGTGCAGACACTTCCTATGAACCCGAAACCTTTTCTCAATGGCTTGACAGGCAAACCTGTTCTGGTAAAACTGAAATGGGGAATGGAATATAAAGGTTACTTGGTCTCGGTCGATGGTTACATGAACATGCAACTAGCAAATACAGAAGAATACATTGAAGGAGCCATGACTGGCCATCTTGGAGAAATTTTGATAAGGTTTGTACTTTAACTGATACTATATGGTCGGGAATGGGTTTTACTTTTATGTACTCTGTCATCTTAGGTTTTATTGCAAAAGTTCTAAGTTTTTGATTTTTTGTTGGTTTCTGTTATAGCACAAAGCTGTTATTTTGGTTAAACTTCAGCATTTTCGCTTAAAACGAGACCCGGATTTATATGAAGAATTACCATAATTAACAAGATCAAAACACAAATAGGTATATTTTATGTGCGCTGTATTAGTCTATACAATTGCTTAGATCAGTGGTGTCAAACTCGTAAGCCCCTTGGGGCCACATTGCAAGCTGGGAATTATGCCGAGGGCCGCATGAAATTTTCGATTTGGAGATCACCTCTACTTTGGGAAACGATCTCATAATTTAGCCCGAAGTGAAGTCGATCTCAAAAAAAAAGTCTTTTCCCCTCTAGTATTTCAACGCCATCGCCTTTTCTTCGGGCATTGATCTCCAGAAATCGAGTAATGCAGCGCTAAGTGGAGTTGAAGGTCTGTACCTCTCAAGTGTGCCCATAGCGTGTCGCCTGTGTTCAGGGGATCAAACATTTGTTCGAAGATGTAACGTTACAATACTGCCGAAATTCATTAAGAATTTTAGAATCGTCTCGCGGGCCGCATTGAAAGACTCCAAGGGCCGCGAGTTTGACACCTCTGGCTTAGATGAAACTAAAGACGATCGTTGTTATAATTATGTACAGGAAATGTGTCTGTTTAAAATGGTTTTGTGTCATCAGATTGTTGACAGACGCTGTAGAATAAGTGATCAGAAAATTGAAACTTTTTTGATATTGTATAAGATTAGACTAAAGGTCATATTTTTGTATGTACGCTCATCGGTATTGCTGCTTTTTCTGGTTAATTCACCATCTCAAGTTGCATGAAATGGTGTTGTATCTTATAATTAAATTACTGGATTTTACACTGACGAATTAAGATAAAAACCACCTACATATGGCTTTTGAATGACTTCACTTCCGAAAAATTAAGTAATTTTGATAAAATTCGCATTTTAAAAAGAAATTAACAGCAAATGCTTATGCGAATGGTTTCGCTGTTTTTTCGCGAAAACAGCTTGGAAAAAAAGTCGCATCCAAGAAATTTGATTTGGCTTTTACCATGATTATAGTCCCGCTAGCTCTACCTGTAGTAAGTTAATTTGATACTTTCATTGTTAAACCAAAGGGTTTGTTTCTTCTTTTTCAAAATTCTTAAAATTAATGTAGAGCATAAATACTCAATTTACTCTTATCGTAAAGGTAGACTGCTTTTATTTGATAAATGCTAAATTTACCTAATCATTTGCGCAGGACATGGTTTTTATGTTAATTATTTGAATATGTCGGAATCACTAACGTGTAGATTAGAATAATATTTAGGACATCCGACGAAAGTCATTGGAAGTCTTACAAAGGTTTGTGTTCTGTTTATCGAATAGGAATTTACTTGGTGAATTGCTGACACATAGGGTAGTAGTGCAGTGACATATCTACAAGGAAGACGTGTCAGCTATAAAGAAAATAATGGCATGGCTTTTCTTCCCACTTGTTGTGTTAATGCTTGTATTTGGACTACGAGCTTTTCATGAAGGTGTAATCGACTTAATTTTGCCATATATTACATCGTACAAAAAGTTGTAGGGCTGCCTTGAGTTGCTGGAGTCTTTTAAAAACAGAAAAGTACCTTCGCTTTAAATTTTGTGCAGATAAATCTGCTTCAACTCTAATTTTCTGCTTTATGCAGGAAGTGCTTTGTTGCTTTTATACTGTGTGTACCAATATTCGGGGAGGTTAAAATACTGGCTACACCGTTTGCTAAGTTTGGCGGATACCCTATTGGGATTTGTTTTACTGATTTCATCTCATTTGTTGCGTCTTTTATGTTGAATGTCGTTAATTATTATCGGAGGCAAAATTTACGCAACAGACCTAATAAAAAGTATTTGCATGTAAGTTGAAAGCTTATGGGATAAATTGAACCAGACTTTGGCTTTGAGTCTATTTTATCAAAATTGGTGTAGATGCGCTAACGCTTGTCTGTAATTAAATAAATTGTGTAATGTAAATGCTAAACGCAATATTTCTTTTAGGTCTGGCTTTTTATCAAATCTACTTAACGCGTGCCAAAAGAAACAGTCTTTATGTGCATATCGCTGTTGCTCTTGTTTCAGATGTAACAATGTCCTGTACATCAAGGGGGCAGAGGAAGATGATGAAGAAGGAGAGATGAAGGAATGATTGCTTAACTTGATTGAACTTTTAAATTACAGTCCAGGCCATCCATACATTAGATATTACCAAAACTATTGAGACTAGATATTTCAGATTGGTCAATCATGAGAATTTTGTAAAAATCGTTTCCAATATTACGGTGGTGATAAAGTAACAACTTTAGATTGGTACTCTAAGTAATGCGCATTGATTTATGGATACTGCCTGTCATGTATGCGTATGCATTTTTCCTCAAGATTTTTTAAATAAAACATTGATTTTTATGATCGAGTCGAGAGCTTCGAGATAGTAGAGAAACGATTTATGCATCTTTTCAAAGCTCGTGAAAAGAGAATAGTTTTGCTAATCGGAACATGGCTGGTTTTGTGATAGTGCAGCTTCAGTGCTGAGTCTATAATAGCCGAATGCGACTTGGGCAGATAGGACCATCTCTCAAAAGTAATCCGAAGGATTTCCCTTTCCTTGTCGAGTATGGTATTCAAAGCTTCCCAGCTTGGCGCTCTGTATGAATGGCACTGTGGACGTGAGCACGATTGTGATCTTGGAAAAAGCACTTAGTGGGGTATCTCCATCTTAATGTGGTGGACAGATGGCCTAGTGTGACGAAAGACAAGCAAACTGAGCACGATCTCATACGCCTGAATAAATGACCGAGTTCATTGCTACTTTTTTCAAGAAAATGTTAAGTGCTACGCTTATCTTGATACCAGTAGCGGACATTGCGTTTTTGTGCAAATGACGTTACACATTTGGCGCGAAAAAAGTGGCTGACTAATGGCTGCAACCTTCGTTGGAAAGGGGTTGGGCAAACATCGATTTATGGGATTGTTTTGATAACTAATGTAAGTTTAATTAAATATTGGAGTAAATTGATGCTAGTTTGTTACTAGGAAACAAATAAATTTAATGAAAGTGATTTGGTTAGAATTGGGCTAAATAGCCGACTCCAAACTCAGTACGGTGGGCTAATTTGGCATTAAGCATCATCTAAATACCATACATTCCAAAAAACTTTATAGCATTTAGATACCTGCAAGTACGTTATCAAAATCAACTATCATCTGATCATTACTACCAGTAGTTAGATTTTTTTAAATTACATTTTACTTGGTCCAGCAGCCAAGGCGTTAGCCCTAAAAGATTTGTTCAAGCAAGTTAAGGTCATCAAAATACTACATCTGATATATTGAAGCAACTGACCTGCGACCATCTGACAAAAAATTTCAAAGGTACATTGATTTTACCCATCAATATCTAATCCAACATTTGGCAAACGATACTGAAGTCTGCCTAGTCAACTAGGCTGCAATTTAGGGTTACAGTTCTTCAACAAGCTTATGCAACTCAATGTGTTGTAAAAGCTGCGCATTACCATTAACTTAAACTCTATATCTCAAATACGCCAATTTTTCGAATATAAAACCTACCAGGAGCTGGCTACAAATAAACCTACATGTTAAGCCCATGAATCTAAGATAAATAAGAATGACAAGTCAACCCTAACACTTTTCACCTTACTTTGACTTCAAATTCATTACATAACATCAGCAAAAAATCATATCTAACGTTCGTGTAAAAGCTGAGTGTTGTATCCATTTTATTGACAAAAAACAATATAACTCCAACGCAAATACGTAAAAATTGGTGAGCTACTTTTTTCCAAAGCGAATTTTTGATAACGTTTGATTATAAGAGTGCAACCTTTCTATAGCGCTAGCGGAAGCTTCAAGAGGTAAGTGCCATCAGCGCTAAGTCCGACCCTTGTTAAAATATAGTATCGTTTCACAAGAAAAGAACGTTCCAAAAATTACAAGCTACCAGAGTGTGTCTTCCAACGACGAATTTTTTTGATGAGCGTTTCAGGAGAATCACCAAAAGACAGCAGCAGTGATTGACTGTTGGACGACTTTCTCAGAGAAGGACACTAGTCTAACAGCAAGTCGGCTGCTTCGTGGTTTTCCAATACGTCGTAAGGAAGTTCTTTGTGAAATACAGTGTAACATCGCCAAAACTTCCAAAGCATCATTTCAACGCCTATTACTAATCGGTAAGGATGTATTGTATGTACATGTATGTATTGTTCATATTCATCCTCCATTCACGAGAAAGCGAATTGTATCGCTATATTTTGAACGGGACGTCCGCACTCGCTCGGGAGTTGCCATTTCCGAGGTTTCTGGGCCACCTGGGGCATTCCGTTAAGTGCCTTGCCCAAGAACACAACAAGCGAACTTGCCGGCTTGTTCTCTACAACCTCCCATAGATGCCGAGCGCCAAGCAGGAAAGCTGTGGATACCATTTTTCAAAGTCTTTTGGTATGACTCAACAAGGGGATTGAACCCCAAGTCTACCGACTGCGAAGCGGACGCTCCAACCACTACACCATCGAGCCGATTGTGCTGAAGCGGGAACAATCTGGGCTTAGCGGTGAACATTTTAAGATGCTCATATTTTTGAAATAATAGTACTTTAATAAATATTTGTTTTTGTTTTGTCTTTGGGACAGCTACTGCTTTTGCGGTTGCTATCTACAGGTATGCTATTATTTTCTAAGCTGGCCTGGGAAAAATAACTGTTTTCGCTTTACATGTCAACATTTCGAGAGAGATTCAACCTTCCAACCACTGCTCCTAGCGGTTAGCGGCCGCAAGTTTTTGGAAAGGACAGCGTTAGCGTTTATCTCATTACTAAGATCAGAGATTTAGCAGATAGCTGTAGCTCCGACAAAATTTGCTGACTAGCTGTAGCGCCGTTTGTTATTTTACGAGCTGTGTTTGCTATTTTGCAACTTTGTACGTCCCCAGTTTGATGCCCACCCCGTGTACCGTTGCTGCTTTATCCGACGATTTTACTGACAAAGTGTCTACCGTCCGGTTTGTAGCCGCTCGGCTATCTCCGCTTAGAAAATATCGAGCTCCTATAGTTCGTACGCCTGGCGATGTAGCCTCACGCCAGGAATCTCAGCCTGTATGGCTTTCCGCCAATCTAGGAGTGGACTAATATATGTTATGTTACTTATGATGATTAGCCTGTATAGCTTTCCGGCAATCTAGCCGTGGAGTGATATCTATTTTGTACTTATGATGATTGGTTTAAATAATTAGCCACGTAGTTGGCAACTGGAGTAATTGTCTGCGCTGGCTTATTAGCGCGAGGTCTCCCACATAGATTGGTTAAGTACAGCAGCATGTAATTTTACAGATTGCTTTTAATCCACCCCTCGCGGAGTGACTAGAATTAATTGCGATTGATATTGCACCGTGTATTTGTTTATTATTATTGCATGTGTCTAAAATCACACACATTTATTTTTCTTTTTTTTTATTAGGGCTAGATAGTGTTTATTTATTTTTCTTCTTTTGGTAGCTCGTTGATCGGCTTGCCTTTCCCTCCGTTTTTTGTTGTCTACTGTTTTTGTTCATGTGACGTGCTCAGTGACTTGCTTTACATAGACGTGTGCAGCAATCTGGTGTTTGGTGACGTGTGCAGTATTTTGTTGCCGACCATGCAGTCGGATATTTTCGGCTCTCTTTCGTTGTTGATCGTCTTTGCAGATTGACGTGTTCTAGTTACCTGCCACAACCTCTTTCATTGCTGGACTTCGTGGCGGATGGACGTGATTTTTATTGTTTGCCACAACTACGTTAATTGTAGTCTGAACATGAATGCAGTAATAACGTTACTGTTCTGCTTCCTTCCTTGTGACTGGCATAGTTCCCAGCAATTGGGGTTCAGTCAGCACGCTCTTGCTCAAAGGAACATATTTTCCTCACCATTATTTCGAAAATGCTTAAAAATTAAGCAAGTTAGTGGCGTAGGCAGGAATTTGCTGTGGGGGTTTTGATGCTTTCAGTGAAAGTGCCAAAGGCAAGGGCATTCTAGGGGGTCCAGGGAAATGTTAGAAAATTATATCAAATAATTAGCATTTTCATACATATCAAAAGAAGTTTTTGGATGGCGATTGCATTTTAATAAATCAAAAGAATAAGTAATTGCATCTATCTCTAGTTCTTACAACTCTCAGCATGTTGAAAAGAAGGCTGAGGGGAGTGGAATTCGAATTAAATTCTACACCAACCTCTGAAGAAAGGCCATGGCTTACAGGTGTAGACCATGACGTGATCGAAGTCAGCGCCATGATCGATTCGACCATCCCAGTTCGGAGCCTAATGTAACTGATTCTAATATATGAGTTAACTGGGCGCTTTCACCGTGGTAGGTATGAGGCCTTTAACTCTTTCCGCTCCCGCGAAAAAAAATGTCCGTAAGGTGGCAGTGCGAAACACTGTCATAATTTGTCATGATCAATCATAATTAATCATCATAAAATACCCTAGGTTTGCTTGTAAATCATTACTCATCTCTTTACTTCTACATTAACTCTTTCGCTACTAATTTGCATAAAAAAAACCATTTATTATCTTTACTTTTATCATTCACTGGTTTTAGGCCATTGGCTATTATATCGATCATGCTATATCGCTGAAAAGGAAATTTCATTGTAATTTAAAATATGCTGACCGCCAAAAAATTTTTTTTGTCCAAGAATATAATTTATGCAAATTAACCCCCTCCTTTTTGGGGGAGTAAATCACTTTCAAATTGCTTTCAACAAAAGGGTACTGTGGCTTTAAAAAATTCCACAGACTTTATGTTTTGATCAATCTGTCTGAAAACGTAGATACAGACAGCTAAATAACCGTAGATATTAGGAAAAATAGCCCAAATGTACCAAGTTACTTAGTTTTTGCACAATTGTTACTTTTCTGAGACCCAGAGCCACAAATATTTCAAGATTTTTTTGGATCAGAACAAAAGGATGTGTATTGGAATTGCATTTTCGATCAATCAAAATGAAATCAAGATTAAATAAACTACGAAATTTCATCCCCAATTGCGTGATATGCATTCTAAAAACAATGTTTGTGACTCAAAATGAAACAAAAACATCTTCATCCCCTTCTTTTTTGATGGGGAAATCAATGTTACCCCAAGTTCAAAAAGTATTACAGTCCTCGCGTGTTGACAAATTATTTTGAAAATGGCCGCTCGATGATGTAAAAGGATCATACTTTCGAGAAAAAACAATTAAAAATCACCAAAGAACAAATCTTTTGTGCTATTTTCAATTTTTCAAAGCCCAGCAGCCAAATTCTTGGCCCTTTTGGGAGGTCCTTAGAGCTGCTGCAACTATTCTTTTCATCAATCGTTATATTATAACTCTCTGCTTATGCCACTTAATATTGCCTATCTTTGAAAAGACTGGTTCTTCCTGATTCAAATGATATGCAGTTTAAATAAATTATTTTGTTGCTTAAGGTGAAACATAAGCTACTCTTTGCCACCGCCTTTTTGCGGAAAAAAGCTAATTTTGATTGATTACAGCCCGCCTGTCAAAGTTTTTAAAAGATGTACTTTTTTTCAGTTTGTAATTTTATGAGGTCTAGCACCAAAATTGGGGGTTTTGGCCGGTACCGAAGATAATTTAGGGTTTATCATGTATGCTAGCCTTTTTATCAGAGCTGGGCACCGCAAATTTACACTCAATTCCGCAACTGCAAGTTCCTCAAGACTGCAAGAAGTGTTCCGCAACTGCAAATCCGCAAGTTTGCGATGATTTTTAGCACTTCCGCAAATTTAGACCACAATATTTACTGTTATTTTGTCCTCGTGATAACCTTTTATATTTTTGGAGGTCAAATTTTGCCGTCGACCTCCAAAAAAAAAAAGTCATCATCTCTCGGACGTTAACCCCCAACCCAGAAAATAAGAGCTTCCACTTCTTCCAAGCAGTATTATCGCGGAACAGGCAACACTGCCTATTGCTTTGCGCATTTGCGGAAAATTTCAGTTTTTCACCGCAAATCCGCAAATATTTGCAGTAGGAAATTAGATTCGCAAATCCGCAAATAGAAACTTGAGTCCGCAATTTGCGGAAGTGCACACCTCTGCTTTTTATCAATCAAAACTTAACCTAAAATAGGTATTACGATATACTTTTGAAAAGAAAATTTTTTCAACTTTCAGATGATATAAAGCTTAAAAATAATATCTTATTGCTAAAGATGAAACAGGACCATTTTTACACCCTTCCTTTTTTGACGGCGAAACCAGATTATCACCCGAAGTACCACATCTTGCAAAATCTAACTTATAAAAAGTGTTTGATGTACACTAGCTCCGTGAAAACTTAATACAGGGCGCAAAAATGAGTTATTTAAATGCATAAACATGATTTTAAATTTGGAAAGGGAGTACTTGTTGTGTGATTTGCATTTTCTATGGTCCAGCTATTTAATTTTGAGTGTTTTGTGCCGGTACTAAAGATAATTCTAGGTATCATGATTCATCAATGATTATAGAATAACTCTTAGCTTAAACTATGCAACAACATATATTTTTGGAAAGGAAATTCTATTTATTTACAATTTTATTTATTTTAAATTTAAAAATTATCTGAAAGGAAATTTCTTAAACTTTTAAATGATATGTAGTTTGAGAGCAAAATTTTGTTGCTAAAGATGATACAAGACCATGTTTACCGCCCTATCTTTTTTGGAGGAAAATTACCAATTTTTCTGCCTTCAATATTTTTAGAGCCGGCTATCTATCAAGAATTCCACAGACTTCATTTTTTGATCAATCTTTCTAAAAACATAAATACAGACAGCTAAATAATCATAGATTCAGAAAAAATAGCCAAAATATACCAGACAAATTAGTTTTTCTACAAATTAGAATTTTCTGAAAAACCGCAGAAAAATTTTTCAACAAAAAATGAAAAATTGTGTATGCCAACTATTTTCTTATCAGGCATTATAAAGTAATCCTAAACCTTAGCTATTTGAAATTATTTATTTCTGGAAACCTAATTTCCTGAGCTTTCTAAATATATTAGCAGCTGTCAGGTTATTACATTGTTTATGTATTAAATTTCCCTGTTTGTAAATAATTATCAAATTTTTGGGGGGTAAAAATGTCGACCACAGGTAATAAAGGTTAATTTGTTTTAAATAAAAACAGATATTTAAGAAATAAATAAAGCATTATCGGAATTGCCTTAAAATAAACTTTAATTTATAAAACAATTGTTAAAATCGGCAGAGAAAAAAGGTCACAAATCAATTTTTAAGGAAAGTGATTTTTCAACTTTTGAAAAAAACATCAGTTGATAATTATAATCTCGCAGTCGCACAAGAGTTAAATGTTATATATCGTTGAATTCTCTATTTCTTGATGATTTCAAATGTAAAAAAAAATTTTTTGAATATGCAAATTTTATGCAAATTACCCTCCTCCAATAGGTGCCGAGTTGTCTTCGAAATTAAAGTACCCTTACCTCAAAGAAAACTACAGATTTTATTTTCTACCAATTTTTTTTAGAAGTGGTCACTAGATGATGCTAAGGAAATAAGCTTTCACGGTACATTAGTTAAAACTTACCTAAAGCTTAGGTTTTCACAATTTGCTACTTTCTGGGGCCCATGACCTTTTTTTGACCGGTACTGACTGGTACCAAATTTTGGTAGTTAAATTTAGTATTTAAAATATGATCAGTCATTATCTGGTAGAGGTTAGTCTACATCATTTAACATTATATATTTTAAAAAGGAAATTTCTTTAAGATTCAAAGAATATCAAGCTTAAATAAAATATGTTGTCACTAATTGTATTTGTATCTGTTCATATTTATCTTCCATTCACGAGAAAGCGAATTGTATCGCTATATTTTGAACGGGACGTCCGCACTCGCTTGGGAGTTGCCATTTCCGAGGTGTCCGAGCCACCTGTCTTCCACATAAAGGCGGGGGCGTCCCGTTAAGTGCCTTGCCCAAGAACACAACAAGCGAACTTGCCGGCTTGTTCTCTACAACTACCCATAAATGCCGAGTGCCAAGCAGGAAAGCTGTGGATACCATTTTTTAAAGTCTTTTGGTATGACTCAACAAGGGGAATAAACCCCAAGTCTACCGACTGCGAAGCGGACGCTCTAACCACTACACCATCGCGCCGGTTAAACAATGAAATAGAAGCTTTTTGACACCCCTTCCATGAGTTGAGAAACAAGAGGAATACAGCAAACTTTGATTTAGAGAAGCCAAATTTCTGCCAGGTTTTAAACTTGTATTTTAGTTTCCATCTCCTTTGAAACTTGATACAAAAAGACAATTTAGTGGTAAATTGTTTACAACTTATTTTATGTTTTTAAAGGAAATAGTTTTTCTAGAAATTATAATTTAGTGAAGGTAAGTCAAAAATTTTTGAGGGATTTTGAACTGATACAATGTACAGTGCGCATTTTTGATCAGTAAATATCATATACCGCTTAGGCTAGACTATTTAATTTTTCACAATTTGCAACTTGATGATTGACTAATCAAAAATGGGTACTGTACAAATTGACATGATGTACAGTACCCATTTTTGATTAGTAAATATCATATACCGCTTAGTCTAAACTGTTTAAAGTTATATATGTTACTGGAAAGCAAATTTCTTTAGCTTTCAAATGAGACCGGTATTTAGCAACATATCATATTTTTTACGCACTAAATCTACTTTTTTTCTACTTACCATACAAATTTGTTTGGGGAGTTTTGAGACCCCAAAAAAGTTTGAAAATTTTAATAAATAAATTTTATCAAATGATGCCCTAAAACAGTAGTTTTCAGACTGTGATAATGATAAAAGCTTTGGTTTCGTAGCAAACATGTAATTTTAATTTGATTTCAAGGTAGTTGGCTCTTGCTGAGACTTTGGCAGGTTTTATTGTCTGCAACTGGGTTGCTGGTGTTTTTAACCGTTTTTGGGTAAGAAAATCCAAGAGTTAGGGCACAAATTATACATCTTCCGATGCGTGAAGAATTAAGTGTGATCTTTTGAAAATTTTATGAAAATCGAATGAGAAATAAAGTCACAAATTCATGTTTTAGTGAACTGATTTTGTAACTCAATTTGAAAAAAATTTGAAAGAAACACTGAAAACACGAGATCATCAATTGATGATCGTGAGAGCAAAAGAGTTAAATGGTACGTATGTACGTTTTTAAGCTCATATAGTGTTACAGCGTCTCTTCCTGCCTAGGTGTCAAAACGTGCCAACAAACCACAAATAATATTTAACTTTTTCAGTTTGATAGCGCCACAGATTGGTTGTAAATACTGATGGCTACGGTTTTGAATATGGCGGAGGTGATTTTGGTGATCACAGTTTTCTGTTTATAAAGCGACATTAATACATAGACATTACATAAATGCAACCTAACATACGAAAAATACACTCACCAAACTGTCCAATCACTACGACAAAAAAAGAACTCAAATTCGTAATAGTAATTCTAACAGTCAATTCAGCATTCTAACAATCAACTCAGCATTCTAACAACAGCAAATTCATTTCTTAAAACGATATTTACTTTACAATGATCTCGTTTACCATACCCTACAGATCGCAGTCTAATTGACTGAATGTAACGGCTTACTATCTTTGACTCGGTGCTCAGACAAATTAACTACGAAATGGTTAAAACAAATTAACTTTCAAAACTCTTTTTGCCAACCAAAAACTTGAAAACTCCAATCTCAAAGGTCTCCAATCTCGAAAAAAAAATCTCGAATTGGTTAAAAAAAATGCAAAACTAAAGCACATCACCTTCTAATTTCCCAAAGGGTGCGCAAGAGACTACAAGATAATTAAAAAAGGCAAAGTATTCAACAAAGTACATTAAAATGAGGCGACGTTACGCAACTTCAAAGCAAAGTACGGTACAAAACTAACGCATGAATAAATTTAACGTCCAATAAATTTACGAAAATATAATTCCAAAGCATCCAAAGAAAGTAATTCCTGCATAAGTTTCCCACAAGATGGCGATTGGAGATCGACATCGACTAGGTCAACTCAGTGTTAGAGAAAATAATCTAAGACTCAAAAAAATATAATAACACACAATATAGGGTAAACCAAGGGTGGGCAAACTACGGCCCGCGGGCCGCATGCGGCCCGAAGGAGCATTTTGTGCGGCCCACCAACACTTGTAGAAACTTCCATATATTTTATTTAATATGACACGGGTAGCTACACTTGCCCTACTAAAGAGCAAAAAACGTTAGAAACCATTATTGAAAGAGCCGCTACGCAATTCCTAGTTTGAACTGACGCATTTTCCGTACTAATAGAAGATGATGACCTTTTTTTTGACACCATCATTTTCAAAGCCACGTAATACGATATTGCAAGAAGTTATCGCAAGATTTTAAGCTAATGCAAGCTCTTTCATTGTATAAAGCTATTGCAAGATTTTAAGCACTGGCCCTCAGCCACTCTTAAATGGTCAATGCGGCCCTCGGCCAACTTTTGAATGGTCAATGCGGCCCCCGGCAAACTTTTGAATGGTCAAGGCGGCCCTCCGACTAAAAAGTTTGCCCACCCCTGGGGTAAACTAAACAAGTACGTAACTATAACAAGATGTCTCGCCAATAATTAAGAGAGCATGCGAGACATAATAGCCACGACAAAAAACATGCCAAAAGCGAGACTGCTTCTTATCAACGCCCACCAGCCATCACAAAAAATTTTTTAAATTACGTGACTCAACCGAAGGAACCGGCGCGATGGTGTAGTGATGAGAGCGTCCGCTTCGCAGTCGGTAGACCTGGGGTTCATTCCCCTTGTCGAGTCATACCAAAAGACTTTAAAAAATGGTATCCACAGCTTCCCTGCTTGGCGCTCAGCACATAAGGGATAGTGTGGAGAACAAGCCGGCAAGCTTGCTTGCTGTGTCCTTGGGCAGGGCACTTAACGGGATGCCTCCGTCTTTATGTGGCAGACAGATGGTGGGGCCAAGCAGTCTACCCGTCATGGTGGCCCAGTCTGACGAAAAACATGCAAACCGAGCATGAGCTCATACGCGTGAATGAAAAACCGAAGGAGAACTGCCACATTGAAAATGAAAGCTTATGATCTTTAGTCAGAAGGTTAAACAAGCTCATAAACAACAAAACAGAAGCTAAAGTTTAACATGCCGCAACAGACAATATTCTGCTTGTTATATTAGTTTGATTAAGCTGGCAGCCGAGTAGGCAAATGAAATGAATTAGCAACACGCTTTTCTCTTTCTCACGCATTCACCCTGTTTTCATTGTTGTTATTGCTTTATGGCTTTGACCTTTGATTAAAACTTCTGATCATCTTCATCACTTTTTGGCCGACATTGGTTTAGCTGGCTTAGATTCATTGTATTTGGTGAAGATTCACACCGTATAATCAAAACGAAGTTAATTTTAACTCTTCTTTTAATTAAGTCTATGTGCTTTTTCACACCATGGTGGGTAGCATGAGCTTTTGGTTTGAAAGTTCTTTCAGGACGTAAACGCGTTCTAGAACTCAATCAAGTTCTTATAAATGTGTTAGGTATTGGGCAGCTTCACCATTAAACGATTAATTCCTGCACTTAATATCGGTTTATAGGAAATAAGCTGAGCCACACACTCCGGATTGAAAAAGAATCCGTGTGATGAAGATTAATGAGGGCCAAAATCAGTCGTGAAAGCGGTTTTTCAACTCTATTTAATTGTCCAACAAATGTGTTATCTTTTTCCAAAAATCTTTTAAATGAAATAAACTTTGATAGTCGCTCTTCTTTTGACTTTTAGTGCTGCGGAATTTAACGCTAGATTAACCAGCTTCACTTTAATCGAAGTAAACTAAAGAAGCTAGCACACGTTTACAGCCATTTCGGCCGCTTTTAGAATAACCATAAAAGTATCTAGATATTTGTATCAGCGATAGTTTATTGATATCGATATCGAATTAAGTTAACAGTATTGTATCGATAATCGGTAGCGAATTATCATGCTAAAAAGTAACGCGCATCGGAATCGATGTAAAAGTGAATATGAAGTATCGCGATCATCACTGGATATGCCTATGGATACATGTTGCAGTGCTTGTTGCAAGCCATAACTTGCACCCCAAACTTAAAAAGTAAATGCAATAAAAGAAAACGCCCCGACTGGCTTCCACCCGCTCATGCGCATACAAGGTATCACCCCGAGCACTCTCTCCGCAATATTCTGAAGATAATTTTACTCTCAGACCATCGCACAACACTTTCATCATGAACATAAAACAAATGAAAGCACGGAAAGATAAATAAATTCATGAAACAGAATAAATTGATGCCAATATAAATGATGCAGAATTAACTAATGCAAATAGATCCTACTTTAATAAAAACACTGATAATGCAGAATCAATAACAAAGTTAGTTTTTTAAAAAAGGTGAACTTATTTTTGTCATTTTTGATTGATATTGTCAGCAAATTTGCCCTAAAGTTGTAAATATAAAAACAGAATAAATCAAAATGCTTGATGTAAACACAAAATGAATCATATTAAACAAAAATTTCATTTGGCAACACTAATCCATCCAACGTTATTTAATGGGCAAGACTTGTTTAATGGAACATTGAAGTTAGGCCACTGATAGTCGTTATTTCCTTAATTCATTTTTTAACGTCAGGTTTTGAAGGGGAAGCAGTTATAAAGAATAGTCGAATAATTTATGCTGTGGCTAGATGGACTGAAGTGAACGTAACTTTGAGTTATTTTAAAGCTTGGCATTACGCTTTTTCGAAAGTTTGATTACAATACACTGATACATGCTGGTAGTGCCTGAATACTGGCAAAAATCATTTTTAGTTTTTGTACCACCTCATGAAAACATAAAGACGTTGGCCTTTAACCCAGGACATAGTATTTACAGCTAGTCTTTGCTGTTTGGATTGAAGCACAAGTGTGCCAATTTTGGATTGTGAACTTGACATCATGATTGGTTGCTTCTCAAAATGTAACAAAAAATATGAATACATTTGGAGAAATAAAGACGGTCATTATGAGGATTTAAAGTCAATCACTTCTTCAAATATGGAGTGTCTTTTTCTGCTGATATGCAATTAGCTAATCTTGCATTAGGTATGTTCTATTGTGGTAATTAGGTAGTTGTGTTGTCTTTGAGGAATTCTGTTGGAAGCAGGTCGTGTTGGGTTGCAAATGAAACCAGTTATTAATAAACTGCAAGTTGAGCATTTAGGCCTAGCAAGGTAGATTGGATGCAAAGTCTGCACAACTTTGTATAAGTTAAGCATGTTAAGTGAACAGGATGTGGTGGGAAGTCATGAGTCCAAAAGGCAATCAATTAGCAGAATGCAAGGTAGTAAAAGAACAAAGAAGTACCTTTGAATTATGATTTTATGACTGCTGAAATGTGTTAAGATAGCAATTAAGTTTTTCTTTAAGAGAGTTAGTCTTGTTTTATTAATAATTTGAAAAGGTAGAAATGGTTCTGCAGTTAATTTTGAGTAGTTTTATGCCTCAAGTGTGTTAGCAAGGGCAGCGCAAAGGGGTGAAGTTGCTCGCATTGTAGACACTTAATCCCTAATGGTGTCAGTTGAGTGCAACATCTACCTTGACAGATTTGAGTTTTGCAGCAGAATTTTGAAAAATCCATCAGATATGCATCAAGAAGTGGTGTAAAAGCAGCTAGTATCAGTGATCAAAAACAAATGTCTTTTTATACTGATGTGTGAAACTAACTTGAAATAAAGTAGAAAGTTAGTAACCTCTGAAACTAATCAAGTTGAAGTATGCACCTGCTGACGATAGCATCAGGTAGTAAGGCAAACTCTTGTCTAAATGTGCTATTTCTCAAACTGCATCAAAACATGCATAAGAGACTTAATAACATATCTGAAATTGTGTGCTTATCAAATAATAACATTGGTCAACAGTAAATTTGAAACAAAGATTCTGGTGAGTGTAACTTGATGTATTTTTGATGCGGATTCTAAAAATGATTTTACTTTTTCTCTAGCGCATCAGGTGTTTGAGACATTTCAGTTTTTATAACTTTAAATCAACTTTTGTTGTTCAGCATTTTACAGTTCAAATACAATAGAATATTGCATTTTAACATCACAGAATAACATTCTTAAGTGGTGAAATAATGTAAGTACAAGCTCTGAGTGACAAAGAAAGGATGGAAGCAGGCGGTTTTGCAAGTTATTAAAGTAGTCCACAGTAAGTGTAGAGAGCAGTGTTCCCTTTAAATGCAAAAAAAGTGCAAATTTGCAAAATTATGTCCGGCGGATTCACAGTTAAAATTTAACAGTGTGTAAAAAAGTTCGGCGGTTTTTGGTAACTTTTTCATTTTGTTAAAATTTTTGCAATTTTGTTAGCAAAATGTTAACCAACTGTTAAATGCATGGGAGACAGTGAAAAGAAATCCAAGTTAGGACAGATGCTTTTTTAGAGCAGTGCAACGTCTCACCCATACATCGCATGGCTGTGACGCAACATCGAGTGACGGCGACTTAAATATCGTGCACGCCTTTGCCTCACTTTTTTGTGTAACAAATTATCTCTCCAGCAATTAGCCTGAAGTAAAATCAATTTTTTTGTTTACTTTTTTCCAGCCGATTTCAATCGTAGCTAAAGAGCAGTAATAGCAAGCAGCTCTCAAACTTCAGTTTTAACTCAAGACATCATTTTTCGAGGGAAGGTTGAAACTAAACTTGCTTAAAATCTCTGTTTTTTTATGTTTCAACTCTAACTTCAATCGTGCTTGTTAAGATAAAAAAGCACATAGTTCTCGCTTTCAGTTAAGCACAAAAAACACCATTTTTAAGGGATTGGTTCAGTTTTTGTGCGTTACAAATAAATAACCTTCATTTACTTGCCATTTATAAACACTAAAAATAAAAAAGAATACAACTTCCAACCAATTTAGTTTTGAATTCCCTTCAAATACTTTCCAAACTGAGATTGAAAGTTTGCTTGCAATTGCAAAAACCTGTTGTTTAATTGATTACGATAAAGAAATGTAAGTTGTCTAATTATTTACCGTAATCAAGCAACAGTTAAAGTTCGCAAGTAATTTTTGTTGTGTCATAGTCGTAATAACTTACCTAACATCACATTACTTCATAAAAGTTCTAGTTCTCATGCTCATGTTGGGCGTCGGCAAAGAGTTAATTATATTTACGTGCATTTTTCATCTGTCATTCCAAAGTGCTTACAAATCACTGTTGCAAAGGCTGTAAAGTTTGAGACCAAATTTAACCACAATTAACTTACTGAAGAAAAATAGCCAGGTATTTTGCCGCCATCTTATAATAACCGATAGGCTACCTGTTTGTGAACATTTTGGGGCTGACATAGTCACGCTAATTATTACGTCACGGAAGCGCATTGTCACAGTTTTGACTTTCCTTTCCCTGCAAATTTGTCCGGCAGTTTTCGTACGTTTGCTAGCAATTTTGCACTTGTGCCAGCAGTTACGCACTCACTATAAATCTTAGAGGGAACACTGGTAGAGAGTGAAAAATGTAGGAACATATGCAGGCGGAACAGGGAATAATATTAACAGTATATGACAATACGTTTTATTAAATAAATTATTTATTTCTACAAGTGTAAAATAGGTATATACATTGACAGTATTTTTAAAAGTAATTTTTAAATATATTCATAATGCCTAGAAAATGCTTAAATCATCCAGATCAATTTTGCTTTGTCTGGGGAAGGTTAAAAGCAAAAACAACAAAGAAATATCACTCATGATATCAAGAAGATGTATGCTGCATATTTCGGTGGCCCATTAGGCGACCAAGATAAGACCTGGGCACCCCATAAAATATGCAAGATATGCTGTTTAGGCTTGCACAACTGGCTAAATAAATGGTCTCCTTCTATGCCGTTTTCTGTCCCAATGATTTGACATGAACCTAAAAATCACTGTCAGGATTGCTATTTTTGTCTCACCAAAACAAAGGGTTTTTTCTTTAAACAGAGAGACAAAATAACAAATCCCAATTTGGGTTCAGCAAGAACCCCAGTTCCTCATGATGATTCAATGCCTCCACCAGTACCTCCTCAACATGGACTTGATGCTACTGATAACAGTGCTGGTGAAGACAACTCTGACGGATTAACTTCTTCCAACTACACCGATTCTGATACCACAAAAGATTCCATCTTATTTTAAAATATCCAACACACCTCTTTAGTAAATCCCTATAAAGTTTTAATGCCTCCATTGCATATCAAGCTAGGATTAATGAAAGAACTTTATGAAAGCTATGGCAAAACATAATTCAAATGGTTTTAAATTTCTCTGTAGAAAATTTCCCAAGCTAAGCCAAGCCAAGTTAAAAGAAGGAATTTTTGCTGGTCCACAGATTTGGGAAGTTTTTGAAGATCCAGAGTTTGAAAAAACATTAAATACATTGGAATTACGAGCTTGGCATGCATTTAAATGGATTTGCTCTGATTTTATGGAAAATTTCAAGTCAAGTTCATATCAAGAAGGTGTTGCAGAGTTGCTTGCGGCATACAAAGAGATGGGGTGTCACATGTCCGTAAAGATGCATTTTCTTCATTCACACCTTGAGTTTTTTCCTGAAAATCTTGGAGCAGTTAGTGATGAGCAGGGTGAAAGATTTCACCAAGATATCCAAGCTATGGAAGAAAGGTATAAGGAGTTTGGAATGAAGGTATGATGGGTGATTATTGCTAGATGTTGTACCGCGATAATGCAAACTATCCATACAAACGCAAATCATATTTCAAACATTTAAAAGTTTTCCTCATTTGAACTGGTATTGATTGCAGTATTAAGTGGTACTCAGATTGAGAGCGAGCATTTTCAGCATGTGTTATTCTGAAAAACACTTTTGTTGAAGCTACCTGAAAAGACTTTCAAAATCCCCCAAGTACAAGCTGTTTAAACTTTAAAGGCTGCCAAAAAACAGTCCTTTTCAAAACTACAATTAAAAAAGAGTTTGCCCATTGCCTAATCTTCAATCTAATGGTAAACAACCACACCAGTACATTAAACTTGTTTAATCTTTTTTGTTCAATCTTTTTTTCAAGTTTGTTTAATTAGGTATAACAGCATTCTAATTTAGTTAGTAGCCTATGTCAAAACCTGAAGAACAGCAATGATAATGGCAGAGATATTGTCATTTATGGGGTATAAAATGCACACAATCTCACACACCATGCTTTTTATATCTCAAAATCCTGATGTGCTAGAAGAAAACTAATACCAGATTCAGAATCAGCACCTCAATGTTACCCAGAAATGAGTGTTCTTGTTCTCGTTTAAAAGAAAACTATTTTTTTGTTGACCGGTGTAATGTAGGTGAGGAGTTTTTAACAACAAAGTGAAATAAGGAAGTATAGATCAGTGAGTGACACTGTTAAGTTGGCATCTATTCTTCAAGCTGCCACCCTTCGAGTAGGTGTGAATTGATGGTTAGCAAAGTTGTTACTTGAGCCTGTCACAGTTGAATACAGAGTCTAATGTCAATAGACTGGAAGACGCCTCATGAAAATGTCTGAAATTAACCAGTATAATTTAGTGTTAGTTCAGTGATGAGTGCTTTGGGCTTTCCAGGGAAAGGTCACAAGTTTGATGCTTGTAGTCAGTGCAGCTTCTTCCATGACGCATATACTTTATTCTTAAAAAATGTGCATGTACTTGATTAAAAAAAAATTAAAAAGCTTGGTATTTCTGAGCTGATGTGTCAACCAATGAAACACACTTAAAATGAATACAACTTGCAGTGCTCCCTAAAATTGAAATTTCACTTATTATTTAAAGCAGACAAAATACCAAACATATATGTACCTTTATCGTGTTTTGAAATTACTTTAGCCATAAGGGTATGCGTTCTTTTTCTTTAAAATTTATAGGCTGCAGGTTGTATGCTGAATTAACGCATTCAGGGGTAAAATTGTTTGATTGATTGAATTCTGTATTGTACACTATACAAAACTTGTACAACATTGTATGATCTTTGGCTTTATGTTGTAACAAGACCATCTGCTAGAATTGAATCTGTATCTGCACATCACTTGAACAGCTTTCTGTACAAATAATAAAATTCCTTTCAAGTTTTAACACATGTATTATACCAGATGCTAGTCCATAATATTTCTAAAGCCCAGCAGTACTGTAATTTACAACTGCATAGGAAGCATGGTATTGATTTGAGACTCAGTATATTACAACAGCTGTTTGGGGCTTCATCAGGCAGTGTCAGATTTTGAGTGGTGGTCATAGGCATCGCCTGTGGGAGGGCAATGGGGCCATGCCCCCCAAATTTCTTAGTTACATATAACTTGCTATTATTGGTAGTTTAAAACATCAAAATTAACATTGACAATGTAGATTTAGCATATTTGGCCTCCCCAAATTAATGGGCTGGCTGCTCCACTAGTGGTGATGGGCCCTGGGGCCAAGTTTAGTGGGGGATCCTTGAGCAAAGAGTACCTTTGTTTTGGTCTTTCACATTTTGGTGGGGACCTTTCAACTAGTGCGAGCCTTTTGAGCATAAAGTTGGAGACCTTGTTTATGTGGTCTTCAGGTTTTGGTGAGTGCCCTAGGACCTTGGCTGTTTTGGCTCAGTCATCAGATAAGGGCAGCACAGATGGAAATCTTGTCAATTTATACCAAACGGTAAATTTAACACAGGTGTGTGCAACCTGTGACTTCTGAGCCAAAAGTGGCTCATTGAGCAATATTTTGTGGCCTGTGGGGCAATGTTTGTTTTGGATTACAGCACGCAAAATATCTATATAAGGCCGCAATAAAGTAAGGAAGGCATGTAGGTTTTAGAACCAAGAAAAGGTCATCTACATAAAATGAGGTCAATCTCCAAAAAGGGTTTTACATTAAAATCAGGCTGATATCTTAAAAATCATCAGGCTTTTTTGGCAGTTGAAGTATACTTGGCAGCTAATTTGGTCCAGCTCTTAATCAGCAACTGTCAATTTGGCCCATGGGTACAAGAAGGTTGCACATCCCTAATTTAGCAGTAGGCCTAATGCTAAGTTATTGATCTAAAACTTTTTTTTGGCCATAGATGTAAGAAATCTACAAACATGAAGCTGGGGCAGGGACAAAAATATATTTGAGATTGTTGGAAGGTTTACACCGACATAAACCACAAACATTATCTTGAAAACAATTTAGTGTGTATTGCAAACAATGCACCCAACCCAATTTGACGAGACCATCCCTGGAAGCGTTTCGTCCTATTGGACTCCTCAGCAGGGCCTGTCCCGTCCCCCAAACCAAACCTTTCTAATATTTGAGATTGCATAATATTTCAATAGCATTTCAGTTTTCATCATCATATGTGATACCAATTTGTCTGAACAGTTAAACCTCTTGAGTTTACCAGATTTAAACAGTCAGTTGAATAGGTTAGATGGCATAGGAAGAGTATAAAATAGCATACTCAAGGTTCTTACAGAAATAGTAACAAAGCTTTAAGTTATAAAGTCGAATTTAATGTTTAAGAATTGCTTAAATTTGGAAGTCAACATACTATTCAGAAAAGCAAATCTATGGCTTCATCATCAAATATAAATTTTTTGAAGATGTCAGCAATTACAGAAGTTGTGCTGGTTTTTGTAAAACTAATTGACAATTTTACAATGTAAAACATAGGAAAGATGCTGTTTTTTGGACACGTTTTGCTCTCCATTGTTGCTTAACAATGGAACCAACTGCTCGCTTGATTTATAACTCGACTCGATAACTGAAAGGTTCCTTGATGCCCCCTGGCTTTTGCTACAAGTGTTTTTTTGTGTATTATTAATCTGATTATTGTGTCAGTACACAAAGCAATATTAAATAAATTCTCTATTATACAAAGTTGTATGGACTGCGGTTGCATGCAACTTAATCAAGCAGAATTGACAGTTTGCATTACACTGTTACAGTCACAGTCATGCAACATGTTTTTTATTAAGTTACAAAATGTATTTGCTGTGCAAAGTTGATAAAAGAGCGTACAACTTTGGGTTCAAACTATGACTTGCACAACTGTAAGTACTTTTAAAATAACAAAGGGAGGTATTAAGGTGGTAACTGCTAACTCAACTATTGTAAGGTTGTAAGTTCACTTTTCAGGGCTTACCGATATCTTTAACTCTCTGTTCCGTTTGTTTTTGGTGATTTAAATAACGTTTCATTATCAGTCATTGTCTTGTTTTCTGGGCTAGACCATGTAAAGTTTACAACTGCAATGTAATCATGCCAGCATTGTATTGTATCCAATGGTTTTGAACTGATTTTGAAGCAGTAAGATAAGAATAGTGTGATGTGCCTTGAATCTGTGCTGCTATGATTATGCTAGGTCTACAGCAGTGATGGGATTCAGGGGGTTTGCATGGGTTCATGCAAACCCGTTCTTGGAGTGTCGTGATAATCAGCGAATCCGTTCTTGTTTTTTATTATAGACCTTAGACAACCGCAGCAAATGGGTTTTCTAAAATGAGGGAACCTGTTGTTAGTGAGTTTGATACAAAAGAGAACCTGTTCTTAAAATTTTGAATCTCATCACTGGTCTATAGTATTGACCACACTAGTTGGGTGGTAGCCAGGTGGTCAAACTGTGATCTTGTCAAGAAAAATGAATAGGTTTTTGAACACCATTTAAATATGAAAATCCAGATTTCTTGGAGATCTGGGAATTCACATTAATATGTTGAATTACTGAAATATGAAAATTCATACTACATGGAAATTAAAAATTTATTGTAAAAAAGAAATAATTGAATTAATGGTAATAAGGAAATAACAGAAAAAGTATGGAAATTTACTGAACTTGGTAAAAACTAAAAATATATAAATTGAGTTAAATTTGCTTATTTCTGTAATTTCCATAATTTAGTATTTTTCTTATTTCCAATTGAATTATGGTGATTCCATATTTTAATGTTGTACAGTTTTGCTGAAGAAGCAGATCTGCAGAAATCTGCTACTTTTTGTGACCTTGGTAAATGTCACTACCTGTGTTTGGCTAGGCTTAAGGTGTTGGCATTTTGGGTTAAAATTATCATGATATAAAGCAACCATTTTGGTGTCTCTAAACAAGCACAATGTGGGACAGCCCCAAAATTTTTTTGGCTGCATCATAATTTTACTTGACTACAAATTTTTCAAAGAACAATGTTCTTGTTAGCATAGTGAAATAGTTTTCTGTATTGCAATTAGTACCTCATGGGATGAGATTACTGCAGTACAATTTTTGTGAGATGAGATTTAAGGAATGCAGTTTTGTTATGGAAGCGAGACATGAGGTTTAAAATAGAATAAAAGAGCAATTTTAAGGAGAACTGAGACAGCTATGATGAGAGCCATGTGTGGTCGTAAAGTTGTTGACAGAATGACGACTGAAGAACAGGTGGACATACTGGGGTTGACGGAGAGTGTAGATGAGTTAGCAACAGCAAATAAAGTAAGATGGTATGGACATTTGCTGAGGTGGGATGATGAGAGCGTTTTGAGAGTAGCTTTAGATTTTGAAGTTATTGGCAAGAGAAAGTAAGGATGACCAAAGAAGACCTGGAAGAAGCAAGTGTAGAGGAAACGGAAAAGATTGGTTTGAAAAAGGAGGATGCCTGGAATCGAGCAAAATGGAGTGTAAACAATTGCAGAGAGAATGGGGAAATCTGGCCGTCTTCGCTAAGGGACAATATCAGATAAAAAACTGAACTACTTTTTCTACAAGGGACTTCTACTACTACTGAACTACTACTTCTACAAGGCCTAAATATCATTTAATTAATTTAACATAGGCTATGTACGACTTTTTGAATTTGTTATTGAATTATAGTGATTAGCCTTTCGTAACTCATTATTTAAGTTGAGACTGTTTTTGGTTGTTGCTTATGTTTTATCTTTCCAGCCCTTCATCATGATGATAAAATAGTTTTGATTGATACTTCCCTGCAGAGTCAACAGTTTTTAACAAAATTCAGCTCTAAGCCAACTTATATCATGCTCACACCACGCTAAAATTTTTGGTCCACTTGGATAAAACTCCATCTGAGTCGCTGACATTGCTGTAGCAACTTTTTGGAAAAAATGTAATATCAGGTTCACATGTTTTTGAGTGGCACAAGCAATTCAAAAAGGGCTGTGAAGATTTCGAAGATGATGCAAAACGGGGAAGGCCTTCAACCATCAGGTTTGACACAAATGTTGAGCATGTGGGACAGATGATTTGCTGTGACTGCTGATGTACAATTCAAATAATTGCTGATGAGCTAAACATCAACCGAGATTATTTTTGGAAGGCTATTACTGAAAATTTGGGCATCAGAAAAATTTGTGCAAAGGTGGTGCTAAAACTGCTGACCATTGGCCAAAAGGCACGATGCATGGAGGTTTGTCAAGGCATCTTTGAGCGTCTTGAAACCGAACCCAACTTGCTGCAGAATGTCATCTAGGGATGGGTAATTCAGAATACTGAATCCGAAGGATTCAAATCCCAAGCTATTGGAGTCCAAAATGCCAATTCAAACCGGATAGTAGGATTCAGTTTATATTCTGCTGAAAGCTCTGTTACGTTGCTTGGTCACAGATTTTCTTTTTGTAAAAGTATCAATTGCATGTAATGATTCAAAAACTAACTCGCATACACAGGCAAACGTGTAGAAAGCTTAAATGTATTGCACTGCAATAAACTCGTTCTCTGATTGTGCTTCTGCTGTTGTAAACTTGCAATACATGCTTTCATGTTAATTGTGCTAATTGCAAAAAAAAGGATTTGGATTCGGGATTCAGTTTAACTATTCTAGAATAGTATATTATTCTGAATTACCCATCCTTAATGTCACCACAGGCGACAAATCATCGGTGTTTGAATATGTCCCAAAAACCAAATGAAAAAGTCATGCTGATTGCGTTCTTTGATGCCAGGGGTGTTGGTCACTTCCAGTTTCTGCCACAGGGTCAAACAATCAACTAGCATTTGTACAAAGAAATACTGCAATGTTTACTCTGAGCAGTCTGAACAAGACGGTCAGAAATGTGGAAAAAACAAGTCTTGGATCCTTTATTATGATAATGTCCCATCTCACATGACCCCAAGCATCTGGCAGTACTTGGCCAAAAGCAACATTCCACTGCTGGAACAACACCGCATTCACCAGATGTAACTCTATGATTTTTTTGGTATCCAAAACTAAAGGAAGTCATCAAAAAAAACCCATTTTGGAGACATGGAAGCCATCAAAAGGTCTCTCACCATGAAACTGAAGGCAATCCCAAAACAAGCCTTCCAGGGATTCATAAATGTATTGAAAAAAAGATTGAGCGAGACTATTTTAAAGGGGAAAACTTGTAATGCTTGATTTCAAATTGAAATAAAGTTTCTGTGACACCAGTCCTGTTTCTTTTCTGACAAACCTCTTTATGCTTAGCAAAAGGTTTACTCGCAGATATCTTTCCTGCCAGAAACTTTCCTTCTTTAATCTGGCTAGGGATAGGCAACATCTCATCAAAAGAATTTTTTTCTGAGATTTTGGCATAGTTGATTAATCCACTGTAGCATGCTTTCAAAATCGCATTCTCTAAAAATATTAATGCTATAAATATTAATTATAAAAGATTGCATAGATACCGAGAGAGCAGGGTACCTGCTTTTTTACGACAGTATGTGTATGTATGTGATCAATGTAATTTCTTTCTTGTTTCATATTGTATTAGATATTTATTTAAGTTGTTGTAAGCAGCAATAGTTGTGAGTAGCAATAGTTGCTGCTAGGATGATTCGAAATGATTTCAATGATCAAAAGTTTGATTACCGTGGTGCAAGGATGATTCAAAGTGATTACGATGATCAAAAGTTTGATTACCGTGGTGCAAGGATGATTCGAAGTGATAATGATGATCAGAAGTTTGATTACCGTGGTGCAAGGATGATTCAAAGTGATAACGATGATCAGAAGTTTGATTACCGTGGTGCAAGGATGATTCGAAGTGATAACGATGATCAGAAGTTTGATTACCGCGGTGAGAGTAAATGCTTTGCCTGTGGAAAGCCTGGTCATTGGGCCAGAGATTGTCTGAACCATGAATCTTGGGACAGGAATGGATATTATAATCGTCGTAGAGAGGGTAGTGGATATCAAGGAAGAAGTGGTGGATATGGTGGTGGTAGAGGAGGAGGAAGCCGAGGAGCACGAGGAGGAGGAGGATACAGCAGTAGACCTAGGAATGCAGGTATGCTGCTCATAACTACATTGAATCGTTTGGTGTTTATTTGGTTAGCATGTGATGACACTGAAATTGTATAAAGCATTTTAATGGTCTTGTTGAGATACTCTTTATTTTGTTTTCAAAACTGTTGTAAATGGTCTTGAAACATCTATTTTAAAGAGAAAGCAAGATCTTATGCATACTGCTGCTAATATTTAATGGTAGTTAATTTTTATATTGTTTACTTTTTAATCATAGCTTATTCCTGAATTTTGCTTCACTTATGTTTGTATGGTGATTTAACGCCAATCACTGAGTTAATGAAGAAATGTTCACAGTCTTTTGTGAAGAAATGTTTACAGCTTTGTTTTATGAACTTGGTGTTCTAGACTAGTGGATATCTATCATGCAACGATTTTACTGTCGTTCGTTTTGCATTTTATTTGTGCAAACTGACTATAATGAGTTGTTGTTTTAATACCATTTTAAAGTTGTTTTTAGTTAACCAATTCTGATCTGTGGGGCATACAATGCGGTACAAGCCATGTGGCATGATGCAGACCAAATTTTACCGAACGCATTCGCCAAAAATTTTTTTGATATATGGCAGTTTAGCATACTGATTGAACTGTAACTTGTTTATCAAAGAATTGATATTGCGTTTCAGATGTTTGCTATAGATGTGGCCTAGCTGGACATTTTGCGAGAGAGTGTGAAAGTATGTTTATTCATTTTATTTTTAGATTGATTTTTTCAAACTTCTGTTGTTATTTTGTTGCTCTAAGTCGAGAGTGTTTGACCTGCGGCCTGTGATGTGAAATTCTATGGTCTGCAGAAGGATTTTGTAGCATTAAGTGGATGCTAAACCAATTTATTTGATCTTAGATAAACTGATCTCCAAAACAAGAAAAAGGTCCTTCATTAAATTTGGAAAATTTGTAGCCAAGGCTCGCTTCCAAAATATTGACCTCAAAGTGTTTATCCTCTTTTTGGGTGAAAATTGCTACCAGCTAGTGGTTTGAAGCTTATTTCTGCATAAAACAGCTTAAATTGCAAACTGACCTGCCTGCAGAAGTTTCAATTAGTTTGAAATTGGCTCGTCTGCAAAAAAGGTTGCGCACCGCTTTAGGTTACTTTGGCAATAGTTACCTAACCTACAGCAATCAAAGTAAATATTTCGTTGACTTTTTCGACGTGGATATAGGATAGTATCATGGTTCCTTGTTAGGGTTGCTTCACAGAACGTTTGCAAATTGTCTTTTTAACTTCTTTTTCTGAATGCAAATATCACCGCTTTATTTTGTTTAGATAATAGTACAGTACAATAATATATCAAAAAAAGTTTTGACGCTTTCTAGAGGTATCGTTGGCATTATTTTATGCCTTTCCGCCATGTATGTGTGTATGTTGCTGATGAGGTGTGTACTGCTACCAAGTGCTATCTTCTGGAAAAAACTTCGATTAGTTAGCGACTGATTAAATAAAATGGTTTTTGTTTCATATAAATTACTTAATTAAATTTCAGACAAACTTGGTCGATTTCGTTTTGAAACAGTGAATGTAAATACAAGTAGAAGAATTGATTTTGGCAAAAATGATGATGATGATGATGATGATGACATTTTTGCTGATATCGATTCTTTTACCGACTTTTTGCGCCTACTTCTTTGTTCTACCATGTTCTTGCAGGTCCTCAAACATCACATAAATCTGGCCCAGTCTGAAAACAAGATCAGAAATTTTTAAGCGCTTAAATGACAATTGCAACCATATAATTTCTGAAATTCGGACTAGCTTAAACAACATGGATATAGAACAATATGTTCTACTTTTGGAATATGTCCTCCCGGATATAAATACCGGCTGTTGATGTCTCCAGCACATTTTTTTGTGTGCGAACTGTATCGCACAAAAGTTTTTTGAGTGCACGCTGCACTGAACCGCTTTTTTCTGTTATTATATAATTACACTGCTTCGTGCGGCCAACATGTTTTAGTTCATTCTTCCATTTACAAATAGAATTCGTCGTATTGCAATGGACTAAACTTGCTCCTGTGTTGTATATAGTACTTGGATCAAGAACGCCGTCCTGCGATGCTATATACCGATTGTAGGAGCTTCACAATTTTTTTCAGTGTATTTGTTGCTCAGATGATGACCTAGGTACCCAGGTCGAAATACTAAATTTTATGTGTTGAGACCAGTTGGTTCTAGAATTATTTTGCAATGTTACTAGTGTACTGGTCACAACACATAAAATTTAATATAAATATTTTCCTTTTCTATTGAATTTTTACTGTATCCAATCAATCCAATTCGACTGTAGCTGATCCATTTATTTACATGAAAAACATTTTAGAGATCACTAATTTTCATTGGTCTGGTGTAAGTTTAAACTCCTTTTATCACTCACATGTTGTTTCATTATTTTTGCCATCACTAGTATGTTAAACATTTTGTGCAGGTGAAGTGGAATACAGTGATCGTCGGCAGTTTCGTCGTGGGGATTACTGCTATCGATGTGGACAAGCTGGTCATATGGCTCGTGATTGCAATGCTAATCAAAGTAGTAAGTGCTAATTGTATTAATTATATGAAGTGAAAATATCTGTTATATTCTGTTGCTATAGATGCGGTATGGTTTCAGTGTGCACACTATTTACGATCATTAGAGGCTCGTGATTGTAAATGCTAATCAAAGTAGTAGGTGCTAATTGTATTATTTGTTTGAAGTAAAAACATGTGTTTTATTCTGTGTTGCTACATATGCTGCATGGTTTCAGTATGCACTCTATTCAGGATAATTAGAGTGCGTCTCCTATGTTTACACATAACTGCATCGCATTCTATTTACTTTGTAAATCGTATATCAATGACGTTATGATATGAAGCTGCTCACTGACATTAAAATAGAGATTAAATCCTGCCTCTCTTCGTACTACCTGTAAGTGTTAATCATACAGGTTACTTTGGTGGTGCCTTATTTAGGCTGGCGCTTCGTCGGTCTTGTTCTTAAAACAACAAAACTTGCAAGTTGATTTACGGTTAATACAGCATATTAATCGATATACAAAATACTGCAAATGAGCGAAATCAACTTTCAATAATTTTAAAGTAGGCATCGAAAGCTACTGCATGTTAAAGGTGAACTGAAGTCATGAACTGCCGTATAACTTGTAATGTTTAACAACACCGCCTCGGTGCATTTTTTTGCTTTTACCTTAACACATGGCAGAACCGCAATGGAATCACAGCTTGACAAAAATTGCTAGTATATTGTCGTGGGCTAGTGGGAAATATTCGTTTTGGTTTGAACGTGATTATTCTATCTTGTGAATCATTTTTTCCAATCACTTTTTAAAAAACGCTTTTAGTTCGGCCGCACAATAAGTATTTTTTTAGTGCTCTTAACTCGTTGGGCTGCTACTTAAACGTATGAGTACGGGCTAATGAACATTTGACGTCGTAAATAACTACAGTAGATTTAGACTTGCGTTGCATACAAATGCGGCAAAAAATCTTTATATTTCTGCAGTAAAAAAACTTCACATGAAAAATTTGCCCTGGAAATTAACTTCAAGATCTCGCCGAAAATGTTGCCCAACAAATGCGATCACAAACGTTCGTAGTTGGTTTCTGGCAAAGCTTAGCATGCCTCTCATTCTCTTACAGTTGGGTTAATCGTACGTCACTGCAGTTGAGGAATCTCTTGTCTTGACTTTAGGAGAAGAGTTAGACTCCGTGATGGCTATAGCCAGAGATCTTAATGTCTCAAGAAACCACTTAATAAATTTTTAAAGCGGCCGATGATGTTATTGAATAATAAATTGCGTATTTTTAGAACCTAGAATCTTTGGCTACAGCCATCACGGAGTCTAGCTCTTCTACCAAAGTCAAGACAAGAGATTCCTCTTTTATTTGCACCTTTTTTTTTACTCATTATGTTTCGTGAAATAAAAATTGTAAGAACTTAACGAAACAAAAATATTCGGTCCGGTTGCAGTGACGTACGATTCACCGAACTGTAAAAGAATGAGAAGCACGCTGAGCTTTGCCAGTTATCAGCTAGGAACGTATGTGATCGCATTTGTTGGGCAACGTTTTTCGACAAGATCTTCAAGTAAATTTCCAGGGCAAATTCCTCATGTAAAGTTTTTTTTATCGTAGAAATGTAAAAAAAATTTTCCTGCCACTGTATTGGAAGCAATTAAAAAGTACTTAATCATTGTGAAACATGTGTTATTATTTGAGTACACTGAAGACGAATCGAAATTAATTTTGTAAATGATTATAATGTAGCTTAAAACTCATACTACATAATTGCTTACGGCAAAATAGCCTAGAAATTTGGCCGCATTGAATTGAGTATAGAAAGCAAAAACTGCGACAATTCAAAAGTTGATATATCGAAAGATATTCATTCAAACCTAAAACAGGGGATACTGGTATCAGATCAGCCAAGCTCTTTTCATTTTTAAAACAAAAGTTAAGCACTCAACGTTTTCCCCTTAGATTTTTCCGAAGATTGCATACATCATGAACTGTTTTAGCATAATGAGTAAAGAAAGTAGGACAGTGTTTATTCGTTTTTTGTTATGCTTAATAATTCAATTTTGTTTGCAGTCTTTTGTTTAAGTTGTGTTTGGAATTTACGGCTAATAAAAAAGTTTATAAATCTTTTTTACTTATTTTTCAGCCTGCTACAATTGCCATAAAGAAGGTCATTTGGCACGTGACTGTACAGAGGATAATGAATGCTACCGATGTGGTAAGACTGGACATATCGCTCGCCATTGTACGGAGGACTCGGATCCATATAGAGGAGGTGGCCGATACAGCCGCAGAGATCAGGGAGTAAAGGAATGTTATATTTGCCACAGCACTGATCATATTCAAGCTCAATGCCCAGAAGCTGTCTGCTACAGGTCAGTACGTAGTAGTGCAGCTGTATCGTACTAGGCTAATAAATGTGATTGCGCTCAAAAGATTGCATTATGAAAGTGCGTAATTTTTGATTTTATTTTGTAAATTTTGTAAATATTGCTAACCATACGTGCAACACCATCTTAAAACAAATATTTTTTCCATGAATGTTCATGTTTTTTCCAACGGGAACCTTGGAGACTTTGATCTGCACATACATTGTTAAGTGTGATTGGCTGTTGTTCAAAACAGCAATTCCTGCATGGGCCGCTGAAAATCCGGCTTGGGATGGCCGCTTTAAAATCTTAGCAGCAGGATGAGTCTGTATGCTGTCAGTGGCAAAAGTTTAAGACCAGCTACCGAAAATTTAAATTCTTGCAAAGAGGAAAAGAACTATCTCAAATGTTACACCACAGTGTCTTTTCTATCGTTTTTACACTGCTATGTAACAGGTGCTTCTATTACAACCCTTATGCAAGAGCTGTTTTTGCTGAGTGCAGAAAAATTAAATTTCTTTTCGAAGTTGGCAGCTGAAAAATGGGCAAAAAGTGGGTTATCAGTTTTTGATTGTTAAAAAAATATTATATACATTGCACGAAGTACTCGTAGAGGAAATATTTGAAAAACTAAAAATCAGCATGGCAACATTTCATCAAGCAGTCGTGAGGTTCAAAAATTTTTTATTATTTAACAGTTGTTTAGCTCTCGTGTTGTTCAACATTAGAAAGAGATTAAGTTATTTTTTGTCCAAAAGAAACAGCTCTTTGCTAAGGGTTGTAATTGAAACATCTGGCGTATTATACCGTAAATAGAAATGAAATCCACTGTGACGTAACATTTGCCACAACTGATCGCAATTATTGTAAGAATCCAAAAGTTAGGTAAGTTGGTAAGTTTTTGCTGCTATAAATGAGCAACTAAGCGGCGTAGCAGCTTTAAAATAAAGCTTTCTAGATCTGATGACTGCCTGATAAAGTGCTGTCTTGCTGATTTTAGTTTTTGATGTATTTCTTTTTCTAGTACTCTTTTTGCACCGAAACGCTTTTGATGAAACAAAAACTGGTAACTCATTTTTGTTAATTTTTTCAGCTGCAAGCCGTGAAAGCTGTTTTAAGGACTGTAATGAAAGCATCTGTTTTGTAGCCGTGAAAAACCACATGAAATTCACTGTGTTGTCGAATTTAGGTCCGTGCTTTTTAGTTTTTTTTACGTCTAAGAACCCATGCTTGGTTTTGCTAATATTGCGAAAGCCCATTAATAAAAATTTTTAAATATCGGGTAAAACCAGAAGAACAATTTGTATTTTAACATCACATATACTCGATTAATGCAAATAAGCTTGGCTTCAAGGTTTATGCACAAATCACCATTGTCTGAATATTTTTATCAAAATTGAAGCAACTCCCAAGGAATTTTTAATGCTCGTGGAACCCCGGTTAAAGAGCTTTGGTTTAGGGAAGAATTTTTTAAACTTTTCTAGAATTAAAATTATAGGTAGGTGATCTTAGACTTTTGTCACCGCGTGTGAAATTGTACATCTTTTATCTTCGCTATACTAAAGCTTGAGAAGCTGCAGATGGTTAGCTGGTTAGAGATGCAAGGCAACAATGTCGGAAGAAGTACGAACAAAAGTTTAGAATCTGAATATAAATTGGCTATTGCATTACTGTGCTTTGGGGAAAGATCGAGCTATATTGAGGACTGGGAAAGTATGGGTCTAAACAAGGAAAAAGAAATTTTGTGCAAATGGGGAGAAAATTTTTGAGATTTTTTGAATCTTGTCACTCACACAACAGCAGTGGGTGTATAGAATATCCATTATGTGTCAAAAGTCAACATCACCGAAGATGAGTTATACTGCATTAATCAACTGCCCCTCAACGTGGTGGTGCAGTCCTCGACCTTGTTTGGGTAGGGTCAAAATGGCTGTTGGCCTTTCCGATGATCCCAGTTACCCCAGGCACTCCTCGTCATTTTATTGCTGTGCCCCTCCTGAACGACTGCAGAAGGGCAGCACACAGCGTCTTCAAAATCAGTTGCCTGTGTTCTCTTTTACTCTTCTCCTGCCCGTTTTCGTCTCCTCATTTTTCTTCTTCTCTTGATGAGTGGTAACATTTATCCCAACCTTGGCCCCATCTTTCCCTGCTCTGTGTGCACTGGAACTGTGACCTGGCGGGGTAAGTCAGTGCAATAATGCACCTGCTCCAAATGGGTCCATCTAAAATGCTCACTACTTTCCTTCTCCAAATTCAGAACTCTTGGCAGCTCTCACTCTTGGAGCTGCCCCCCCTGCCGTGTCCCCACTTGTAACACTGTGACTCCCTCCTCAAACTCCTCCGACATGTATACCTCCACTGTACAATCTGGCTTCCCTCTGCTAACGCTGCACTCTCGCCCCACCCTCATCTTCAAACCTCTTATCCTACATTTGCCCATTTTTTATTTTCTCCCTCACCATCGTCCCTTGCTCCTGGTTGTCCTTCTACACCTCCTGCCTCCTCTCCCCCCCTAACTCTCTCAGGGTTCTTCAGTGGAATGCTGGAGGTCTTCGAGCCAGGAGCACTAAACTACTTCACTTTTTTTTGTCCCATCCTGTCGACCTTATCTGTATCCAGGAATCCAAACTTAACTCATCTTGCTCTTTCTGGATTCCTGGATTCTCTGCTCTGTGCTCTGATCGCACCCACTCCTGGTCTGTCATTCTCTCTCCTGATACCACGTACGCTAGCGGTACAATTTTGTCAGGCAGGGCTTATCCTTCTTTAAACTCTCTACCTCCTCTCTTCGCTTGATCCCTACTCTGATTATGTAGGGGTCAACATCTCTCTTAACAACTCCTCCTTGCTGTCATTTCTTAATGTGTACACCTTCTATTTGCTCTTCCCCGATGGATAGCAGAACCAATTCTTTCTTCCATTCTTCCCTCCTCGAGAAATCTCTTCATTCTGATGGACTTTAATTGCCATCACCCCCTCTGGGACTCAAGAGGCACTTTCACTCCCTGCGGGGAGGAAGTATTCGACTGGGTTATCTCTTCTGACTTTTTCCCCCTCAATGACCCTGACACAACCACCCTTCTTCATCGCTCCTCCCTTGACATCTTCTTTGGTCCCTCCTCTCTTGCCCTTTCTTGCTCCTGGGAGGTGCTTCATGACCTGGATTCTGGCCACCTACCAATTTTTCTATCTGTCTCTCTTTCTCCGATCTTTCCCCCAACGAGCGTCCCCCTTCCTTCAATTTTTAGAAAGCTCACTGTGATGACTTTGCCTTCTGCTTTGACTCCGACTGACCTTCTGCAGAGGAATACTCGTCTCTTTCTCTTTCCTCTGCTGCTGCTCTCTTCGCCTCTCTGGCATCGAATGCGACCAAATCTTCCATGCCATTTGGCCGCATCAAATGCCCTTCTGAAGCATGGTGGTCTGCTGAGGTGGAAAGTGTGGTTAGTGAAAGATGCAAGGCTTTTGCTGCTGCTCACAGAAGTGATGAAGATCACCAGGTTTACATCTCCGCTTTTTGATGTGCCTCGTCTGTCATTG
Source organism: Trididemnum clinides (assembly GCA_963675345.1). NCBI lineage: Eukaryota > Metazoa > Chordata > Ascidiacea > Aplousobranchia > Didemnidae > Trididemnum > Trididemnum clinides. The sequence goes on along the minus strand of OY776305.1, from coordinate 27,644,277 downwards.
CCAAGGCCAAGGATGAGACATGGCAGACGTCTTGCTCTTCTCTTTCACCCAAATCAAACCCAAAAACTGTATACTCTCCTTTGTTTTATCACTGGCTCTCCTTCATCATCCTCTTTCTCTCCTAACTTTCCTATCTGTTCTTCTTCCAGGGAATTGGCTTTGGTCTATGCTGCTTACCTGAGATCCCACTTTTCTGTTTCTATGCCAGAGGCTACTTTTCTAAGCTCTGTCGAGCCACGTGCCCTGAGGAGTCTCACTCATTCTTCTGCTCTTTTTTCTCTCCCGCTAAATTTTTTGTAGCTGCCTCCAACCTCTCCTCGTCCACTGCCACTGGCGCAGACAAAGTTGCCTATTTTATGCTAAAGCATCTTCCTCGCTCTGGCATGGATTTTCTTCTTCACATCTTCAATCTTTCCTGGACTTTGCATTCCTTTCCTTCCGTCTGGAAGACATTTTCTATTATTCCCATCCACAAGATGGGAAAGCCTCTCGACTCTCCTGCTTCCTTCCAGCCTATCTCTCTCACCTCCTGCATCTCAAAGCTTTTTGAACGCATCATTCTATCCCGTCTACTCTTCTTTCTGGAATCTAATTCCATTCTCTCTCCCTGCCAGCTCGGGTTCTGCCCTGGGCAGTCTACACTTGATCAAATTCTGTACCTTTCTCAGTCTATTTCGAATGGGTTTGACAAACCCAGGCCAGGCTCTTGGACGATCTGTCTACTATCGATTTCTCTAAAACTTTAGACTCTGTCTGGCATCCCGCCCTTTTCCACAAACATATTTCAGCTGGCCTTCCTCCTTGCTTTGCTTGTTGGACTCAATCTTTTCTTTCTGACAGGCACAACTTGCGTGGTTTTTCAAAATCACAAAAGTCGTTCCTTTCGAGTCCGTCGATGTGTTCCACAAGGATCCGTTTGTGGCCTGTACTTTTCTCCCTCTTCATCAACGATCTTCCTGCTTCTCTGCCTTCTTCCATCAGCTGCTCTCTTTACGCTGACAATATGGCCATTTGGTCCTCCTCCCCCTCGATCCCCACTGTGGTGGAGGTCACCACACAAGGAGCTCTGTTTCGATTGGAGCGCTGGTCTGAGTACTGGTGTCTTCCTCTTAATTCGAGCAAATGTGAGGTCTCCTTCTTAATGGATCCTCACCAAGCTAATCTCCAGCCCAACCTCTTCTTACTCGGCTCCTGCCTTTGTTTCAATCCCACTCCAACTTTCTTGGGGTCACCTTCGACTTCACTCTTTCTTTTTCTAAACATGTATCTTTGCCGAAGGCCAAGTTCTTCCCTAAACATGTATCTTTGCCGAAGGCCAAGTTCTTCCCTAAACATGTATCTTTGCCGAAGGCCAAGTTCTTCCCACATCTCAGGGCCTTACGCTGTATCTCTGCTTCCTCATGGGGCCCTTGTAAGAAGTCCCTCTCTATTCTGTATAAATCTTTTCTTCGGCCCCTTCTCACTTACACTTTACCCAGATGGTTTCCTTTCCTAAGCATTACCAATATCACCAAATTGGAATGCCTCCACCGAGTGACCAGTCGTGTCATTACTGGCTGCCTCTTGTCCTCCCCTATCCCACTTCTTCTCTTCGAGGTTTCTCTACGAGTCACCCTGATTCATTTCACTTTTTTATCTTATGAGCGGGCTCTACGTTTTCCAACCTCCTTTCTTATTTCAGGTTTGGCCAGACTAGAAGTGAAACCGAGACTCTGCAGATCGTCCTGGAGAGCTTTTGCGTGCACTCACCCGCTCATGATTTCTTCTAATTGTCCTTGAGAGGCTCTTCTTGCTTTCCCTCCCTTTCCTCCTTGGAATCTGCCTTCCCTCACCGTAGAGTCCACCCTTTCCATCTCCATGCTCCCGCTCTGATCCTCCTCTCACTCGCCAAGGCGCGGCTTTCGCCCACCTTGACTCTCTCTCCCCTCATGATCTGGTACTCTTAACTGATGGCTCTGTTCCTTTTCTTTTTGGCAAGGGTGGCTCCGGCATACTTTCCAACTGCTCTCTCTGTGGCACTGAGACCACTCTTTCCTTTTCACCAGGCCCAGTATGCTCAAGTTTTTCGGCTGAAACCTGCGCCATTCTGCACGCTCTTTGTTGGTCTCGGCAGCACCAACAAGTTTGCCACTTCTCTTCTCTTTTTATTTGACTCTCGTTCTGTTCTTTCCATCTTTCCTTTTACCTGAATCTCTGTGGCACATCTAGCAGGAACTGTCTTCTCTCTTCTCCTGTTTTATCAGACTACAATGGGTCCCCGGACACTCATTTCTCCCGGGGAACGACGCGGCTGATGAGCTGGCTAGACAGGGAACGCTACTTGCGCCCTCCGCAATCCCTTGTAGTCTCTTTTCTCTTATCTCTCGTATCCACTCTTCTCTTTTCTCCGACTGGAGGCATACCGTCTCATCAAAATTTTTTGACGCACAGGTTCCCTCGATTTCCACCAAGGAACTTGTGCTCCCTCGTCATGCTCGCTGTGTTTTCTCTTGTCTACGCTGCAACAGACACAGCCTTCTGTTAAGTTGTTATCTTTCTAGGATTGGCAGAATCGAGAATCCTTCCTGCAGCGCCTGTGGACACTCGTCCCAGAACACCTCTCATCTCATTCTGCACCGCCCAGCTACGGACTCTTTGCGCCACTCACTCTTTGGTGACTCTCTCTACGACCTTTGGTCCAGACCCTGGGGAGTTTCCCGGCTTCTGGGGCTCCAATGTCTTCCGCCATGCCCCCATCGCTCGGAAGAGGTCTGGTAAACAACAACAACAAGATGAGTTATAAACAGAGAGGAGGTGTTATCTGGTAGACTTCAGTTGGGAGAGTTCAGAAAAGACAGCAGAAGACTGGCAAACAAGGATCGTCATCTCACAAGAATGTTGGCTAGAGGAAAAGTACCAGCTATCGTGAAATTGCGGTGCTCAGCCTTTATGGAAGAGAATACAAAACGATGCTGTGATATTGCTTCGATCAAACTTGCGAATATGCAGTTTTGCTTACATTGCGGCAGAAGCACAGCGGTCCAAATCTTGCCGTTGCACCAAACTTGGAGAATCTGGGAATATGCAAGAGATGTTTTTGCTTATTTCGTAGACTTCAAAAAACCAAATAACAATATCACTTGAGAATGGGTGTGGAGCGTTTGGCAAGAGTGTGGTTACGACCGCCAATTGTTGTTGTCTTCAAGTCCTGAAAATGCCCTTAAAATTGGAAATTATCAGTCATATGTTTTTTGCAGATAGTGTTAGGCGCCGTTACATGTTTAAGTGTTGCAGCTGGTTGTGATATTGCTGAGTTAAGGATAAGCTTAAAGAAATTTGAGGTACTTCAATTTTCGGAAAACTTAATTAGGTGAATATCCGGGTTTGCGGAGAAACTTTGAAGCAGGAGAGAAGTTGAAAAATTTCGGTGTCACATTTACAAGTGATGGTAAGGAGGAAAAAGAACTGTAATGTCGATTTGGTAAAGCCGGTGCTGTAATGCATGAGCTTCAACGTTCAGTTGTCATGAAAGGAGAGCTGTCTGACGATGCCAAGATTTATGTCTTTAAATTGATTTTGTTCTTGCTGTTACCTATAATCAAGGATCATGGACAGGCCCCAAAACATTGCTATGTGCAGAAATCAGATATTAAGAAGAATGGAAGGCGTATCAAAAAGAGAGAAAAGAAAATCAATTTTTTGAAGTCTTTGTGTTTGCCGTTAATGGATATGACTAATTGTAAAAACAGCATTGCCCATTATGCACTGTTGATGGCATTTTCTTTTCTTAAACTGCTCTTGTTAATTACATTTTTCGGCTGCGTTCTCCGTGTCATCTTCGGTCGTCTTCGCCCGCTCTTCAGCAATTTCCAAAGTTAACGCCCATTTTAAACGTATCATCGCCATCTCTTCTTCAGAATTTGGCGGCACCATCGCAGCCTATTCACAGCTTCTACATCGAGCATATTTATCAATTTTAAGATATACCTTTTATCTCTGTCTTTAACACCACGCAGTGCTTTGTTGCTTCTTTAATCGCCGTCTCATTTTTCAGTAAACATCATGTATCTGCACAGTAACGTTGATCTGGTACAACTCTAATTTTCGTTTCGTCATCAACAAAAGCTTTTTTCGATGAAGTAACTCCAACATTCTCTAGATTTTCCCCTACCAACTCTCGTTTATGCTCTCACCGCTGCTTAACTCCTGCACGGGCTTTCAACTTGTCTCCTTGTTAAGAGGAACTTCTTTTTCATTAGCTACCTAGGGACAAAATGGTAATTTCTCATTTGGTTTCACTATTCTTTCCATTATCTTAATCGCATTTTCTTTTTCCAGTCTCTTTCATCTTTTTTCATTAACTTAGTCAAGCAAAAATGTGATTTAGGTTTTCCAAAAATCTGGAGATTTTTTTTAGCCTCCTTTTTTGTAGCATTAGCAACCACTTTCTTGGTACAACTTTTTATGTTTTTGTAGTTGGCCGAGTTTTCCTTCAATCGATTTACGCATATCTTTTTATATACTAACCTCTTTTTTGTCTTTCGATTTCGTTTTTCTCTTTTCACTACCACTTAAGTTGTTCAGATTTTGGACATTTTCTGAAAGTTCTGGCATTCGTAGCTTTTCCCATGCTTGAAATTGTAAGTTGGTCTGATATAGCAAAGACAGGTGATGCAAGTTTAAAATAGATAAAGTGAATGCTTACCCTTTCGGGAATTTCTCGAATTTACCAAGGGTTTGTTTTTATGCCGAATTTGGAAATTGTTATAACTGAAATATCTCTTCATTTGTTTTCGTTTAATTTTGTCCAACGCCGTAGAAATGATCAAAACTGTTGCTTGAACGGTGATTATGAAGAACGAACTTTTTTTACACTCGTTGTGTATCTTTTTGTGCCACAAGTGGCTCTCGCGCCCATCTCGCAAACTTTGCGCCTGGGCCACACGCCTGCATCACCAGTTATTGCTGCAGCGATGGCGAGCTACTGGCAGCAAGATGCTTAAAATTACGCCTAGTCATATGAGCAACAAGCTCCAGTTTGAAGTCTTTGTTTGACCCGTCCCATAGACAAATCCCGAATTTCCCGCCTATGAATCGCCAACATTATGGCCAGATCACCCAGATAGTCAAAACGATGAAACAACTTATATTTTTTTGTATTTAAATCAAGGCTTCAAAATTGATACGTATAGCTTTTAGGGGCATTTAATTTATGTACTATCTTAAAAAGTGAGGGAGTCATATGCTTTTAGGGGCATTTAATTTCTGTTTCCTCTGTTCAACCTATAGCGTAGTGCGGATAAAAATATCTGAAACTTTACAAAACTTTTCAATTTTGTTGATTTGTTTCTTTGTCGATTTAGTGTTAAAATTCCTCCTACGTTAAAGTGGTCTTGTTTTAATGTTGCAGCTGCCACAAAACTGGTCACATCGCTCGCGACTGTCCGAGTGGTGACGAATGCTACACCTGCGGAGAGGAGGGTCATGTAGCTCGAGACTGTCCAGTGAAGCGTGACGATTATGGTGATGATGACGAGGATCAGTTTAATGATGTCGGAGAGGAGGTGAACGGCGAAAAGAAAGCTGATGAAGCGGAGAGGGAGGACGAGGAGCAGGAGGAAGAGGAGCAGGAGGATGACGTGGAGGAGGACGAGGAAGAAGGGGACGACGAGGAGGAGAAGCAGGATGAGATCAATGATGACAAGGAAGCCGCTTGAAGTTAAATGGCTTGGCGCAGTCTGCGTGCGTTATCTACCAGCGGTTGATTGTGTGATTCTGTGGTTAATGGATAGCTAATCAGTAACTTTGCGAAGAAGTATTTTAAAACGTGAGTTGTGTAAAGAAGTTCTTTACGTAGATATTGAGATTTTGTGGATATTGAGATTTTGTGGTGCCCACTTGCTACATGGAAGCAACTTGGGAAGATTGCTTTGAAACTTTCAGTTCTCTTGCAACTCAGTGTGAATTGAAATTAGTTATTTTGGTGTTTCTTGGTCGCAGCTGTCCTTGTAAATTAATATATTGCTGCTGCGATTTTCTTTTTCAACAAATATTTTAAATTGCCTCATCGATTGCTTGCCACGACTTCAACACGTTGATCATGTGTGCGGCTTTTACCAGTTTTTAATAAATTGTTCGATGAGCGGCATACGTGTGTTTAGTATGAAAAACTTTTTAGAAAAGCAAGATCGTTCACACGACATCTGTGTATGTTCGCAAGTAATGGCTGTTACTTCTGTTATCAAGTGGTAGCTTTAGCATTCCAAATCACGGATCAAAACATTGTATAGCAACGTACGACAACATATGCAATTTCGTCCAACAACAGTACTGGGTGGACCTTTTGGAAATTTATTATATGAAATTGAAACTAGCTTGGCTTTATCTCCACATGTCTGCACACCTGTGCAGATGTTTCAGGGTCAGTTTTAATTTTTTTCTTCGACAACGAGGTCGATCATGGACGCTACCTGTTTCCCTAAAACTAGCAAAGTTTTTAGTGACGGTTCTTTGCGAAATGGTTGCTTATTCGGTTAATTAGCATTAAAAGTATCTGTGAATGAAGGCGCGCTGGCACCTTTCTTCGCGTAAAGTAAAACAAATTCCACTCTTTCTTCAGTTGTTGAATTTACGAAAATGGCTACTAATCTGACAAACAAACAAAATCACCTATAAATAATGTAACATACTACATACAGTAAAAATAGCTTAAAGTAAACTTGATAGATGGGAGCGCAAACCGCGAGATAGTGATTATAGTGTTAAATTATGATTTATCTTTTATAAATGCTAAGAAGCAACTACTATTTGGCGTTTAAAGTATTAGCACTGTATCTACTCGCTCAGAGCAGCATTAACGTAGACTGCAGCATGGCTTTGTAACCAGTGATTTCCTTTACTAGGTGCGATAACTGTGCATCTAACTGTAATTCAAATTTAGTTTGGTTGCAATAAATTTAATTTTGCATATATTAACGTATATCGTTTTTGCCATCTGCGCCTTTTTTCGTCTGCTGCTTTTTAATATTAGTTTTCTATTGTGCTGTTTTGGATGAAAAATAAAAATTATTACATCTACTGCAGTAGCACTATCCGAGTCCTTATTTATAATGGTTTTGGGGTAGTTTCTACGAATTGGAGAAAGTGGCATTAATAATTTGTTTTCCGAGTACGAGCCGCTTGTGGTTTCAGGAGAAAGCAGCATGCGTGATTGGTTTTCCAGGTACGAGTTGATTTTAGTCACAATAAATAAAGAATGATATCGAGCCTCTTCCGTTGTGTTAAATTGTTTTTCATTAGAACTGCAGACTAAAAAAAGTATTGACTCGTAATATTATCTCCACATGAAAACACGAATGTGAATTAGGCGTTTTAGTCTGTTATTTAAAAATGAATGGTAAATAATCTACTGTGCAAAGAATTAATTACCTGGGGAAGATGCCACTAGTTGAGCCAACTTTTTTTCTTTTGACTCTTCACACCTAACCCAATAAATATGCGCTTCAGCAAGGACATTATCAAAGTCGTGTTTATAGTTTTTTAACGCATTATTTCTACACGCTGAAGTTTTTGCCGTTACAAGTGGTTAAAAATGGTCACTCAACTATGTAGCCTTACTTCCTTAGTTGAGCCACTATTTTTTTTATGGCCTTGTCACAACCTTGCATTAGTTTGATTTGCAAGTTAGTTGAACTCACAGATAAGTTCGCGAAACGAATAGTGATGAAGCTTCGCACAAAAATGCACTAAAGAGTACTGAGCACAGCTGAAATCAGAGCACTTGTAACAGTATTGAAAAATAGTAAGCATTGCGTGAAAATCGAATAGACTCAAATGCAAAAATAAGCCCAGTGTTTCCAAAAACTTAGTTCAGTTGCAAAACGAAAGTTTTTTTAACATAATTTTGCTCCGGTGCAAAACAATCGTAGCGTCCAGAAATAAAAGAAGCTCGCATGCAAAAATAAAAGCTATGCGTTTAAGGCTAAGTTTCAGCAAAATAGCCTACAGCAAAAGCTAACATCAAGTTATTATCTGCAATGATACTTTAACTGCAGTATTGGCATACAAATGCTTTACTATCCTCTTTGCAAACTTGGTACGCCCAACTTTTGCAGGGACAACACTATTGCTAGTGGCATTCTTTGGATTGCAAAACTTGCAGCTTTGGCAACCGCACTTTATCCAATCTTCAATCTCCTGAAAGTATTGTTCTGAACCTATGCAACACATATTTTCTTCATCATTCAATTCCAAATCAGTGCCGTCGTTCAATAGGCTGTTGCATCAGTATCGGACTTTTCCAATGAATTACCGAATTCGATTGATCGTTTGGTTCGTTTTTTCTTGTTAATAATTTTTTTGCGATCTTCATGTTACCAGCAGGTCTAACGAATCGAAGCCTTCTCGATACACTTCTTAGGTTTCTTTGGTCTTTTCGTTTTTTCTTTTTCTAAGCGGCGTTTCTTTTGAATAAGACGTTTTTTCTGGTGGGCTAGTAGCAATGATCGACTTCAGCTTTTTCCTTGGTCTTAACGTCTTGGACCTTTTGGTAGCAGAAGGATATTGATTAGAGAAATATACAAAGCACTAGTGGATGAAGTTATATAACTGGTTTTCTTAATTGGTCTCAGAAATGCTTTGCGTCAGAACATTGTTTTCGTGCATTGATAAACCAACTTCTTGAGAATGAATATTAACTAACGTTTTCAAGTGGAATATTTTCTTCAACGATAAGTTTCATCAGATGCGAATGGTTCAGTGCGAACAGTAACATCTGATGGTAAAAGCTCTTCCTGTCCATATATATCTCTGTTTATGGAAAAAACACAGGTAGTTTTGAAAGCAGATTGAATATTTTTCCTGCTGAAAGCTATATCGTACGCTTCTTTTGCAATGCCACCGATCTGCTAGGTGGTAAAAATGCTTCCTGGATTGCATTTTCTCCAATTATTCAAAAATCGGTCGAAGTACTCCTTAAAAAGCCAAAAAACGGTTTTATCTAAAGGGTGTATTTGTTTGTTGTGTGAGGGTGTGTTGTTGGCATCACAATCCCATGCAATCTGGCCCTGTCTACGGCTTTAAGAGATATATGAGAAACGTGGTTATCTATAAGTGAAAAACAAGGCCTTCGGGTAAACATTTTGTGTGTTTCTGAAAGTGATCCAATTAAACAAAAGCAATTCCACTGTCATCCAGCCTGATTGATTGGCAGCGCCTACGGAACCAACCCGAGCGTTAGTAAGCATGTACGATTTGTATTTTTTTTGTGGAAACACAAACATGAGGAATATTTCCCAGAGCGTTGATTGTGGCTGCCATCGTCACCAATTTGACTCGTTCTTGCGGTGTCAGAGAACCAATTTGTGGAAAAAGAAATTAACTAAATCGGTGGTGAGAATATAGCCTTTTGTGCAATAGCATAACAAGCAATCTGCAATGGGATAACAAAATGGACAATTAAAAATTTGCTTAAAACGTTGTGTAGACTGCTTATATGCCCTAAAGCTCAGATAAGCTGGAAACCTAAACAAGATGTACAACTACCAAACTTTATATTTAGTCATGCTATTAAGTTTGGACAATATATTAACAAATCTATTGTTTGACAAAGTTGACTTACCTGGTTTTGACCACGACGTGCAAGAACTTTTTTGGAGTCTGCACGGCATAGCAGCCAGTTTCATCCGAATTGCATATTTGTCCAGGATCAAATTTATCTTTCTCCATCACAGAGTACAAATTGTTGAAATAGATGGACACATTTTTTTGTTAAAAGCTGTTGCTTTTGCCACAGATGTTGCTTGCGGTACTCTCAGTGATAAGTTATGACAATGCGTAAACTCTGGCAATCATTTTTTGCCATTTATTTTTTCGGTAATCAACTTTTAGGCGTTTTGATAGTGTTTTTAATAGCGTATTCCCCTGCTAGTTTTCTGACTTTACTGGAGGTTAAACCGTAAAATTGGTTGCAAAGGTTGAGGAGATGTTGAGCCAAGTCACTTTTCATTGTAATTATTTTTCTGCGTCAAGAATAACCCATAGTGGCATTATTTGTGCCCTTATCGGCTACTTTTTCAAGTTACCTTATTTAAGTCATTCTATTGATCCCATGCTTTTCAGCACCTTTTCTGATGGAAAGTTCGTTTTCCCTAATATCTATTGCAGCATTGTGAAACACCAGAAGTGGCACCTTTTCTCGTTTAGTTTTTCGTTTGGCCACTGAAATTTGGCAATTTAGATAACCAAAAGCTACTTTGAGTAAACTTTGGAAAAAACTATTGTATCACCACAACTATATTGAAAATAGTTACCATAGTTAAGCCACGTAGCTCAACTACAGATGTAATGCTCAACTATGAAATCATGCAGCTCTCACATTAAAAATTATAATTTTGCCATTTCTGTTTTTGCAACTCAACCAAGTTTTAGTTGCATAAAATCACTAAACAAACAGCAAGCTAAATCTACTACTATCGTGTCTTCGTCTACGATATTTTCCAGGATAATCAAATCAATCTTTTTTTCTAAACAACTGTTTTTTGCTGTAAAAACACTCAATCTGAAGCTGAATTTTTTGCTTAAGTGGTGTGTGTGCTGTATCCAAAAATTTCACGTTTTCAGGTCGTAGGCTTAAACTGGGCTAGAGTGTAGATCTAAGTCAATATTTAAAGTAGTTTTGCAAACTATTTACGACTTAAAATTTGTTGAAATTGTAGGACTACAAGTATTTGACAAATTTGTTAATTTGAGGTTTTGCTAATTGAGATTAGGCATAAAGATACACTAGGCAGCTAAGGTAAGCATAACTTGTCAGCTACAGTATGCAGCTTGTAGGTCTCAAAGGCCACATGGCAGTTTCTAAAATATATGTAATTTGCCAGCTTTTAAAGCAGTAGGCGTATGTGTTCATGAATCAAAAATTTTTTAGCGCTCTTTGACTAAAAAAAAATTGAATGTAGTTTCTTATTTTATAGTGAAGTGCAATGTATTACTCCATGCCCTGAGCAAAATTATCCCAATGCTTGGGGCTGTTGCTAGGGATTCAGTTTTGGTACATACCTCGAAAATTATCAATTGAAAAAGTTGAATCCCAGCTTTTTTAAGTTAGTGATCCAGGGATTAATTAGTCTCGAAGAGTGTCCTATTTCATTTTATTGATTTAATCAATCTAATAATGTGGAAATGTGCAATGCAAGATATTCGCCTTTTTTACGTTCAAGCAAATTGTTGAATTGGTTTGCGATTTGTGGGTGTAGCTTGCAAAACTGAATGAGATATGTTAGTGAAACGTTGTGTGACTAATGAGAACTCCAATTACGGTTGATGGGATAGGGATCCATCGAGAACCGAGATTTAACCCTTGAATATGAAGTCATATTCAGTGAAATCAGTCTATACGCGTTCCTCGCTGGCTAATCTGGCAAATTATTACTTGTTTCTTGCTTACTGGAGAGAATGTAACACTACCTCCTGCAGCAAAGCTTTTTGTTTGAAAAATCTTTGTATTGCCTAAGCAGATTTTTTTTTCAATACTACATACTGTAGACTACCTGTATAAGCCATCCAATATATTACGCGTTGTTAAAACATAGCTCTAATTGCTTTTTCGCTTGCTTGTAGAACATTTACAAACTTATCCCTGTTTGAGAAGGAAGCTTTACCCAGGATTCCTGCGGGAAAAAATGAAGAAGACAATTGCTTTGTAATACTACTGTGCATTGAAATATCAGCCTGCCATTTGTTGCATACAAGTGTGTCAAGCATTCAAGATCCAATCCATTTGTCGTTCCAGGGATAGATAAAGAAAGAGAAAAAAATGAAAAAAGCACTAGATGGCTACGATGAAACAAATTTTAACTTTTTAAAGATATTTATGCACTTTCTATTTGTGTATATCTCGCTCAGCATGGCGATATTTATGCGTATGTATTCCTGGTGCGTAGGATACATTCCTGCTGTGCAATTCTTGGAAGTCGTCCATTACGTTTATTCCATTTGACCGTCTGCGATTAGCTATGTTGCAGCTTGCACTATACCAGGGGTGTCAAACTGGTGGCCCGCGACGTAATATTTTGTGGTACAGTGCGAATGCTTGGCCTCCGAAATTGGTTTTCAAAAAATTGCTCTCCAAAAGAAAAAAAAAATTTTAAGTAGAGATTTCGTGAAAATAGCCATAAGGTAATGGTCGACAACTTTCATAAGTCGTGGGTGGCATTACAGGTTACGACGGGAGAGGGATTGACTTTCTTTTTCGGAGATCAGCACCATTTCGAGCTACATCATACGATTTCCGGAGATCGTTGCCCGGAGAAATGGTGATCTCCAAATAATGGCGTGGCTGGCGTGCCACGAAATTTGATCAACTGGTTTCCTGTGCAGGCGGACAAAAAAGTTTGGGGATCGTTGATATACAGTCTTGCCTGATCAAATTTATTTTTAACAAAGTCTGGCCCGTATAAAGTTCAACTATATAAATGTGGCCAGCAGCACTGAGTGAGTTTGGCACCTCCGTACTATACCTATGTGGCGCGTGATTGATCGAATCATATTATTTTCCAATCTTGCTACGTTTAAGTTGACATCCTTCAGACACTAGTCAATATTTCACAATACTTTATTTCATAAAAAATAGTTTTTGCCAACACATTTAAATTGATTTGCATTAACACCGATATTAAAATGGCGGATGACGTAAATTGCTTTAATTAGGTCGGAACGCTGTAATTGAATTGAAAAGTAAATGAAACTTAATGGTTTCCACAAGAAAACAAATGCTATGTTTGTGTAACTAATATTTTAGAATCCAGTCTACCACGATTGTCTCATTTGACTTTCCATACCTACAGTATACAGGAATATTCTTTATGTTGCAGAGGCAAGTTCTTCCAGCAACAATGCAGCAGTTAATTTTTCAATCACTACATCAGTTATAGGTATTGGCGTGCCAATGAATCCTAATCAAAAAGTGGCCACCAGAGAAATTGATGCAACCGCTAGATTTATAATTAAGGCTTTGAAGAAAGAAGACTGTAGCGTGCAATAGAATTTTGGTTCTATCTCAACTTCAATTTTATTCTTAAAATTGAGGCGACGGGTAGTATCGCTCGAATAATTAAGTCTGGCTTCAACTGAACAGCTAGGTGAAGATTGGCTTCTACTGAGATACTTTGATCACGCACTTCTTGATCACGAACCGAACAAATATATTCACAAGACACTTTAAAACTTTGAATTCCTTTGTTCGTCGAACCAGAAACTGAAGCACTTTAATATACAAATCAGAAAACAGCCAAAACTAAATCCACCAAATAACCGTTAATAGAATCCACAATAAATCACCACAGAACACCACACTTTTTCTTCAGCCTCTTTAAACCTTTACTCTCTTTACACTCTACTCTATACAACTACGACTCTCTTTATTGAATGCGTAAAAATTTTGCCGCCTTTTATATAACTGGGTGGGGTTCTAGAAAAAGCCAGAACAACATGACGTGACACAGAAAAAACATCGTTAATAAATTACGTAATCAGCAATAAAAAAATCTTCGAGAAGAAACAAGATTCACTCGAATACTTTGGAACTTAATCACGTTGTCAACCATTGTGACGCAAGAAGAGGCGTGTGAGTTACAAATCTAAATGCAAAAGAAAAAGGTCTTTTTCGAAAACAGCCGAGATATAAAAAATAAGTTTAGAGCCTAAGACAATTCAGATTTACAAATAAAATAATCACTACAAAACAAAACGACAGATTACAACAACTATATACAAAATTTACTTATTCGTGACAAAGACGTTAAGAGTGGTGGTAAGTTTATGTCAAATGTTTTGTAACAAAATCATTGTTACATCTATGTTGCGTTTTTGCGTAGTGAAGGAATATGATATCCTTTAGTTTGTATGGCAGAGGAAAACCATTCGTCTCTTTATTTTTGACAGCATTTCTGAGGACATGAGTCGCCTGCTGTCGCCGAAACGTCTACATTTGCAACGACAAAGCTATCAAATGGCATTTGAAGCTGTTAAAGTTCTCTTTGCACAAGAAACGTGTGATATCTTGTAAAAGTAAATACAAAAAGATGTGGTGCTTTTAATGTCTTTTTTTTACTTCGTTGAGGTGCTATTATTTGTCGCTTTGCGAATAACATGGCTTGGAATTTCGGAAAAATTCTCATTACAGTTGTAGTGGCACTGCAGTAACTTGCTGCAGAGTCCAACTTTTTACTGCACTCATCTGACCCAGACAAGCCTATCACGTCTTTTGGCGCCAGGCCATTCTAACGCAGGATCTAAATCTGGTGCAAAAAGCTCGAGATTTAAAAGATTTATCAGAGTTACGCCTTAGCTACGTTGTATTAACTAATCTTTCTTGAAGACAAAACTATTTAAGTGATAAAAAATGAAATTTGTTTAGTACAGGGGTTGGCAACTTTTATCAACGAAGAACCATTTGAGCCCGTTTTCCACAAAAAGAGAACGATGAGAGCTGCAAGAGATTGTATTTGGGGAAATATGTATGACATAGCCCATCAAATCAAGGGTGTTTTGCGTAAAAAGAAAAGAAAAGGTCCTTTCCTTTAATTAGTGTCAAAGAACCGAATTTCAAGATACACCTGGTTCACACCTCAACAGAAGTGTTCTCCAAAAAGGAAAAAGACAAAAGAGCCGCAGGTTGCTTACCTCTGGTCTAGAAGCTATGCACAATTGCTGATAAATGGCTTAGGAAACAATACTATGGCATCCAACCGACAATAATCACCTCTGACACATCAATATAGTTATCATTTTATTCCAAAACCTATTGTTCAATAAAACCTTGGTGTTGCGAATTCTTTTCTTTAAGGCGCTTTGGCGACGCCTTATTCGCACCAAACTACGGCTGCTACGACTTGATTGTTGATATTATTTATTTTTGCAACGCGTCTCGTATTGGCTTCCTCTTAATATCTCCTGACGTTGACTCGAAAAAATGTTATTTAGATATAAACAAAGATAAAGGATAAATGATTCAAAATAATAGCAATATTTGAACTCCAAGAGCGAAAGTTGGGTGGGGAGGACCGTTCAAACACGCGGTGTTACGAGACAGTACAAGACGGTTTCAGAAACAATATTGCACCAAACTCCTATCAAACAATTATAGCAACACACTTTATTATTACCAACTTCATCTAACTTCAAGTAGAATAGTTAAGTTTCCGACTTTAACTTACTAAACACCTATCTAGTCTACATACAACTGCCAGCTCTTTTGGCTTACTACTGAAATTACAAAACAACGCTACAGTGAAAAAACGAATTTTGCGCTGTGCTTGAACGGTCACGTGATCGTGTGATCAACAAAGGGCAGCAATTTTAACGTAAAGACGGCTTACAAAAAATGTGGCGGTAACAACAGAATAAATATCTAACACAGGGTAATATTTATAATTCTTTTTAATCCCTTTGTTTTAGAGCCGGATAGCCCTCATGTCAGCAGAGGTTGCACCAAGAGGCCCAATCGGGGTTGTCTGCGGTCAGATCTCGTGAATTGAACTTACAAGCCATTTATGGCTTTAATAAAAGTGATGATTCAATTCTTGAATTGGCTAGTTCAACATCTTCTAGTCATCTATTGCAGAATTAAATACTTTTTAAAATAATATTTGGAAACGCTCTGACAGTCATGGAAAATTTAATTTGTTTCATTGAAAGTCATGGAATTCGGTGAAGAAAGTTTTGTGGTAACCCTGTCTTACAAATATTTCTCAGCCCACTGTTCTAGGAAAAATGAAAAACGCAGTTGTTAAGGTAGATGTCTAGTGTATAACAAAGGCGTTGCATCATCTTTAAACTAGCAGCTGTTGCTTGTAGCGATATTTTTGGCAGTTGTGTTTTTACTTGCATGGTTACATCATGGATAGTAATAGGTTTATTCTATTTTTATCTACATGATATTTATGTGTTGCTACGTTTTGTGACCACGTAGTATAGGTTTGTGCAAGAAACCAGTACATGTTGTTTGTTGTTGTTACCCAACCCCTTCCTAGGAATGGAAGCATGGCGGAAGACCATGGAGCCCCAGAAGCCGGGCAACTCTCCAGGGCCTGGACCAGAGGTCATAGAGAGACAGAAAATCGCCAAAGAGCGTGCGACGCAAAGAGTCCGTAGCTGGACAGTGCAGAATGAGATGAGAGGTGTCCTGTGACGGGTCGACAAGCTCTGCAAGAAGAATTCTCGATTCTGCAAATCTGTACATCGTTCCGAAGTAAAATAGTGAAGTTTTTACTTTTTTAATTAAAAAAATCAAGGTCAAATAGAAAATGTTGCTTAATAATGATCACTAACATCATACGGTACCATACAGCAATCTATCACATTATGTCAAGGTACCGTATGATGTTGGTGATCATTTTTGAGCAAAATTTTCTATTTCATCTTAGTGTGATGCTGGAGGCAGATCTCTTTCAATAGGAGATCGCCTTAAAAGCGGCTACCTACCAAATATTAACCTCTATATTTTGTAAAAAAATTGATGAGGTTTATATGCGAAACATTGTGTTTTCTCTTAATTGTGACATCTTGTTTTTTGTGATAAGACCTCGTGCTGGTGGGTGCTGATATTTCATTTCAAGCAAAAGACTGCTGTGTAGTGCCGAGGGCGCATATGCCATTTTCAAAATTACGGCAAGTTATAGGTGTCTAATTAGGGCCTCCACAATTTGAAGTTCATAGATAGCAATTGGCTTTTCTTGCCTGGTAAAGTCTACACTGCCATTACCGTGGCCCACCTGTGTTTGTATATGATAAGGTTACCCATTTGTCAGCTTTTTCTTCAGAGCAGGGGTTTCTTAAACTGCTTGAGACGCGCGCCTTGACAATGTTAACCAAAACCTGTGCCCATCACAATACAAGAAATTATTATTTTTTGAGCATAAGTTTGTTCCCAGCGGTCGTCATTTCCTCCAAAGTTGTTCTCCATAAAAGAGGGACCTGTTTTTGGAGATCGATTTCTTCTAAACGCAGGTTTTGACAAATTTTCTCAATATCTTTAGTGAACTGTTGGCTCGCGATCCCTCTGCGAGTTTTCCTCGTTTCCTTAGTTTAGCGACGCTTGCTTTGGTGGCTTCAATAAGTCTGTTGACAGTTAAAGTTCTAAATTGTGTTCTTATAGCCTGGCTGTTTTATTTGTATTTTCACTTGTCCTTTAAATACAAACGTCTCGTCATAGCTGTGTTTTTACAGCATGTTTGATTGTATTTCGTTATTGAAGAAAAGTGATTTGCAATTGCATAATGTTGCTGTATTCTGTGGTTGCTGATATCAGCGTTTGGTAACTGAGTGAGTAGTTAAATTTACCACGTTCAGGTGAACATGTAGGGCATTTTGTTTAGTGGTTTAAAAACATGTTAGCTACAAGTGCTGACGCGCAACATTACAGACAGTTGTATTATAAATTTCAACCGTGTAGTGCGGTTTCGCAAAGTTTCTCTGTGTTTCAACCCAATCAGGCTTCATGCGAATGAGACAAATCTTGCTGCACTCGCGTCGTTTCAAGTGCATCAATTATTGTACTTGCATTAAATAAACATAATTTCCTTACAGTAACATACTTTATATGCATTGCAGTAACTTGAACGTTTCGTGTAGCTGCACTAAAATGCTTTAAAGAAGGCGGTACTACTTGCTGTGAGTTAGCTAGCGCGATTTGTAATGGATTGGTTCCAGAATATATGACAAGGTAGTGCATAAACTGTTGCTTGTTTTCGATTGGTAACAACTTCTTTAGGGCAGATAAAAGAGTGACCGCTCTTCTTCGCTTTGTCTCGTGTCTTCATGAACTGTTTTTCTTTTTTAAAATTATGTTTTGCTCCAGTAAATTGCACTGCTTCTTATCTGTGCAAAAAATTGTGTAGAGGCACACTTGCTTTGAGAATAATTTCTGCATTTTCCACATGCATTAAAACTGGGAGTTCCAAACATTATAACTGTGAGACATTGATCCCCAGCGCGTTCCACAGAAAGCCTCTGGTTTTTGATGATGTATTGTTGTATTATCCCTTGAAGTAAATTACTCTAAATTTAGGTTTTGAAAAAAAAATTTTTGAACAATAGACTAAACAAAAGCTCTAGCAGTTTCTCAGCAAAATATCAGTTAAATTTGTCTTCAATGAGTACTCTTTATGGCTGTAAGGTACAACTTGCTTCGTCATGCCATGGTACGGCATCACAAGCACTATTGAAAAATTCTGTGAATAATTGCCCTGTTTCGAGGGCCAATGATGTGTATCTGCTTCTATAAACCACTGACGTGATTGAGTGTGCGTTATCTGTATGTGTCAATTCTTTTCCTGCTTTTTCTCAGAACGGTGCCCAGAATAACCGATACCTACTTTTCTTAAAAAAATCTTTTCAGGTTAGTGCAGTACTTCTTATCATCAAGTTAATTTCAAACGAGACTTTGTCAAATGAGATGTGATAAAGTTTACGGGTGGGGCGTATAGCAGCTTTTTGAGAGAAGAAAGTCAATCAGTTTGACAAGCTATTTTTTAACATTAGGCTGAGTTACAAGGTAATCGGGGCTGGAACAAAAAAGAAGAATTTCTTTTATAATGACCACAAACTTGTGCCTGTACAATTTACTCAAAATACCTCAGTATTACAGATAATTGAATTTCATGGCAGTATAGTCTATTTTGTGGTCTATCTTTTTTGGCAGTTTGTCAAACACTTCTAGCGGCGGGCGAACGCTGTGAAGAAATGTTCTCTTCGCAAGGTTCTTAAGTTTTTGACGAGACGATGCTAGTTCCCAGCAAAAAATCTTGATTGTAGGCTATATAGGTTTCGGTCGTTGGGACCCCAGTTGCAAGTACACATTTTGATCTCACTCCACAAATACTGAAAGCCCAACATCTAAGTACCTGTCGTGTGTAGGCCGTACGACTGGGGACCTGCTATCTCTTGCAGAAAGCTCAGGCTGTTTCTTAAAATATTTCCGGTGTTAGATTCTGTTTAATCGGTGTGGTATAGCAACTTGAAGCGGAAGACATTTTTGTAAAATGCTTGAGAATGCAGGGCCCCAAAATGCCGGACTCCGCTTTGATTATGATTTCAACGCCTCTGCATTGAATTAAACTTTTTTGAACACCGCTACTAGTTGGTTGCATTAGGCATTTCCTGTCGCTCCTCTTCTCTACTTCTGTACTACTGAATTATATTGCCTCCAAATAAGCCTATGCCTCAAAATAAATTGTGGTGGCTTTGGATTAGTTGAATCCAGTGTAAACTCAATTTACTGCCATTGGTCTATGCAGAAACGTTTTTGGAGGTGGGGCTGAAAATAATTGAATGTGGATTCTGTTTAAATCGGAGAACAATAGCCACAAATTGCTTTACATTGCGAGTTGAAATTGCATCAGTGTCTTTTTTTAGGATGTTGAAGAACTTTTTCTTCTTGAAGATCTACTTTTTTGAAACGGTTGTATCTCCGAAAGGGATCTCAATAAAACATAAAAATCTTTATGTTTCTTACTCTTTTAAGTGCTTTTTTATATTTTTTGCTTCTATCACCTTGTTTGGGAGGAATTGCACTTTATCTTTCTTAAATACACCCCTGATTGATACCTATTTTCCAAAACAGACTCTCACACCTTTAGTAAAGGATGGACCCGAAGTCTTCTAAACTGCGTAAGATGTTTTAGTTTTATACGTCGCGGCAATAATAACAGCAACAACAAATATTTTCTACGCAATCTCAATTTTTAAAATACGAACGGTACATTTTATAGCCTACTAGCCTATGAGCTATACCTATAATTTAGCTTTATACCTGCCACACGAATTTAAAAAATATTTTCAAATTCAGCGCTAAGTAATTGTGTAAGGTGAGCTATATTACATTAAGCTTACAACATTATGTTACATTGATTTTCATGTACTATGCCTATATTTACCAATTTAATCTACTTGCCGGACAGTAGCGGATCTAGAAAAAAGTTTTTGAGGTCACACAACTTTAGATATTTTAACTAATTTATCACACGGGGTTAGCCCACGTATTTCTTTCTTATCGGGATCGAGGAGGATACTTGAAAGCCTACATCACATGCTGCAACAGCGTTTTATCCTTGAATGAAATTTGTGTTTGAAATAATCCTTTTTTGTTCAGGATTTATTTTGTTAGATTCATAACCAATTTTTAGAAAATGCCAGAATTGGACTAGAAGCTTAAAATTTCAATCAGTCGTAGCAGTAGTACGTATTTATTTGTTTTCCTACCTCCTCCCCTCCGGCATGTGACGGTGATCGTGACCATAGGTCACATTACCTGGTTAAGTGTTTGAAGTAGGCTGAGCTGTTTTACAAAAATATAAATTTTGGGGGACACGTGCCAAGGTGTCTGCTCCCTAAATCTACTGTTACCGGATACCGATAATCTAAAAATTATCTCTGGGCTAATATTTATAGGTTTACCATTAAAGCAATTATTTTTAACCACTCCTCACTTTTTTTGCTAATTTATATTTAAAATCACTTTTTTGCAATATTCAGCAATGCTTCAATGCTAAAATCTTTAACAAAGAAAGGGCAACAGTTTTTTGCGTCCGATTCAGACCGACTTGGCTTTTATTTGCTCCAGTGTGGACACCACAAGTAGCCAGGTTCAGCTTAGCTCGGTTTGACTCAGACTCAGTGTAGACAAGGCTTAACACGGCCAGCCATTTTAATATTTTATAATTGCAGATAATTTTCTCAAGTTCTCTGTCAATATTCTATTATTGTTTATGACCTCACATGGAATAGTTACGGTACTAGATAATTGTGTTTATGCTTTCAAATAAGTTTGCAATTTCAGAACTTGCAGAATATTCATACCATCTGTTTGTTAAATGGTAGGTTGATTGCAACCGCAACATTTGTCTCTGGTTGAATCCAGTGGCGTAGAAGAAACAAGAGGATTTTTTATGAAAGGGGATAAGGGGCAAAAATAAACTTGCTTGATAACTTTTTTAAACATTAAATTTGAAAGGCAAATATGTTCCTAATTTGGTCCCAAAGTTCTTACATTACTTAACCGGATTCAAAAAAATCGTTGGGATGTAACCCACTAACTAAGCCAATATTTGGATAATCTCTAGCATACACCTACATGCAGATTTGTCAGAATCGTTTTCTTGCTCGAGATAGGATCAAGATTTAGAATCGCCTTTACTCTTCCAAAGATTTCTCCAACATTACAATTATGCAGGTGGATGCATGTTAAAATATCAAGAAAATGATTGGATCTACCTTTGGGCATGTAACTCCCGATTAGATAAAAACGAAGCTGATGGTTAGATAGGAACCTATATGGACACCAACCATTTAAGCAATGGCTGCTGCTTATACAAAATAAGGTCACAACTGCTGATGCGCCGTAGGCATCTGGCAAGTGGTTTTTAACACTTACTTTATTAGGCTAGTGAACTCGGGCCAATGATTGAAATAGAAAGTGGTCTTGGAGCCCAATATTTATTAGGAAGTGGTATTCGAGACCACTTGATCACCACTGGTGTGAAGCATGGAGGAATAAACACGTTGGCGGCTAAAAAAAACGTTGCTTTTTTTTGGCGAAGGTGATTTTTAGCTTTACCAGGGTTAAAAATTGAGACTGAAAAAAAGTACCGTACCTGTATTTGAAATCGATACTGCTGGCCTTGAAAAGGAGAATTGGAAGACATTGTTAATTTTTTGATAAAGAATGGCCATTGATATGTATTTGATGCCACATCAAAGCGGCAGAAAAAGTTTAAACCTGGTAATTGCTGAAATAACTCTGTGAGAAACATTTTCATGGTGAAGTAGTCTTCTAATAAGACAACTAAACCATCATCAAATAGAAGCAACTTGTCATTACATTAGCATAATTAAAATATCTGATGCGTAAGAACAAAACAAGTCGTAGTCATAGTGATTGTTGTCGTTACCCGATCCCTTCTGCAGAATTGGAGCATGGCGGAAGACCATGGAATCAATAACATCAACAACTCTTCACGGTCTGGATCAAAGGTTGTAAATAAATGAAAAGTCACTAAAAAGTGTGCAGCGTAAAAGTGTTTGTAGTTGGACAGAATAAGAGGAAAAATAAAGTAAGTCTGATGACCACTGGCGCTGAACGAGGAATTCCTAATTTTTCCCATTCTTGCAAAGATAAAAGTTTAAAAGAAAGCTTTGTCCATTTCATAATACTTTTCGCTGTTACTAAATCCATCATGAGAAAAACGTGGACAATTCCTGCCAGTTATTTGAGCCAGAGAGTATATGAAACAAGGAAATACGGATGAGATAAAAGTGTGGCAAGGAAAGTGCGAGAGTGGGAGCAAAAGAAATGTGGAAAAATTGTTGGTGCTACCGAAACCAGCGGAGAACTTGCCAAATGGTGCAGACTTTAGCAGAAAAAAACATGATCAAACTGGATCAGCTGAATCACAAAAGATGGCTTCAGCGCCACAAAATAAGCAATTGACAAGAATACTCGAAACAGCTCTGCCGAAGAGATAAACCCATCAGCCCTAATCCGAGTTTGTAATTGAATAAAGAGTCAAGATAGGCAAGAGCAGTAATTTAACAAAAAATAATTGACTGCGAGCAAGCAAAAAATAATTAACACGGGGTAAAAAAATGCACTTCATTCTAAAAGAAACCGGATTCCAAACAGGAGATAACGAAGAGGTAAAAAAACTCTCTGGAGAAGGAAGGAAAGAGCATGAGCGGATGAGCGGCCGCAATATTTCTTGAGGAAAACCTGGAGAACCTTAGCTTCATTTATTGTCTAGCCAATTCTGAAATAGGAAAAAGAATAATAGAAGAAGGGTCCAACCCATAAGAGGACAGGCAAATAAGTCAGAACGACTCAAAAGAGACCCACTTGATATAGGTATTTCTGTATTATATTGTAATGGATTTTTTTGAACACAACGGCAAACTTGTTGTATATTAATCATTTTCATTATGGTGTGTTTTACGCCCGCCTGATGAAACTCAAAAAGTTCAAAGCCGGTCTTGTAATAGATTGGTGTATTGTACAGTAAGATGTTGGTGATCATTTTTGAGCAAGTTTTCTATTTCACCTAAGGGTGACTCGTGAAAGAAATAGAGAAGCCTCAAAGAAAAGAGATTGAAAAAGAAGAGAGAGAGCAAATAGTAGAGCGAATGGTCAAGGTTTTCCAACACGGAAAAATTGATTGCGCAGAAAAAAGGAAATCTTTGGGATGAAGCATAAATCAGAACTGGTTGTAGTAAAATGTTGTACAGAAGAAATAGGGGCTCCATGGACGGTCCCATGAGGAGCAGAGATACAGCCTAAGGCCTTGATTCCTAAGAAGAACTTGGTCTTCAGTTTAGACGCATGCTTAGAAAATGAAAGAACGCAGTTGAAGTGACCCAGAGAAAAGTAGAAGTAAGCGTTAAATCCTTTCGGTGTCGCCTGTTCATCTTTGGGTTAACGTAAGCTGCAGAAAAACGCAATTTGCTGACTTCAGTATGGAAATATTAGGCTTGCCTGTTTATTCGGTTATGCTAAAGAATTTTCTGTAACAGGCAGTTACAAACTTTCGCGCAATGGATCACACTAGCAAATAATAATCAAGCAACCAAAAATAAGACTAGAAAGCATCTCAAATTTTTGATTACCTCGCAACTCCAAAGAAAGTCGTCACGGGCTGCTTAAAGCCGGTAAATCAAATTCATTCATTCATTCATTCATTCATTCATTCACGCGTATGAGCTCATGCTTGGTTTGCATGTCTTTCGTCAGACTGGGCTACCACGACTGGTAGACCGCTTGGCCCCACCATCTGTCGGCCACATATAGACGGAGGCATCCCGTTAAATGTCTCGTCCAAGGACACAACAAGCAAGCTTGCCGGCTTGTTCTCCACACAATCCTTTATGTGCTGAGCGCCAAGCAGGGAAGCTGTGAATATCATTTTTTAAAGTCTTTTGGAATGACTCGACTTGGGAAATGAACCCAAGGTCTACCGACTGCGAAGCGGACGCTCTAACCACTACGCCAATACTCCGGTTAATCAAGCTTAGAAGTCTCATGAGGATCCATCTAAGAGAAGAGGCTTCACACTTCCCCGGGTTAAGAAAAAGACGTTACTAATCAGACCAGCGCTTGAGCCGAATGAGCGAAATTTAAGGGGCCTCCGAAACAGTAGGTACAGAAAGAGAGAAAGATCAAATGGCCAGGCGGTCAACATAAAAAGAGCAGCTAACGGAAAACGAAGAAAAATGAAAATATTGTTTATGAAAAGAAGGTGCAAAATAGGGTTTAAATCAAATTTCAGAGTAATATCTTAACGGATTAAAAAGAGGGCGACTTGTTTGATTTTTAAATCCCTCAAAAGCAGCCTGTCAAAACCAAAGTTTTGGTCTATCGAAAAAAGCAAGACGGAGCACAGCAGGAATAAACTTGTGGAAAAAATCAAAATGCCAGGCGGTGTCAGGTGTTTTAGAAAGGTTTATAACAGCAAAAACTGACCAAGATTCCGGCTAGAACTGGTAAAACCCATCCATCCGAAGATTCATGCCAGAACGATAAAGGTGCTTCGGCATTGAGAAAGCGACTCTTTCTAAGCAGCGGCAATAGATGAAGAGAGGTTGGCCACAGTCTCAAGAAATCCACTGCAGGGAAACTAAAACAGAAAAAGGAATAATACGCCGTAAAGAAGGAGGCCTCCTACTCTACAGAGCTTTGATAAGTGGCTCTTAGCTGTGCTTCGCAGAACTTTTGCCAAATTTCTTGGTAGAAAAAAAAAACAAGAAAAGTTAGAAGAAAAAAATAGGAAAAAGCAATTCCGGGAGGGACTGAAGGAGAAAATGGACTGATTTAGAATCAGATCTAAAGTAGGCATTTGACGCAGCCAAAAGAAACAAAAGATTTGGCCACATTTAAAGTCAGCGAAGTGAAGAGAGCAGCTGTGTAGGATAAGAAAGATAGAAGTGTTTTTTGTAGGAAATCAATAAGAATCAAAGTAGAAAACAAAATCATGCTATTTGGAAATTGAAAAAAGGAAGACGATCGTAGGAAAAGAATATCGGAAAAAAAGGGACAATAAAAAAACAAAAAGATGGTTAAAACCTAAGCGTCTCCCATGAGCATGTTGGAGCAAAATGAAAGGGAGCAAAAATGTGCAAAGAAGAACGGCTGCCAGAGGAGCGACGAGGGGAAGTCAAGGTTACAGAGAAAGAGTGTGTATCAAGAGGTGATTCAATTGAATACCTCTACCATACAAAGGCCTACAGCATCTATTTAGCCCTAAAGAAAAAGGTGACTGTAAACTTCTCAATATAGAAGACTTGTTAAGGAAGGAAAAAAAAGGTTGGTTCTAGTGTCCTAAGAGGAGGAGCAAATAGGTCGAGCTCAGAATTAAAAAAAAAGAGCGTGCTGGAGTTACGCACAGAGTTGTTGACCCCATGTAGTCAAAGAAGAGGCTGAGTGAAGAGACATGGAAAATGCAGCAAAGATCGACCTTGTCTGACGAAGAATAAGATTTTACTGATAACGTGCAAGAAATTAGAAGAAAGAAAGCCAGAGCATAAATGAGTGAAATCAGGTAGAAGAGCTGCGTATCTAGCGATACTAAAAGTGAAAAAGGAGCTGAGTTTGGAGTGCTGAATACAGATCTAGTCAACAAGGAAAAACAAGATAAAGCAAAAAAATTCTACTCTTCTGGCACAAAGACTTCCTGCAATGCATTGAAGAATTCTGTGCTTTTCAAGAGAAGGAAGCAGGAAGTGAAGGAAGGCGGAGGACATTTTGGAGAAAAATTTAGAGACGGGGTGGAAGAAGAAAAAAATGCTCTGAGGGTAGTAAAGTTGGCTGAGTTAGTGCCCACAGTGGGGTATACATGCCAGCGGTGGTCCAAAACAGAAGGCACAAATAGCAAACTGCAGACAGTGACACTGTTTCGACCTATCAGGTCTCTTCAGTGCAGTTAGTGACCAACAAGAAGCTAGAGGCTTTTAATAAAGCGTAGCTTAGACCGCCACAATTGTGGGACCTATACTAGATCCACTTGGTGGAAGGTCTGTCAGTACTCTGCGAAGCCGCATCACTCGTGAATGAGTGGCGATTGTCGCAGGTGCACTAAGTCTAACAACTGCTAGAACAATAGTGCTGTTACAGCCTAGTGGTCACAAGCTCTTATAGTAATGCAAGAGGCTAGCGATGCACTTAGCAAACTGCAGACAGTGACACTGTTTTGACCTATCAGGTCTCTTCAGTGCAGTTGGTGACCGACAAAAAACTAGAGGCTTTTAATAAAGCGTAGTTTAGCGAAACAGTGTCACTGTCTGCAGTTTGCTGAGCGCATCGCTAGCCTCTTGCATTATTATTAGACACAGTGTTTGATAAATGGGCCCTCTTAAGAGAAATGGAAGTGGAGCTGGTTGGTCAACTCCAGGAAGAGATGATAAAAGGCAATTGAACTCGGAAGAGAAAAGGAATGGCTAGCTTAGATACACCCATTTGAGGCAGTTAAAGCTCATAACTGGTGTGCTCCTCAAGGTTACATTGCTGTTGCACACAAAACAATGAAAAGTGAGTTCAGATTTCGGATAAACGTTGCGGTTTATCAGAAAAAAATGGAATAAGAGCGCGAGAGAAGCAGAAGAACAAAGAAAAAATGGACGGTCCACCATTTTTTAAAAGAGCCTGGGCAGTCCTTCTGATGTCGTTAAGAGGGCAGCACCACAAAACATGAGTTCTCAGCAAAAACTAGAAACTGGGACCCTTGAGAAGCAAACTGCCATCTTGACCCAGTCCAGCGTAGTTGAGGCAGCTTTTCCACATCAAAGCGTCCTTTGATCAGTGTTGCATCATCCCAGTCACATACCAAGTTTTGATGACCAATGCAAAACTGAATAAGTTTGAGTTACAATTTATTATAATCTGAAAATACGTAATTCAAATTCAATAAAACATTAGTTTCGTAAACACAGCCAGGGTGGCTTGACCTATTTTCTTGTTCCTGACTACGGTGAGAAGCTTTTTTTTAACAAAATCGTAATAGTAAGTCAATTCTCAAAAAATTGATTCTCAAACAAAAAGGAATATAAATAAGCAGGTCTTGAAAATACTAAAACGAGTTGAAGAGTTTGGAGCTGCCATGGATTTTGATTGGGTTGTTTAGATTTCTCAACTGCTTTTCGTCGTATTGCTGTCGAAAACATTTAAACGATTATTTAGTGGGGAGTTGTTCTTTGAATCGGCAACAGTTCTCTCAAATTCTCGGAGCAAATCAAAACTACAGTAAGTAATTGCCAAAAGGCAGCTATACTTTGGTTATTTTTTCCACCAAATCATTTCTTCCCGCAACACTCTGGAATGCCAGGCCTTCCCTTTAACAAAGCAATGTCGTACATAAATCTGTGTGCCACTGTGATCACCGTTACATTGGCCACACATCTCAAAGGCTATAGGACATAACCTACCAACATGTGCCGAAATCAATCAGTCTTGGCATGAAGAAAGAAGAACTAGTACCTTGAAGAAAATGCAAGACAACTTCTTTTCCGAAGGTTGTGACTCAGGAACCGGACAGCATTTACGTGAAAACCAGGACTGTGACGCCTCCTGCAATGAGAGTCAATTCTGTATGTTGGCAACAGTTAGTTTGTCTTCCTGCTCAGCCACCCTCGAAGCAACTTTTATCGTAAATACACAAACCATATTTTGCCGCAAAAAAAAATTATTAAGCCACGGCAATTGATCCACAAGTGTTTGGATTTCGGATCGCTGGCGAATCGCAACAATTTCTATCGTCTCACCTACAATAAATTGCGAGGCTTCCTTTTCTCTTTAGTATGCGGTAAATATTGAAGTAGCTTTAAATAAAGATAGG
The DNA here is from genome assembly GCA_963675345.1 of Trididemnum clinides. Lineage (NCBI taxonomy): Eukaryota > Metazoa > Chordata > Ascidiacea > Aplousobranchia > Didemnidae > Trididemnum > Trididemnum clinides. The sequence continues at coordinate 27,616,429 of OY776305.1, read as the reverse complement.
AGTTTTCACTCATTACTTAAAAGAGTGCAATAAAATCGTCCTTCAAAGATTTATTTAAAACTTTATACCACAAAACAATTGTTGCTAGACCATACATATTTTACCTTCCTGGTTGGATTCAAACAGGAGAGAGAAAGTCAATTGTGGGTGGAAAACAATTACAATGGAATATAGGCAACGTATTTATGACAGGAACCATGACATCAGGGAGGGATTTCGGAACTCTTTGTTTCAAGTCAGGCTGTGTTATCGCGCAACTACCAACGCCAATTAGTGGTTTAAATGAATAAAAGATTATTTTATTTGAAGACTGAGACAAACAGCTATTTGAAATATTTAGGGACTGAAGCGTGTCGTTGGTATAGTCTAAAGATTATTTTCATTTTTCTTAACTCTACAGCTGACTATCGCGCTCTGAGGATACAAAAGTAGAATATTTTAAAGAAGATAATACTGTTTTGAAGGTGTTTGAACACCTTTGTCTTCCTACAAAAAGTGCTTTTTGAGTCTGCTTTGCAGGTTTGGATGCCAAAGTTATAAACTCGAGGTAGTTCGGAGCAAGGGTAGCAGTAGAGGGGTTCGAGAGGCAGTGTAGAGTACTTAGAGGAAATTGATAAATAGAAGTTTTGGTAGAAAATGATAATAATCCTATGTTACAAAACTGCAGGTTAATATAGACGTAGCAACATCTTCCATTCTTGTTCATGTTGCAACACGTCTCGTAGTTTTTGCTGATTATCTTGTCATAATTCAAGACTATTCAACTGTTGCGAAATGCATAACAAATAAAATCTTGTCATCATCGCTGCAATCAGTCGTCAAAGCCAGCAACCAGAATTGTGATTTTATTACAGTAACGCTTTTTTTAGTTTCCCAATTTTTAGTCGTTATGAATTTTAAGTTGTGTAAATTGAATTTGGTTTTGCAATAGTAAGTGTCTCGCCTATATTTAAGAGCTTTTTCTTGTTCACAAGAATAAGCGCACAGCCAGCAGTGATCCAACGTTTGACTTTCAAAAAACGCTTCTATAGATCATTTATTTCAACCTTTTTTGAAAATATGAAAGTTTTAACAAAAACATGGTTCCCATGGCTCCCATAGTTCTTGAATTCGTCCATAAAGTAATTTTTGAGTAAATAGAAAAAGTTTTTTTACAACATTACTTTAAAGTTATGACTTTTTAAAGATTTTTTTTCAAGTTTTACATTTTCGTTCAAGCTGCAACAAAGCTGTTTCCATCCCAATCATATGATTCAGAAAAATAAGTAGGGCCTATAAGCTACGAAAACACATGAAGTTTGATTATAAAAATTTGCAATTCCAAAATGCCTAGACTTACTGTAGTAAATATCTACAGCCTCTTGGTTATGGAATGTCCTCAAACAAAAGGCGCTATTACAAGCACAAACACCATTGCTCCTAAGCTCTTGAAAACTTCTCAAGCGATTTTATAATAGAAAAAGTGCAGCGTCCAAAGGTGACTGTTCCAGTTCTAGTTTTTAAAGCATTAAAATGTGCTTTGCTACAGATGCTGCATGAAGACAAAAGTTGTGCTGATTGACTTCTTCCCACTTGTCTAAACAGCAATATTTTTGCGGCAAAGTAAAATTTTTATTAATTTCAAAAGATTTTCAACCCCGCATCAAAATAGCTCATCATGTTTAAGGCTATTGATCTGTCTTGTAATCACTACGCACACATTATTTTGTCTTATTTAAGGTGGCTAGCCGGTTAATCGTCATCGCCATTTTCTTTGAAGGGCAGACACTCAGAGAAAATAATAAACATCCTATCTTTGTTGTTAGGTTGCAGGAAAAGTTTTACGACGGTGAATAGAAGTAGAAAAAATGGTGATATCCTTGTTTAGTTCTCTCCTGACTCAGCTTTATTGCCAATACACTTTCAGCTAGAACAGAACGTATTTAAGTAAGTAATTTACCAGAATAAGACCATTCAGTGGCGTTGCAAGGAGCGTATGGCGCTTACAAGCAGTCTTACAAGAGGTTGGCCACTTTGAAAAAGTTGATCCGAAAACTAGCGACATTTTTTGCTTTCACAAAAGACGGCTGAAATCCTTGCAATGCCACAAAGACCGATAGCAATCATCTATCATCTACAGTATGTACTGCGACATTTCAAGGTCAACGCAATGCAAAAGCATTACGGAGCTGAAACTCGTAATCTACAGCATCGATTGCAAACCATCGTTTTATTGTTCAATGCCATTGTTTCCAGCTGGAAAATATGAAATGGAATTTAATTTTCTTGTCGGGAAAGAGCATCTTCTTGTTTTATGTGCAATTTTCATTTCGTAATCTTGAACACAATGTTGTTACAAATAATACCGAAGAAATAACATAATGGTTAAAAGCCGCTTATCTAATCAATTCGTAGCGCATTGACATCAAACCAAATGTTCTTTAGTCTCCATGCAGCAACTACTTAGCCTAATTGCAGCCTACGTCAATCGATTTGTTTTAGGCGTCGGGCGCGAGCAGTAATTTGTTGCGCAGATGGACGAAAGAATTATGAGCTTACCATGTCATCAGGATAGGCAGCGAATACAAAGACAACAGTAAATGGCAATTGACTGAAAGCAGCAGTACTCCATTCATACAGTGGTAATTGCCGTTTTAAATAATTTAAAAAAGAAAGAATTTTGTGTTGTTCATTTTTTTATTATTATGTAGTCCCTAGTATCGAGAATTGCCGCTAAGTGAGTAAGCAAGTTAGATTACTTTTCAAAATATTTCTTGACTGCTGACAAGATGTCAACCAAGAAACAAATATAGCCTACGTTATCATAAAGACATTGAATCATCTTGAAGAAGCATAGGAAGAAGAGGAAAAAATTTTAAAAAATCGGAGAGCATATCAGTTATTTGCAGCCTTTTTTTAAGCCAATATCTTTCAGTTTTCTACCATAACATCGAGTCTCTCAAATGAATTAATACCGGTAACCTCTAGAAATCAGCAAGGTAAACCGTTTAATCACGATTGTACTGCGTATGTTCAAGTAACTAATTCTATATTTTAAGTAAATTTTTCTTTTGATGCCAACTTTATTTACCGAACGTTTGTTCTGCGTATGAGCAGCGAGAAGAAAGGAAGTGCTGTCTACTACAGAGGAATGCCATATGAATTAAGTCCTTGGCTATCAGTTGAATACGCACACTTCTGAAAAGCATCCTCGCTTCTATTCAAAATTTGACGTTGTAACAGTATTACTACATGATGACGAAAAATAAAATCTCGCTGTCCCAATTTTTTTGTTGGCTTCGCACCAGTTAAGAACCCCTGATTTATAGAGAAAAGAAAATAATTTACTGGTTGCAACAATCAGTTAAAATCTAAACAGGGACACTACACGTTCAAATTGTTAGTTGTTGACGTTTGCATATTTTTGTTCTCCAAGAAAAAAATCGCTATCCATTGCAGAAGATGATTGCTACTCATCTGTTTGAAAGTGGTAGACTGCTATTCAAAGGCCTATCTAAATTTATGATTAGTGTGCACTAGCTGGCGTCGGTGGTCAGGTCTACCAATGTATGTTGATTGCGGTAAAAAATATTAGTTTATTCGGTTTCACCCCTGAAACTTTTGTGAGGGCAGTAACGAAAGATTGTTGTAGCAGTGGGGAAAAGACCCTATGTTTTTAATCCCGATCATCTATTCCAGTGGTTCCCAATCTATGTTACCCGCGGAACACTTCAAGGTTATTTAAACCGCCAAGTAACCCCAAAATGCCACAACAGTAAAAGGCGTTATAATAAGTTTATACAAATAATTACGATTTTGAAGAAAAAAATTGTTTGCTTTCCAGACTGCAATAATTAAAATAATTAGTTTGATATTTTACAATTGAGTTGTCATATGAATTTTTGTTTGTGCATGCTGAGAAAACCCTGATTCGCATAAGAACGGGACGCTAATGCAAACAGCAAAAAAAGTGCTTTGAGTATGCGCTCTTGATTTTTTAAACGTTTAGTGTTTTCAAGAAAAAAGAGTCTTTTTTGTGTAGTCTGCGTAGAGCTTTGTAGGGCTTTATTACTTGCTTTAGTTGCCACCTTTGCTGTTCCCCTCAAGGCCGAGTCTTGGGCGAAGAGTGTTTACAGAAATAAAAACTGGTTCTGACACAGTAAAATATGCAGTTAACATGAGACTATTGGTCATACGTGACTGCGTTTTAGCTTTTCTCCCACAGTGGATTTTTCTTTTTTTTTGCTAAATTCTCACGCACTCCTAGCTTAAAACTATACAGGTATTGTGGTTTTTGTTTTTCAAGTTGTCTCATCTCGCAGAATCCTATAACAGTGCACATTTAATGGAAACCACTTTGGGATCTAATAATCCATATTGCTATGTTGTGAAGCAGAGTTCTGCCTATACGTACATACGTACGCTTCAACTCCTCCAAAATTACTGGACGTACCAACATGAAACTTGGCACAACTGATCAGCGCCCCTGAATGGGTGTCATAAAGGGGTTCGTGACGTCATAATCACCGTTTACCTTTTACCAAGAATAAACTAATTAGTAATAAACCATTGGATGGTTGGGTTACTTGGCTTGGTACGATTTCTCTCGCCATCATCTTTGCTATCTCAAGTGCCTGAATGCGCCTAGGTTCCGCTATAGATGTAGCCATGAGAGAGCGAAAGGAGTCAGGTCTTTCCTCATATTTTCTTTCCGTAAATCGCTAAAATAAAGTGATATTGAGATTAACTGGCTACTTAAAACTTTGCATATTTGCTGACAGGAAAAATTTTTTTTTCTTCACATGTAGCAACGTAAGTCAGAATCTAGAGGTTTACTACCAATTTCTGTCGGTTTTTCCGCCTCTTTCGCACCAAAACTTACCTTTTCATTTCATAACAGTTTGTGCCCAACTGCTTTAGGCTGGTATGCACTGAGGCCAATCGCCGCTTAACTTCTTGTTTGTTTGGTTTTGGCTCCATTCGGATTGTGACTGAGCCAAAACCAAACAAACAAAAAGTTAAGCTGCCCTCGGATTCTGTGTTGACCTGACTTTACACACTTTTTCGTTAAGTGCCCAATTACTGTTCGATTAAAGCGAGCTGAACTACGCTCTTGACTTTGGCTTCTTCTTCACTACAAGTTAGCAATCGAAACAAAGCAGAAAAAAATAACTACAAATTCTGCTGTTTTTGCTAAATATCATCGCATAATATTATGACACAACCATGCATTGTGAGAAAACAAAGCTGTATTTAAATCTTTTAAAAAATCGGTTATTGCAGTGAAATATTCCTAAACTGTTGTCTAACTTTCTTGAGGCAGATAATTTAATTGGCCCCGTTTGCAGAATCCATCAATATTGAACCGCACAAAACTAAATGCTAAATTAGTCTACTTTAATAGAAAGTAAAGCAAGCTTGATCGGAAAAGTGCTGCATTAAAAAGCCATCGACGTCAATTACCTAAATCGATAGTTATTGACTATAATGAATGTTGTTTCAGAATTTGAAGATTTTTTTTCTGTTAGACCTAAATCATTGCTTATTAAGTTTTTGCAGTCTTCCGCCCATTTTAGAGATACAATGATTTCTCCACGACTCGTCGATTTCTGATAAAAGTTCATTCTATTATACTGGCCTATTAAGAAAAAAATTTTTAGATAGAAAGGTGGAGCATAAACACAAATGTGTGGCCAACAGCCAAAACTTTTTCGGAAAATTGTAAATTGAAATTGTGTTGCCTTTTGCCTCTTGCTGAAAGACCTTTTAGAAATCAACTCTTTGCAAACAGTTATCTTGCTTTCGAAACAAATAAAAAAATTTTTTGAGATGGATCTCTCCAAAAGTGTTGATAATTTTTATTCCTGCAAATCTTTTAGGGGCGGCCATGGCTTTCAATCATCCATTTTGATAACGTTACTAAACGTTTCGAAACAGGAACAAAAGTCTCCCCCTTTTTCCGAAAAAGTTTATCGTCTAAATTGTGAGGCAACGCCCTTACTTGCATGGAATACTTTCCTTAAACATCGGTAAACTGCAACATTTTGTAACTCTTAGCATTCCTCCACCAAAAACTTCACAACCCACTGGAAGCGTTGGAACTAAATGACGTATTTCTAGCAGACTTCAAGATATCTTGTAAATAGTAACTTACGGAATTACAACGTGCAACGTATAACTTGTAAGCCTTCGCACTGCCGAAATTAATGTACAGGACGAGGTAATTAGGAAATGCATGGTTTTGTAAGAAATTTTTATTTAGAAAGTATTACATGCCTCCAACAAAATCAACTTCTTACCAATTCACAAGAAAATGGTCGAGTAACTATTGTTTGCGAATTTGACTAAAGAGCAAGCACAAAAGTACTGAGGTACAGTGCTGTTCATTTGTTATCGCTTGAGACTATAAATCAGGATTTTCGAACCTTTTTCTTCCTACGTGCTCCTTTGCCATATTCATTGATTATAGTGTACTCCTTTAAAAATCAAGGAAAAACAATGACATTTTTAATATCGTCTTAATACGAAATTTGTTTATTCTATGTTATTGATATTAAACAAAAGCAGAAAAAAGCACACAAAAACATTCAAATGATGTAATTGTAACGAACAATTGTAATCCAAACTAAGCAGTACAATTTAGCCAACATTGTAATCTGAAAAATCTAAGATAATGAGATGATTGAGCCGTTTTTTGACAACAAGCTTATTGATACGTTAAGAATAGCACAAAAATTAAGGAAAACTTCAGCAATAGCACAACGAAGACAATGTTTACGTGTTTTGAGTTGTAATCTAAATTATGATTTTATTGCCAGCAGCACTGAAAATGCTGAATCGCAAAGCCATGCTGATGAAAATAGCAACAATACTTGAATAGCTGGTTCAACAATTGATCTGTATGAATTGTTCACCAAAAACCAAAAACCACACATATTCTTCTCAGAGTAGACATCACGTGCAGCATCATCATGTTGGAATTCCCCTGCATACCTGTTCTAGGTTGCAGAGCCTTAGTATTTGTAGTAAAAGAATTCCTAAGATACACAAGTTTATCTCTTCCAAGATTTGGAAGATAACCATCAGTTTCTTCTTCCAGCTTCATACGATGTTAAGAAATCAATTCCGTGAAGTTTCCGATCTTCGATTGAGGGTTTTGATGCAGAAATTCTGTCCACAGAGCAAACATAGACACATAGCACACAGTGGATAGACACATTCACCGTACATAAACACATACATAATAGATGCACAGTGCTAACATAGACACATATACATAGACAAGCTATCAGATTGAATATTTCTCCTCCAGGCCGAAGTTTTGCAAGAAATGCTTTGATTTTAGCTATAAACTCGCACACTGTTTATCTTTCTTTCTTTAAGACTCTGGTTTAGCATATTCAAAGCATCAAAATATCAACAATGTAAGCATGGCTCAATACGAAAAAGAATCCTTCAAAAAAGTGACAAACTTTTCACACTTGTTGTATTGTTAGAAAAATCCCATCAATTCTCTACAAATCTCGCAGACAAGTTTTGTGACATTTCCTCAAGCAACCTAATGTACATCGTTATGGAAAAGAAGTACACTGTGATTGGCACCAAAATCTGCCCACAGAAGTTAAAAATATTCTTTCAGTTGGTCAGAGTGTTTCCTTTTACCTTTTCAACCATCTTAACTATCGGTGATAACACGATGGATAGTTCAGCCGGAAGGATCTTGCAAGACAAAGAAAACCTGTCAATCATGCAATGGATGAATGTCACATGTGGAGCTACTCCATGACACGAGGTCTAAAACAATAACTTGGTCCACATATATAGCTGGGATCCATCAGTTGGGCAGCCTCTTAGATTTACCCTCTTTAAACGATGTTGATTGAGAAATAAATTTATCGTTTTAAAGATATCATCTGCTTTAGTTGTTGCTTGTAGTGTGGCATCAATAGCTCTTCTTTGATGCATTTGTTCCCAACTTACCGAGCAAATATTGGCAACTGAGCGCAGTTTGTCACGTCTGTGGACTCATCCTATTGAATTGGGAACCCACTTTCCGACCTACAAGTCTCACTAATCACTTGCTGAAAAGTGTCAAACGGCATTTCTTCGATTCATCTTTGGGCAGTGTTGTTCGACAAGAAGATAGAGTTGAGCTGCTTTACTGGCTCATCTTCAAAGACAGAATGTACCAATACTTTAGCAGCTGGAAAGACAAGGTTCTCCAAATGACGAAAGCTTTTTTTTGTTGGGCAATCATTGGGAATACTTTAAAAGATGACTTCATAGATGCACCTGTTTTTTTGAAAAACATACCACTTTTATGCAATCGTGGTTTTTTGATTAGAGTTTTTCTTTGCTTGGAAAAGCCAATATCTTTGTTCCTAAATTCCGGATGAGTTTTGTGCGAATGTCGAGTGAGAACACTTGGCTTCATTAAATCATTTTCCAGAGACTTTTGACCAAGGATACACCCTAGAATATTAAAACCATTACTTTCTGTGAATCTAAACCCAAACTATAAGTAAGGATCTAAATACTTTCTTTTCTTGTTCATTCCTTTTTACACTTTGGTTATTATATTTTATCTTGTTCGTATAGAAATGACATGCAAAACAAAATCAAACGTCACAAAGAATTCCCGAAAAAGCACCCAAAAACAGCAAAGTTACACGTTGGCTTAACAACGCCGTTTAAACACAATCTCTCAAATGTACAATCAATCATTGTTTATCAACAAGTATGCAACATCCCTGTTAACCTTTTTGCTGCTCAGGAAGTCCAAAATATTTTGAATTTTTAACTAAAACAATATAGGTAGTGCAACTGTGGCAGTTTGTTTCATCTAATTCCAAGAACAATGTGCTAGTCTAGAAACGAAAGAAAAAAACAACTACGAAGCTCTAATAGCCATCAACTATCACAATTTCTTCTTCGAAATAGTTTTTCTCTCAGACGTAATGAACCCTTGAAAATTGCAAATGTATCACTGGGGGTACATGAGCCTCCGGTTGGGAACCGCTGCTCTGAATAAAGCAGGATGTTGACAACCGTTTTCACAATAGAAAGCATGTAAAACTCTAACACAATTTAAGCTCTAAAACAATTGGAGCTGAATTGGCGATCAAAACAATTCTTCGTTTTTAAACATTTTAAGTGTTCTGAGCATGCTTCTTCGCTTTTTTTTTCGCGAGCTTTACACTCGCTCGATGATGTCATAGGGTGTTTAGTGCAATCACAGTGAAAAAGATCGAAAAAGCAGCAGGCAAGTGCGTGTAAAGCGGTTATTTCGAAACCACATAAATGATATGCTGCCTGTGAGAGAAGAATGATACATTACAGTATTAACGTAGCGATTGATCAGAAAGGTTGTTTTTAGTGATGCAATGCCAAGTTACAATACTTTTGTGCAGTAACATCGCTACCCTGACAGTTCTTTACCTCTAATACATATTAAAATACTTACCTTCTAATACATATTAAAATACACAGCTAGCAATATTAATAAGATATGGTAACGCTGAACAAATTGACAACTTTTCACGTAAATCTTACTGGAACACAACAATATATCCACATTTTTATCACAATAACCTGATTGATGGATTACACTCTTAGACCATAACCCAAGCTAAGGTGATAACTTAGCTTTAAGTTAGTGGTTTTCAACCAGGTTCCGCCGAACCCTAGGGTTCCGCCAGTACAGTCCAGAGGTTCCGCCAGAAGTTACACAAATTTTATTATATTAATTAAATTAAATGCTGTTTCTAGAATAAGACAATTGAATCATTGCACAGGGGCTCCACGAGTGACTGGAATGTTCTTTTGGGGTTCCGCTCCAGCAAAAAGGTTTAAAACCACTGCTCTTGGTGCTTCACTTTGGGTTAGGCTGCACTTCTCCTCGCTGTGATGATGCCAGGGCTTAGCAACACACAGGCAGCCAGAGATCTTTGGCCATAAAAACAGACAAACAATTACGAAAAGTCAGTCGTAGCATGCCAAATATTTAATAGCTTATCTTTGAAATTACGCAGCAATCACTTTGGCGACCTCCTTCCCCACAACTTCACATTATGATTCCATGCAAGGCTGAAATGAATGAGTTCGTGAAATCATTCTGGCCGTTCCATTTGTGAGCAAGTTCACTTTTTAAGTATATGCAGCAAACAGGAAAAGCAAGACGTAGCTAGCGACTTCAAAAAACCTGGGAGAAATAGAGGCTGTACGCCACACCCTTGACGTTATTCTTCTTGATTCCTATTAAAAATACGGCATCTTTGATTTTAGAAGAAAATCGGCTATGTCAAAAACATTAACATTCTATTACTGTTCTCACTACTACCCATAATTTTTACCTCGACATTACTGATGGTGACGCTGCAATTGTAGGAACGTAACTACAAATGTATCACTTCGGGTTAGTTTGGTTTTTCTGTGGCTGCGTTATGCCGCGACCAAGCAATATGAGGCATTAGCTCATACAAATAGGCGTGCAATTATGAAAAAAAATCCTAAGTCGTGGTGTTAATATTTAATGGCTCTTCCTGAAAATATATATCAATTAGTTTTTGGCGCCCTCCTACAATATTGAAATTATACTTTCATGCACTTCATCGAATGAAAGCGAAAAATTTGTGAAATCATTAGTTGTTCCAATTATGATTGAGTTCAGCTTCAAAGCGCGCCTATGCTGGAACAGGGAAGCGAGACGTAGCCAAAAACGTTGGGAGAAATATAGCAGCTATGCGTAACCCCCATTAATGTTTTGTTCAATCCATTTGAATTTGGAATAAGAATTGGCTGTGTTACAAAAACAAATTTTTATAACTGTTTTCACAAATATCAATTGGGTGAAGCCGGCGCATTCGATATTTTTAACCTCAACATTAATGATGGAGGCCCTGCAATTACAATAACTTAACTGTAAGTGCTTCACTTCGGGTTAATATCCTCTTTCCTAGCTTCGTTTAAGGCAAGACAAGTTACGAAAAAGTTGCTTGCCTAAGTTACGAAAAAGTCGTAAGTAATGGGCTTAATATTTGATAGCTTAATCCTGAATATACATATCAATTGCTTTGGTGCCCTTCCATGACTTAGATATGCTTTCAATTTAAGTGCGTGCTCAATTTAACGGCTAAAAGTTTGTAAAGTTTAAGGATGCCTATGGTGAAAACAAGGCAAACAAGACATTGACAAGGACCCGAGAAACTTGGAGACATGTAGCAGCTTCGCTCAATCTCCCATAATGTTTTTTTTAATCAATTGGTTTTCAAAACAATAATTTTGTTTCGGAACGAGATTTGGCCAGATCACAAAGCATCAGCTTTGTTTCTGTTTTAACAACTATCCATAGGATGAGGCTGGCTGAACCGATAATGCTAGCCTTCACATTACGGATGAGAGGATCCTGTAGGCGACGCCTATGCTGCCGACTAGTATGAAATATTTATAAAAATTGATTTAATTCATGTAACACCAGATGACCGTAGATTTTGAGGGTTGCAAGAAGACACCAGTTAGCTGCTGTCCGCAGAACCAAGCGCGAGAAAAGCAGCGCTTGGATGCCGCATGCGAGCAATGCTTTGAATATTGAACTCGCGCTGTTTCCGCCGCGATGCGAGTGTACGCTCAGCTCATCGCGGCGCGTTGACTCATACGTTACATTTAACAATAGCGTCACGCCTTTTGCTCGAGGAAGTATCTTGTTTTTCAATTATAGATGAATTATGCATGAGCCTAGCATAGACCTGAAAGTTCTAAGTAAAATGGAAAATGAAATTTTTATATTTGAAGCTTTCAAAATCCAGCAGACCAAAAGTTATGAAAAATTCATTGGAAAGTACATTTTTTTCAAATAAAATATTGAACTGCGACATAGTTTGAAAAACCATCCGTACTATTGTGTATAAAATAAATCAGCAAATTAAACGATTCAACGCTAAGAGAATTGGTTTTGTCTGGACCTGCAACAAGCGATGGTCTTGGAAAAGACGGAGAAAAGTCGTCCTCGTATATAGAAAACCTTTCAACTTTACAGCCATTTATGGTTTTTACGCTAGGGTTTATAATATGCATTGATGCAACTGTTGTAAAGGCAATTAAACTTTTTCTGAATTTTACTTACCAATTGTTATGCGTACAAATTTAAGAATTACTGCAAATGACATGATTCTCTAAAGACATTTAGAATCAAATTTTGGTGGTCAGTTTTTAGGCTACAAACTACATTTAAAAGAGGGATCTTACAAGGAGGTTTAGCCAGCTCAAATAAGTTCGTAGACAAAATTAAAGAAATTTCAACCTGATTAGCTTAATTTACTAATCTTGAAAGCGGTATTGAGATCTCGAAAATTTGTGAATCCTGACTTTTGCGGTTGAAAAGAGCATTGCATAAATACTGGTTGCTGAATGATGCTGAGCGAACAGAGTGGTCGAGTGAATTAGAGCGTTGTATATAGCGATAATGATCGAACGGCCATCTGATCAAACCTCGGGATGACTACGTTGTTGTGCTCTAGGAAAAGGGACTTTACCATGATTTTCCCTGCTTGATTTCATGTGGTATTAAGATTATTGTAACTAATGCCAGATCATCGTCACTAATATTGAAAGCTGAGAATTGCAAAGTAGGTCTGCACAATTATCCGTTGTTTGACCTTTCTGTCGCTATCCTGCAAGTTTGGAGGATGAAAATGTAATAAATAAATGAATAATTGATTAATTGAAGGCCTAGTCACTTAAGCTGATAGACGAGTTAGCCAAGCGTGTAAAGAAAAGTGGCGCAATTCTTCTAGTAGCGTTTTTTTCATACGGTATTAAACAAATAGGAGGTAAAAAATAACTTACAGGTATAAGCTAAACAAAATTTGTATCGCTTTCTTGGCTTTTCTTGGTGTTGAGTGTTACTCGGTTTTCATTTTACCGATAAAGCACGGCAGCAAATTTTGAAAGTTTTAAAATATCAAAAATGCCATTAAGGTAGCCAAAACGTAAATCGTTTCTCCACGAATAAATGACTCAGTGTTCTTCCTGTTGAGACAAAGTTTTAAGGGCGTCATAAGCAGCAGTTGTTAGCAACATTACCGTCTTAAATGCATAGCCCTATGGTCTTTTTTCCATACTAGAAGAACTGTGGAACAAGAAATGGTTACACGGGCATCATTTTAGGTTTTTTGAGTTTTAGGTAGTTCATAAAATTTATTGAAATTACTGTTACTGTTTGATTCATAAACGGCTTCGTAGGAGACATAATTTTGTGATTATTAGTCCAAGGTTAAATTTTATCTTGGCGAAGATTTGAAGAACCAGAAATGACGAGAGTAGTTTGGGTGAAGATAATTTCCCATATTTGGATTGCTTCTTCGGTGTTTGGACGTTTTTCTAAAAACTCGTAAGTAAATTTGTGATATTTATTTATATCTAAGCTAAGGTGGACCTCTTCGACATTTGTAACACTCAAATAAAGAAACATTTTTTGCTCACTTTTTTACATGCAGCAGTTTTTTGGCTTTGAAAAAGATCTCTGGGTACTTTGCATTGTTTTTCAATACATTTCGATTGAAAAACTAATTCTTATACGGCTTTTAGTGTTGAAATCTTGATAAATTCAGAATAGGAGGATATTTGGACAGTTCTGGAAATCCTCAAAGGAGGATTTTTTTGAAAAAGAAAAATTTGTGTTTTCAAAGATGGACGCAAGGTCGCTCGAAGCTGATGAAAATTGTCTTGTTGAAAATTTAAAAGGCGTGTTTTGAACAAGATTAATTTTTCCTTGAAAGAGGAAAACAAGATTAGCTGAAGATCACATCACACTTATCAAAGCAAAGCAATATGATCTGCCCTGAGCTGTGTTATGCAAACACACTTTTAGAACCCAAAAAGATCGTGTGCCACAAAGATTGCTTGGTTATTTTGTTTACGCATAATGGCTTTGCCTCATGCTATAACGTGAAAATTCATAACTGTGTAGCCTCATCTACACTCTTTCAATGCCGTTAAACAAACAATTATGTCTATGTGCATTGTAGCACTCAAAATTACCCAATTAAATGCGCCTAATGGCCATCCCATTTGAATGCTTTAGGGTAATATGGAATATGGAGTTAACTCGTTTAACTCGGCAACGCTTCTACAAAACACACTTTATGAAACTTAATCAAGATAAACAAACATAAACGGCCAAAAAATGCGATATCCTATTTTGAAAGAAATTATTGTTCTCAACTACTTCAACTTTTCCCGAAAACAACCAAACATCACTATTTTGCTCAAACAACATGTGCTTGCAAAGGACAGAATAAACCTCATCCATTTGAACGCGACGTTTTAATAAAATTCAAACTCACATTTTTCTGATAGTGGAAACGGTTTTTATCCCTTGCCAATTATCATGATGCATCATGCTGATCTTAACATTGCTAATCAAATGCTTAATTAAATGAAATGACAAAAATTTAACCGACTCATCGTGCATTGGAGGAACAGAGATTTTGGAAAATTCTAATGACCTCAAGGTCTTAGAGTCAGCAGTTATTCTTTCACATAAACCCAAAATAAGGGTCTTGAGGCCTGAAAAACGGAGACTATTGTCACCTTCCAGAATGTTTTCTGCCGCTCATCCTCCATACAAATTCAAAAAATTTGATGAAAAATATGTTTCTGGTGAAAATTTTTTTTTAAGTCGATCTCCAAACAAGAAAAAGAATTTCAATTTATTTTATGAGAAAAATGGGAAAATTGTCACGTTTAAAATCTTACTTCCCTCCAGAAAAAAAGTCTTTCGCGTGTCGTTGCATCCGGTGCAAAGCGCAGTTTGAATCCGAGACGAGAGCAGAAATGCAAACGTTTTTCCGTCTCGCCACACCGTGTGCACCACAAGGCTCTGAGTGCTCACCTAACCGGTTTTTCATGTCACCCCCATGTTTCTGACGTTGCAATCAAAGTTTACCTCAGGCAATTGTTCTTGTGACGTTTTGCTACTCTTTCAAAAATATTTAGAAACAAGGAATTCGCTCAAATTTTGGGATCTTCGTTGAACAACCAACTCAATATCAACACAGGATACACAGCTTTGACAAGTGTAAGTCGAATAAACAAAGAATTACGCTGCAATTTGAAGTATGTTACGTTGAAAACACTGGTATGTTGGTGCAATTCGTCAAAAAAGAAACAATATTTTTCTTTAATATGCTACAAAAAATTAATCTGAAAAAATGGCCGGTAAAAAGTAAAAGTGACAACACAAAAGCGGAGTTTGAGTCTTTAGCTTTATTTGAAATAATATCAATAGATAAAAATCAAATCTTCAATGCCAACAAATAATAATTGAAATCAACAAAACACAAAAATGCTGTTGTCTTTCGGCTATTTTCCGACTAGGAGTCTCCAGCGCAGATAATCTCTGATCTGCATTGTTTTGACATGACATTTTTGTTTTTACGGTCGGAAGGTTTTCCTGCCACCAGTCTTCTCTTTGGAGGGAAAACTGGGCCACCTGTCTTCCACATAAGAGTGGGGGCGACTCGTTCAGTGCTTTGCCAAGGGAAACAACAAGCGAACTTTCCGGCTTGTTCTCCACCAACTCCCTTTAAATGCCGAGCGCCAAGCACGGAAGCTGTGGATACCATTTTTTAAAGTCTTTTCCTCGGCAAGGGAAATGAACCCCAGGTCTACCGACTGCAAAGCGGACGCTCTAACTGTTACGCCATCGCGTCGGTAACAAAACACAAAGATAACATCTTCAGAACACTTAAACAAGGATTAATTAGGTTCAGTTGCAATTTAAATTTTTTACTCCAAACATCTAAGACAATCGAGGCTCAAATAATAAACATGGATACAAAAAATAGAAATAGCAAACAGAGTATAATACAGTACAACAAACAAATTAACGAGTTCTGTAATTCAAGTAGATGTACTTCAATTTAATTTCAAATTTATATACCGACTGACTGCTTTTCAAATTTAATTTCAAGGAATTGCATAGTTCTGAGACATGATTTTTAATTGATCTTTGAAACTTTGCCGTTTTACGGTAAAGCGTTGCATGCTACATTACCTGACATCTACTTCATGCTCAAACTTCAGGATTAACGCGGCCTGCCCTGAGTGCAGAGACATGTCATGAGCTGGCTGGTGCGGACTTGATAACTGCAAGATATGGATTCGCAGTCTGTAAAACATGGTTCATGCAAAATTCGCCTAGTTCTTGTTGTTATTGTCAACGTAGATCTCAACTAATAAAACTTTCTGCATCTTTGTTCTGACTTAAAAAAAATATATAGCAGTGATTTTGCAAAACTAAAGTTTTGTCAAAATATTTCATTAGTGTACGTTAGCCTCTTACAGATGCATTTAGGCAAAATTTGTAAAAAAGTAAATTCGGGTCATATTGTAAAGACGAAAGCTACTTTTCGTATACATAATGTAATTTAATAAATGTATTCTTGAAGGTTTTGTCTTTCCAGATATATGAACGGCGGTTGCATGCTCGTGAGTTTAATATTGAGCCATTAGATGGATCGGTCTTGGTCGATCAATTAGCAAATAAACTTGCAAAAATGTGCCGGAAAAGACGAGAGTCTGTAGAAGTAAGTTTAATGTATGTTTGACCAAACGACTTGAAGTGGTTTTGAAACGTAATGGTGAAAAATTAATTGGTAAACATTGCAACTCTAACCATAGTATGCCACTCTTGCCATTTGTTGAAATACGCTATGGCTTTCTATAAACGAATGGCTACAAGTACTTCATTCAGATCACGTTGAGGTGGACCGCGGGTCACCATGCGGTTGTGAGTCAAAAAGTGGTTGTAATCAGGTAAGCTTGAAGCAAGTCTAGATAACGAATAGCAAAACTAAAAAACATATCTCATCATCGGATGGGGTTATGTCGCATCAACATTGTTTTTATGCTCTTAATCACATTGTATGAAGCAATGAAACAATAATAAGCAAAAACATTTATTTGTTCTCTCTTTATTAAAGTTGCAAAAACTGGCTTCGTAACATATTGCTTGTATCTATGCTGACCAAAGTTAATATTTTTACAAAGTTTTGCAGTTAAAATGACAGCCTTATTATGAATCAAAGTTTGTTTTTTAATATGAAAGTTTCAAAATAATTTGCCTGTAAATTTTCGAAACTTTGTTGCACAACAAGTGTATAAATAAGTTTATTGGAAAGCAATGACGCAATTCAAATGCGAAGCACTGTAGGATTATTCGTATTTAAATTCCTCATTCTCAGCAGCAGCTTATTTAACGCGGTATTTCAACAACTGCTGCTCATCTTCAAACGCTTTGTAACTGAGCAATTTTTGAAACACAATTGCCTAAACCAAATGAGTTGCGGAGGTACTTTTTTCCAAACCAGTATTGGCGAAATTACTCACATATCTACTAATGACCATGCAAAGAAACCAATATTTCAATAAAGACTTCCTATAGTGCATTTTTTAGCATTTCTCAATTATTTGTTTAGCGCCTGGTAAAAGTAGCGGAGGAAAAAGCTGAATCGTTCAATTGGACATCTGCTATTAGCTCAAAGAAATATTACAACAACGTAGAATACATCAACACAAAGAAATCACCCAAACCTAAAGGTGTGTGAGGATGAGCAAATACTATTCTAAAACAAATCAAAAATATGTTTATCACGACAGCTAGTTGGTTTGCGTATTTTTTAGGTTTGACCACCAGAAATGGAGTACTTTAGGATTCCGCAATTAGTTTTCAGTTTAGTTTTCTTTTTCAACGGTCTTCCTGCAATTAAAAGCAGGCTACTGTGAATTTTTATTGTATGGTAGACTGCAGACTTTGAAACAACCCGAGGAGATTACCGTAAAATGTCTTCTGCTGAAACTACGATTTTAGCTAGGTTTACTGTCAATATGAAAAAAGAAAGGACCAGAAGACAGTGCCTCTCGCTAAAACTTGTTGCTGCCCATTCTTCGGTTTTCATATTATTTGTAAAAATAATTATTTTGCGTATTTAACAAAGTTTTTTCAAAAACCGCTGAGGTAAAACTGTTTTAAAAATATTTTCACCATTTCAACAGTTGAAAAAGCTTAGGCAAAGGTGCGGCCACTGAATCAGATTGGGTGTAACACTGCGCAATATTTGCATGATTTATTTACGGATGAGACACGAGCGTGAAAAGTTTAAAGCAAGGGCGTGCAACCTTCAACACAACCTGATCAAATACATCTTTATGGATTATTCCCGGTTGCAGACTCCAGAGCGAAGCCTATAGTACTGCCGTGATATGGCAAAATCTTAATAACTACAAAACTTTGTTTTGAGAATATTGACTTTGTGGTTGATTATTATTGTTCAATAGGGGAAGAACTGAACCAAATCTTTCAGTTTTGTCTTGAAGCTGTTAACTGCAGAATAGTTAATTATTTCTTCGCGTTTGTTGATCAGTAACTTCACAAACGAAAAGAAATCAAGGTCGTTTATGGCATCTGAAATGTAGTTGTTAGCTTTTGCGACATCACGGCAGAATATCTGTACTGCACGTTTCTGGGAAAATCGTATTTTTAAAAAATAAAATTTTATAAATCATAAGATTTTTGACCACCAATTTTTAGTTTTCAAATAAGGTTTAGCTCCATTGCTTCAACAATAACAATAATTAGTTTGTATTTAAAAATAAACAATCCCGCTTTCTGATGATAGCAGTTCAAGGGAAAGTTAATAAATCACGAGGTTTGAGAAGAAAACAATAAAAACAAATCCTCACATATGTAGGTTATTTGCTATTTTATTTGGAAAGATCTTAATTACCAAGATTGGGTCCATCTGATATTTTAGAGGTGGGCGTGGTCACATTTGCATCTCTGGCTAAGTCTATAGCAGGACTTTGTATTTCTCATTAATTGTAAATCTAGTTGTGATCACAAAAAACAAATTGGTTGGTTGAAAAATCAAATAAATAGAAAAGTAGTTATTAAAATCTATGGAAGATTTCAAGGTGGATCAAAACTATGCATTAATAAATCCGTAGTTGAGGCTGAACTCAGTGAAAAATAACCAAGCATTTCGCGGGCCAGATTGTACTTCCCCGCTTTGGATTAAAGGATCGAGCATAAGCAGGAAAGAGTGGAACTGCTTTTCTCCAGATGTTTTGAAGGAGTTCCACGATTTTTTAAGGTTTTGAAAATCTCCAAAATCTTTTATCTTATGCTGTTGTTATTGCTTGTTTCTGATCATTTGGTAAATATAATGTGATTTGAAATTATAGCAATATTGCATTGTGATAAATTAAGCATGGGCTATTCTAAAGAGTAAAAAATCAAAAATGGACCGTTCAAATATCATATTATGCCTCAAGGGGGTAAAGGAAAGCAAAACCGCCACATTTATGTTATATGGGAGGAGGGAGCAAGAGATATTGTTACGTGACAGGCTGGCTATTATATCTAAAAGAATCAAGGAGTTTAACTGTCTGATTGGACAGAATTTCGTGGTGAATCCCAAAATTAAAGTTTGCTTGTGTGACGCGTCACACTGGGGCATACGGAGTTCAATAATTGAATAAAAAACTCATATAATTTATGAACAGCTTCGAATGCTACACAACGGCCCACAGACATTTTGCCAGCAAATTTTAAGCCCGCTCTGATAAATCTCCCAAGCAAAATTTTATCCTATAAACTTCGCAGAAATTTTTGTCTAAAGACACGATCCTTACTGTTCATTGTGGTAATGTGATCCACCAACCAATGTGAGAGCCTGAAAGCGTGGACAGAGTCAGTGCCTCTGTTCAACAGTGTCCAAAAAATCTTTCAAAATGGAAAAAATAAAAATAGGGCCCACATAGAAAATGTGAATTACAAAAAGTTTGCGTAGAAGAGGGCTATGATTCTTTCGATAAATGACTTGATATATGTAGAACAGGATGAAGTGAAAAAAAACCAGGTTTATTAAAGTAGGTGGTTAGGTCCAAAAACACCTTCCAAAGTTGTTTTGGGGTTCTGCCACTTACACCCAGGTGGCTAAACACCCCCAAAAATTTTGTGCTCCCCCAAATTTATGAAAATCTCATAACTTAAAAACTAGTTAAGCTAGAAAGTTGGTTTTGAGCTTAAAATGCTCAGAAGACCCAAGTTTATATCTGTTCCAATACAACTTTTTCTTCTAATTACATCACACAAGCCACCAATTAGCAAAATTGATGTTTTTGCTAATGGCGAAGTAAAACTTTTACCTATAACGTAAATCGGCTTGTCTTTTCACTTTGTATTTTATTTATACATCATTGCTTTTGCAGTCCTTAGGTGGTTTTGATTAACTGCTCTACTACTAGTCAAAATTAATTAGGTACCACAAGTTCAAAATGTTTTTAGGAGATTAATAAAATAGAGAAAACTTTTCTTACTCTCAAAAATATCTTATAAAGTGTTATCCTTTTGAAATGCTAACAAGAAAAGCTGTTATTAGAGTTTGTGAGCGTCAAAGAAAATATTTTTTTAAAAGCTGGGAATCCTTTTCAAATGGTGTTCTTCCAACCAAATGAGATGTTTTGCACAGATTGCTTTATGAAAGAAACTGGTCAACAAGAGCTGCAGCTGTCATTGTTGCAAATGAACTATATAAACGTTGGATCCACTGTAATGTTTATTGCATAAGTATAGATGGCTTTGTGTTTAGGATTTTAACTCTTGTCAAAGATTTTAGACAGATTGAATCTCAGCCAAAAAAGGATTCATCACCAGTGCGACATTTAATTATAATATGACGGAATTTTTCGTCATATTGAAGAGTTTTTCGATATTTTTTGTAATGATTGGAAATAGCTACGAAAACTTGAAGAAATTAATAAGTTGAAAATGAATGAAGATGACTTTGCTGTTTATGACGATCAAATAGATACTAGAAAAAAAAATGTTGGGATGTTGTTGAACCAATCTATCAGTCTGATATAAATTTTCTTCAAAAAATGTCTCAAAAACAATCCAATTCTAATAATACAGTTTCAACAAGCTCAGCAAATATTGGTATTGTAATTGGTTTTGAATCTGATGCAAGTACTAGTGAAAATTCAGAAATATCAGTATCGTTTGATTCAGCGTTACCTTGCTCTTCAAGATCTATTTTGCAGCAGAATCGAGTTACGTTAAAAGAACTTGCAATGGTTTGTGAGCGATATGAAGTGTCTGATAGAGCTGGTGCAGCTATAGCTTCGACTACATTAAAAGCTTTTGGAATTGTTGCTGAAGAGGATAAGAGATATGTGGTGGATAGAAGCAAATTGCGAAGAGAAAGGCAAAAATACAGAGAAGAAATTAGAAACAAGGAGCAAGAATTATTTGAATTAGTGGATTCCATTTTTGTAGATGGAAGGAAAGATGCAACAATGACAATGGTTGAAGTAAACGGAAATTAATTATCATCGCCAAACAATCATTCAAGAACATTATGTAATTGTAGGAAAGCCTAATGGTTTTTATCTCTCACATGTAATGCCAGAAGATGGGACTGGATATAAAATAGTAACATCAGTTTATTCTGCAATCAAAGATACAGCTCTGGATCCAAAATGGAACATTGTTGGATCTGATGGAATCGCTGTAATGACTGGCAAAAACAAAGGATTTATTGCATCATTAGAAACTTCAACAGGTAGACCATTGCAATGGGCTACATGCTTGTTCCATTTAAATGAGCTTCCTCTCAGAGATGTTTTTCAAAACTTAGATGGCGCAACTTTTGGACCAAACTTTTTTTCAGGACCTATTGGTAGGCAGTTGAATGGAGCTATTTCTGATTGGAAAGTAGTGAAGTTCAAATCTATCCCAAATCCAAAATTTCCTGTTATTCCAAACTCTTTGGTGGATGATTTAAGCAGTGATCAATATTATGCTTACAGAATTTTCTCTGCCGTCATGCTGGGATCGGTTGATGCTAATCTTGAGTTTCTCGAAGTAGGAGAGTTAAACCATTCACGCTGGTTAACACTTGGATGTCGTATTCTTCGATTTAATGTTGCCCAAGAAAAGCCGACATCTAATTTAAACACTTTGGCAAAATTTTTAATTACCGTTTACTTTCCTTGTTGGTTTCAAATCAAATTCAACAACAAGGTTACTGAAGGACCAAAGAACTATCTCAATATCCTTACACAAGTAATGGGATTTTCAAACAAAATTATTCAGGATATTGCTGTAGCGGTTTTGCAACGAAATGCTTATTTTGCTCACCATGAAAATATATTACTTGCGATGCTGGCTGATAATGATCACAATGTCCGTCTTCTTGCAGTCAACAAAATACTTACCGTCAGAGTATCTAAGAAAAATTTGGATAATGTTGTCTCTGATGAAGAAGTAGATGTAAGAAAATTCATAATGCCCATAATCAATACTAATGCAAAAATTTATTATTCCTAGTGAAGTTTGAGTCTAAAAGACATGCATAAACCACCTGCATTAAAACACTTATTGAATAAAGAAATTGAGACTTTTCAACAACATAAACTCAACCTGGAACATCCTTGCCACAATCAAGCTGTTGAAAGGCATTTAAAACTGGTATATGAAGCTTCAGCAGCTGTTGCTGGATTCAAAAATAGAGATGGACTTATCAGACAGAAAATACGATCAAGAAAACTAACGAAAATTTTACCACCAAAAAGCAATTTAAAGCCTAAAAAACGTGAAAATTACTAAATTGGGCAACATTTTGTTATTCTTCATAGTGTGTAACTATTGTTGAGTATATAGTGTTGGTAGCATTTTTGTCAATTTTTCTTGCTTCAAAGACTGCTAGATTAAGATGCTAAGTGAAAATTTTTTTATTTGTGCAAGTAGCTAAGAAATGACCTTAGTTAAGACATGGATTTCACAACAATTTCTTAATAACAAATAATTTTTTTAACGATTTTTATCAAAAATATCCTTTTTGGCAATTTGTGGCTTGTGTGATGTAATTAGAAGAAAAAGTTGTATTGGAACAGATATAAACTTGGGTCTTCTGAGCATTTTAAGCTCAAAACCAACTTTCTAGCTTAACTAGTTTTTAAGTTATGAGATTTTCATAAATTTGGGGGAGCACAAAATTTTTGGGGTGTTTAGCCACCTGGGTGTAAGTGGCAGAACCCCAAAACAACTTTGGAAGGTGTTTTTGGACCTAACCACCTACTTTAATAAACCTGGTTTTTTAATTTGAAAGAAAATTTTTGTTCCATTCCACCCTAATGTAGAACCTCAAAGAATTGGAGGAATATTCTGTTTTGCTTTGCTAAAAATGATGAAAAAGTTTCTAAATAGGATGATAATGGTGGTAGTGAGAACTTTTGTGACACATTAAACCAAAAAAAAAAACGGAGAGGTTTGGAGGCTGTGGAATGATCTTACTCTCTATTACGCTCTTCAAGTCAGCAGTCATCTATGATGTTTTTGCAGTCGACTGGTGAGATAGTTTAAACGCGAAAGGTTAGCTTTGAAGCAAACGGCGGTTCCTAATTGCTGTCCCATCTGCCTCTGAACTCAGCCTTCGCATAATGCAGCAATTTTGAATCTGGCACGTCAGGTACATCAGTGGGAAGCCAGTGCTAAACCAGGTGATAGACTTGCGGCTTCCCGATGACATGTGAAATTTAGTGTTAAAAAATATAAATTTGTGGTGTCTTATATTGTCACTGTCACAACTAACAAGTATCTCTTCACCTAACAATGATATCTCTTAGGTTAAACAGCTGTTGTGTAGTATTAAATAGCAAAACAAACTGCTATTGCTGTCTGAGCGTTTGTGATGTAAAAATTTATGTAGAATCAGAGTCAGAAATAGCTGCAACATTTCACCACATAAAAGTAGGAAGAGCTTTTCTTTTATCTTTGTGACACTGCTGGACCATAAATAACTTACAAGATTTCTGATGCCTAGCGCAAGTTGTACGCTGCAATAGTAAAAAATTTCAGGTGGTACGCAAACAGAAAGAGGTTAGAACCACCAAGGCATCGTAATCAAGTTGAGCGTAATTTTTCAGAGGATGAATATGACCATTTACGACGCAACCTCACATTCGAGTGGAATCCAAAATACAACAGAAATGTGAACTTCAATACTTCAGTGGTCCAAGTCCCCTTCGATATTTACTGCAGAGGTATGATGTGCATAAAATGTTAATCTCGTATTTAATGCAAATTCCTGTCCTCAAAAGAAGCTGATTTTGGATTATGCTGCCAAGTCATTTTTTTGGTTGAATGAAGCTAAATTTTGCCACTACTTTTTACTTTGATATCTGTAAAATTTATGGTAAAGTGACATTCCAAATGCAGATACCAATTTTTGGAGTTCAAAAAATAAATTTCTTTGTTTCCAAAAAATTGCAAAAGATAAAAATTTTATAAAGTTTTGGAGCTTTTAAAATATAGTATGATTTATTTGGATTTTTCATTTTTTGATTGGCATGGATAGTTTTTTCTTCCGAATCGAAGAGTAGATGTTAATCAACTACTTTTACGCGGCATCATCCATGAGTCGGAAGTGCCTGTTCTATCTTGGGAGCTAAACTGTTGGTTTAAATTAGGGGTGGCCAAGCTGTGGCGCATTGCATGATTAGAAGTGGCGCATTGTAACCTTGTGGTAATAACACGCAGCTTACAACCGCGAACAAATCTTTGTTTTTGTAAACAAACGCGACATGGGAGGGAAATACTTGCGCCAGGATTTATGGAGATTGAGCGCATCTGAAACCGTATAATAAAAAGCTGACACATGGTAGGTGAAAGGTTGGCCACCCCTGGTTTAAATCGTTTGCAAAGCTGTTGTGTGAGTTTGTTATTTGGTTAGAACCAGATTTACTTCGTTCGATCACGTGGTCTAAAACGTTGGACGAGGAATTCAAAAAGAATATCGCGAAAGATCCTTCTTTGTCGTATCAGTTCTTCGGTTCATCAGCAGGTTTCACCAGAGTCTATCCGGGATATAAATGGAAGCTTAAATTAATAGAAGATCAACCTAATATACACGATTGCCGGTCAACCATGTGGTGAGTTCTTTTGGCTTGATGAAATTGTTGTGTGTTAGTTAGGTTCACCGCAGGCCTCTGCTGTGTTTGTATAAAATTACTCACCACTATGACAGGCTGATCTCACTATCAAGTGGTTGTTTAGTTTCTGTATTTTTGAGTTGATAAAAAGGCACGTCATGGCATCTCTCTGTTAAATTGCATTAGTTTTGGTAAAATGCAATGTGTGGGCAACAACACCAACTCTGAAATAAAATGTTAGATCACACGCTTCTTCCGAAATTCGAGCCACATTTCAATGATCTAGAGACTTGTCCGGCCGCATAAAGATTATTTTTTGTTTTTAAATTTTAAGACTAGTTGAGCATAAAGACCTCAACTAGTCTTAGAATTTAATGTGTATTAAACGTTGCCAGCGTGTCGATCTTTTTTGGAGATCAACTTTGGCGAGCCAAATGTATGATACTGCTGGCAAGGTGCAAGCACTTTCAAGACCTTTTTAATTGTTTTATGATTAACCTTCAAAGGATGGATTTTTAAATAAATGCCTTATTTTTATTTCACATGAATTGCTAGTTGCTAGCCAGCAATTTTCAAGATGATCTCCTATCAAAAGGGATCTGCCTCCAGCATCAAAGTACAATAGAAAAATTTGCTCAAAAATGATCACCAGCATCATACGGTACCATACAGCAATCCATTACATCATGTCAATAACCCGCGACCGGTTTCGACCTTATTGGGTCTCATCAGGAGGGTGCAAAAAACACAATTTTTTAAGCAAATTTTTCTATTGTACTTTGATGCTGGAGGCAGATCCCTCTTGATAGGAGATCGCCTTGAAAATTGCTGGCTAGCAACTAGCAATTCATGTATTATTGATAAGTCTTGACAATGATCCTGCACCCCTATTAGGGCTTATCGATGTGACTTGTTGTCCATGTCATGTGTGTGCGTCCTTGAATGTGACCCCCATGATATAGGTATTGCTGTATCATATAGTTTTGCATTGCATTTTCCTTTTTTTTGCACCCAATGGCAAATTTGTTTTTTTTAGCATATTTATTATTGAATGTTTTTTACACCCGCCTGATGAGACCCAATAAGGTCGAAACCGGTCGCGGGTTATTGACATGATGTAATGGATTGCTTTATGGTACCGTATGATGCTGGTGATCATTTTTGAGCAAATTTTTCTATTATTTTTATTTTGAGCGATTGCTTTGTGGATGCGGGTTGCATTTCACATCCAGTCGCGGTTAGCACAATTTCGGCTCGCTAGCATATTTTTTGGCCCGGGAATTCCAGTTTACGCACACCTGGCTTGCAGAACGTTGTCAGAACTCAAAGAAAGCTAATTTTTATTGCTGATGTCTTGAAGATGTTTAATGTTTTGCAGCAGTGTTTTACCCGCGCGATGGCGTAGTGGTTAAAGCGTCCGCTTTGCAGTCGGTAGACCTGGGGTTCATTTCCAAAGTCGAGTCATACCGAAAGACTTTAAAAAATAGTACTCACAGCTTTCCTGCTTGGCGCTCAGCACAATAGGAATAGTGTGGAAAACAAGCTGGCAAGCTTGCTTGTTGTGTCCTTGTGCAAGACACTTAACGGGATGCTTCCATCTTCATGTGGCAGACAGATGGTGGGGCCAAGCAGTCTACCCATCGTGGTGGCCCCAGTCTAACTGAAGACTTGCAAACAGATTATGAGCACTCACGCAGTGTATGCACATCTTCCTGCATAATGCTCAAAACAAATAGCTCAAACGACGAAGAAGAAGCAATGTTTGGTGGCCACATTGTTATAAATGTGTCTCTGTTCTAGGTATACTCAGTCTGCCAATTTACCAAAAGATGTGGTAATATTGTTGGACAGAAGCGGAAGCATGAAAGGACTTCGAATGTCTATAGCGAAACAAGCTGTACGCACTGTGTTGAACATGTTAGGAGATGATGACTTCTTCAATGTACTTACAGTGAGTTGCCTGTGGATTGTAATCTTTTCATAATCCTCTCTTTTGGGTTTGGTATCTTTGACTTGTTAGCGGAGATTTTGTTCGAGCGACGGATAACACTGGTCTGCATCAATTTTGCTGAATTCCAACCAAAAATTGATTTTAGATAACTTGAAGGTGCTGATTCCAAAAATGCAATCCGTTTTTGCCTATCACATCACATTTTGCCGCAAAATGAAAAACAAATATTGCAAATAACGCCTTATAAAGGCATTTTAAGCGTTGTGCTCACATACAATTTCATCGCTTTTTGTATCTAAGAATCAAAATTTTATTTTTATGCACTTATAATTTTCAACCTAAAATCAAAAGCAAACTACACTTCTATGATCTTCAAAATTTTAGAATGTTTCATCCTATTTACCACATTCATCACTTGGGTATTAAATGCAGAGTGGAGTCAGTTATTGTAAATGTGCAAGTTAATTTTAAGCTGAACAGTCCAAATCCTCCAAGTTGTTCCATTAAGCCTACATTGATTCATAACTTGTACAGCATTAAATTTTTGATCACAAATAACTAGAATATTATAAGAAGATTATTTTTTAGATGTATTTTGAAGAAATTTTGTGGTAATAATTTGGCTTGTTATAAAAGTTCTGCTCTGCTGCTTAAATTGCAAACTGTTTTTCTGATATCAATGGCTACCGTTTCGTCTTCAATGAGACAGTGCAAGCTTAATTCAAACTTTTTTTGCTATATCTTCGGTTCTTTCACTGTTTCTAAACAAAGGCAAGGAATTACAGAGTTTGTGAAAAAATATATTTGGCATACTTCAGAGATAAATCACGAGATCAAGACAAGAATGGGGCTCCTCAACAGGTTTGCAGGACATGCGTTGAAAATTTACGGCAGTGGACAAAACAAAAAAGAAAAAGTATAGGGTTTGCAGTTCCTATGCTTTGGAGGGAACAAGCCAATCACGTTAATGATTGTTATTTCTGTATGACCAATGTGGCCGGTTTCAGCTCGAAAAGCAAAGGCAACATCAAGTAACCAGACCTTCCAATCGCAATCCGGCCTATACCTTACTCTGCTGAACTTTCTTCACCTTTGTTTACTTCCTTGCCTGAACTAGTCGATGAACCAGTAAGTAGTACATCACAGGCTAGCTTTTTATAAGACGATTGTTGTAATCCGTTGGCTGACAACAAATTCTCAATATTGATTACTCAAGCCTTTTTGAATGACTTAGATCTGAACTTGCCAAAATAATCTACAGAACTTCTTGGGTTCAGGATACAACACAATAACCTTCTAGCTCAGAACACAACATATTCCTGGTACAGGCGAAGAGAAAAAGATTTGGTACAATATTTTTCTATGGAGGAAACATTTATGTATTGCTACAACGCTGCCGGTCTTCTTCAAGCAATGGGCTGCATATATGACCCAACAGAATGGCGACTATTTGTTGACAGTTCAAAAGCCAGCTTAAAGTGTGTATTGCTGTACAATGGCAATAGATATGCTTCAATGCAAATTTGCCACTCCGTTTATCTTAAGGAAACTTATGAAAACATGATTATGTTACTAACGAAAACAAAATATTATAAACATACAGTAAATAGATGGTATGTGGAGACTTGAAAGTATTTAGCATGCTGTTGGGCAACAAGGGGGTATACCAAATACCCAGGATGCTTTGGGTGTTTATGGGACAGCAGAGCTAAAATGAACACTGGATTAGTGAGCAATGGCCGATAAGAAATGAGTTTACAGTTGGAGAAAAGAATATTCTTAATGATAGTCTAGTGTCTCCTGACAAAGCATTATTACCACCGCTTCACATGAAGCTAAATTAAATGAAACATTATGTAAAAAGCTTAGAGAAAAGTGGGCAATGTTTCAAGTACATTTGTCAGAAGTTTTCGTTTTTAAGCTATGAAAAAATAAAAGCCGATGTGCTTGATGGGCCAAAGATATGACAGCTGTTGAAAGACAAAGAGTTTACTGAAACAATGAGCTTATTAGAGAAAAATGGTTGAATCGCTTTCAGTCAGATTGTAAATAATGTTTTGGGCAATACCAAATCTCTAGAATACAAAGAAATTGTTAAAACTTTGCTTGATACCTTTCACAAACTTGGTTGTAACATGAGTGTCAAAGTACATTTTTTGCGCAGCCATTTAGAATATTTTCTTGAAAATTTAGGAGCTCTGAGTGAGGAGCAAGGTGAGAGATTTTACCAACACATTAAAATCATGGAGAAGAGATACCCAGGTAGATGGAACGTTCACATGATAGCAGATTACTGTTGGTGTCTTATGAGGGATGGGAAAAACTTTAAACCCTCTCGAAAATCTAAAACGCGAAAGTTTTTTCCTTAACAGTGAAACTATTTTTGCACGCTCTGTTAAAAGTCCTGATACATTAACGATGTGTTGCTAAACAGAATGTATATACTGTGTATGATGAGTAATCAACTTAAAAGAAATTTTATATACTTTTCAGGTTTATATCTAATCACTTAACGGAACAGAGTGTACCGCGTTGTGTAATTTTAACTTTCTTTCAAAAACTTTACTGTAACTCCTTTTATGAAAACAGACAGTCAAATATGATTTTACTCTAAATATGCAGAAAATTGAAACGCGTTTTGCAAAAAAACTTGACGTGATGGGAAAGAACAAATGTGATTTTTGAACTTAGCGCCCCAAAATTAGATGGAATAAATGCTATTCGTTCAGTCAGCAGAAACTTTTTAAAAATACAGTCCAGTGTAATCATTCCATTTTTTTAATGACGGTTTTTACCACAGGAAATATCTCGGTAATGCTTGGGGCAAAATAAAGCATCAAAGATGTAGGTGATTTGCGGCAGTTTTAGCCGGATTTGGTGTTGCAGCGGTACGCCTTGCCAACTAATGACATCTTCACGACAAACGAAAAGTAAAATCGCATTTCTTGAAATTTTTCTGAGACCACGCGCTTTATTTCTAAGGCCTAAATCTGAAGTAGAAGTGTATAGATCTGGAACGCTACCATGGGCCTAAAGCCTCCTCTTAGCTATGCCTCTTTGTCTCATAAAGGAAATGTATGTCGAATTTTCGAATATGTTTTTCTTGATCCGTTATTTAAAAATCTCATGGTTTTCTGATCAAAGTTTTTTGAAATTTTGATTTCATGTCTTCCTCTTCTTGTTTTTCAAAAATTTCAAAACTTCAAAGCATTTCGGAACATCCTGTTTATGCGATCCATTAATGTGTTCATCTAAACTTTATTTTGATGCAGATATTTGCTTTGTAATAATCTAAATAGTTGGCACTGTTGGATAAGGCACATATACTTGGTATCGGTCAAAAATTTTTCCGGTTAATACGACGTCTTCCCGAAGAGCCTTTTCATCATTTAAATTATTTTGCTTTCGTAGCAATTAAACTCTGTATTCAAGGATCAATCGATTAAAAAAATCATTTGCTTAATTATTTTCCTTAATAATTTCTAAACGATTTGGTTGTTTTTTATATTCGTACAATATGTGATTCGCACCGAAAGCGCTTGAACATAATGAAGGTGGAAAACGTTTTTTTGCGACGATTTCACAACTTCTTCAATAAGTTTGTTGACATGATTGAGCGATCTTGCAGAATCTTTTTTTACACATACTTAATCAATTGTGTGCAGAAAACTTGCTCAAAAGAAGCTGCTCATCATTACGTTTAAAGTTACCTTTTGACGTAATAAAGTAACTGTTTACCTGATCAATATTTAATGTTTAGCTCTAAAACTGTAGTAGATGTACTCATCCGCTATGTAAGTTTCAAATAATTTCTCCGATCAAAGGAACTATTATGCTATGTTTAGGAATGGTTCTGAAAACGGGTTTAAAACATTTAAACCCGAAGAAAGTTTTAAAAGATTCTCCAATGCTTAGGGAAGAAGGTATGTAGTCCAACCCAAAATAAGGTTGGTACACTTTTCTCCTGAGTAGTTCCTTGAGTTTATCTGATATCCACTGATCCAAAAATCACTTGCCTGAAACAAGTGCTGCTGTTGAAACAAGACCTGGGATGAGTTCCTAAACAAACTTTATTAATTTTTTCGCGTAGTTCTTCATTATTTAGCGCCATTTGAAATCGATTGAGCATGGTATAACCTTTGCATGAAAATTCTATAAATAAAAATCAGCCTGAAGTCGTAGCTTATAAGTTGCAAATATATTCTAACTGAAGTCAACATAGATCTCTTACGGCCGTGTTCCGTTTTTGAAAACATGTGACCCAATTTGGTGACCACTTAAAACTGACATATCAGTTAGAATGAGAGAAATATAGATGGACAAGTGTATTGTATTAACGCTTCGTCGGAAAGTTGTAACGCACGATAGTTGACAGCGCTCATAAATTTTATCATTAATAATTCAACTACTTTCTCGAGCAGCTCATAGAGCTGTATGATATGCAAGAGCACGTGACTAATCAAGGTCTATATGGAGTAAGAGAAATCATAGGTAAACAACATTGTTACGATTTAATTAAAATTGGCTTATTTGTTTTCATCTTCACCAAACATTATCAATGCCGCGCAATAGCATTTTTGTTCTATCTCAAACATAATATTCAAAAATTGAGGCGACGTAATGTATTCCTCTAACAATCTTCCTCTCTGCAAGCTTTACTGAGACCTGCTATTTCAGGAGCAATAGTCAATCATCCAACTTTAGATCAACACCACTTTTCGTACGAAACAACAAGAAATGTATTGACAGTAAAATTAACTTCTACTGATTTACCGATTACAATAACTAGCAGTTCCACTTGGCCTTTAGGGCTTCCAACAGCAAACAATAATACGCCCAGTAAACTAAAGTAAATACACATCAACACAACCTATCTATTTTTCTTTCCCTTTGCTTTTCTAAAAGTTTTCTGTCATTTTCTATTATGTATAACGACATTTAATAATCAGTTTTACGACCGTAACAGCTTTTTTGCCCAAAGGCTCATCAGGCGTGCATAAGATGTGCAGAATTTGCATCGTTAAATATAGTGTACTAATTACTACAAGTGATCAGCATCACTGAGATAGAACCGACTTTTGAATGCTAGACAATTCTGATTATGATATCAGCTAAACGCTGGAGTATGGCCACTTAGAAGCGCAACAGTCCCCTGACAAACTAAATGCTATCTGATAAAAATGCTGACTTTAAACCAGGAATGTGGAAGCGGTTAATTTTCAACAGCTTCCGCTTCCGCTTCCACACCTATCGCTTCCGCTTCCGCTAACAAAAAACGAGAAAACGATTGTTGACCATTTTTTAAACTTTTGTGGGTTTGTAGCCTGCCTTCTCCTACATTTCATCATTTTGAGAAGACAAAAATCTTCATTTATTGCTATTACTTTACCTACTTCGCTTGAGCTTATTGTTCTGAACTACTATGTGTTTTATTTTTCATAGATATTAAAACTCGTGTTGAATGTAAAGCACTGCTTTTCAATCTTTTTGTCATCGCGAAACCCTTGATGTACTTTCGCGTTTGTCACGGAACCCCCACTAACAAAAATTTAGAAATCACGAATTATTTGCAAGAAAATCAAATATTTCGTAACTAAAATCCAAAAACCAATTAAACACTTCAACAAATAAACAGTTATTATTAGTTCCTTTACTACTTACAACCACTTTTACAACAGTTAACTTAATGCTTCTCAGATCTAAACCCTATGACCACATATTGCAGCTCTCGACAATAACCTGTCATCACAGCAACAAATTGCACGATATAGCGCTGATTTTCCCTCTCTATCCTCAACTAACTCTGACTTTGAGTTAACTTTAACTCTAATCATCATTACCGACTTTCTGTCCGTCCCCAAAACATGTATTGACTCCGATGTTTTTGGATAGTGAAGTGCGAAATTTCTGTCGTATATATAGTACATACATGTAAAGCGAGCAAAATTGAATTGCACTAATCAATAGCCGCCTTAACATAATGGTGCGGTCCCCAACCCCGTTTGGGTTGGGTTGAAATGGCTGTTCGCCTTCCCGAGGGTCCCAGTTACCCCAGGCACTCCCCTCACACAAACCATTTTTTCGCCGTGCACCTGAACGACTGCAGAAGGGTAGCACGCATCCTCTTTAAAATCATCCTGTCTTCTTCCTTCTCCTGCCTTTCTCTTGCCCGTCTTTTCATTCTTCTCCTTCTCCTGATGAGCGGCGACGTTCATCTTTACCCTTGTCCCGTCTTTCCCTGTTCAGTGTGCACTGGAAATGTGACCTGGCGAGTCAGGTCAGTGCAATGCTGCACATGGTCTAATTGGGTTCATTTAAAATGCTCACTGCTCTTCTTTTCTAGATTCAGAACTCTTGGCAGCTCTCACTCCGGGAGCTGCCCTCCCTGCTGCGTTCCTGCTTTTTTTGGAAATCCCACACCTACCAGCACTGTGACTTCCTCCTCAGACTTCTCCATCTGATATACCTTCACTGCTCAAATCTGGCCTCCTGTGCTAATGCAGCACTCGCATCCCACCCTCGCCTTCATACCTCTTATCCTTTTTCCGCCCACTTTGTATCTCCTCTCTCTGCACCCTCACCACCGCCTCATGCTCCTGGCTGTTTCTCTTTACCCCTGCTTCCTCTTCCCTTCCTTAACTCCCTCAGGATTCTTCAATAGAATGCTGGGGGTCTCCTTGCCAGGAGCACTAAACTGCAACACTTTATTTTGTCTCATCCAGTTTCCCTTATTTGTATCCAGGAATCTAATCTAAATTTATCTTCCTCTTTCCGGATTCCTGGATTCTCTGCTCTGCGATCTAATGGCACCCACTCTCAATCTGATATTTTTTCTACTGATGTCACAGACGCTAGCGGCGTCATCATTTTCGTCAGGTAGGGCTTATCCTTCTCTGAGCTTTCTACCTCCTCTTTTTCTTGACTTGACCCCTACTCTGATTATGTGGAGTCAACATCTCTCTAAACGACTCCTCCTCGCTCTCATTTATTAATGTTTATGCTCCCTCTATTCGCTCTTCTCCAAAGGATAGCAGAACCAATTTCTTTTCTACCTCCATTCTTCCCTCCTATGTGGAAGCGGAAGCGGTAAAATTTCCGCGCTTCTGCTTCCGCTTCCACAGAAAAAGGACCGCTTCCAGCTTCCGCTTCCGCTTCCAGCTTCCGCTTCCGCTTCCACATCCCTGCTTTAAACCTCATTACCGCTAACCTACTATTTAGTGCGCTTATGAAACTATAGGAATAGAAAAATTTTGAATGTTTTTATAGGTTAATAAGAGGTTATCTGACGCAACAAGAATATAAAAAACTGTTGCAAAAATATTAGTATCAAAACGTTTGGCTACCTTTGGTAACCGAGGAACTTTCTGACATCATGGTGGATGCTTTAACCAGTGTAGAGAATCAACTGTTAAACATGAAAATATCAAAAGAACGTGTACTATTAAACGCTAAAAATTATTACTAACAAGGCAGTAGGTATTCTAAAAGACTCCACTAAATACAGTGATGGAAATGACTATGATGTTATAGTACAAATTTGCGAGTTTTACCAGTGGCTAATGCTACAATACAAACACAATCCCACAATATAAATATGGTAAACAACCTTGGCTAAATATTATAGATTCAAGTTACACAGTTTTCAAAGAAGTCGCAAATTATTATTTGTGGCAGTGAAAAAAACTTCTTTAATTTCTTTTCGTTTACATCAATACGTTGTTTTTTCGATTGACAATTACTCGAAATCATAATTGAATTTGTCAGTGACAGCGTTAAAATAAATATTATGTAAATATATGTATGAATGTATTCAAATCTTCCGGTGTTGCTTATGTTCATGTTTTCCACAGTTCCACACACCTTCAGGCATTCTCGTTAAATTGACACAGATCAGTGGTGGAGCAAGATTCATCTAGTGGTGAGCACTTTAATCTGTGTTGCACAGTGTCATCGTCAGCTGCGCATTGGCAGGTGGTGTTTGTTGCTGGATCAACAAAACCCCGCTACTACAGCTCAGCTTTGGTTCTAGCGACGCCTGTACGAAGGCGGTTGAGACATCGTCACATTGTCCATCCTGAGTTTGATCCTGGAGGCAGCTTTTCCTCAAGGTGATGCTTAAGCGAGTGATTTGTGGCAGCTTTTTGAGCTTTTATTTCCACGCTTCCTCTCACCAGATTGAGATTTTTTCCATTAGGGGTTCTACGCAGTGTAAAAAGCTCCTTCTTGATTTCAATCTGGATTGGACAGGCTGGTGGTTGAACAACATGTGACGGGAGTCATAGGCCTGCCTTGAGCATTCTAGCTTGCTGGTAGCTTCTCTTCGGCTCTCGGGTGGAGCGATGCCAGCAAGCAGATGGAGATTATCAACGTTTGTTGGCTTCAGGCATCCAGTAATCAGGCGGCAACTTTCATTTAGGACTGGGTCGAGGCGTTTTGCATGTGCTGATTGCTCCTAAACAGGATAAGCATACTTAGCGGCTGAGTAGGACAGAGCCAGAGCAGAGGTATGTAATACATGTGGTGTGGCTCCACATTTTGATGTTGTTAGCTTTCTCAAGATAATGTTGCGTGTTGAAACTTTAGCTCTTGTTTTGTTGATATGTTCTTTAAACATCAAGCTGCGGTCAAGAGTGACGCCAAGATAGACTGGATGGGCACAGTGTTGAAGCTCTTCTTCATTCTAAGAGATGTTTATTTTTTTGTCGGCTTACCTGTTTTTAAGATGATAAGCACAAACCTGGGTTTTGGATGGGTTTGCCCTCAGGTTATTGATCTTGTAGTACTCATTCAGCCGTTGAAGTACATTCGTTAAGTTTTCCTCCACTTGGTTAAAACAATCATCGTGGCAATTGATGCATAGATCGTCAGCATAGATGAATCTTGACGTTTGTTGATCTTTTGGTTGGTCATTTGCATAGATGTTATGCAGAAGGAGGGCGAGTACGCTTCCTTGTGGAAGATCATTTCTCTGCAATCAAACACGGCTTTTTCTCGTGTTAAATTCAACAAAAATCTTCGAATTTTTAGCAAAACACCTAAATACTTAGTAAGTAGAGGGTCCTTTGTCATATCGAGAACTTTTGTGAGAAGGCGGCGATGGTTTACCGTACCGTATGCAGCGGTTAAATCAACAAAAACGGATCCGGTGATCTTCTTTTTCTGGAACCCATATCCAATATGTTGAGTATGATTCAAGAGCTGTGTAGTTGTAGACTTTCCAGGGCGGAATCCAGATCGATGTTCAATGAGATGTTTTTCGACAAAGGGGGAAAGACGATTTAGTAAAAGCCGGTCTATTAGTTTGAAGGTATGGCACAAGAGAGATATTGGTCAATAGCCCTTTGCGAGCGAGGGGTCCTTTCCGGGTTTTAGCGAGGCAACCACCCTCAACCTCAACCACATTTTCGGTATTTTCATCGAAGCTAGACAGTTGTTGAATAGCTGTAGCAGCCAGACTAAGGCTTTTTGGCCAAAGTGCTTCAGTTATTCAGTCATGATGTTATCCAATCCAGTTGCTCTTCCGATCTTCAAATTGTTAATTCACTGCTTTAGTTCAGTTAGACAGAAAGGTTTTGTGAAGTTTGGGTTGCAACCATCGGTATTGAGATTCGGCTTAGTTGTCTCGTAGAATGATGTGTTTTGCCATTCAAAAGCAGCTGGTGAGCAATTGGTGGGCCCGAAATTGCTGTGTTATTGCGTCGGCTTTTTGTAGTCGTTGTTAAGCTTTCCGATCAGTTTCCACGCCTTATGACTGTTTCTGGCCATGTCCAGGTCTTCAATTGCGGCTTGCCATAAAGATGGTCGCATTTCTGATATGGCGTTCTTCACTTCCTCTCCTGCTGCGATGGTTTTGTTGTCGAAAGGATCATTCTCATAAAGACGCTTGTACGTGGAATACATTTGGCATGTGGATGTTGTTAAACCATGAATGCAGTTTGTGCAGCAACCTCTAGGAATGTTGTGTCGAGCAGTTGTCCTGACAATTTCCGAAAATCGGTGGTAGTTGTCTGGCGTTGCTTGGCCGTGTTGCAATCGGTATTCAAGCTCATTTGAGGATCCTTTCCAGTAAGCTTTCTTGAAATTGAAACGTCGACGATTGGGTATTGAAGCAGTAGAGACTGAAGAAGTCACAATGATTCCAATAGTCCGAAGTCACAATGATTCCAATAGTCCGATGTTGGCTTTTTGGAATTAGCTCCAGTACCATCGTTTTGCTAAGTGAAGAGACGCTGTGGCTTACAAATGCGAGATCGGGATTGTATCCTTGTTTCATCTTCCACTGCTAAAAGATTTGGGGAGCTTTGCATTGTGTGCAAGACTGAGATGGCTTGCTTCGGCCCATGCTTCGACTGCTTCTCCATTCAGGTTGGATTTACTGTAGACCCAGTTTATACTGTGGCTATTAAAATCTCCAATGACCACATGTAGTTTGGAGGTGCGCAGCGTGTGCATCTGGAAAGCATTACCTGGTGGTTTGTGGACTGAAGTAACCGCTATGCTTTTAAGTTCGACTTCCAATACTTCAACATCGTTGTCATCAATCACAGATGTTGATTCGATGGTGATCCCAGTTTTCACAAAAATTGCTCTTCCATGCTTTACGTGTGGGCCTTCAACTGCTGGTGTCATGCCATGGATCTTGGCACGCTTATGTGTGGTGCCATTACGAGTATCTTGTAAGCACAAGACGTCACAGTGATGGTATTTGCAGATGTTGGCAAATATTTCTTCTTTTGAGCTAGACAGACCTTCAACATTCGCAGATACTATTGTCAGCGCTGGACTTGAAAAAGGCCTCCTTGGGTCGTCGCAATGACGCTGAGATCTGAAGTGCTGGCGGTCGTTGGTTTTCCGCATCTTCACAATTAATCAATGGAAGCAGTTATTGCAATTAGTTTGGCTGGCTAGGTGAAACAGTGGAACGACGGGAAGGTTTGCAACATGCCACCAATTAAACATACGGAAGCGTAAACGTAAACATATGAAAGCGGTATAAAAAGTGCATGGTGTTATATATCTTCAAAAAGTCAGATATTTCAAAATGTTTTCAGCGTTGAAGTAAATTTGAAAAGTGAGACACTAATATAGGGTGATCCATAATGATGGGACACATTTTAAATGCTTTTTTCTACAAATATGAAAACGACACAGATAAGTGAATTTATTTATTACATAACTGATACTCAGGAGTATCATAATTCTCACATAACTAACTCCTTGCAAAACTGGCACACTGATATCTAAGATCTGAATATTACATCCTTTAGATGCTCACCATCACGACTAAAACATCAAGAGATCGATTTTTCATATCATATAAAAAGCGGTTTAACACATCAATGGGAATACACGTAACCTCTCTATGGATGCTTTGTTTAAGTTTTTCTGTTGTGTGGGGCCTGCCTGCGTATACTCGATTTTTTAGGTAACACCACAGAAAAAAGTCCACTGGGGTTAAATCAGGTAACCTGGATGGCCAATGGATATCACCGAATCTCGAAATATAAGGGCTACTAAATCAATACCTGAAAATAATCAAACTTGATGTAATATTCAAATCATACACAACACGTTAAACTCCTGAGTATCAGTTATGTAATAAATAAATTCACTTATCTGTGTCGTTTTCATATTTGTAGAAAAAAGCATTTAAAATGTGTCCCATCATTATGGATCACCCTGTATATTGCAGTGAACAAAATGAAAACTTGCTCATAGCAATAAGCTTGTCAAGAAATCAAGAAATGTCGAATTCTCGATTAGGTCGATTGTATTTGATTTTATTCCTAACGGTAGCTCATGTAGATCAAATTTTACCCGATGTCACTTTTTAGTGATAATATTTTATGGTGTGATTGATAGCCTGTATAGTAGTTGGTAGAAATTTCCCAGTAGCACCAGAGTAATTTAGAGTCAAGTCTTGGACCTGCATGTTGTTTTCTTCATATCCTCTCTGCGATGCTGATCACAAACTAAATTTGGATACAGACTGTTGGTAGAAGTCTTGAAGAACTCAGAATTTTCTGACTTCTTACAGCCAACGGTATTGCTTACACATATCGAAATGGGATGGTTACATATCTCTAATTAAATTAAATAAATATTGGGAGAAGTAACGTAAAATACATGTACAAATGAGAAGACTGGTGATGGAAGCACTCGACCATTGCTAGATTTAGCTGTCAAATTCCTTATGCATTGAGATGAATAAATTTTTGTTCTAACCAAAATACGTATATTTTGGGAAAAAATTTTTTTCAATTCCTTTCATATTTTTCAATTTCGTGAAAACAGTCGAGTAGACCTAACTTATTTAAAACATTTACAAGAAAACAACTAATGCTGCACTTTAGATCCGATCCAACTAAAGTGGGACAGAAACCAGCTTTGCGTAAACTCTACATGCTTTAGTTTGCGGTTTTAATATCTCCATTGGTACGTTGTTGTATTCTAGAAACAATCCTGCACCATTTGGTAAACAGAAGATATTCTACTTTTGTTGCAGAAACTGAAGTGGTGAGAAATTTGCCAGTTGGTAGTTAAAACATGATTGGAAGTAAACGGGTTTCAAAAATCTAACCTTCGTAGAGCTTACATTTCATTTATTTTTTTTGTTCTACTGAAACGGAATACTGTAGGTTTTGTTCACAACCTTTTTAAAGCATTTGCCTTTTGTTTTCGACGTTCATATAAAACAACATTGAAAATGTAAACAGAAAACATTCCTAGTTAAATTGAAAATGATTTTTAGGAGTTTTGGCATAGGTTTTAAAATATCCAGCCAGAGCATTCAAAATTGAATTGATTTCAAAAGTTACTAAACAGGATTGCAAGCAAAAAGCTCGAGAATCTCGTACGACAACGCGTGCAAGCCGGTCGTGATGAATAAAGTTTGGTTGAACTAAAAACCATTTGTGAAGTTTATTTAACAACTAGCCTGCCTCGCCCGACAAGGCTACAAACCTGTTAGGTTGAGTTAAAAACATCTGTTTAGCCGGCAGCGCCGACTTCATTCAATAACATTTTTGAAGCACTAACAAAAGGCTGGTTTAGAAGTGGGCATCACCCCTATGCCCCAAATCCCGATCATCGTACTTTGAATTAAGACGGGTCTAACAATCTCTCTTTTATTTCAAAAATTTTATGTGCTCTTTGTGATAAATTTAGGGGCACAAAATCAAAGTTGAAAGCAGGCGCCGTATTGGCTTCTGCTTTACGGTCACCGAAACAAGTTATTTAAAGGTAAGGTTATTCTACGTTATTTGGCGGTAGGCTTGTCATTGGTGCGAACCTCCTCGTAATGATATTTGTGACACCTAGTTCCTCATCTGCATTTACAGTATATCTTGGTACCGAAATTGAACCAAAGAAGCTAATCTCTTCTCAAATATTTTTCATCCAATTACCCGGTTGACCTAACAACCCATTTTCAAGGAAACAGTTTCCTCCATAGGTACTATTACATATCTGGAGATTACCATTTTATACAGGAGTGTAGATCTACTGATCAATCTTTGTGTTGATATTTAACGAGTAAGATGTTTAGATATTCAGCTTTAGATATTCCATGTATTCACTGCACCATCATCAATAAAATATCAATTCGTTTACGCTCTTAATTGACTTTTTGCAGAAAAGAGTGACTGGTATCGACTTATTTCAGAATTGAAATAGCTACGTGAGTTAGCATACTAAAGGTTTAAGGAGGTTGGAAAAGGGGAAGTAGTCATGAACTATTAACCCAATATACACCTGGCTTACTGCAAAAACCTTCACTTAAAATTTTAAATAAATTTATGTCTTTTTGAGGTAAAGTTAGCTTGAGTCTTTTTCGGAGGTCACTCTCAACAAACCCTAATTAATCTGATTTTATTGCCATGCTGCCGAAGCCGTCGCTCAAAAGCCCCGTAAAATACACCAATGGTCACGTGACTATGCAGTGATCTTTGAAGTGAAAAGTTTTGATCGGTGGGCCAGCTTTAATACGCACAGCAACGTGATCAGCAGCAGAGTAAAGTTGCATTTTTCAGTGGTTATTTTTGCAATGCACACAACAGAACACAGATTTAGCAACTTCGTACAACTTCCTGCAATATGTACCACTAAACATAAATCTTAATAAAACAAAAAAGTAATTTCAATCAATGCGCTGCATGTTTTTTAATCACCAATTGTCGTAAAACGCTTGACTTTAGGTTTTCGTAACAAACTAATCCGGACTAATCAGATTTTTAATTTTCATCTGCTCACTAGCAGTAGTCACATGACCTACACTTTTTAGCTAAAAAAATGCAGCTTCGTTTTGTTATGAAAATCAAACAGCAAGGTGTATGTCTCACACAACGTGATTATCGTGTGATTAGAACGCATGCCGATCATGTCCGCCATAAACCCTACTCCGATTTATTCAACTATCGCCTATTGAAGAGTCACTCAATTTCCAAGATCCGGCTTTCTATTTCCGACAAGCTTTCGGTTAGTTTGGCTCAGTGCTGTAAACGTTGACAAATTAAATCGACACTTCCAGCGTTAGCGCCAACTGCTATAAAAGTTAGTGCAGTCATTAGTAGCACTAACAACAAGATAAAGATGAAGTGACGCCCTTGACGTTGACGCAAAGTTACACGAATTTACTTTGACGTTAAAAAAAGATTTCAGCTTTATTACAACTGAACAATTACGTTTTATTTTTATCAATTTGCATGCTTTGTTTCTCTGAAGTGCTGGTAACAATTGTTACGTAATAGACACTTGATAAAGTCCGGGACGAGGTTTACAAAATCATAATAATAACAACAAATTAATATCGGAATCAAATTTTAGCAGGATATTTTCTGAAAAAGCTATAGGTTCGCGCTAACGCATAGAAGTTAGTAAAATGATTCTCGCCGCTGTCGCTTCCGTTAACTTTTGCAGAAATTGACACCCGCCAGCATTTTCGCAACCGAAAAGTCAACGTCGGTAATGTGCGCGAACCCACAATATTACCGAGTTAGAATGGTGAAGCTGCTCACCCAGCACGTCCTAGGAGACGACTTTTGGGTACCCACAAATGGCAGTCCGCCTTGTTGGTGGTGGGGCCACCAGTCAGTAATTTGTTTGATGATTGGTTCGAAATGGGCTGCCGCTTTTTCCCCAGCCTAATTTAATTTGGTTTGCGGCATGAATCTGGAAAAGTCTTTCACGCGGTGCCTCCATTCCAAGAGGAGGGTAACCAAAACACCAACATAAAAACGTTCAACTCAGTTTGACTCAGCAAAATTGACAAAATTCATTACTAGGTCAAGCTTCATTGACCAAAAACTGAACAAGATTGACTAAAAAATTTAAAAAATTGACCCGACAACACTTTAGCGGAAGAAATTAATAGTCACCAGTTTCATATTTAAACGAATGTTAAGTCAACGAAAACACATATATCCTCAACTAAACTTGCAATGCGCACTCTTTATGTTCAAGCAGCCAACTCTGCAATTACCAAGAGCAAGAATTGAAATGTTAAATCGTGTACTGTTTTCAATTTTCTAGTTTAAAGTTTCTGTCCTTGGCTAACAGTTTTCTCAGCATGGAAAAAGTTCTTTCTATAGTAGAAGATGTGATCTAAGAATGTTGACGTAAATTGTAAACAACCGGTGAAAACGTCTGGTTTTCTCATGTTTATTATTTAAAAAATGCCATTGTTTTGCATTCTTTTTCAAATGAAACAGTTAATGCTGCATTTTCTCGGAAGTCAATTTCTAGGATTGCTTGCACCGCTTCTTTGATGGAGTACTTGGCAATTTTCATCGTTTCTACAAGCTTAACTTGAGATTCATATTGATCTTTGATTTTGAAGTTGAATAGCTAAGCAAGTTTTTTTCAAGCTAATTGTGCTTCAGTTACTAAAATACCAGATCCTTTAAAACTTTGCCCAATCGCTTTCACTTTAGGTAAATTCTTTGCAAAATGTAAGGCAGCGTTAAAATCAGTTTCCCCGTCTTGTAACAACAGGCTGAGGCGGGCAACCAATAGCAGCGAATTGTACTTGTCTGGCTTTGTTTTTAGCTGTTGCTGATTTGACTTTTGCGATTAGTTTATCAACATCTTCTAAATGAGATTTGACTTACATAGCACAATTGTGCAATAAATGTACTACACATGTCACATGAAACAGCTTAGGATACAGAGATTTTAATATTATACCTACAGCCGCCATATATCTTGCCCCAACAGGAAATAAAAGGCCAAAAGAGTTCCTCTTGATTCCAAAAGATCTAACAGTATCGTCAACTGCTTGAACAATGCTCTCACCATTTGGTGCACATGGTAGAGGTTTACAATCGCAGCAATGATTGACCTAAGCTGTTTCTAGACTTCCAACTAGAATATTTAAATATTGTATGCCAGATGGAGTGCTCTCATCAACAGCCAGCAAAATTTGTTTGTCATGTACAGCATTTCTTATCCGCTGTAACTCATCTGGGCTTAATTGCAGCATTGTATTTCTTCAAGCAATTTCAGATGGCAAATTGAGACCAATGTCGTGAAATAGGTTTTTGGTATGCTTGTTGTTTAGCTTGCACAAAGAAATACCAGCAGACAAAAACGCCTTGGTTATCTTTTCCACAAAAGTGGTGTTGCTACTCCTCAAAACGTTTGCGAAGTGTATGGAATTAGTAGTTGAAATCTGCTGCCTAACATGTTTTGGTGTTTGGACGTATTTTGATGACTTTCAACAAGGAAGCATTCGTTGCAAAAAAACGTACAAGTGCACAAACTGCAATATAATTCGTTATTGGGACTTTTCATAAATTCTTCACGGAAGTCTTGAAGTACGGATTGAAGTTTAGATGTTTTGGTAGCTTTCGCTTTTGGCATCATTCACAAACCTAATAACAAACTAAAGCAGAATCTAAATAAACATGTCACGTCACTCATTTGACAGTTGATTCCACTGTAGAGTAGTAAAATATCAACTGTTAGTGAGCTTGCATATTGCATCTGCACACATAAACTATTCTCTCTTTTTTGATTCACCTTAAATAATTAGTCTAAACTAGCGTTGTAGGTGCCTCTTCGCTATACTGCAAACGTTTTTACAAAAAACAAATGTACATTGTTACGCTTCCCAATTGTCGCAACTACCACGTATTCGGTTGCAACACAGTCGCACATAATTTCGTCTGACTTTGATTATTGCTCCAAATCGTTTAA
Source organism: Trididemnum clinides (assembly GCA_963675345.1). NCBI lineage: Eukaryota > Metazoa > Chordata > Ascidiacea > Aplousobranchia > Didemnidae > Trididemnum > Trididemnum clinides. The sequence goes on along the minus strand of OY776305.1, from coordinate 27,572,313 downwards.
TTGTGACAAAAAGTAGCAATCTGTAATACGGCACAAAAAATTGGCAAACATCATAAGTTAAACAATAAAGTTAAGTTAGTTTTCTCAAAGTTATTAGTTTTTGTCACCAATACGACAGAAACAATTTGACTAAAGTGTTGATGATAAAAAATTGACTGTGTTACCGGTACTCTAAAATCAAAATTGAATTCTCAAATTAAGAATATGAAACTTACTCTTTGTATCCAGAGCTCTTACAAAATACCACGCCGCTCAAGCTTATTACCAAAAAATAAATTCAATTGAAAGCACTTGCTCTAGTCATTACAAAATATCGTTTTCAAATGCACAGTTTTGCAGCCATTCCATGAATTGAATTCAGATTCCTTTAATTTATGTCGTCATGCATTTTTAACCATTATTAGCGTTTTTGTTATCAATTTTCACAAAAATACTATTTCTGCTACTACTGTATTATGCTATGATATTGGTCAGTAGTATTTAAGATATCTTTCCATATTTTGCAGTTCAACTGTTCAGCTGAAGCTCTTGTACCTTGTTTCAATGGAACGCTAGTCCGAGCAAACTACGCAAACAAGAAGGTAGTGACTGCATGTAGAATGTATGCGCATTGATTGTGATTTCAGACGCTGCAACTGAGTTGACATGATGTTGTATAAGCGCTAATGAGCAGGGATAATGACATGTTTTATCGAGATTGCATCAGCTGATAAGACGTTTTCAAAAATTACATCTTCAAGTGGTTTGAATTTGAAAAGTATGAGCGAAGGAAGGGTGGGTATGGGAAGAGCAACTTGCCTTCGAGCCTTTTGTTTCACTAATAGAAATGTGTAGATATTAGCATCCTAGTTAAGTGTTATTGGCTTACGTAATCAATCTGAATAATAAAAATAGCGTCAATATCTTCCAGGCGGTCCTGGATAGATTGGATTTGATCAGTCCCGCTGAAGTCGCCGATTTTGAACGTGCGATTCAGAGCGCCGTGTCTTCAATGGTAAACGTAAGTAGTATTTTTGTGACTAGCAGCCTTTCCACTGCACTTTTTTGTCCATGTGCAACAGATTAAGCTGAAGATTTAGTTGTTATTAGTTTTGGAGGATTTTGTGAGCAAATGATTGTTGACAGGTAGTGCAAGTGTGCCAATTCAGAAAGTAGAATTTCTAAAAAGCGCTTAAGAACTTTTACGGTTTAGAATGTTAGCTTATATATTATTTCTAGCCGCTCATTTATCCTTAACAATAGCTGTGATGTAGGCTAATGAAAAAAGGACTTATTGGTAATGGTGTTTTGCGTGATACAGCAGAAATTTAGACATAATCCATTGGCGTCAAACACGACATTTATTCAGTTTTTAACGACACAAGGAAAAAACTTTTCGATTTTTGTTACAATGTTCTTGTTTTGCTATTCTCGCTTCTGAGTTTTTAATTTTACTGGTAATAAGTCGGCTCTGGCGGAGTCGCCCGCAGGGCTCCCATCAGTAATGTCGTGGTTAATAACATCGGTTCTGCCGGCTTCACCCAAAGGATAGCTGTGAAAACATTAATAAAAAATTAATGTTTTCTCACATAGCCAAATCTCGTTCCGAAACAATACTATCGTTCTTTGAAACGCAATTAATAAAAAAGCATTTGCGGGTGGTTGCCCATAGCTACTACTGGTCTCCAAGTTCCTCGAGCCTCTGGCAGCGTTTTATTTGCACTGCTTTCACGATAGGCGTCCTTAAGCTTAACAAACTTTTATCCTTTTAATCGAGAAAGTGCTTAAATTAAAAGCATATCAAAGTTGTGGAAGGGCGCCAGAGTAATTGATATGTGTTTTCAGGATTAAGCTATTGAATATTAGGTCCACTACTAACAACTTTTTCATAGCTGAATGCCTATTTGTACGACCTAAATTTCTGGCTGCACGCATCTTGCTTGGTCCTGGCATAAACGCACCCAGCGAAAGAACAAATCAACCCGAAGTTATGCATCTACAGTTAAGTGATTACAACAGCATCCATTAGTAACGTTCAGGTTATAAACACCACATCAGATGGCTGCGTCGGCTTCACCCAATTTCCAAGGAAATGGCTTCAACATTTAGATTATATGTAGCTCGATACTGATATTTTGTTGCAAAAAGACATAACAGGACCATCTTTACCTCCATGTTTTTGTAGGGGAATTACCAATTTATTTGCTTGGATTAGGCAGCTTTTTAAAATTTTTAGTGACTTCACTTTAGATTAATTTTTTAGAAAATTTTAATTAATATTGCCAAAGAACCATGCTTTTGAGAAAAAATAAGGCAAAATGTACCAAAAGACTCAGTTTTTCTACAAATTGCAATTTTGTGAAGTCCAGCCATCAAAATGTTGGATGTTTTTGACCGGTGGGCTACATTTTTAAATATTTTAGACTTCATTTTTTGGTAAATCTTTTTGCAATTTTAGATAAACAATGCCAAAGAATCGTGCTTGCTAGGATAAATAGTCAAAATGTACCAAAGAACTAACTTTTTATAAAAAATGCAGGCTTCTTAGGCATAGTAGGAAAATTGTTGAACAAAAATGTAACATGATGTATGGCAACCAATTATTGATTAGCCATTATACGCTAATCTTTACCCCTAATTGATTGAAGCAACCTACTTTGAAAAGAAAATTTCTTCAGCTTTCAAACGACACTAATTGTTAGTACCTTATCACAATCTTTATATATTATACTAACCTGTTGTCACTCAACGTACCACTTTTTGAGGAAACAAAAAGTTACACTACAGGTCATTAAGCTCAGTTTTTCTAAGTAAAAAAATTGGTAAAGACACATAGCATATATTATTGGAATTGATTTGAAATATCCTGTAATTTTGTCAAAAAAGTTTGAAAATCGTTAATAAATGAGGTCACAAATCAGTCTTCAAATAAACTGATTTTGAAAAAATGTTGCAAATTTAAAAAAATTATCAAATAATAATTGATCTCTGATAGCGAACGCCTGAGTTAATCTTACCATGCAGGATTATGACATTACATAGCAAGATTGAAGCGTGGAAAAAAAAGCAAGAAGCATACTTGGAAAGTTAAAAAATATTAAAAAGAACCTGTTGTTGCATTGCCGATTGAGCTTTAATTGTTGTTAAGTGGCTTTTATCGAAAGCACCTTGCTTATATCTCCCCAAAACGCTGTTAATCGCGTTTCTACAGTCAATACTTTTATGTAATCTAAGAAAATACCATTGTACTATCAGTTGTTAATTATGAGTCATGTGACATTCTAAAGAAGTAAAATTTGTTGAAGTTGGTAAGTTCTGGTACTGGCCTTCGTTTAGGCAGAAATTATTAAGCAGTCAAACACGAACAATAAGGAAGCGCCAGATCGGTTTCGCCATCATTGGGGCTCTTCAGTGGCGCGTATCCGACCAGCAGGAAACCGAACCTTCGAGATGTAGACCTTCATCTGTGGTTAGTGCTACTCGACCACCTGTCTGGACGCCGCTGCTGATGTTTTAGCTGGTATTTGTAAGTGAGTGACCGGATTTCCTGATTTTGTCACTTGTGGAGTGCATAGAATCCACTATGCTGTAACTCCACAGCAGCACCTCACGACCAAGAATTCACCACAACAAGACCACAAAAACCGACAAAAATTTAGACAAAAATCGACAAAAATTTAGGCAAAACCGGCCAAAGTTTAAGCAAAATTTTTAGATAAAATTTAGGTAAAAACATAAACAAAATTTAGGCAAGAAAAAACCGGCAAAAATTTAGCCAAAAACCGCTTTCGTCGGTCCAAATTGCGATTTGTAAATTAATGATTTTTAGTTATAACGTCATTATGACGTTACTAATCTCATTATGATAATCACCCTGAGGAGTGATCAAGCATGCCAAGTTTGATGCTCGTACGTCCAACAGTTATGGAAGAAGTAAGACAGACAGACACACAGACAGAATTGCTCAGTAAGTATTAGACTTGCCGGCTCTGCCGGTCTCGCTGGCAGAGGTTGACAAATGAGGTCACAAATCAATTTTTAAGTTATCTACTGTTTTGTTAATGTTTTACAATTTTTAAAATACTATCGTGTGATCGTTTCTGGTAGCGTGTTGATCGTATCAGGCAGCATTGTGACATCATAGAAAGAGTGTAAAGCATGCAGACAATAAGCAAGAAGCCTGCTTACAATGCTTAAACAAAAATCTGTTGTTGCATTGCCATTTGAGCTTTAATTGTGGTTTGTTTATCAAAAGCATGTTGTTATTATCTCCCGAAAAAGCTTTAAATCGCATTTTTTTTGTCAATACTTTTTGATTAAATTAAAAAACACACTTTGCAATTGATTGTTGATTATGTGAAATGCTAAAGAAGCAAAATTTGATTAAGTTGGTAGGTAGGGTGTTGGCTTTTGCTCAAGTTAAAACCGCATCCCTTTGCTAAAAAATGAGATTTTTAGAAAAATCATCTTTAATTATGTCGTCATGATGACGTCAAGAACCTCCTTATGACACTCACGCCGGGGTGGTGATCAATCGTGCCAACTTTGATGCTCGTATGTCCAGCAGTTTCGGAGGAACGAGAACACACAGACAAACAGAATTGCGCTTTATAGTATAAATTTAGTGATAAAAACGTACTGCGCACCCGTAAAGAAAAAGGAAAGAATTGGTCTTTTTTGCTTGCCTTACGCCATCAATACTTACTGCCTTTGAATTTTATTTAAATGAAGAGAACTTATTCAGTTTGTCGAACTTATGAAAAATAAAAAGGAGAGTTTGGGAAACTGCGAAATGACCTTCTATTACCCACATGTGTCTGTGCGCATGGAGCAAGCTCTACAGTAGTTTGAACTCAAAGTGTGAGTGAGCTTTAAGGTAAATGCCGATTGCGCTAGGCCATGCCGTATGTTACGTAACACTTTGAGCCTTTAACTTGCAGTCTTCAAATGGCTAATCTCACACTCAGTTCATCGCAACACGCTTCCGAGAATTGCAGGTCCAAAATTTGGTGTAAGGAATCATAGACATTTATGGCCTCTTTGCCACCGGCACAGGAAATTTGTGGCTGACAACATCACAGTAGACTTCTTTAACGCAAGTTGTTTCACTTATCATCCACCACTCTACATTTTTCAGTGACTGTAAAGCAACGATAGTCAAAAATTTAAAAAACAAGTCGAAAAATTACTGTGACAATAACCACAGGTCTCATATGATAATATAGATTACATGTTAGTTCATTGTAGTTTCGATCATGTTTTCTTAATGCAATTTAGAACATGTTTTTGTGCGTTTTTTTAGTTCCACAACATAAAACAAACGAAATGCTGTAACTGTGCCATTATGATAGTGACGGATGGAGCGCCAGAAAATTATCAAGAACTTTTTGATTTGGCTAAAAAAGAATATAACATTGAGGTAAATACTGCTTGGTGGTTACTTTCTTGTTGATTACAACTCTATATTTACCCCTAAACAAACATTTCAATACAAGGAAATTACGTGGTAAATGGACAAGAATAACCCCAGCCCCAATCCCTTCCCAAGTGAAACCTGCAAACAAGGAAATTTTTATTCTAGAGTCGAACCCAATATTCTCGCGTAGCTGATTACTTAAAATTTTCTTTGCATAAACAGATGAAAGGGCTATAGTTTTCTTGCTTTAAAATTTAATTTTTGAGCCTATGTTATACAGTCAACTTCGGATATAGGAGATTCAGAAATAAGGGATTTTCGCTTATAAGGGACTACGCAAAAGGTCCTTAGGGTATCGGATCGAACTTTGCGGCAGTCGGTTATAAGAAAATTCGGTTATAAGAAAATTCGGTCATAAGAGACTGATTAAGCTGGTCCCGGCGGATCTCTTATATCCGAAGTTGACTGTATAATAACTTAATTTTTTGCAACAAATTTTTTTTTTTTCTTTGGCAGTACTTGCAATTCATCATCACGTTTACAATCATTGAATGAGTTATCACATTTTTTTGAAGAGGTTGTCTCACAAACACTTTTTGATTGCTAAAAAATCCAAATTTTCACGGCAAAACCATTGATTGAATGATTGTTAGTATTGCATTTTTATCTTTCCGACTCGCAAGACGACGACTTAATGGGTAAAGCATCCGACAATAGTCAAAACCTGCTTTGTGACCGATCTTGATCGAGCTAGATTTCTGGGCACGCAGTAGATAGTCAAACCTTAGAAAATGATCGCGAAGTGTTTTTCCCAGAAGCAAAACTAAGTCATGGTGAGGTTTAAACACACGGATTTCCACAAACATTTTGGCCATAGAAACGCCTACCGCCCCACTCGATCAAACTGTAGGCTTAAGCCTGATCTGCACTGGGGCAAGTGTGGCTTAACTCCTTGTCCGTTTTGTTTTGGCTCAGTTTCAAGCTGTACACAACTTGCTGCTGATTTATAACAAAGCAAACAAAGAGATAAGCTGCATTTGATTTCAATGAAAGCCAGGTTTTGCAAACATAAGTATGTAATTTAAGTTTGTAAAGCCTTATCTTGACCGTTAGGACCCAAAGTTATAAAAACCTCTTTTTTTTAGTGTCGAGTTTTTTCTTATTTAATCGGCCAAGACAAATTCTACCTTGAGCCACTGAAGGAAATGGCGTGCAATAATTTGGGTTTTTTCACGCAAATTGAAAGTCCCAACGGGGCTACGGAACAAATTCTGGTGATTATGCTAATTGTTTTTCTGCTAAAGTTATTTCTAATTCAGGTTCCCAGCAATGGGTAGAGTTTGAGGTTGTGTCGACTTAAGAACTTGACATCATGATTTGTAATGCGACAAAATAGCGATGCTTTATTTTTGCTACATATCGTCAAATTACAGAGTGCACCACAAAAAACCAGGAAATTTGGTTCAGTTTGTTTTAAGAAATTCTAAAGCAAACTTAGATATAGCGTAAAACTTCGATGTGTTCAAAGTGCTTGCTATGGACCGCAAAGCAACCGCGTAGTCGGTCCATAGTCGACGGAAGACACTATGAATGGAAAGCACTTTTAATAGCTCTTTGAATAAATTCAGGCGTAATATTGTTCCATGCTTCTGCCTCACATTTTTTACCGAATGAATATTCGTGACCATTCTTCTTTGTAATTGAAGTTGATGCAAAATCAACAATACACCCCTAATGCAAAAATATATTGCGTTGAGGTCTGAACTTCTGGATGACAATTCATTAGATTCAATCAAATTAGGAATATTGACTTTTGGCCAGGTCACAGGATCCATGGCTCTGTGAGTCTTTGCTGCATCCTGTTGTCATGGCCACTCATTTTCTTCCATTACTTGATGTTTCTCGCAGAATATTTGGAGTTTATTTCATCCATAAACACAAGCTAATTTATTGTTTATTTTTCTTTGTTTTGTACAATGGAAAATGTTCTTGATTAGCAGCACCCCCTTCCAAAAATCACAAATCTGTTTTACCTCGCCGGAAAACTGCACCGTTGCATATGATTGAAGGCGGTTGTTTATCAATTTTCAACAACAGATCATTCTCGGAAATATTTGTTTTTACGTGTACAAAAGGTAAATTCAATCATTCTGAAGGTTAACAGGTGCGTAAAGACACAAACTGATGTCATCAGATAACACTTGCTTCCACTTCTCGAGTCCTTCGAAACTATTTGCCAGTGGCTGATCTTTTTGTTCTAGTGCTTGTTGGTGGGCTTCACTAAAAATATTACATTAATTCTCCTGTTGCACTCTAACTCGGATTTTTTAAGAATGCGAAAAACAGTCCCTGTTGATAACAGTAGATCCTGGCAAGTTTCTCAATGACTGGAATGTCGTTGTTGATGTCCTAGTGGCGTGACAGTAAGATCAAACAAAGCCCGCTTTCTAGGTGAATCAATTTTTTTTGGTTGTGCCAGATCCACTATTGGGATTTTGGCATCTGGAGACCATTTCCTTTTTTAAGTGCAGCTGCAACTCTTGAAAATTGATTTTTACTGAAACTTAAAAAATTTCCAGCAAAATTTCATGGTATTTCTTCCGTCTCCAAATTGAATGTTCTTTTTTTAGAGAAGAATCACTTCACGTTCAAATTATTTAACTGTTGCTGCATTCTGAGGCCCTAGCCCTCCAAACACCGCAAAATAATTCTCAAAATTTCTGGTTTCTTGTGGGGCACCCTGTATTTGGTCAAATTTACTAAATTACGTAGTTTTGACCTGCCCAAGATCAATGGCCAAGTAACGCAACAGGCCTTTTGTTTGAATTAACAATGTGTTAAAAGTGTTTGAGATTTTTATTTTAACCGTGGGCTTCAGTTGAAAGTATATGTAATTGCTCTACGTCTTGCTTGGCGTTTGCTGTTTCGTAATCTAACACAACCAAGCAGTTAGTTTAAAACATATCACAATAAATCTGTTGCAAATTAAGCATAACGCTGTGCGTTGCACTGTAATGTATTTCATTAATGGCATGGAATAAATTTTTGTTTATTTGTATACTGTTCTTGATCAATTTAATCTTTACAGCAATTTTTTTGTAAGTTTTTAAGTCTTGCTTGCTGTAAGTGTGAAGCTATGAAATAGATTGATTTGGGTAGGTAACATCGAGAACCTTATCCAGATTATAGAAAATATTTTTAAACATAATCATTAGGTGCCAGAATGATGCTTTGAAAAAAGGTTTTTACATACAGCCGGCTCGTGAAAATGAGGTGTGATGGAGTGAGGGAATTAAAACAGCTATGCGCTAAATCAAGGAGAAAAAAATTTTTAAATTACAGGTTTTAGATATTTAAAAGGAGCAATTTTAGAAAAAAGGTAATTTTTTTGTGGGTAGTCGAATTGGTTCTCATGTTCACTTTTGCGTTAATCTTGTTGCTACAACTTTGTAATTTGTTTGTTTAGCCTCATGTAAAAGTTTTTAACCGACCTCTCGCATTCGCAACAAACCATCACACAATATGGACAAAAGCGTATTACGACACTACAGCCAATTATGATGAAGTAAAATGTGTGGCAGGGTGTAAAACTAGTTTTGTGAATATCAGTATTATAATTAGCGTAATATAAATCTATTCTCAATGAAGAATAGTTCCTTAACTGGTTTGAAGACTCGATTTCCACAGAAAGCTGTAAGTTATTGGGACATATGTTTATTACATCAGCGTTTCTCTAGCTATTTTTGCTGCGACCCAAAATTTTTGAAAACGCAGTTTGCAGCAATGTCTGCAGCCTTTATGAGGGCATATAGATATGCGAATTAAAACACGTAGACTAAAAGAAAAATATACGCATGACCTAAAGACTTTTTTGGAAATCGACTTAAAATCTTTTTTCTATGGGAGATCAACATTTTGAAGCCCTTTCCCCTATTTTACGGCTATTTCGCAAGAGATGGTTGGAGAAACGCTGCATTTAAATCGTAGTCTCGTCTTATTTTCGTTATGTAATGATAGAGACCATCTCATTCTTCAGTTAAATACGATATTCTCAATCGATATTGATTAACCCCGTCTTTCATGTTTCTCCGAGAGGAAAGAGCGGAGTTGCTCGCCTTGTTATACAGGGTATCCACAAAGCCTTCAGACAATTTTATAACTTTATTAAAAAATTTTTAAAAATGCTATCAAAATAATTCTTTTTGCATATTAATCAGTTGTTATTAAAGTTTTTTATAATATTACTTTATTTTATTTCAGAAATAAATTAGTCAAATAAAATAATTGATTTCCAAACACGTTAAAAATGACTACTCCACAAGAAAAAGCACAATGTGTTTCTTGGTTTATCAAAACGAAATCTAATATTCAAGCACAAAGAAATTTCATAGCTAAATATGTAAAACGGGCACCAGCACGTTTGTTAATTCGCAATTGGCATAAGCTGTTTGTGGGAACGGGAGCGTTGCTACTAAAACCGAGGGGTGGATGGTCAAAAACTTCTGAAAAAGGCATCGAGCGTATTCGTCAGTCATTTAGTCGTAGCCCAACAAAGTCCATCCGTACTGCTTTTGTCCGGGCTACGTGAAAGAGGTTGTGTACCGCATCAAAGTAAAAGACATCAGTGACCTTAAGGAGACAACTGATGAACAAATGTTAAGAAGGACGTGGACTCAAATTTAATATCGTTTAGATGTCTTTCGTGCTACAAATGGGGCTCATATAGAAATTTATTAATGCTTTGAATAAAAACTTGACTATTTACTTGATATTGATTAATCATTTCAGAGATAGAGTACATAAATGTTTTAAATAAAAACTTGACCTTGTAATTGATATTGTTAAACATTTCAGACATTTCCAACGTGAGTTGTAATATCAATAAATTTTTTTAATTGTCTAAAGACTTTGTGGACACCCTGAGATAAACGCAATACTATTAGTTACCCACCAAAGTTAAGCTGCGTTGATGGCACAAAGGCAACCTGTCTGCCTTTATGACTAAATTAAAATTAACGTTTGATTTTTCTTAACCTGATCATTTTTTTTTTATTTACCATGTTTATCCTCCATTCACGAGAAAGCGATGTATCGCTATGTTTTGGACGGTAAGTCCGCACTCGCTTGATGTCTTTGCTTGCTTTATTCGGTTTACCGTACGGGGTTAGGTGTTCTATCCGTGCTTTTATACCAAGGACAAAGAAAATGAATCTCATTTCAATTTAATCAATTTGTTTTTTAGATCCGTGATGAAGATCGAGTGTGCACAGTCGCTTCTCCCGTCTACGTCAAGTTTCCTCATAACCCCCCAACCTTGCTTGGTGTTATGGGAACTGATATAAGCATCAGAGATTTCCTTAAGGCTATTCCGATCAGCAGGTTATTTGTGCTTCAGCCGTTTTATTAGTATTTTTATTCTACAATTAAGAGAAAACTTTTACCGTTTTGTATAAAACTAACTCTTGTCACTCTTGCATCAGAGTTACCAGTAGTGCTAACACATTTATCGAAATCACTGCCACCAAGTACTGAAAAAGTGTCTTTTTCTAAAGCAAAATTATATAAAACTAGCCGGCTTTGCCGGCGTCGCCTGGCAGAGGCCCTCCATCAGTATTTTTCGGATTTAGTATTTTGTTTCAACCGGCTGCGCCGGCTTCACTCATTGCGCTGTTGTGTGAGCAGTTGCAAAAAGTTAATAAATTTTATGCCCTTTCACAATTCATTCTACACGAAATTGTGATCATCATATTCTCTTGATCATGACTGACAATGCTCACAAAGTATCTTGCCACAAATTATTGTTAATGTTTGTGAGGGAGCAGGGATTGTACATAATCAAAACTGATTGTAGCGGCAAAATGGTGGTTGCTTTCACAATTAAAAAAAAAGTAATGATAAGCCTATTTTCCGATGTGGTGCTGCGCCTTTTCTATTTATATTTGTGATATTAAGTTCCTAATTTAGCTGCGCTATTGGTCTTGTTTCCGGCATAGCGACAAAATTCAGATTTACTGGTTGTTATGGTTATGGTTTTGTGTTAATTTTTTCTTAAACTTGGGATTTTATTGCAATGCAGTAGAGTATAGACATAAATGCCTTAACAGGCACCATATAAGCATAAGAAAAAAATCCTTGCTTTATAGTATACAGTATACGACGGCGTCACCTGAAAAGCCACCGTCAGTGACGTTTGTTTGTTTGTGGTTACCCCTCCTCTTCCTCCGGGTGGAGGTACGGCATGAACCGCAATTCAGGTTCATGCCGTCAACCTAATTGAAATTAGGCTAGGGGAAAGATGGCAGCCCATTTCGAACCAGTCTTGAGTGACTGGTAGCCCCACCACCAACAAGGCGGACTGCCATTGGTGGGTACCCAAGAGTGGTCTTTTACGACATGCTGGGTTAGCAACTTCACAATTGTAATCCGATGACGTCGGGATTGAGAGTGTCGGTTCAGCAGGCCAAGCCGGTTTCACTTATCAGGCTCTTGGGTTAACACTTACCAAAAATTTATGCGCTTTCTGCACATAAGATGTTCACGACTTTGTGTGCTCCTTTTCTTAATGGAATATCTTATTTCAAGATCCTGGCTATGCTTTAGGTCTATGTGCTCTGTTCATTGCTGACACGAACCCAAGAGGGCCTTGCGTTTCCCGTAGTTTGGAAGTAGGGATTACATTTCTGATATTAAGCTATTCTAAAGCAAAAGAGCAAAAATGTCTTTTGCATGGTGCGAATTGACACAGTGATGCTGTTTTTTTTTATTTCTCTTAAACTTTCTCAAGTCCTCGCTGGCTACGCATTATGTAGCATGTTCTTTTCTCTCTGCTTGGCATGCCCTGGGGAGTTAAAAGACTCATTGCATTTCCTCAAATGTTTGGTTTAATCCCGGAAGCTCTATAAAGCTATTATAAAACAAAATACCAATAATATCTTCCATGTGGTGCGATTAACACAGTGACGTTGTTGATTATGATTTCTCCTCAAACTTTCTCAAGTCCCTGCTGGCTACGCATTATGATTCATATACGTTTTTCCTTACTCAGGCATGCTCATGGAAGTTAAATAGATCCTTGCTTTTTCCAAATTTTCAGGTTTGATCTCGGTAGCTCTATAAAGCTATTATCAAGCAAAATAGAAAAAATGTTTCTCCCAATTATGGTGCAATTTAACCCCGGCAGGGCATATTATCACCCGTACCAATTTAAAACGCATCAATTAATGCAGCTGCGCCAGCTTCATCGTACAAACATTTATGAGAGCCACAACGAAATGTTTTAGTAAATATAAGCTATAGCTCCTGTACATGTAATGGTGATCACGTTGGTTTAATAATGAAGACTGGAAGTATTCAAAAAAAAGAACGATGACACAAACTACCATTCGTAATTTTTAAAAAAAGTAAGAGGAGGGGGGAGATGAAACATAGTCAAAATTGATGGCGTCATCTAAATGGTGGTCGTTTCGACTAATATAAAAAAATAAGCTATTTAGTGGTAGGCATATTTGACAATTTGGTGGGCCCGCTTTCGTATTAATATTTGTCACATTAAGATATTTGCCTGGGCTATTTGCTTTAATTCGGCCATAGCATGAAAAGAGGTCCTGCCTTTCCTTTAAGTCATACAATCTATATCGCAATAGGCGCCTATAAAGCTCTTTTTAAACAAAAACATTCCCTCTTGATCCAGTATTACAAATTGATGCTATTATTGTTTAATTTTGATCTTTTCTTAAACATGGGATTTTATGACATTTAACTTTACCCCTAATCCAGACCTCCCTACTTTTAAACGAAGATTAGTGTTTTGTACCAATAGGCCTATCCTTGCAATTACAGATATCAGTAATAAGCTTTACCATTTATGTTTGCTCTCAAAATGATAGTGGATAATTTTACTGCCTGCTGCTGTTTCCACTAAATAGTTGCAAGCATTGCGATGTCATCTAACATTATGACCTCAAAATGCATTTTGAGCCATTATTATTAGAATGGCTACTTGCTACTTTTCGTTACTGTAGGCGAATTAATATGAACTAACGTTTCTGACTGCGTGCATGTTCCTAGGCCCCGGCATGAACCCCGCTATGCAAAGAGCAAACTAACTCGAAATGAAGCACTTCGAGTTATGTTATAGCAGTAGATGGGGCCCCCATTAACAATATCGAGGTTAAGAATATCAACTCAGCTGGCTGCTGCGACAGCCTCGACCAGTTGCAAAGGAAATTGCTTCAACATTTAGATCATATGTAGCTCGACACCTACATTTTGTTGCAAACGATAAGAAAAGACGATCTTTACCCCATCTTCTTTGTCTTGGGTGATCACAAAAGTGTTTTGCTTGAGTAGGCTACATATTAAAATTTGTGAACTTCGTTTTTTAATGAATCTTTTTTAATAATTTGATTGATAATACCAAATATCCATGCTATCGAGAAATAATTGCCAAAATGTGCCAAAGGACTTAGTTTTTTCTAGAAATTGCAGTTTTGTGAAGTGCAGGCACTAAAATTTTATGTGTTTTTAACCGGTAGACTGCATTTCATAAACATTAAAGACTGCAGTTTCGATAAATGTTTTTGAAAACCTCAACAGATAATGCAAAAGAACCATGCTTGTGTGGAAAAGTAGTCAAAATGTACCAAAGTACTAACTTTGTCGAACAATTGCAAGTTTGTTAGGTGAAGTAGAATAATTGTTCAACTAAAACTGAAACAGCATGTATGACAACCAATTTTTGATCAGTCATTATAAACTAATCCTTAGTATCAAGTAAAGGAGTCACATATTGCTAGAAAGCAAATTTCCCTAGCTTTCAAAGGACAGTAATTGTTAGTATCTTATTATAACATTTTTGTATTAAAGTCACCTGTTTTTACTGAGCTTACCAGTTTTGGGGAGGGTAAAAAAACTACGCTACTGGTCGTAGAGTTCAGTTTTTTCAGTATAAAAACCAATATTTATTGTACATATTATACACTATCAGAATCGCCTTGAAATAACCGTTAATTTGTTGAATGGGATTTTATTACAATGAAAATCGGTTTTGAAATGAAATCACAAATCAGTTTTTTATTAAACAGATTTTGCAAAAAGGGTGCAATTTTTGAAAACATCTTGATATTATGATCTGCGGTAGCAAACAATCGTACGAGACATATTATGACATCATACACCCAGTTTAAACGTGCACGAATAAAAGAAGAAAAAATGCTTATAGGGCTTAAAGTGCTTAAATAAAGAGTTGCTCGTAGCGTAGTCCATTAAGCTTTAATTGTTGTAAAATTGTTTTTATCAAAAACAGCTTATAAATATCTTCTAAAAGAAAGTTTAACCGCTTCTCTGCAATGAGTAGTTTTTGACAAAAAACAAACAACAAATTGTGCAATGAATCATTAATTGTAACGTCATTTTAGATCCCAAACAAATGAAAGTTTTTGAAATTTGATAAGTCGGAAGCTGGTTTTCGTTTGAGCAAGAAGCGATTGTCCTCTGTCAAGTAATGCAAATTCTAAAAAAATTATTTCTGACTATGACGTCATCATGACGTCACCCACTTCCTTATGACACTCACCACGCGGTGATGATCAATCGTGTCAAGTTTGATGCTTGTACCTCCAGCAGTTTCAGAGGAGTTAAAACAGACAAACACGTAGACAGACGGGCAAACAGAATTGCGCTTTATACTATAGATCAGGGGTCGGCAAGCCCTGGCACGCGAAAGAATTCTTCATGGCATGCCAAGCGATTTGACGCGGACGCGAAATCTAAACTCACAAGCTCAAACTGTCTACACTGCACGAAATCAACAGTCTCAAAATTAGTTAAGCATGCATTTCACTTGACAATTTCTGTGTCGGCGATGTCTGTTAATAGTCACACTCACAACTGGCTCGCTGTGGGAGCAAAAGAATTGACTCAAGACAATCCAGTTCATGCGAGTTCCCATTAGCACAAACAAATTAGAATAAACAAAGATGCGCTACGGCGCAAGAATAAATAAAATTGTGACGTAAACACGTCTTAACTTTCTTGATATTGAGTTGTAAAAATAGTTGTAGCAATGCTCGTTATACCTACTGTTATTGCTGAACAGTTGTGTTAGTTATGTATATTCCTGATAAGGGCTGAATGTCTGGCTGATAGCGTTTGAATAGTTTTTAATAAAATGTTTGCCTGCTTATTGTTGTTTGCTAATTGATTTTTAAAATCAACCTCCCTGCATAAAAATTTACAAATTCGGGCTTATGAAATCAGACTTAATGGCATCTTCTAAAAAACTTAAATTAGGTGTGGCATCTTTTCAAAAATTATAGACGACAGATTTCGGATTCGTTTCGCGAGACGATCAAGTTGTGTATGCTCTTTGTTGTCAAAACGTCGTTTGCCGAACATCAAGCAAAAAACGACATTTTGAAACGAAGCACGAGAAATTCTTCAAGGACGATGCAGAAAAGATTGAATCTTTTAAAAAAGCACTATCTCGCTACGAAAAGCAAAGCAGCATTTTCAAGAAAGTGATTCGTAGCATGAATCGAACAATCGAAGGTAGCTACAAGTCGCGGAGATTATTGCTAAAAATGCAAAACCATTTGCTGATGGAGTGTTTGTAACGGAGGCCTTTGTTAATTGTGCTGAAGTGTTGTTTGATGATTTGCCAAACAAATGCATCATAATTTCGAGGATCAAGGATATGCCTATTTCTCCTCGGACAGTTGAAAGACGTATCGTGGACATGGCTACCGATGTAACTGAGCAGCAAACTGTTACGTAAAAACGTGCGAATGTTTTCAGGGTAGCCCTTGATGAAAGCATAGATATAAACGATAATCCACGTTTAGCAATTGTAGCTAGGTACTGCAGTAACGGCAAGGTACATGAAGAGCTTTGTTGCTTGAAATCTTTTTTAAGGCACTACTAAAAAAAAGATATACTTGACACCTTTACCAAGAGTTTTGAGTAAAGAGAAAGTGATACATAGAAGATATTCTCAGTTATAACAGACGACGCACCTACTATGATGGGACAACACCGTGGATTTGCTACTCTTGTTGAGCAAAAGATCGGGCGCCCTGTTGTGAAGTTACATTGTATTTTTTATCAAGAAAATCTTTGTGCGAAGATTTCAAATTCTGCTCTTAATGACGTAATGTCAACAGTAACAAAAATAGTGAGTTTTCTTGTCGCACACTCTGCTACAACACACAGACAGTTACGATCTTTGCTTGAAGAGATGGAAAGTGCATACCATGATGTTTAAGTTGTGGTAAGGCTTTCTTGAGATTCGAGGAATGTCTAGTTGAGATAAGAGCCTTTTTGATAGGACAAGGAATGGCCTACCCCAAACTGAAGGATGAAAAGTGGCTTGTAAAACTGATCTTTCTTGTGGACATCACCACTCATCTTAACGAACTTAATCTTCGTCTGCAGGGTACAGAACAAACAGTGCTGTGTCTTTTTGAGATATGGAAAGAATTTGTATCTAAACTGGATGTCTACACACGGGACATCTAAACCGCCACTTTTCGCTACTTTAAATACCTGAAGGCTTTCTCAGTGGATCATCAAGTTAATGCAGTTGAAATTGATATGTACATGAGGGACCTAACGTCTCAATTTTGCAATAGATTTCAAGATTTTTAACATATTATTTCATTGTTTTTTCTCATCAAGCCGAAGAGCAGCAAAGACTCGAATTATCTACATTTGAATGGATGGATATTAAAGACTTCCAAATGCAGCTGATCAATTTCAAAGCATCTTTATTGCGGACATCAAAATTTGTTGATTTGAGGATATCGCTGGAAATGCTTTAAAAGAGCAAAAAAACATTTTAACGAGTTGAGAATCTTTGCCGGAGAAATTTTGCTGTCTAAAGAAGATGGCAATAGCTTTGCTGTCTGCATTTAGATCCACTTATTTGTGTGAACAAATATTTTCACAAATGAAGTTTATTATCAGTGCCCATCGCAGCAGACTTACGAAAGATCAAACTTTATGTGTTCAACTGAAAGTATTCAAATTTAGTCTCAATATTACTAAGCCGAGCAAGGAAAAAAAAGCGACTCTTTTGACTGTATTCGACCTTATACAATAAAATTAATTAAATAAATTTATCTCTTATCCTTTTACTATACAAATCAGGTAGATGAGTGAGCAAACCAAACACATAAAAATGTTTGGCATGCAAAGTTGCTTACATCTTCATATTATTCGTAAACTGGCGCACTGCATTCAAAAGATTGCCGACCCCTGGTATATATTGATGAGGGCATTGCACGGACCGTGTTTGTTAGAAAACTTTGGTAGCTACAAGCTTTGCTTACTACTGGGCTTTACTTTACACACTTGCATTTACTTTAAACACACAAATTGATATAGATTCAGTGTTCATGATAAAAAGTTTGTTTAGAAAACACATTTAAAATACAGTGCTGTTCATAATTCAGGAGCCACCCTGCGAAATTTGTCGATATTCTTGTTCCAAGCCATATTTATTCATTTATATGAATTGTGTATCTACATGTTATATATTTTCGTGAAGAGTATGCTGCAGGTAATTCAATAACAGCAATAATTTTTTTCTGAAATTTTTTTGAAAGCCAAGATGCATCTCATAATGTGACGTCATACCGAAAACTGATTTTGTCATTAGTAACAAAACAGCATAACAATATTATTGTGAATAGCAATAAATGGATAACGATAATTTTTTTGGCAATAAAATATGTTAAAGTCATTTGACACTTAGTTTGTGATTTTTTTAGTGATTCCATCACGATGCTATATTTATGACGTTATAATTTATACCATATTTTGATTTTGCCAAAAAATTTTCAAAAAATGCATTCTGTTGTGAAACTGGGATATGTAACAGCCTTGTCAAATTATTAGCACTCTTTATAAAGATTATGGGGCTCTAAAAAGGGCCGTTTGAATTGAAAAGAATAGGATTAATATTTTATTGGCCATCCATGCTTATCGATGAATAGTTTGCAGCAGCGAGGAAGTGAATCAACAAGCTTTTTGAGTTCTTTGGGTGTAATTACTCGAAACCAAGCAGCAATAACCTGTTCGATAAGCTCTCTTCTAGTCTTAGGTTTGTTTTTACCGACAATACAGCTAACTCGGTTCCACAAATTTTCGATTGGGTTTAAATCAGGAGATTGGGCTGGCCAGTCCATTCGTTCAACTTTGTGGGTTCCATACCAAGGTTGCACTTTCTTAGCACGATGGCATGGTGCATTATCGTCCTGGAATATCCAATCATCCAATATCCAATTCATATAAATGAATAAATATGGCTTGGAACAAGAATATCGACAAATTTCGCAGGGTGGCTCCTGAATTATGAACAGCACTGTAGGTTATGTTTAAGTAATCCAATAAAAATGTCAATTTCTCTTATATATTTTCGGCTTTTAGGTTCCAATTTTTCCAGAAGATAAGAGGGTTATGCCCTCTCCACCCCCCTGACTATAGGCCAATTGGGCGATGTAATGATTGCGAGTCAAATACCAATATATTGCAGCGCCAATCAAGAGTTTTCTTAGATTATTCAGTGACCAAAAAAGCTGATCAAATCTAAATCAATGTCATGTTTTATACGATTTTATCTTTTTAGGTAAAAAGAATCATATTTTCTGGCTACTTTAAAATAAAAATTTATTGTATTTTAACCCAATTTTTTCCTGTTTTTGCCTTTGGTCACTGAGCTAGTGTTTTGCAATTATTCTCTCAATGCCTATTGCCAAAAATTTCCATGTAAATCTTTGATCCTGTAACGTGATCTCAATGCAAGGCTTGTTCCTAAGGACAAATAGAGAGGTGGTTGATTGTCAGAACATGTTCAAAACTTCACTTAATTTAGAAAGTTTTGACTATGACTATGTTAGTTTTTGAATATGACCCTGCTTCAAAACAACATCGCTAAATCCATAAGGATAATTTTAATCTACAGTATTTGAGTCAAGTTAACCTACTAGACTCAATTTTTATACCATAAGTTCTCAACCTGTGGTCCATGGACCCCCAGGGTGTCCACAGAAAGTACGTTATAAAATCTAAAATAGTGACTATAATGACATAACGTTTGTGCAACCAGCAATGTTTCATTTAACCTAAAAAAAATTTATAGGATAGCTTACTGTCCACCTCGCCCCGATGACCTGTCAACTTTCTGTGACAAAATAGGCTGCTTAGGTTAAATTGTACTTTTACGTTATAGTAATAATCATTGTTTTTTACAACTAATTTTGCAGCTTTTCCGAGACCTTGCTTGAACTTAAATGATGCTTTCGCAAACCATAAGACAGTATTTCCTGCAAAAAGGTTTTAAGTTGCGTTTTATAGTTCAAAGGGATTTGTGATCAGTTTAACTTTAAACCAGGTAGCTTAGTGTTTGCAATTTGTTAAACATTTTACTGACAAGTTTGTCATAAAAGTATGTCATTGAAAAAGAGAGGATGGAATGATAGCTAAGTCAATATGTTTTTACTAAAGTTGTTGAAAAAGGTGAAGTCAAAGCCCAGTGCATCATATGTGGTTCCATTCTTTGCAATGAAAACCTAAAACCATCAAAGCTAAATAACCCCTGTTTTTGATGGAAAAGGAACGGAAATTGATATGATTAAAAAGGGAGCTCGGTTTGACCAAAGAGGAACTCTTTCTGTGCTTGAGTTTACGCCACCCGAAAAGCCTATTTTGGAGCTTCATAAATAACTGGAAAAAACAAGAGCACTGTTTAATACTAGAGAAACTTTGATCAAACTAGCTACGTTGAAAATGACTGAAATATTCGGAAGAGAACTTTTCGGAAGGTTGAATCAAACAAAAGATATTCTAAAATATAATATTAACGTCTAGATTCACTCAACGAATCTCTGCAACAGTCATTTAACTAGCATTGTCAATTCAATTTCTTCTATTACTGATTAAATTGGTGCCCGTTTGTTACAGAAACTTCTGGCCTGATGTCCCGCCTAATGCTGTCTTCTAGAATCACGCGTACCACAGGTTCCACACAGAGATTATAATTGAAATAAATTTATAACGAAGGGGTTACGAAGTTGCTAGTAGATTGAAGAATTTAGACTAAGATACGATGCGGAACGATGCAGTACGGTTTTCTGTAAAATAATTAACACACATAACTCAACTACACAAACGTAAATTCACTGAAGCACTCACCTACTATAGCTTGACCGGAAATCAGACCCAAAAAAATGATCGAACAATAGATTGTAAGCGTTTGACTAACAGTTGCTCACAATACAATCTAACGGTAATTTACTCAAATTCTAAACTGACTCCGAGGGCAACAACGGTCAGCTATATTGGGGAAGCAACAGTGATTAATTAAAAGGCAAAGGTTATCGGGGGTAACGCTTAGTACGAAAAGCTATGACGTTATCTAAAGTCTATTAATAGAGGGCGAGGCGCGCGAGAAATAACGCTAAATAAGGGAACATCGAAACAAAGCAAACATAGGCTATGCGATAAACAAGGGAAACCGGGTTCAAACTTATGACGAATTGAAAAGGCTATACTTGCTGCAACACCGTTAATTGAAAATTTAAAACTATAAATCAACGCCTTAAGACAGGAATGAAATCCGAAAAGTGGACAACTTAACAAAGGTAGATTACAAAAACGTGCTGTAAATTAGGAAGCAATTACGATAACGATCCAGGTTCAAAACCGCTACATAGCAGCTTTTAGAGGTGGAGGTATGGGAGTGCTCAACCTTGAAGACTAATGCAGTGAAAAGAAAATACATGAAACTAACGAAAAATAAAATCTGGGCAGCATTTTTTTTCCAGCGCATCAAAATAATTTGTGCCGTTCATTATTCCAGAGATCAATTTAAGCCTAACAACACCGACTGCTACCAAGAAATCCCATACCATGATTGGCTGAGGATGACTAACGGTTGGTTAGATGCAATAAGGTCGATACTCTTCCTCAGGTCTTCTTGTCACATAATTATTGCCAGCATGATTGTCTACGGTAGAAGTCGGCTCATCAATACAAAGAACTTTTCTCCACTTCTCCACTAACGTGAAAAAAATGCCCACTTAATCGACGTTTTCTCTGCTTTTCTGTCAACAATCGCTTCTTTCTAGCCTTGCAATCTCGAACCTTTCCTCACTGTCGGAGGAAACAATTCAGCACCAGTATTGTCCTTTAGCTCTCTGGCCAACTCCTTGGAAGTCAGTTTCCTGTCTGCTAAAGAAATCCTGACCAGAATTCTACCAGATCTTTTTGAGGACTTCCAGTCTCTTTCAGATTAAAGGTTGATCTTTATATTCTCTTGGTCCTCTCTAACGCTAAAACACTCCTTACACGATACTTCCTTGTATTTTTTTTGCAAAATGCCCCAGTCTCTTCTGCAATAAATCTCTGAGATTTCTCTTCATATAAAAATAAACTATCTCCCTCTTGTTTCTGCACTAACCAGCTTGAAGCCTATGATGACATAATGGAAGCAAAAATGTAAACCAAGCAAATTAAAAAAGACATAGTAACTGTGACGTCACAAAAAGCAAATCGTGGTGTGAGCATGATGTGATCTACAGTAAGATTATTAGACTACAGTTATAATACTAACCTCGTTTTCTTCAATTGCAGTTCAATAAAATAATGTTTTGCATTACCGCTACTAATGAGTTTTACGCATGACGTCACATTATGGAAAGCATTTTGGCGTAGAAAATCAAGTTTTGAAGCAGGCCAATATGTCAGTAAAATAACCACAATAAATTTTTGTTGTTGTTTCCCGACCCGTTCCGAGAGATGGGGGCATGGAGGGATACCATGGAACCCCAGAAGCCGGGCAACGGGCAACCCCAAGGCCTGGACCAGAGATCGAAAAGAGACAGAGAGTCGCCAAAAGTCCGTAGCTGAACAGTGCAGAATGAGACGAGAGGTGTCCTGGGACGAGTGTCCTCAGGCGCTGCAGGAAGGGCTCTCGATTCTGCCAATCCTAGAGAGACAAGGCTGTGTTCGTTGCAGCGTAGACAAGAGAGAACACAGCTAGTGTGACGAGGGGGCACAAGTTCCTCGGTGGAAATCGAGGAAAACTGTGTGTCAAAGAATTTAGATGAGACAGTACGCCTCCAGTCCAAGAAAAGAGAAGAGTGGATACAAGAGATGAGAGACCACAAGGGATTGCAGAGGGCGCAAGTAGCGCTCCCCGTCTAGCCAGCTCATCAGCCGCGTTGTTCCCCGGGAGAGACGAGTGTCCGGGGACCCATTGTAGCCTGATAGAACAGGAGGAGAGAGAAGGCAGTTCCTGCCAGATCTGCCAGAGAGATTGAGGTAGAAAGAAATATGGAGGAGAGGATAGGGTAGTGAGGACAGAGCGAGAGCCAGATAGGAGGAGAAGAGAAGAGAAATGGCAGACTTGTTGGTGCTGTCGAGACCAGCAAAAAGCTTGCAGAATTGCACAGGCTTTAGCAGAAAAAATTGAGCATACTGGACCTGCTGAGAAGGGAAGAGTGGCGTCAGTGCCAGACAAAGAGCAGTTGGCAAGTACGCCAAGGCCGCCTTTGCCAATAGGAAAAGGAACAGAGACGTCAGTCGTCAGTCCAGAGTACCAGATCGTGAGCGGGGAGAGAGTCAAGGTGAGCGAGAGCCGCACCTTGGCGAGAGAGAGAAAGATCAGAGCGAGAGCATGGAGAGAGGAGGGTGGACTTCACAGTTAAAAAGGGGGTTCCAAGGAGGAAAGGGAGGTCAAGCAAGGAGAGCCTCGCTAGGGGAAGTAGAAGTAAGCATGAGCGGGTGAGTGGAGGCAAGAGCTCTCCAGGACGATCTGCAGAGTCTTGGTTTCACTCCATTTCTCGCCAAACCTGAAATGGGAAAGGAGGTTGGAAGAAGAAGTGCCCGCTCATAAGATGAATGTAATGAAATGAGTCAGGATGACTCGTAGGGGAGGTAGAAAAACCTCGGAGAGGAGAAGTGGGATAGGGGAGGACGAGAGGCAGCGGGTAATGGCGCAACTGCCCGCTCGGTGTAGGCGTTCCAATTTGGTAATGTTGGTAACGCTTATGAAAGGATACTATCCGGGTGAAGCATAAGAGATAGGGGGCCGAAGAAACGCTTTATACAGAAGAGAAAGAGACTCCTTAGGGGGGGACCATGAGGAAGCAGAGATACAGCGTAAGGCCTTGAGACGAGGAAAAACTTGGCTTTCGGCAAAGATACATGTTTAAAAAAAGAAAGAGTGCGGTTGAAGGTGACCCCAAGTAAGGTTGAAGTAGGATTGAAACGGAGGCGGGAGTTGAGTAGGAAGAGATTGGGTAGAAGATTAGCTTGGTGGGAATCCACTCAGAAGAAGGAGGCCTCACATTTGCTAGGATTGAGAAGAATGCACCAGTACTCCGACCAGCAATACAATTGAAACGCCGCTGTAGGAATCGAGGGGGAGGAGAACCAAATGATCAGATCGTCAGCGTAAAGAGAGCAGCTGAGGGAAGAAGGCAGAGAAGCAAGAAGAACATTGATGAAAAGAGACAAAAATACAAGGCCAAGAACGGATTCTTGCGGAACACCTCGACGGGCTCGAAAGGAGAGATTTTTGTGATTTTGAAAAACCACGCAAACGCGCCTGTCAGAAAGAAAAGATTGAGTCCAACGAGCAAAGCAAGGAGGGAGGCCAGCTGAAATGAGTTTGTGGAAAAGGGCAGGATGCCGGACAGAGTCAAAAGCTTCCGATAAATCAGTAGTAGAGAAGATCGTCCGAGAGCCCGGCCTGGGTCTGTTAAACCCATCCGAGATGGACTGAGAAAGATACAGAATTTGTTCTAGATTAGACCGTCCTGAGCGGAAGCGGCCTGGCGAGGCGAGAGAATGGAATTAGACTTCAAAAAGAAGAGTAGACGGGATAGTAAAATGCGTTCAAAATGCTTTGATACGCAGGATGTGAGTGAGGTAGGCCGGAAGGAAGTAGGAGAGTTGAGAGGGTGTCCCATTTTGTGAATGGAAATAATAGAAGATGTCTTCCAGATGGAAGGAAAGGAATAAAAAGTCCAGAAAAGATTGAAAATATGAAGAAGAAAATCAATAACAGAGTAAGGAAGATGCTTTAGCATGGAATAGGCAATTTTATCTGAGCCAGTGGCAGTGGAGGATGAGGGGTTGGAGGCAGCAGCAAGAAATTTAGCGAGGGAGAAGGATGAGCAGAAGGACAAAGTGAGACTCCTCACGGTACGTAGCTCGGCGGTGCTCGGAAAGATAGCCTCTGGTTTTGCTACGCAGGATCGTTGGCGGAGAAACGGAAAAGTGGAATCTCAAGTACTCGGCGAAGACCGATTCCCTGGGAGAGAAACAGTTCGTGAAGTTAGGAGAGGAAGAAGATGAGGAAGAAGAGCCAGCAACAGAACGAAGAAGAGAGTATAAAGATTTAAGGTTAGATATGGGCGAGAGAGAAGAGCAAGTTGCCTGCCATGCCTCAGCCTTGGCCTTGGCGATGACAGACAAAGCCCGAAGGTAAGCGGAGATGTAAGTTTGGCGATCTTCATCACTTCTGTGAGTGGCAGCGAAAGCCTTGTTTCTTTCACTAACCGCTTCTTCCACTTCAGCGGACCACCAGGCTTTAGGATGGCATTTGATGCAGTCGAAAGAAATGAAAGATTTGATCGCATTCAGTGCCAAATAAGTGAAGAGAGCAGCAGCAGAGAAAGAGTAGGAGACGAGTATTCCTCTGCAGAAGGACAGCGAGAGTCAAAGTAGGAAGCAAAGTCATTCCAGTGTGCTTTCTGAAAACTGAAGGAAGGGGGACGCTCGTTGGGGCGAAAGACCGGAGAGAGAGGGACGGATAGAAGAATTGGCAGGTGATCAGAACCCAGGTCCTGAAGCACTTCCCACTAGCAAAAGAGGATGAGAGAGAAGGGAGCAAAGAAAATGTCAGGGAAAGAGCGACTGCCAGAGGAGCGATGGAGAACAGTAGTTATATCACAGTCATTGAGGGGAAGGAGTTCAGAAGAGATGACCTAATCGAATACTCCCTCCCCACGAGGGTTGGAAGTACCTTCTGAGTCCCAGAGGGGTGATGGCAGTTGAAGTCCCCGAGAATGAAGAGATTTCTGGAGGAAGGAAAAATGGAGGGAGAGGACGAGTCGGTTCTGCTATCCGTCGGAGAAGAACGAATGGAAGGAGCATAAACATTAAGAAAAGAGAGAGAGAGAGGAGGAGTTGTTTAGAGAGATGTTGAACCCTATATTTTGGAGTAGGGGTCAAGCGAAGAGAGAGAGGAGGTAGAAGGTTCAGAGAAGGATAAACCCTATTTGATGAAAATGATGACGCAGCCGCTGGCGTGCGTGGCTTCACGAGAGAGAATGCCAGACCGGAAGTGGGTACGATCAGAACGCAGAGTAAAGAACCCAGGAATCCGGAAAGAGGAAAATAAGTTAAGATTAGATTCCTGGATACCGATAAGGCCAACGAGATGGGACGAAAGAAAGTGAAGTAGTTCAGTGCTCCTGGCTCGGAGACCGCCAGCATTCCATTGAAAAACCATGAGAGAGTCAGGAGAGGAAGAGGAAGCAGGAGGCATAAAAGGACAACCAGGAACAAGAGGCAGTGGTGAGGAAGCAGAGAAAAAAGATACAGAATGGGCAGATGGAGGATAAGAGGTTTGAAGGCGATGGTGTGGCGGGTTCTGCACCAATCAACAGCCGCCTCAACGTGGTGGTGCGGTCCCCGACCCCGTTTGGGTTGGGTCGAAATGGCTGTTGGCCTTCCCGAGGGTCCCAGTTACCCCGGGCACTCCACTAAAACCACTTTTTTGCCGTGCTTCCCCCTGAACGACCGCAGAAAGGCAGCACACAGCTTTTCTAAAACCAGTCGCCCGTCTTTTTCCTTCTCCTGCCTTTTCCTTGCCCGTCTTCGTCTCCTCATTCTTTTTCTTATTCTCTTGATGAGCGGTAACGTTGATCTCAATCCTGGACCCATCTTTCCTTTGTCAGTGTGCTCTGGAAATGTGACCCGGCAGGGTAAGTCAGAGCAATGCTGTACTTGCTCTAAATGTGTCCATCTAAGGTGCTCACTACTCTCCTTCTCCAAATTTAGAACTCTTGTCAGCTCTCACTTCTGGAGTTGCCTCCATGCTGTGTCCCTCCTTGTAACACTGTGATTTTCTCCACTGTGACTTGCACCGTTACATCTCATTGCAGCACTGTGACTTCCTCCTCGCATTCCTCCGGCCTGTATAATAAATCCTTCGCAAGAATGTATACCATGTAGGCTACACTTTCAAATGATATAAATAAAAATAATTTTTTACTCTGAACTCTTAAGGTGGATTTTCGCAAGGTGGCTCTTGAATTGTGAACAGCGCTGTACATATCAGTAACTTTGGCATCCTTCCACAACTTTGGTATGCTTTCGAGCACTTGTTAAATTTAATGGATGAAAGTTTGTTAAATTCAAAGACATTTATGCTAAAACTGGGCAAATAAGACGTTGCCAGAGGGCTTAAGAAATTTAAGAGACATGCAGTGGCTACGCGCAACCCCACAATGTTTTTTAATCAATTGCATTTCAAACACCGTTCGTTTTGTTTTGGAACAAGATCTGGCTAAGTCAAAGCACATTAACATTTTATTGTTGTTTTCACAGCTTTCCATTGAGTGAATCCGGCTTATTCTGATGAAACTATATCCTTTACCTTCACATTTTTGACATGGTGCTCTGCCGGGCGACGCCGGCTAGTTTAATAAAAATTTGATGCTTCTCTATCCCCATTGTTAAAGAAAATCCTTTTTTACTTTTAAATTATAATCAAATCACTTGTATGTAAGCTATCACAAAATTTCAAAGTTCTATTATCATGTTTCTTTTCAGCATTCCCGTAAATGGTCATGTCTTCATGGTAAATAACAACGGTCACGTGATTTTTCATCCGCTGCTTAATACTATTCAACCGAATCAAGCTAATCATCCGCGTCACAATAGGTAAATAGATATTATTTTTTATCTAGCGTACTGTAAAGTTTTTTTTAATAAAATATTAAATCTTGTAAATTAACTTAAATATTTTTGCTTGAATATAGCATAATGAACAGGGAAAGTGCTTTCACTAGAATTTATTTTTTGGTAATAAGCTCGAGCGGCGTGGTATTTTGTTAGAGTTCTGGATACAAAGAGTAAGTTTCATATTCTTAATTTGATAAGTCAATTTTTTCCGTTAGGTCAATTTTGTTTTTCAGAGTAATACAGTCAATTTTATATCATCAACACTATTAGTTAAATTGTTTCTGTAGTATTGGTGAGAAAAACTGATAACTTGGAGAAAACTAACTTAACTTTATTGTTAACTTATGATGTTGGCCAATTTTTTGTGCCGTATTACAGATTGCTACTTTTTGTCACAATTAAACGATTTGAAGCAATAATCAAAGTCAGACGAAATTATGTGCGACTGTGTTGCAACCGAATACGTGGTAGTTGCGACAATTGGGAAGCGTAACAATGTACATTTGTTTGGTAAAAACGTTTGCAGTACAGCGAAGAGGCATCTACAACGCTAGTTTAGACTAATTAATTATTTAAGGTGAATCAAGAAAGAGAGAATAGTTTATGTGTGCAGATGCAATATGCAAGCTCACTAACAGTTGATATTTTACTACTCTACAGTGGAATCAACTGTCAAAAGAGTGACGTGACATGTTTATTTAGATTCTGCTTTAGTTTGTTATTAGGTTTGTGAATGATGCCAAAAGTGAAAGCTACCAAAACATCTAAACTTCAATCCGTACTTCAAGACTTCCGTGAAGAATTTATGAAAAGTCCCAACAATGAATTATATTGCAATTTGTGCACTTGTACGTTTTTTTGCAACGAATGCTTCCTTGTTGAAAGTCATCAAAATACGTCCAAACACCAAAACATGTTAGGCAGCAGATTTCAACTACTAATTCCATACACTTCGCAAACGTTTTGAGGAGTAGCAACAACACTTTTGTGGAAAAGATAACCAAGGCGTTTTTGTCTGCTGGTATTTCTTTGTGCAAGCTAAACAACAAGCATACCAAAAACCTATTTCACGACATTGGTCTCAATTTGCCATCTGAAACTGCTTGAAGAAATACAGTGCTGCAATTAAGCCCAGATGAGTTACAGCGGATAAGAAATGCTGTACATGACAAACAAATTTTGCTGGTTGTTGACGAGAGCACTCCATCTGGCATACAATATTCTAGTTGGAAGTCTAGAAACAGCTTAGGTCAATTATTGGTGCGATTGTCAACCTCTATCATTTGCACCAATAGCAACAGCATTGTTCAAGCAGTTGACGATACTATTAGATCTTTTGGAATCAAGAGGAACTCTTTTGGTCTTTTACTGTATTTCCTGCTGGGGCAAGATATATGGTGGCTGTAGGTGTAACACTAAAATCTCTGTATTCATGTGACATATGAAACATATTTATTGCACAATCGTGCTATGCAAGTCAAATCTCACTTTGAAGATGTTGATAAACTAATTGCAAAAGTTAAATCAGCAACAGTTAAATACAAAGCCAGACAAGTACAATTCTCTGCTATTGGTTGCCCGTCTCAGCCTGTTGTTACAAGATGGGGAAACTGGTTTTAACGCTGCCTTATATTATGCAATACATAATTGGTAAAACTAAATCAGCGAAAAGTACAAAAAATTATTAAATGATAAACAAATGGACGTCGTTAGAAGTAGCGTTATTAGTGAGATAAAAGAACTAAAAATTAAAGACAACTAAATATTGGGGCACAGGCATTAAGCTACCGTATGCTGACACTTTTCACTGAAACATATGCATCAAATACTACGATCGGTAAAAGTAAATGAGCTCAAAGTACAAAAATTTAACTACGTATTGGGCAAATACGTAGTCAGTCAATTTGACAATAGAAGAGCTCAATGATCGAGTCAGAGCAATAAAATATAATGAAATAAAGTATATTCAAGCTAAAAACACGTCAACAGTCAATTTTGATTAAGGCGACTTGTCAGGAGGTAATTCTTATTGAATAATTACAAGAATAAGAATTAAATAATTCTTGGTATATTGAATAAGAATTACCTTCTGACGAGCCACCTCAGGTGAAACAGATTGTTGAGGTGTTTTTAGTTTGAAATACATTTTATTTTATTATATTGGGCTAATACGTAGGCCTAGTATCTGTTGTAATTCTTATAGTTTTAGCTGATAAAGTTTTACCAATCTTATGTTGCTGAGTTCATGCGAATTAGTTTATATCACGTGTTGCAGTTTATTGTCATACAGTGTGGAGTGTCAGCATAGCTTAATGCCCGTTCCCTTATATTTGTTTTTTTTTAATTTTTAGCTCTTTTACACCACTGACGGTGCTACTTTTAGCAAAATGCATTTGCTTTATTGTGTTGTAATTTTTATTGTTTTAACTGATAAAGTTTTACCAATCATATGTTACTGAGTTAATGTAAATTGATACGGAATCGCTCAAACAAGTCGGAGTTGAATCGGTTGCATATCTCTCCTCAAACTCAAGTAAACTTTTGTATTATGCAAAGAATTTACTTGAAGTGAAAGCGATTGTGGAAAGTTTTGAAGGGTATGGTTGTTTATTAATGAAGCAAAAGTTAGCTAGGAAAGAAATGGTTAAGCTACTTAACTTTTCAAAAACAAAGACCTAAATGAAAGTTTATAGAAACGATGGAAAGTGCCAACGACGCGATGGCGTAGTGGTTAGAGCGTCCGCTTCGCAGTCGGTAGACCTAGGGCTCATTTCCCTTGTCGGGTCATACCAAAAGACTTTAAAAAATGGCATCTATAGCTTCCCTGCTTGGCGCTTGACATTTATGGAAGGTTGTGGAGAACAAGCCGACAAGTTCGCTTGTTGTGTCCTTAGGGAAGGCACTTAACGGGACGCTCCACCTTTATGTGGAAGACAGGTGACCCGGAAATGGCAACTCCCAAGCGAGTGCAGACTTACCGTCTAAAACATAGCGATACATCGCTTTCTCGTGAATGGAGAATAAATATGGCAAATAAAAAAAAATATATATAGGAGAAGTGTGGGACCATCAAGACAAAAAAATTGAGTATGGTCATGGCTGCAAAAATAGTATATTCTGGTTTGGCAACAAATCTATTTTCGATCTGCCTACAATTAGGGGCTTGTTTATTTACATTTTTTCGATTTCCAAACATACCCAACTTAAAATATGGAGATGTCCACAAAAACCATCAGAATTTTTTTTAACTAGGACACTTCTAAACCACCTGTTTATACTCACTGAAGGTATGAGCCCCCAAAATCGAGTTTCAAGTCAGTTTTTAGTCTTGTTTATCACATTATTGACGTCATGGCCCAGTTTTCCGTCACATTTTGGGGTCTTGATGTTGCCACCTCAGTTATGTATTTGGATTTAATGTCGGGATCAGATGGCGGTATTTAGCCAACCTTGAATATAGTTATCTAAAACCGTCAGACCAGCTACCCCTCGAGGCGCCCGATGTATGAAACTTCTCTAGAACACAACTGTCAGATAAGCGGCTGTCCAATTCAACACTAGCAAGCAAAATATCAGGTTTAGTACCACTGTTCCAGCGGCTAGAGTGGAAGCTGGCAGAATTCTTTGAATTATAAAGGAGAGCTAGGCTGTTAATACTTGCCCAATTATTAAGACACTCTCAATCCGCACTGTTGGCACCAAAGCCCCAGTCAGCATGTGGGCGGTTAGAATCGCCAGCATAAAGACAGGGATGAGGGAAAATTGGGAGATCATAGGCTTGTAATCGTGTCGGTGGAGGTTTGTAGATGTTGACTATTTTGTTCCCGCCAACGTACACACACAACCATTCGATCTGCGATTTAAATGGAGATTACTTCAAAAGCGTGTATTTTAATCGCTTTTGGACAAACGTGGCAAGGCTGTGTTTCCTCCTTAAGGAGAACTCAACTAATACAAAGCTTGGAAGTGTTTGCTTTTCCCCAGAAGCGCTCCCGAAACGACCGCAGATAGGTCTCCCGTAGTAGGATAACGAGTGCCTCATGCTGTACAGCAAGATAGTGAAGAACGTTAATCTTGTGGCAATGAGGGTTTCGATGTTCAGCTGTAGAATGGTGGGCCTTCGGAACGTGTTGACAATGTTCCCTGAAAACGACAGGCTTAATCCTCCTGCATTGCCCGTTTTGAAAAGGACTTTTGCCGACTTTAATGGACGTTTGTCCTAAAAAGGATGACCCAGAATGAACATAGGGATGGCGAGGCACCCTTCCATTTTGGCAGATTCAGTTTCGATCTGATATGCAACCTTTAACAATAGACTTGCAACCCAAGCTTCTCGTCCGGCATACCTATAATGATGATGGATCAAAGAAACAAGGTGCAGAATCATTTCGTGTGCAAGAGTTGACAATGAACGGACGATTTCAAGCCTTGCCTACTACGCAAATTTCCAGCGAGACCCAAAAAATATTTTCGACTTTAAAATAGCTGCACTAAATATGATAAAGGTGTTAAGTGATGTTAGTTCAATTGATATACTGTACATGAAAAATTGGACTTCGTCATGATTGATAAGATATCACATAACTTGTTAGTTGAGAACATGTTATTCGAGGCGCTAGGAGCTGAGCACCGACCATCTCTTCTGTAATGTTCATTCTTCTCTCATGTTTAATCGGGTGATTACAAAAACTTGGAATGACCTTGAAATTGTCATCGGTCTTAACAAAATCTATTCTAGTTTCCTCATGAATGCTACTAGTCATTCCTCGACAGTACCCGAACAGACATTAGATTGTATATCGAGATTGATCAGTCATGAATTTGATCAAAAATCATGGAACAAGGCCCAGGAATTTGATTTATATATTGCTTCCAAGCAGAATAGGTCTAATAGGATGAAAGATTCATCAGGTAAACATTGTTGTACGCAATATCTCTATCTCATTTGGAAAACGTTTAACCCTTTGAGGGATAATGTAACACATATGTTACATGATTGTTAATTGTCATATCATTATGACGTAATGGCCATTTTTCTGAAATTCATTGTAATTTTGTTGTTACCAAACAATTAAAGAATTGTCTCCAATATTATGAATTGGAATCTTATGATCCTTAAAGGGTTAAGGATACTTTAAAAAGTTTGCACATGTAGCTAACCAGCTGGCATGTATTGTGCGATACTTTGTAGACATTGATTTCTTAAAAAGTTTGTACTGTGCTGGTACTCTAATTGGTTTACATCTATTTGAACCATTCCTCTCACTTACCACTTTCGCCGATGCTACGCATTCAAAATTGATACCAGCCATTCAACAGCTCTACCAAGATTTGTCTGAAACAGAGTTAGAAAATTTATTTGTCTTAGACATACCAGTCTTCAGCTCCATAAGCAATACCAAAATCAATCACACTGTAAGGATCGATGAATGCTTGATCCCGTCGGGGTCACCAAAAATTGTGAGAGGAATAGATCACGTCGGGGTCACCAAAATTGTGGCGATTGAGTTTCTATATTGTTGTAGAGTTCCCACAGCACGTCTGACTCCAAAAACAAACATATTTCAAATCATAAACGCAACGTCGAATGCATAAATATTTACTCGCAATAAATCTTGAATCGAATGGAATGAATTTGAATTTTAATTGACTGAATCGAAATAATAATGCCTCTTTTTATGTACTTGTTTACTAGGTCACTCCGCCGTACGTCAGACAGAACTGCACCTGGCCATACGGCTTAATCCCCCAGCATTATGACATTATAACAAGAGAGCATCATTATTAATGATATGCAGCTGTGTAAATTCTTTTATGACCAGTTTTTAGGCCAACGAATGATTTTGATATTGAGGTCAACGAATGATTAAAATTAACGATATACGATACAATAACGAGCACACAAACAGAGCGAGAGCGTTTAAGAGTCACCCACATGATTTCAGCAAAACATCGATGATCCAGAGTTTGTATCCCGTAAGGTCGCCATAACACTAGATATAATGAAGATCTTTGTGAAGCTATACAGTGAACGATTGATAAAATGAAACTGCGAGTAATTCAAATACTGATGATGATCTTGCCAAGATTTGAAGTTGGTTTCAAAAATAAAAAAAACATGTTTTTGGCTTTACAAGTGAGGAGGCAGAAGAATTATTGATTTTAGTGACAGAGGAAGATTTTAATAAGGCTCTAGAATAATTTTATGTGTAAATATCACGTGAATGCAGCTAACTGTTATAACAGTGGCCTCCAACACATGTGTACTCGTCAATTTAGTAATAATTTTCAGCGTAGATTTGACTCTTACAATTAAAACATTATATGATCTGATGTATTACAAGCCCACGGTAGTGATATGAATGACCAATAAATCGAAAAATGGCTAATATTTGCTGCCATCTTGAATATCCGCGGTTGGACTTTTTTATCACGTCCAAGTTTAGAGCTAAACTGGGCAATACCAGAAACCTTATATGTGCGACAATTAAACAGATAGATAATGTGGAAATTGTGATAAAATAGCCAAAACCTGACTCAAAATGCAATTTGCGGTAGCCATATCTTCAAACGGTATGTACTGAAGATTACAGGTATTTTAGGCAAAAATTTTTTTGTGTGGTGTTTTTGTAAGTGGATCCATATTTTAAGCTCGGTGCTTTCAAAAAGTAGAATTATCATTCCCCTTCCTACTATAATTGCAATATCAAACAATGTGGAATGGAATTAGCTGTCTTATTGATCCCAATAGCCATTAGCATTACAAAATCTGTTGTATCTCCAGTAAAGGTTGAAGGTTATTAAACTTAGCATTTAGAAATTATTAGTTCATGACAAAGCTTTGATGACCTGCATTATCGCATTCCTGAGCTTAACGTAGTAATCTAAAAGTAATTTTGTGCCAACCTTGAAATATTTGCATTAAAGTGTAAAAAAACACGCTATCAAATTTACTCGTTATTAATAAAATGAATCTGATACCGACAGAGGAAGATCAAATGAGAAGTTCCAGCTGATCCATGTAGCTAATTCTTTTAGTCTCAAAGCAGCAAATTCATCTTTACAACGTTTCGAGCAACGTTGACATCTCTTCGGTCCCTTTGTCTCAAACGTCCCACATTTCCCATGCTCCATCAAAGAAGCGGTGCTAAAATCAAAGTTACAGCATTAACTCTTTCATTTTAAAAAGAATGCAACACAATGACATTTCTACCTGTAAAATAATGAACATGACAAGGCCAGATATTTCGCAGGCTTTTTACAGTTACTTCATTATTCTCAGCCCACTACTGCTTCTGTAGAAAGAAGTTGTTTTATGCTGCTAAAACTGTTAGCCAAGGACAGAAACTTTAAACTCGAAAATTGAAAACAGTACATGATTTAACATTTTAATTCCTGCACATGGTGATTGCAAAGTTAGCTGGTTATTATGGCGTGCTTGTTGCAAGTTTTGTTGAGGATTTGAGAGTTTTTATTGAATAAATGTGTGTTTCAACATAAAAACTTGAAAGCCATTAATTTATGGAGTCAAAATTTTGTTTTGTCAATAAGTCAATTTAAAAAAATTTTTTGAGTCAATCTTGCTTAGTTTTTATTTAATAGAAACTTGACCTAACAATAATCTTTTGTTACCACTCTCACAAAAGTTTCTTGAGTAAAATCATTGCAGTCGGCTGACCTGATATTTTTTATCACGAGATAACTAACCAGTAGTCTTGCTGCTGAGCAATACCGGAAGTGTCGGATAGTAAGCCTACAGCATAAATGCTTTTTTGATCACAGAATACACGTCAACAGCAATGCACCGAATAACTTACTTTCAGGCTCGTTTCGTTATCGTTGTCGGGATATTGCTCAATGCAGTACTTAATTGGTCTGTTTTTGTTTCCTTTAGCATGAGTGTCGAATATTTGGAAGTAAACAACGTTGGCACAAAGATGAGGCAAATATTGGTGGATCAGCAAAAAGGCAGCATCCTGTCCGCGCGAACCTTCAAGCCATACAGCAGATGGGTGGGTAATAAATTTTAAATCTTAAAGTCTTTTGTGGATTATTGAATGTATAGACTGCTTTAATTCATTGCCACCAGAAAAATTCATGGATATGAAAATTAGTCGCAAAGTAATTAAGCCATGTTCTGCAGTATGTTTTCTCTGGTTAGGTTTAAAGTGATGTCGCTTTAGGTTATGTTTAAATTGTTAACATGCGCTTTTTCCTCCACCCAAGATTTGAAACACGTCACAAGTCGTAGATTGAAGTCATTCTACATTCTTTTCAATACTTTTTTCTCAAAGTCAAACTCTTTCGACAACGGTAGTACTGAGCAACAAAAAACAATAATTTCGTATTTGGGAGTTTCTCTACCTGGTTGAATGCTGTTGTGTCTTAGTAAAAAACACTTCACAGCAATTGTTCTTATTTGGTCCTAGTATTTGTAGTAGGTAGTAACAATTATAAAACAGTTTTGGACACAAATTGTTTCTTGTATAACTCCAAATTTTTTCAACGATTAAACAAAAATAAGGAACATAGCCTACTACGAAAAATAAATAAACAAAATTTTTTGCTCAACTTCTCAGCAAAACTTCTGGAATAAAGTTCAGTAATTTTATTTACTTGTATGAAAGGAACGGATTCTTGCCATCTCTACTTCTTACTACATCTCACCAATTTATGGCACTCCATACAGCCTAGCGCTCGTACTCCCTCATACTTATGGCCACACTCGCGTGTCGTATTTGGACAACTTGACAAAACCCCGACATCATCTTGAACTTAGCGCAGAATATTGCAATCTGGTAAGGTTTAAATTTGTAAACATTTTAAGTCTGCTTATTTTTATACATTTTTTTGTTATAGCTGCTATTTATATTTGTTTGTCGTTAGTTTGCTGCTGTTTTGCCTTGAGAAATTATTGCTTTTGTCTTAACAGGTTGCTGCATTTCAAGTTAAAAAGCATTGATTTGTTTCTGATACACTACTGACAACTCAGTAGAGGGTCTAAACCCGAGTTATAAAACGAAATAATAAGATTTGCACATTTTATGCTCCTCATTGTGACTTGATAATATTTTTACGAGATTCAGCAACAAGCACAGAAACACGAAGTAAGCATCAACCGACTCGCTGCTATTTGTTCGCTCAATCTCAGCATCGTTCAACTTCCTGATTCGTGGAATTACTGTCAGTTCACTGATCAGCAGCAAGAAGCAATGATGGGAGGTTTGGAACAAATCGATAGGATCAAGATAGCACTGATGGGAAACGACAGAAACATGTTTAAGTGTAAGTACTCTATGTGATTCTCAACAAAGGCTCGAAAAAAAGAGGTCTTTCATTTTTTTATAAGTAAACATGGTTATTACTGTTTTAAAAAATAGAGGATTCACTTTATATGGTAATGCAAGGACAACATGCTGTATATTTTTTCTACCAAGCTAAAAAGAATGGAAATTACAACTCATGTAGTTTTCAAACTTTCACTTGATTTTTAATGCATAAAATCAGGAACAAGAGCTTGGCCTCTTTACTTAAAAAATATTGTATGCTAAGTATTTTTAAAAAGACAAGAATAATGATGGGATTAAATTAAACTTGGAAAATAAGATCAATAATTGTTATCACATAGTAAATAATCATGTAATATCTGTTCTGGTTGTTTATTGAGCTTGTATCCTCTACATTTTAGTAGGATTTCGTGAAGTAGGTCTACTTGTGGGATTACGAGTCCAAATCAGTTGAAACTACTGACATGGATAATTGTGCTGTGCAGCAGCTTATACTGAATTTTAACTATTTGACCAAGAGCACCATTAACCCATCCTTCGATTGATTGATTTTGCGACATATAGGCTTGTAGTGGATACGTGCGTATTTGGTTTTGCTTTGCTTTGTGTTGACCTTAATTCAATTTGTATTTGGCTTCATTTTTAATATCACAATCAGTATTTCCTATACCTGGTGTTAAATATCAATGTTAACATTTGGTTTAGGAAATTGCATTGCTTTCACACCAACCTTATCAAAACTCCATTGCTTTATCGTGTCACGTGATTCGTGTGCGTATATACAGTTTGTTCGTATCGCCCGATTTAACCATTCTGTTCTGTTAATATATTTATTGACTGTCATACCGAGTGAGGAATTTATCGAGGAATAATACTGTATAATAGAATAACGAAATCACGACAATTGAAGAATATTACCCAATAGCAATAACTAACTCACGACAGGTTAAATGGCACATTTTGCTATTTTTAAAGTTTTTTTGTAATCAGTGCTCTTTTTTTACTGCAATGTAAATAATAATGTTTTGTGGACTACTCCAGTTTTTACGATATTTAAACTAGTTGTTCGAAATGAACTTATTTAGCTGAAGAGTGATAGCAAAACTACAACATTCGCCCTAAAAAGCGATGTCATTCTGTTTTTGCGTCTAAACTTACCTCTATGTTTACCATTCTGTTTTTGTCTAAAAACTAAACCCAAGTGATAATTGAAGTTAGGCTTACAGTTAGGCTTACAGTACTGTAGCTTGAAGGGATTTCAATGCACTTTCAAAGCTACAAGCTTATTAACTACACATTCATTTTATATTTTGCTTCCATCCTACAAAAAAGGAGGTAACAACCAACAATGCCCCCCAATGGGAGTTCTTTCCTTCCGAGGCAGCTTTGAAAATTTCTAACTTGTTTTCTCCAAAAAATTGTCTTCTACTATATCTTGAAAGGATCATTTAAAAGCAGTTTTTATTCTGTAGTAGTGTGAACCGGTGCAAACTACCTCCTTCCCGATGTTGCTCTACTAATTATAACATCAAGTGTAGAATCAATAACTTTACAATTATTCATTGCAAACTTTGCTTTTTATGTGTTATTCAAGAAAACCTATAACGGTGGCAACAACCTTCCCCTCAAGCAATGTCAAACATGATAATTTAGTATAAATCTCCATTTCGAGATGCATTAAGTTTATCAGAAAATAAACTTTTTTGCAATGCTCAAAAAGAGCCGATTGTTGCATTTTTTAAGTTATCTATACTCATCTTCAGCGGAATTCTTCTGTATCTGGTTACATATTTTATGTCTTTGATGTTGTTAACATCATTGATGTGTAGGCAATGATGACTTGGTCAACAGCGTTCTGTTTGATGTTTACGTCACCGCTCCTCTTTATACTTTGTGGTCAGATTTAAGAGAATACGAAAATGCATCAAGGTAAGCTATGTATGGGGGCAAACCTGAAGATGTCGAAAAAGAATAAAGGAGGGAAACTGTCAAAATTCAAACTTGTCGTAGAAAAACATTAATTATTAAAATGCAGAATAATTTTGCTGTAACATGGCTATACAAGCAATTGATTTTGTTTTGACTTATTGTGTAGTTTTTAGAGTTACACTTCATTGTTGATATCAGCAAAAACCATTTGATATTTCTTGTTTTTAGCTTGGGAATAGAAATGACGTTTATGACCACACGAAGTGGGATGACACGGAAGTACTGGTACATTGATCTTCCACTTGATTACAAAGCAGGAATAGAAAATATCTTCAAGTAAATTGTTGAAAGTTGTCTATAAAACCAATCTTAAACCAAAAAATTTCACTAAGCTTTCTAAAAATACAGTATTTCTTACTTAGATTTTAAAATTTTGCGGGTCTTGTTTTGAACGGGTAGGACGTAAATCTGTTGTAATCTTGGCCTGCTCTACGGTAACGACAAAAAGCTTTAAAGCCCTTAAAAAATTATTTTACATTGTTTTTCTCAAGAGCACAACAGCTTTGAAACCACGCAGGTCTTAACTCGCGAACACACATCTGTAAACAGACCCTCGAAGGCGCCGAGCTATGTTACCGACTCATATCACGTGATTTTATTGGGCGGGCATTTTTATCCTCCAAATATGGTGGATTGCAGTGGCCCCAAACATGGGGTGATTGTTATTCAGACCTTTTCAGATATTTTCAAGTTCGAACATTTCGCTTGAGTTGATTTAGACCTATTGCTTCCGATAAAAGTAAGAATCTACCTGGTAGAGGAAATTATTGTAAAGTGCCTTTTCTTGGAGCACTACAACTTAATCGACGTGAGATTTAAACAGGCGACGATCCAAATATTTTCACTGTAAAGCAGAACTTTAGCTCACTAATCATGTTACCAAATAGTTAATTATGCATCACTTCCCGTTGGCCAAGTAGTGGAAACGTCTGCTTTAGGCATGTGATACCTGGATTTGATTTTCCGGTCTAGTCTTGCTAAAGTCCTTTTAAAAAAGGTGTCTCTGGCGTTTGGCATTGACAGGGTCGTGAAAACGAAAGCAATCGCGCAGTGCCACCAGAAGGCCAGACCCCTAGCCCCTACTATGGCATCAACTGGTAGAGCAGATGTATGGTCAAAGACAAATAAAGTAGAGATTGGCGCCACCGTATGCACCAACAGATTCGCGAAGAACGGCTTTATTGCATACCGTGCATTTTTTCCTTTCAACGGAGGAACTTTGCTAATTACTTTGAGCCATTGAAGCAGTTGCTGGCTTGAGATCCAACTTTTTGAAAATTTAGATTTAACAAATTCGGTTTTCCTGACTTCTACCAACGAACCGTTGCTCTTCCTATCGGTAGTTGGCTTTACCTAGTTCTACCAACAAAATGTAACAGAAGGAGCGTCCTTGTGGGAAAGGCGGTTTTTGTGGGCGGCAGTGTGATGGGAGGTGACTTTGTTTGTAATGTTTTTCAATTGCTGTGCAATATTGACTACTGGTTTGAAAAATATTGGTGCTCATCATATAAAAAAAAACAATCACAAATTGTTTATTCTTCTAGACTTGAGCCTTTTGTCGCGTTTCTTCAAAACGCCATTGATTCTGATATTACACCCCACAGTAAGCTTGAGTAACATTGAAAAATGGTGCAGCTCCGATGACTAAACTTCCTAAATGAATCTTTCAATAACTTAATGTGAACTACTAATATTCCAAGGGGTGATGACTAAACGTCAGAGGGAGGGCGGGAATGGAATAAAATTTAAGGGAGGCTCCCACAAATATAAAGACAAAGCATCTGTGTAAACTATTTTAAACGTATCAGCTAAGAGTCGAGATAAAGGAACACTTTGCTACTGCATGGAAGGATGTCTGCCGCAGCTCCTTCTTTTGCAACATATAAATGATTAATTGTTTTTGCATTAATGTTTTACCTTTTGTTTCGTCAAAACCAGAAGTGGGCAATAGCTAGTTACTATTGTAACTAATTACTTTTTTTATTAGCTATAACTGTAGCTTCTTTACTTTTCTGTAAAAGTTACAATTATAGTTACTTTCTCTATAGTATATTTTATCAATTTGCCATGAAGCCAATGAAAAAATAGTTTATGTACATGGTCAAAAAATCTGATTTCATTGGGTCCCTTCGACCAATTGAGAATTTTGGACCCTTTAGTTTCGAACCAGTACCTTGAAGCAAAGATTATGCGAGAGTGAGTTGTATTTAAGTCAGGAAGTATGAAAGCGAAATCTTTAATCGTTTTAGAGCAATTCTATAACAATCAAAAGGGGTGGGGCATATTTGCTTTCACCACTGCCAAAGTAGGGTTGAAGTTGGTCTCATTCTTCTAATTAAAAATAGATATGATGTCTTCGTCCTAGTCGTGTGGGCGAGCAGATGTGAGAATGACACGAGGACGGTACGAAAGCATTGGCTTAACAGTCTACATATGCCAACGCCCTACGAGCTTGCATGAGCAGATCAACTGCTATGACAGTAAAGTGATTCTCCGTCTGTACTACAGTGAAGGGCTGCCGCGAACTCAAACTGGTTCACGTCACTAGTTGGTACAGGCGTGGGTTCGAATCCC
Organism: Trididemnum clinides; assembly: GCA_963675345.1. Taxonomy (NCBI): domain Eukaryota; kingdom Metazoa; phylum Chordata; class Ascidiacea; order Aplousobranchia; family Didemnidae; genus Trididemnum; species Trididemnum clinides. The sequence continues at coordinate 27,531,093 of OY776305.1, read as the reverse complement.
ATCCGCAATCATTTTTAAGGACTATCCTTAAAAATGATTTAAAACCCGTGTATTTTTGCTATTCAGATGAACCACAGAACTCCAGTAGAAACTGTAGAGCTCGGGAAGATTGATGTGCTTACTCAAAAATTTCATTATTTTGTTAGCGATGTTTAAGAAATTTTTGAGTAAACACATCAAAGGCTATCGTAAAAGGTTACTCATTGGAAGTTTTGCATTCGCTAGCTTCCACATCCTTTTGGAAACGATATAACTAGTAATTGATTGCTGAAGGGGAAATGTATTGCACTAGGAATTTAAAATTTTTGCTTTCTAAGCAACTTAAACTGCGTTTTTAACAAGCGGTTTGGCTGTTTTGCCTTCGATCAAAAATAGGTCACTCATGCATTTTGCAAAGAAAATTTTGGTCATTTAAAGTAGCTGTAAATAATGAATGTAACTGCTACCAATTAGCTTTTAGAATTTGTAATTGAAACTACAACGAAGCTATTTTTTTCGCTTGGTAACTTTAATTCAATATCTAAAAAAGGATATTGCCCACCACTTGTCGAAACACTTTTTTATCTTATGATCAGGTTGCAAGTTTTCTTTTTTTCTGTAATCGTATATTATTCTGTTAGTTTAGGGCTTTAGGCTGTCAGGACAAAATTTTCCGTTGCTTTTGGCTTAGATTTGATTTTTTGCTAGTATATCGTAAAAATAACTATTGTTTGTTCGAACCCATATTTTGTTAAAAACATTTTATTAAATTCACAGTTGTTGGTGCAATACTAACTTATGAGCGATTCTTGGAGATGCTTACTGATGTTGAAGATGTTCATTTAAACAATCTTCCATGTAATTGGAAAAGTTTGGATAGTGTAAGTTTACGCTTAGCAGGGATTTGAAATAAAATGAGGTTTATAATTTTGTAGTCATATTTAGTGACTAGACTTTACAAAATAAGATTTAAAACTTTTTGTATTTCTTATGGCTCAGGGGAACAATAGTTTGTAGTTCAAAATGTTTGGTAATTACCAGCACAGGCATTTAAATTTTCAAATTTTTCTTGGTGATGGAGATCAACTGTAATTTTTCAAAAGTGATAGCCTCATAGGTTCTTCACATGAACAACTAAAAACATTGTACAAAGCCAGTAAAGTGATTTAAAACGACCGAGATTCATTTAGTGAAATTGTCTTTCAGCAAGAAGAACAACTCTACAATTGTTACGTGATAGATGAGAATGGATATAATGTGATTGGACAAAAGTTGACTCCAGTACGTATGACATCATTTGAAAATAAGACCACCAAAATGTGTGGGCAGCAGCGCTGCTATTGAATCTTTCGATCGACTGCAAGGAGATGAGCACAGAACTGCGTTTAGTAGTTGTTTACAAAAGTGGTGTTCTGGCGTAACGTTCAGGTAAATGGCTGATCCCTCAAAAACAACTGGCCGGCCGGAAAAGTTCAAAAAAATACGAAGTTAACGATCAGTATACATTGAAGGGTTTATCCTTCCATTCTCTACGTCTCCCCCCCCCCCCCCGCCATATATACATCATTTACCACATTGAAGCTGCCTTTTAGCATGTATACAACAGTTACTGCATTGAAAGTCAGATTTTTACGTTAAACTTTCAATGCAGTGACTGTTGTGTGCTAGATTCAACGATCTTAAAGATGGCTTTTGCAAAGTACTAGTAGGTAATTAAAAGCCATAACTGCTTGTAAGTTTTGGTCGCTATTCGCAGAGAAATCAAAAGCCATAATAAATCAATTGTCGGTGCTGAATTCTAAATTTAGCTGGGTACTTTATAGTATTTAACTTGTGAAAAAACAATTATTTTCCCACAGAAATTCTGATCATTTTGGTTTTTAATGTATTTCCTGCACCGAATATCAAAGAACTTAAAAATGTGCTGCTTTACCTAGAGTTTGTTGTAACAAAAATAATGACGAACAAAAAACAATGCTTTTGAGTGGCTGGCTCACCAAAACGGGTTTAGTTAAGGCTCAATAAAAGCTTTGATGTAAGTAATGTTATTTTGTTGTAAACGTATCGGGTATTGTTTGTAGATTGGAAGTTTCTGGGGTTCTAAAGAAGGTTACGTCATGAAATCGTTAGTCGATGCTGGAGTATTCACACGTGTCGAGATAACAAATCGATTGTCGATTTGTCCTGTCATAGAGCAACCTTCTGGTGCTAGCACGAGAATGCATTTTGCAGTAAGTGGTGAAAATAAATATATATAGTGGAAAAATATGTTATATATATATAGGTTAATACTATGTTAGGCTAAAGGTCTTGGTTCATTCGTTAGGGAAGCAGATGTAGATCGTGGGTTCAAATCCAACCTGAAGTCAGTTCCCACTGATTCCTTGAAGCCAATATCACGACTTAACTGCGGTCAGATTACAACATGTTTGTTAATAAAAAGCAATTTGACAAAGAATCTTCTTCGTCAAATTTGCGCATAAAGCCTACATGTATTTTTATTCACTTGGTACTGCAAATACGTTTAGGTTCCACGCAGATTCTTTCATAAAATCGGTTTCGAAGTGGTGTCCCAATTAATCACAACACGTGCACGATATACAGTACTTTTATTAGTTTTCTATCAGTTGATAACAGCTATTACCGTTTTGTTTTGTCATCTTAACTAAATAGTAAGATCATTCGGCTTATTTAAAAATAATAACTGAGGAGCAAATATTCTTACAATTTGTTAATAGCCAACACATATTCTAAAAATGAGTATCCAATACAAAATTTCAAGAGTTTTTGTGCAAGCAAGAACCGCTCATCTATCTATTATTAATATTAGAGCAGGCTGTTGAAAATATGATCAAGTTTTACATTACGCCACATTGAGTGTATGCTGTAATCTATTCTGATGATAAAATTCTTTTTTCTCAAAGCTTTGTATACTAAGTTATTTTTATTTGTCTGCAATACTACCATATTTGAAGCTTAACATATTTTTGTTTATTTGTAGCCATATTTTTCGATATGTTCATATGTGTTATGGTGCACCAAAGAATTGAGCAAGTATGTTTAATTGGTTGTATGATACACTAAATATGCAATGTTTTAATAACATCCAGGCTTAACAACTTGTTCTTTGCACAATACAGCATTTCAAATTGGAAATTGAGGCCATTCTTTCGGTCCTGCATCCACTCCTACATGTCGCTATTCGTCTCTATGGCGTCGTAAAGCCTTAAATACAGGCACATTCAAGCAAATAGCCAAATGGCAGAGCATTTTACCGGTGATAAAGAGACTGTGGGTTTGACTTCAAATGGAATTGTTTTTAGCTTTCGCACTGCTCCGTCGTAACTATAAGTGACCCCAATTACCAACTGCTCATAGGTAAAAGCAAAACGTATACCTTCATCCTGAGAAGTTTACTTCTCAATGTATTTCAAAATAGTAGATCATTCACATTAGTTTGACAATTATTTGTTGTTGAAGCTATTTGTTTTGTTATTGCAAATAAATTGCCAGATTTTCCAATTCGTAAAACAACACATTTGATATTGGTGATGTCTTATATTGCAAGCTTAAAATCAAACCAAAAAAATCGTTAATTTTAACCAACGTAATCATCACAATATCCTGAGCCAATAATCACACGGCACCAACTGTTTTTCTTGCTGACTCTATTCTACTGCAATATAAACGTAGTTAAATGCGCAATTGCTTTTCAAATATACAATAGACAGAGTATCATCAACTTTTATCATTGATGAATTGCTTTAGCACAGTCATACAGTCTGAAAAAGAAAGATGAAAACTTAATCAACTCATTGAATGTAAAATAAACAAAAAGAGTGTGAAAGACTGTCAGGTGGAGTGGCCTTACGGTCTTTAAGTCAGTAGTCACCAGTGTTCTTTAAAGGTGTGCGCTTGTGCGCGCACACACAAGTAAAATAATGCCGCTTATGCAATTTATATATTTTTTCAATACAAATTTAGATTTTCTTTAAAGCGCACATTTCAAAAATTTTCCACACCTGACAAACAAAAATTAGAAGGAACATTGGTAGTCACCTATAGATGTTGTAGCAGTCAGTGCAAGCCGTAGTTTGTTTGAAGAGCAAACAATGATTTCAGCCATGTCTCACGTAACGTTCTGAACGCTCAATACTTGCAGCTTCTCACTGCGCTGAACTCGTTGACAACAGCCTCATTGGAGTTGACTGTCCACCTCACAGTTTTCAGCCGCTTTAGAGCTTTATAAAGTTTCTTTGCGGTGAGGTGTCTGATAGCGAATTCTCGCCATGAAGTCTGAAAAGAGGTTATCTGCCTACAGTACCTACCGCTTATAACACTCTTTTATGTAGATGACGGGTCTACATCAGTGTGCATTTATGATTAGTTTGAAATAAATTTCTAATTTTCTACGAGCTGCTTGGCATAAGAGTTAACTTTTTGGCTTGGGTTTGTGCCGTGGACAAGATGTTTCGGCTTGCTCGCTACATACCATCATAAACTTCATATCCTTCAGTTACCCAACTCCACTATATCAAAGCAAAACCCTTGCTTGTCAATAACTTTCATTTTTTAACTTGATATTAACCGCAGGCTCCTTTTCAAACTAACCATGTACTGGTGGAGCATCTTTGTGGTACCGACTACACAAGTGTCAGCCAGTAAAGCTGCAACTTATGAGTGAGTTAATTAACTTTGAAGCTAAAACATTTGTGTCGTCGTCATCAAAAAGTAAAATTAAATATTCCGTGAGTGCCTGTGTGAAGTTGACAAAACCTGTATCTTGTCATGAATTTGCTTCTTGTTAGAATCCATCCGCTGCAATAAATTTCCGTAGTGCCTTTGGCAAAAGTACAACAACGTGACATGACAGTAATTCAAAAATCAGTATTTTATCTTCCTATTTAGGTGACGTATTAACGTACTTTTAGGGATGGCTTTGTAAATTAAAAAATATCTCTCAATAACATTGCTTTCTTCGGAAGCCTCGCGCCTTCAGCACTCGCTTCGTTGTTTTGTTTCTCGCTTATAAGACGTTCTCTACCGATCGTAACCACTTGAAACTAGCAATATAAAGGTGGAATCAGACCTCAGCTTGTTAATTAAGCAGGTGATAGCTAGGCAAGAGCTTAGGAATTAGTTTGCATCACATTGTTTGACTAAGTATTCAACATTTTATAGACCTTGCCAACTGAAATATGAAGGACTTGTTTGGAATTTTTCAAAGTTACCACATAGCGGAAGCATGATGTGCAACAAAACAAAATGCGCGCAGTAAGTATAGCCCTTAGAAAAGGCTGTTTGTTAAAGTGTAGCGAACAAAAGAATCATTATATTCAATTTTTTTGAAACGTTTGTTTGTTTTTGTGCCCTTTTGGCAACCCTATAGCAAGAGCAAATTTACATGGGACATTTTTTGATCCCTGTTGTGTTTACCTTTTATCTTTCTTGTGATGAAGGCTCGGCATGAACCGGTTATCCAGGTTCATGTTGTAAGGCTGATTAGGAGCAGGTCAGGTAAAAGCAATTTACTTCAAATCATTTAATAATCACCAACTGATAGTTCCATGACCAGTAATGCAAACCGCCATTCATGAATGCCCAAAAGTCACCTTTTACGACCCGCTTGGCTAAGCAGGTCCACTGTTCTAGCCTGATTATAATTGTTACTGGATTCCATTCATCGCTAATTGTGATTGCGTCATTCATATTTTGTATTGCTGCAAGTTTAAAATTGAGTTGTATAATGTGCAGTCCATAAATTTCCTCAACCCAACTCAAATCCTTAAGCACGATCTTGTTTAAATTTAACTTTTTCTTTTTTTTTCTATTATTTTTGAAGCCGTAATATTAATGCTTGTACCAGATTATGCCATGTTAATTTTATTTTAATACAACCGTGCTTTCCACAACGAAATTTTCTTCGATTAAAGGTTTTTAATTTTTGGAAATATTTTTTCTAAATGTTACGTCTTGCAGGTGCGATTCTCGGTGAAAACGCACCATCGACGCCTGAGTAGCGGTCTTGCACTAAAATGGTGATCGTCCGAAATAAGCCAAAATGAGAAAAGTTTGACGTCGTACAAAATCAATAATTTCGTTAGTTTTTATTAAGCGATTTTTTTCGGAGTACAAGTAGCTGTCACAAAAACATTTTACAAACAAAGCAAAGCTATCTCTGAATTTTTTGCAGTCTGGATGTAAATGTTAAATTGCAGTAATCGTTTCTATTTAACTCTTTGATGATTTTTTTAGAGATTTTGAAGTACACAGAGTCCACAATACAAACCTTCTTCTCGTGGTGGTCCCACTTCCTATCAACATCGAAGAGAGCCCTTCAAAGTGTTTATGTTTGCAAAATACAACGTTTAAGCTTGCCTACAAGGAGAAAGTAAATCATTCCAGCTAATCACAATACCAATATTTTCAACCGGCATAAGCTTATCTCAAATTCCCACACAGTTTCTACAAATTCGGGAGTCATCATCGAAATGAATGTAGGCTTATGGCCCTGTGAGAGAGTTTTGGCCTCCCTCAAAATATAAAGTTTGTTTTACTGAATTTGATCCTTTGCCTCAAAAAAGCTATTTTTTAACGAAGCAAATCTTCTCTGAGATCTGAAAAGCGTCTTTTAGAAAAAGCATAATGTAAATTATTATCTAACATTGCTGCATGAAGCCAGTCAATCCCAGCTTGAAAAAGTTTTCTATTATGTGGGCTTTTATTGTTTGATTAATCAAATTCGCAGTAATTTGAAAATCGTCATCTTTTGAATTTGTTGAGTTTTAGAAACTGGGAATGAATTTATTAATCAGCCTCAAGTCATTTAAATCTAGGCTGATGTTAAACATAACTTTATCAGCATTCTTTCATAACTGTGATAAACAAACAGCAATAAACTAGTTTTTGTTTCAGAGTTTCGATTCAGTTTGCGAAACACTTTCCAATTCAGAAGAAAGAAAAAATTTTCCAACATGCGTACGTTCTTCGGATAAAGTGAGTATAAGCTAGTTGAAAAATAAACAAAGAATGCTTTTTGAAATATCTAAATATGTAAACTGAAACACCGTGATATTTAAAAGATAAGCCATTAAGTCAGCCGTGTAATCCGGTATCTTCAGGTTCAGCCAATAAGTTTTATTCAATCAATCATTTTATTTTTGCCCAAATTAGCATACACAAAAAATTAAATTTTTCATCAGTGGACAAAAAAAGGAGACGATGGCAAAACGATATACATTAATGCATGCACATAAAAAGAACTTTGCTTAAATTTAAAGATAGTGGCAAGGCCATCGCATCTGTAAGATAGCTGCCAAAGAAAAAGACACACGAAGAAAAGCATATACAGTATGTATTAGGTACCAAAAACTATATTAAAAGTGAGAAACTGTCGTATTGTCACCCTAATAGGGGAGGCTATCAGGTGCTACACCTTGCGCTAGGGTGACGTGGGTGCAACGACAGCTAAGAGACAGCTCCATTATGTTCCAAGGCATAAAAACCCTGTCGCGAGTTGTAGTTTTAAATCATACACCTAGGACTATTACCGCTGATTTTTACATTAGACGTTCATAGTTCAGCTCTTCCTCCTGACTGGTACATAAACCTTACTTAAAAAACAAACTGTCTTTTCCGAGCCATTTAACGTTTTCATAAAAGATGGGCAATAGAATCCCCGGGTTCTGATTTCAACTGTTATTTCAAAAGCTTGGCGATGGATCTATGCATTATTCTATAAACCTACGAGCCGGCTCTGCTGTCGTCTTCCGGTAGGGTTAAAAAAAGTTACGTTGAGTTAGAAATATTGGTTCACACGGTTACGGCAGCGTTACTCAAAGATCATTTCTAAGAGAAGTAACAAAAATTGTTATCAATGGGGACATCGCCCAAGTGTAGCAAGGGTGTGCGGTTCGTGCAGAGCAGCAACTAGAGAGGGTCGCCATTTTGACCGAGAGAGTCAAAATTTTAATTGCGCCTCAACACGGGATTCTTACACAGACATTTATGATTTCTTTAGCTGAAAATGGGAGGATTTTTTGCTTCCGCACAAGACTGCTTAATCCAACGCTATGCCACTGCTCGTATGCTTCTAATCCCGACCATTATACTCTTAAATTAAAACTGGTTTTATTCACAAACTCCCTATCATTTCAAAAATTCCATTTGTTCCTTCGAATACGTACAGGGGCACATAGCAATAGTTGGGAATGGGCGCTGCAATGGTGGCAGTTTTACAAAAATAAGTTTGTTTAGTGGTAAGCTTATTTCACGACTAGGTGCGCTTCTCTTGTAATTGTGATTGTGACATCCAGTTTCTCGGCTGCATTTACTTGCCTTGGTTTCTGCATAAAACCAAAGGGGCCAAACCTCTCCCACATGTATCGCTACCGATTATCTGGTTAGCCTAATAAACTATGTTGAAGGAAAAACTTTTCTCCAAAAATGCGATTTCACACTGTGATATAGACTTACTCCCCTGTTTTTTGCGGTGTTTCTCCCTCAATCTTTGAATTTAATAAACCATACGCCTATCGCCGACCTCCTTAAGTAACGAATTAAGATTGCTCTTATACACAAACAGCTAATAATTTCACAAAATTTTATTCACTCATTTTACTAAAGGCATAGAGGCATGAACTCAAAGTTGTGAAAGGACGCTGAAGTGGTGGACATATATACATAAATAAGCCATAACAATTGTTGAACTAATCCTTATTAGTTATTTGTAATAGTGGGCTTGGTTGAAGATGTGAAGCCCCCGGGTGCTCTTGTTTCTTGGTCCTGGCACAAATGCAACTCGGAAAGGTAGAAGTAAACCGAAACTTGCTTTTAATTTTTTAGCTTGATGTTTTGTAACCAACATTTTGTTTTGCAGGAATCACAATACGAACTCCCATGCTCCTTCAACGGTGCTGAAGGAAGTCAAACGCCTTTGCATATGACAACTCGTATATTTCAAACTATATTTGTTTTGTTTGTGTCACGAATACTAAGTGATTTGCCGTCTACTATCACGTGACAATTAAGCCTTTGCGCGTTTTGATCGTGCGCATTTGGTCACCTGGATGTTAACTCATGGCAAGCCACGAGGTCTACAGAATCAGCGAGAAGACTCCGAGAAGCCCTTTTCCCAATATGAAAGCAGCTAACCGTTGTTCTGATTGAAGCCTTGCTTTGTGTTAAAACAGAGTGTTTGAAACATGACGTCCACGAAAGACAACTTGCTGCTGCGTGCTCGAGCGAATAGTTTTGAATTAAATCAATATTTTAAAGTGTTGACTAGCACTGTCTTGATTTACTCCAGAGTAAACAGCAACTGGCAAGATGTAGGCTAGAACATGGGTGCCCATAGTTTTTCAGAAGACTCCTTTAAAAATACCCTCAGTGCATAGGGTAGGGAGGGAAATAATTGTAGGGGATACTGGTGCATTCACGCCAGGAGCTACCGACCAGTATTGCTCTGGAATCCTACAATATTGTGTATAAATCGAATAAAATCAGCAACTTATACCCCTGGTCGTAATTTTTGTCATAGAGACATGACTTGACTGACCGCAGTAAACTTGGTAAACCTTCATATATACTAAGAAGGAGCTTGTCATGAAATCATGAGTTCTGACAACTTTCACCAATGATTCTTAAAAATTTTAGGTGGTGGCGAAAATGTGATTGAGCAAAATGTATTTTAACGTTTATATTGCTAATGAGCTGAAAACAGCTGGAAAAGACATATAAAAATACAGGACTTAAAAAAAAATTTACTGAGCTGTGCAGGACTATTTGCCAAAAGAACTGGTAATCATTAGCTTAAATCATTTTCTGTATACAAGGTTGCTGTAACTACTGTTTGTACGAAATCTCACGCAATTTCAGGATGTCATTGCATTAGCCTTTGCAGTCTATTTCACAATAAAAGGTTTATTGACCATGATAAACGTAACATAAGTTATGCAGTTTGTAAGCCCAGTGGAAAATTAACTTAACTCTAACAAAGTAAATTTAAAAACAATAGCCAATATCGCTTCTTTATTTGACAACATTTTTGATCCCTCGTTTGTTTTTATTACACCACGAAACAATCTGATCGATAAAATTATGAGAGCTTTTTCAACCCATCAGACGTCAGTAAAACGGAGAGTGCGGAAAACTGAGAAGTGACCTTTGATCTTCAAATCAGCAGTCACCTGTAGGCCTACAGCATGCAGTTGTGGTCGGCGCAAGCCATAATCATGTAAAAGCCTGAGCTTGAAACCAATCCCCAAAACTATCCCAAATATATGGAGCACCTAAAAGCTTAACAATGTCTTACAAGTTATTGAAGAAAGCGATCCTATTTTATTATCGCGTTAACGATCCACAAGCTGCAGACAGAAAGCATTTGCAAAATGCACTTGATCCATTTTAAATATCAATTAAAAAAATTTTGCACCCCCAGGTCTCTATCCCCCACCCTGTACACTCCCTTTCAGTGTACACTGCCCCGTACATTTACATACCAGGCCTGCCCCCTCAGTGTACACTGCCTTTATTTTTATGCCCTGCCAGCTGAGATTCTAATGTTTTTAAGAATAAACTTGATAACTAACTGGGGAAAATTTTGCACTTGTTCCATGTACTTTTGCTGTTTCATTACTGGGGGTTTGGACTCATTTGTGCACAGTGGCACACCTACTAAGTAACTGATAAATATCTCTGCGAACATCAAAATACCTGTACTTCTTTCATTGAAAATCTAGCAAATTATCATTCATTGACATACAATTCTAATTCTCAAAGAATATAAAATTATGAACAGCAGCATAGGCTGGTATCCACTAGGCGTAAATTGCTGGCTTAGCGTCAAAATTCTGTGTTTACCAGTTCAACTTTATGCGTGGAGCGTTTTTGGTCGGGAAATAACTTTAAGAATTGTTGTGCTACGCCGGCAATATACGCCAAATAAAATTCTTTAATATCGTAGTATAAACGCTGGTTATGAGTTTAATTCTCGCCCTGATTCTGCATTATTGTGTGTTTAAAAAACACTTCAAGGTAATTGACGCGTTCTTAATCGCGGTGTATTATGTAGAAATAAACTGAGGTGGTAATCCGAGAGTGGCCCCAAACAAAGATGTATTGCTGAGAAACACATTGAAACATCGTTTTTATATTCTTCCGATAAAAGCGCTATCGCTCCCACTCTTGTTGTTGGCGCTACGGCCCTGGCAGGCCTTACTTTAAAGCGGCAATGAGCAAGTTACTTTATTAAAGTAACTGAGTTACAGTTACCTAGCGACAAGAGTAACTTAGTTACGGTTTCAGCAACAAATTTTGAATAGTTGCTAGTTACAGTTAGTATTTACAGTTACTTTCAAAAGTCACAATTTTCAATGCAAAATGCATTAGTGACCTATTTTTGATGCAAGGCAAAACAGCCAAACCGCTTGTTGAAAACGCGGTTTAATTTCCTCAGAGAGCGAAAATTTTGAATTCCTAGTGTAATACCATCCTCTTCAATATTCAAAAGAAATCTGCACCATTTCCAAAAGGATGTGGAAGCCAACGGATGGAAAAGAAAACTTTTAATGGGTACATCTCCACGAAAGCCTTTAATTTTGTTGGCGATGATTTAAACGTTTTCTAATAAATGTGTCAATCTTTCCGAGCTCTATAGTTTCTGCTAGAATTCTGTGGTTTATTTTATTTGCAAAAATACATGGGTTTTAAATCGGCCTTAAAGGATAGTTTGTAAAAATTATGACAAAAAGGATTCGAACACATGCCTATACCAACTAATGACGTAAACTGGTTTGGAGTTAGCAGCAGCTCTCACCGCAGTACAGACGGAGAATTACTTCACTGTCGTAGCACGATGTTGATCTGTTCATGCAAGTTGGTAGGGCGTTGGCATATGTAGACTGTTAAGCCAATGCTTTCGTATTTCGGGTGTCATTCTCACGTTTGCTCGCCAAACCACTGGGCATATCGTTCGGTTGCTCGCCAAACCACCAAGATATCGTTTCGATTGGACCAGTGAGACTCACTTTAACGCTACTGTGGTAGGGGAGGAAGCCAAAACAAAACCTATATTATTTTTTCATTATTTAATGACAAAATTTGGAATAAATATTTTTTCGGTTAAACAACAGATTTTTTGACGTTTTTATTTATTACCTCAAAAAATAATTGCTGACGGAGCTTATATGTCAAAAATTAGGTTTGCTGCTCTTGCATTGTTTCAGATCGGGGGCAAATAAAGCCTAATTTGCCTAAACTGGACTAAATTATCGCATCCCTTTCTTTCAACTACCGTAATGAGGCAATTATAATTGTAGAAAAAAAGCCAGGAAACCGCACTGAAAATGGCGGGAAATTGAATGCACGAAGTCCAAAATCCAACTGCCAAACACAAAGCCGCTTTTATTTTGAGTCCACTTGCAAGTCATGCTTAAGTGAATAGCAGTGATATTTACGCATTTACTCATTCAGATAGTAATGGAGTTTAATAAAATATTCGTTCTTTTTGCTGGGAACCAGCAAACAGAATGTAATTGTAACACGTAATTTTCACACTGTCCAATTGATAACAAGTAACAAAAATTTTGATGCTTCTGCTAAAAAGAAAATTACAGAGACAGTTAAGTTGCTAAAAAAATAACTGGTTACTGCCCACTGCTGCTTACAAAATATTGTATATGTGTAGGTCGTACTGAGAAAAATTCTCATGATTTGCAAGGTAAAAATCCTTAAATGAACTAAAACAACTACAGTTGGGCATCCAAATAGTGACAAAATTGTATTCGTCTGTGTTTGGTTCTTCAAACACTGGAAGAAGTCCTCTATTTTAAAAAACTGAAACAGCAATAATTAGAAATAGTACACATGCAGTGCTAGTTGAAAGACAACATTGATAAAATCCCTCTTTTTATATTTGTTATGTGCACGGGTTCCTTTGGATGGCTCATAATTTGAACGACTCCTTCTCGATTAAAATGAAATAAAGTTTGGTATTTGACCAGCTGGTTTTGGAGCAAAACTATCTCGGGTGACGAAATTGGCTCAGAAATGCCTTGCTCATTGCCTGCCATCGGCATAACCACTTTAGGATCAGTGATGGCTAAAGTAGCCGTGCAGGGTCTGGTAACATGAATCATAGCATGACCGATAAGACGAATCGATGATTGATCATTTGGTGGAATGGCTGCGTTTACTCTGGTAGAAATCTGCTGTTGAAATTCAAAGAGAGTTTGTTCTGGTTTGTAAGGAACTCTGCAAGATCCAGAGGGGGAGTTTCTTTTAACAACACTTGCTCTTGCCAATGGAAGCAAATTCGCTGCGTACAAAACCATCATAACTCGCAACATATTCTTTGATTCCATTTCTTGAATGATTAAAAATCAGCAATTGTTCAAATGCTTCAACTACAGCAGAACAACCAACATTTACTGTGACTTCGTACCATCAAAACGCGCTTTTATAGTCGACTTCCGCGTTTTTTGTCATGCAAACTGGCAGAACGTTTAGATTTTGCATACAATCGTGTCTTATGTACAACCGTCACTACAACTTCAAGTGTTTGAAGTGTTTTTTACTCAAAAAGCACGACCCGAAACTAACGGAAGGCTAATTGGGTTTTTTACTTGATTTTATGCTTTGCTTAGTTAACAAGCCAAACTTTTTCACTCATTAGACTGTGCCTGGCCCACGGGCCGCCGACAACGAGTAAACCAAGTTTTTCGTAACAAGGTCGAACAAAAACTTGAATATAACAATGTTGTTTGAACGAATATTTTTATATGTCACAATTCACATGTATGGGGCCAAAAAGAATCACTAGGGGTTAGGCAAGTTTTTTCCGAAATTTTTGACGTCAGCGTTTTTAATTTGATCAAATTCATATAATTTTTCTTAGTTTTTTAATCTTTCAGGTAAATTACGCAAAATTGCCTGAATTCTAACTTATTGTAACTGAGAAAGATGGAATTTCTGCTATGTAAGTTGAATTCAAATGGCTGCTCGCGATAAAGCGTTTTCTCCCAACAAAAGAAAACTTTTTACTGAGCAAAAACACAAAACCTTTCGAAAATCAAATTTTTTCTGTAGGACATACTAGCGAATTAAAATAGAGCATATTGTATTGGTAGACTAAATTTTCTTTTTGCTTTATTAATAATTTACGTAACAATACTAATAGCACTAATCATTGAAGAAGAAAATTGATTTTCGAAAAACTTTGTTTTTTCTTCAATGTGGATTTTATTATGAAGTAAAACGCATTGTTGTCGGGAAATTCAATAAACGGTCAAATATTTGGATCTACTCTTCCTTCTGACAAAGCGTGTAACAAATTCAAGTAGGGCCTTATCTCTATGCCTAAAGAAACTGATTCCAATAATTTTCTTTTTAGCAGCAGCTTAATAGGTATTTTCATATCAGAAAAAAGTAAAAGAGCGATGTAAAGTTTATTTAATTTAATATAATTGGGTAATTTAGAAAGCAAGATTAAGTTTTCTATGGCTTGCCTTTCCATTTTACTTGGCCAGCCAAAACATTCAATATGCTCTACATGTTATTCGGTTCACGACATTAAAAGTTTTATTGTCTGTCACGGCCGCAACGTATATTTTTTTCTGAATCTTGCATCGAGTTCGTTTTAATGTTTTTGTTCTTTTTGTTACTAGCACAATGCTTCTTTAGTTTATAAATCTTGGGGAAGGATCAGTGCAATCAAGCTTATACCGTGTGTGTGTGTGTGTGCACGTGCACGCCGCACGTATTGGAGGCGCATGAAAAAATTGCGTTGAAATTTCCAGTGTTTAATTGAGTTTCAGGAATCCAAGCAAACCCCTTCTATCTATTTGAAGTGAAGTGTTTGAAGTCAAACTTTAAATGGATGACAATTTCACGTACAATAACAGCAAAATGTAGTTGAGTAGACGGTTTATTTAATGCCGGTCATTAGTTTAATACGTCCATTTGTTCATATTCTTTGCATGGGCAAATCTTTCATTTTTGGAAAACCACCTCAGATTATGAGCTTCTCATTAGCCCTTCATACTAATCTTCAGTCAGACTGGGCTACCAAGGCGATTCGACTGCTTGGTCCTGCCACCTGTCTGCCACATAAAGACGGACGCATCCCGTTAAGTATTTTGCCCAAGGACACAACATGCAAGCTTGTCGGCTTGTTCTACTCAATATCTTTTCTGTGCTGAGCGCCAAGCAGGGATGCTGTGAATATCATTTATGAATTTTGTTATGCAGCAGATATTTAAATTTTGCTCATCTTCATTCATTGCATTAGCATCATTGTGCGTGTTAACAGCTTGATCTTGTTCGTCCCTCGCTACAGAAACAGTGATTCACTCCCTGCATGCCGATTGAAACCATCAGCGGTAGGAGCAAAAATTCTAAGCAGAAAAGCATTTCCGTTTTTGCTATTGTTGAAACGTGACAATATTCTAAAAACTTTCCTGCTATTTAATTGTAAAGAGAAAGAATTTCCGCTGTAATGATCACGATGCGAAAGTGATTAGGCTGTGACGATAGCAACAATGACGCTTCTACAATTCGCAGATCGATTAATTATATCGAGTGAAGCTGTGTGAAAATAAATGATATCCATGTAACGTCGGTGCGCTGACTCTTTATAATCAGCCGGGTGCTAGGCGCGATGCTCCCGGTGTTCAGTACCGCTGCATGCCGATCGTCCTTCATTTTTTTCGCGACTCAAAATCTGCTCAACCACTTATCCTGTTAAAACTCTGTCCTCCTCAATTTTTATCTTCTACGAGCGCATATCTAAAAAAATAAGAGTAGTTTGTCATACTGCAAGGTGTGCTTGCAAAATACAACCGATTCTTGAAAAAGAATGTGTCAATAAAACTGATTTGGCCCCAAAGGTTTTATCGAATCATATTTTTTCTGCATGGGTATTTTTACGTCAAAAGAAATACAAAAACAACCAAAATTGATTCGGAAAAGTCTCAGTAGAAACATGGAAATAAATTTTGCAAGTTGAAGCCAGTAGCGTTAAGTGTCGCGGTCTTGAGTGTAAAAGCAGTTCTACTCATGAAATTTTTGAAAGGGGCGATGCGGTATTATTTTTTCCTAATATTTTTGCCCAAATCAACATGAAATAAAAAATACATTTAGAAAACAGTGGACGAAAAAAGCAGGCGAGGGAAGAACGATGTATAACAAAAGCAGAAACATGAAATGAAATATTGATTTAATCTAAGATTCTGGCATTGTCATCGCATCTGTAGCCTGCAGCTTAGCGCTCTTCAACTTTGAGCGTCGTGAAAACATTGCAGTAATTTTACAAAAGTCATGAAACCGCAATACGAAAAAAGTCATGCGCAGTGAGTTGCTCTGTTTTTCCAGCAAAATATCTTAGTTTAGGAGTTCTCAAACTGGGGTAGGAGAGGAAGTTTGGGGGCAATTGAGCAGGTTTCAATTACGGACAACATCAAAGATTTTCGACGATAGCCTATGCAAAATTTATTGCTTCTTCCATTCTTTACTTTTTTCGAAGATCGACTTCACGAAACCAATTATTTTGCCCATTTTGACAGGGGAAACCATTTATTTTTTGATGTTGCGATGTCTCTCCCTTTTTCAACTTTTCTTTAGTATCAACTTTATGAAATCGAAATATGTTCAATACTCGTGCTATATTCTTTTATAAGGATATGTCACATTTCTAGATTTAACTAAAGGGTTCACAGCCAGAAAAAGTTTGAAAACGCTTGCTGTTGTTCCATACCAATTTTAAGTGATTATACGAGCATCATAAGTTTTGTTGCGCAGAGAACTATTAGTTGTATCTCATCTTTGGTCATTTCGAACAGAGCTATTTTCAATCTTTCGAGAAAATCTACTTTTTGCTTTGTTCTGTTTTGGTGACGCAACCATAATTGAAATAAAATAGCTTAGTTTTAAACAAAATGCGCAATCAAAATGTTTAGGCTTCATGATGCGTTTACACTAGATTTGTTAAGCTTTGCCAAAATATTCCCGAAAAATAAAAAACGTTGTATTTTGCTAAAAAACACAAATAAGGCGGAACCCTCAGCGCCCGCGACACCCCTCTCAATATTTCACGGATTGCCGGTTGAAGACCTCTGACCTAACAGCAACATAGTGAAACACGCACACGAGAAAAAAATATATACAGTATGCACAAAGTATTACGTTGCTACCAATGCAGATCAGCTAGTATTGGCCACAACTCGACCGCGATTCGTTCTCCTTTTTTGACGATCCAAACAATTTTCTTATTCCGGGATTCCTTTCGAGGAAGAGCTCCGTCCACAAATCCTTGTCAATGTCACAGATCAGATTCTATTAATCACTATCAAATTTTTTCTTATTCAAATAGAATTACAAATGCAAAACAAAAACATGTTGTTAGCGATCACACATATACGGTTACATTAGTGATATATGCGTTATACCAGCAACATACCTCGATAGCCTTACGAATGAAACTCTATGAACAAAAATTTTATATATATACATACACATCTAAGGAGGGATCATGACTTTACATATTTACATAAAACTCCATCAATGATCTCTCCTGGGCACTAACTTCTATACAAGTGGGAGAACATATTTTTTTTCGGGGAAATGGGCCTCCTAATGACATCAATGATTTCCTTAGAGGACGCTTCTCTTAAATTCGACAGAGAACTATTCAGGATATAAGGGCTTTCGGCGCAGATATCCGAATGAATAGCCTTGTCCTAACTAATTGCTGCATTGTGTCCTAATAACGCTAGGACACGCAGCGGGGTCTCTCGAGTATCCTTGGAATACAGAGTCGTATGCTCTGAAGATATTCCATTTCTAAATTTAAAGGGCGGTCCTTAAATTCCTAATTTCGAGAAAGGGTCTTTTCTATCATTTCTGTCAGTTAGGTGGTCCATTTCTTAAGCATTAAACCATAAATATACAATTACATGAAGAACAATGATTATGAAGAATAATTATTTTTAGGGCTAGGCTCAACCAGGTTTCGTTAAGAATGTGTATTAAAATTTTGAGTCAAAGTAAGGAAATAAAATTAAAGGATAATATTTCAGATGTATCTTATTCGATATGATCAATCAACCTTCTAATCAATAGATTCAATGCTGAAGCAAGGCGAGAGTTAATCGGCAATTTTGCTTTTTGACAACATATGAGTCCGTTTAAAATAGCTTCAACTCTTTTCAGGGAGGAGGCCTCTTAAACTCTTCAATTTCGTTAATTAATTGACACGCTTCCTCCCCAAATTCCTTTAAATGTGATAGGTTACAGAGAGGAGGCATGATTTCAATGGAATTATCCATGCTCTTGTAATGGTGATTACAATAATAATATATAAATGTATTATTATTAAAATAAAATTCTAAAAATTGCAATCATTTTCAGTTTGTGGAAGCGCATAAAGACGCGTAGCCAAACAGTAGTAATTATTTAATTTTGTTAAGAGCGAAGAAAACATTGTCATAAAGCGAGAATCCAAAATAAGCTCTCTTTTCTTCCAAGCCGCAAGTTCTTCTATTATAATTTCGAGTTTTTCCAACGAGGGCTTTTGATTATACTCCTCAATTTCTTTTAGGAGTTGGCAAGCATCACGAGTGATTTCTTTTAATTGCAATAAATCATGAGGAGGTGGAATGATGTCATCATTGACAAAGGTTGAGATATAGTCAAAGATTTCTCTTTGAATCATAACAAGTAATTGATTATTCATTATTATTTGTTGCTTAAAAGAAAAGCAATATTTAATCTCATGTTTTTTAATGCAATTTCAAACTTTATCTCAGTCATTTTTTATCATTGGTTTTGAAACACAGTTTTTTATCATATCATAACTTCTATTTCATAAAAGGTTTTTATTTATTATTTAATAAAAGAGGGGTAAGCCGTTTGCAAAATAGGTTTACATGTGCGATACTAAGGGATATATTACTTACTTTTTGTTTTTATCTTAAGAAAATTAAATTACTCTCCCAAAGGAGAGATCTTTGCACCAGAGCGTGAACAATATGTGTTGCCCCAGGTGAACATCAACACTGGCACATATGTCCTTCTCAAAGCATAAAGTATTCATTATTCTGTTTCTATCTAATATTGTTTTAAAATCTTTTAGAGTATCCCTCAATATTTCACATCACCCTCTTACTGGTATACAATATAACTCATATAACATCTTGACTCAACATGAGGCTACATATATCTGACACACACCATACAAGACTTCTCATTTGTAGGATTTCAAAGTTCTTTTTCCTTCTTTTGGATAGAAAGTCATAATTGCTTTCTTATCAGACAAATATCTCCCATTTTAACAAGCAGGAAATCATCTCCCATTTTAACAAAGCTTTTCAAAACCCACTACATGTCTGGAATTAATAAGCTATGTGAGTGCAATATCTGGTGTTTTTCCATTACAAGTACAAGCAACAAAGTCCATTATAGTCTTTGCAGCAGTCAAATAGAAAATGTATGCTGCATTGTTATGTGTTACATTTTGCAATATGTGATAGTTAAACAAAGCATTGTCTCTTTTGTAGCATTTAAAAGTTTTCTACAATATGTCCTTTCTTTTTACCATTTTTCAGGGAAATTCTTCTTTGGGGGGGAGTTTCATCATATCTTTTATGTACATCTTTCTTTCTTTTTCATTTTTCTTCAGCCAAGATGGTGCAGGTTTTTCTCTGTTACTTGCGCATTTAGGGTGACATTGGAAGATACAACAGAAAAAGACAATAGCGACCGCAATCACTGCAGCGGGAATAAGTATGGGTAGAAGAGGTTTCAATAAATGTTCTATTCCGCTTCCAGTAATGTTTGCAATTTCATCAACACCAGTTTTCACTAATCCTCCTACGGCACGGGGTATCACATCTAAGCCGTCCATTAAATTGTCAACTAGTTGTTTAGGAGTAATATCGGTTTGTGTAAAATTTATAGAAATATTCGGGGGGTTCCATCTGGCCTCAGAGAGATTTATAGGTAGGGGGACGAGTGAATTTGCGTGTTTTACCATTTTCATAATTTTTTTTGTTTCGTTAGCTGTAGAGGCTAAATTCTGCCGTAAGTTTTTTATTTTTTCTCTATCTGTGATCGTGACATTGTAAAGGTGAGAGTGCAAGATTTGTGTTTCTTGTGCATATTTCTTTAGACACAAGTTTCCTTGTGTGATTTTCGTTAGATAGGTGGTAGCGTTGTCAAACAAGTGTGCACCCTCTCTTTTAGTGGCTTCACGAATAATTAATCGATCAAGTTCTAATTCTGCTAGTGATATACTATTGAGAGTTTGGGTTTGTCTTAGATACGTATCTAAGTGTTGCAACAAAAGACGTCGATTATTGTCAATTTCTTCTTGTAGAAAGTCATCAGTAGAGAACTGTATAGTTTGTAAGGTCAATGTTTGAGTAAGTGCTCGGGTAATAGCTTGGTCTTGTACCACATTAACGGCTTCTAAAGAGTTTATTCGATTAGAGAGGGTTCTAATATTTTCTTCATCTAGGGCGAACCTTTCATTTATTTTACTTTTAAGTTTATTTAGCTTTTTATCAAATTGTTGTTGGAGGTTAAGTCCGGTGGCCGTGCCAGTTATGGCATTTCCAACAATTGATGTTAAGAAGGTTAAAAGGACTACTCCGCCCGTGATTTGTCTTTTTTTACGCTTTGGGTCATCAGGGGGTTTGAATATTTCACCGTTCGACCCATACAGTTGAACGGGGGAACTTGGAAATTTTGGTTTATTCTGTGCGGGGTCAAAATGAACCTGATCAAAGAAAGCAAGTTTTTGAAGTACTCCTCCGACAAGATTATTACATATTGCGTTATTTTTGACACGCTGGAAACAAGTTTTATCGCCTTTAACCATTGATGGATAAGTTAGATATTGGTTATGGTAGTCACTCATTTTGATAGGGCCATCTCGATAATTATGGGAATTTTGGCAAGTGGTAGGAGTAATGACTTTAACGCAACAATTTGGTAATCTTTATTCCATGTTTTTAGAAAGTTTTGAACTTGGTTTAAGTACTCGATAGTATCAAATTCTTCTTGGATTACTATGTCTGTTGGTACTGGTTCAAATGCCGTTTCTCGCCCGCATTTAGTGCGGGTGATAGTGTCTTGAAACCACAAATATTGTATATCAAGATTATAACAAGAGTAATCGCAGGGGCAACATGGAGAATGGAATGCGGATTTATAGGCTCCGGAATTTTTTCCATACCATAGTGCCTTTGTCATATCACAGCACTGTATATTTTCCGGGACAATATTGCTGGATGTACACGGTGATTTGCATACCGATACCCATCTATGATTTGGGGATTTTGTGCAAGACTTTTTATGAAAATGATATTGCCAGAAGGTTCCCTTAGCATTGTCATAATGTATGGGAGTATCAGGAGGTGTACCTTTGCTATGGACACAGGCGTATGACCTGACCTCACAGTTGACTAAATTCTGTCTAAAAGAACAATTAGATTGTACAACTGCATAGTCTGTCAATAGGGACAAAGTTCTTTCCTTTAAGATACTTAATAAGGGATAGCCAATTTCTTTTGGTATAGGAGGAGGGGAATAGAACTGATCGGGCGAGGGTTGCAGTGTCCACTTCCATCAGTGTCGAATTTTATTTCCAGTGTTACGGACAATAGGAGTATTAATCAGAAGCATATCGAGGCTCAGAGAAGGATGTAGATCCATAATATTTCGTTCGCAAAAGGCAAGTTCTTTCCATTTCAGCCACATCATTCCAATATTGTGACCCAGGAAAATACTTTTCGGCAAATGTACTTCCTTCGGTCACGGCGTATCCAAATATTTGGGAATACATTGGTATACGTTGACGGTTGCAAGATTGTCAACGTCAACAAACTTCAAACCTCGCCACTAAACCAATTGTCATTTCAATGTTTCAATACCCTTTTTTTATGCTGGTGACTTTTACTGCCAGCACACGAACTTTAGCTATGACTCCACCAGCCCAGATGGAGAGTGCTTGGTTGACTGATAAGCGAAGGGCAAATCCACTCTTTTGTAATATCCTAAGGATGCTCCTAGCTTTTTTTCTAGTAGCTGGAACACTGGAACTAATCCCGACCTGGCTATCGCGAGGGCTGCCCTTGAAAATTTTCAATCGGTCAGAGGTATTTTAGAGAAGTTACTTAGGTTCCAACATCGACCATCACCGATTATGGCCTCGAAAAATCTGGTCCCAGTTCCAAGTGAGCCATATAAGCGTTGGAATTTTCGTAAGGCCAACTTGCAACTGTACAGCCTTATCACAAACAAGCTTTCTCAGAAATTACCGCCTCCTGACACAAGCTTTGTTAATAAGGCACAGCTGTACTTCTGCAATACCATCTTTGCAGTAGCAAAAATATCAATATCACGTGGTCGCAGGAATAACCACAGACTGTGCTAGAATGAGGAATGCGAGCACATATACCATGTTTTTCTTCAGGCAGGACAGGGTGAGGCAACTAGTACAGCTGCATCCGTCTTGCTTTCTCGGCTTGGAAAAAAGGTAAGATCGCTGGTCTGAGGCTGTCAATTCCATCGACTTCATGCACTCCAATCAGTTTGCAAAGAATACAATCAATTACTTGACTTGCAGGAAAAGACATCCACACCGCTTTTGTCCCATCTCCGCCAATTCGATTACTTCGCAGTGTGGCAGCATGGGGTTTATAAGACAATGGATCACGAGTCAGCCAGACTCGGGAAAAGTCGACCGTAGATTAAGTTACCTTCTACCCCCGAGTTATAACACACGTTATTGTCAAATTTGGGATTAATAATTTAGCTATTAAGCAATCGATGTAAAGAAAAAACCAGCGGCACGAATAGGTAACAAAAACAAGTTTTACAATTGAGTTTACCGGACTATGACGGAACCGATCCAAATATATATAGAACGTTCAGTAGCTTGTAATCCAAACAGCAATGGCAATCTCCAACAGTTGTTTTACACAAATCTTCCAAAGGTAATTCACAAAAATATTTCGAAGTTCTCCCAGTTGTAAATTCTCAGTTATACTGATTCACAAACATTTTTTGACTTGGTCTTCAAATCGGGCACACGTAAATTTAGAAAAGATCGGAGCAAAAAAGCTTAAATTGCTATTAGTAACAGCACGACGTGATGAATTGAGTGTCAGACTTGTATCGAAAGACTGCGGGTTAAAAACTCAGAACGTTGCATACAAAACTTGAACGTGTAAATTCAACAATACGTATCAAGTACAGTTGGTCAACTATTCAATTTAATTTGGCAGTTCTTTTGGTTTCACGGGTCAATTGATTTTTCCGGTTTCTACAAAAATAAACATCGAATCACCTCACTATATATATAGGGATGGGGCCAGCTACAAATATAAATAACGTACATACCAGAACAAATTTTCCAGCAAAATCTTCAAATATTCCGAATGATTTAGGTGGACAAATATGCGACTTATCGCATAAACAAACTACTGCAGAATTAAACAATTATCTGTAGAGCAGGTGATCACCTTGTGAAAAGAATTAAAAAACATGTTGTTATTGACTTGTAAAGTAAACTCCCAGAACAAAAGGTTACTGCTCGTGCAAGATCTTAAATTAAAGGGTCAAAGCTTAAATGGACTGCCGCAAGACAACAGTATGGGGTACTATTTGTAAAGTACATGGTAAAGTAAACTTTCGCATATTTATATCATACAACATATATCATACAAGATATGTTGTATTTATTTATGTCATACAACTCATAGCTAAGAACAAATCATACAACAAAGAAACAATTTTTCCTTTCCAAAGACAAATCATACAGCGACGAAACAATTTTCCCTTTCCAACAAAAAATCATACAACAACAAAACAATTTCATGCAGGAACGAAAACGTTTTTCCTTTTGAAATACAAACCACACAGTAACGAACCTTTTTTTTCTTTCCAATGAGAAATCATACAGCAACGAAAAATAGCGCTAATCATACAGCAACGAAAAATAGCGCTTATCATACAGCAAGGAAAAGATTTGTCCTTTCCAAATACAAATCATACAGCAACGAAAACGTTTTTCCTTTCCAAATACAAATCATATAGCAACGAAAACGTTTTTCCTTTCCAAATACAAATCATACAGTAACGAAAACGTTTTTCCTTTCCAAGGACAAATCATACAGTAACGAAAACACAGTAAAGTGCGGTCCGCAAAATAGCGCTACTTGTAAAATAGTGCTACGCGCAAAATATGTTCGGAAATTTTTGTGGTAATTTAGAAGCGGCAAGATTTTGATAACAGTAAAATAAAGCCAAAGACTGCTTATGAATAACTAGCACATGTTGCTGTAAATTAACCCTTGCCGCTTCCGAATTACCACAAAAGTTTTCGAACATATTTTGCACGCAATACTACTTTACAAGTTGCGCTATTTTACAGACCGCACTTCACTGTGTTTTCGTTACTGTATGATTTGTCTTTGCAAAGGAAAAATTGTTTCGCTGCTGTATGATTTGTCCTAAACTATGCACAATTTTACTTTACCACGTACTTTACAGATGGCACCCCATACAACAGCTCTGCAAAGAAAAAGGCAGCGCTCATTGATTGACTCGAGGTCAATTCACTTTCAGATACAAACGTGGTAAGAAAATGTTTAACACCAATCTTCTCGTCTACAAAAATGGAAGCTCAAGCTTAGTACAACCAAAACAATGTCGGCAGCCTTCCACCTAGTCCTATACCATAAGGAAGCATGATGTTTGGCTCTTGAGGCGGCTGGCGGGATCAAGCTGGGGTGCGAGTGCCACAGTATTGTGCACAGCCACCCTTGCCTTGTTCTATTTCACTGCTGATTAGGCCTACTGCGTACCTGTTTGGTGTCGCAGTGCTCATACTCCCCTCATTAAAAAGCCAATTAATGACGCCTTTCACATAGTGAACGGATGTTTGCATCCCACTCCAACAGACAAGCTATTGGTTCAACTAACTGAATTTCGCCGCCACAAGCCATACTGTCTCTAGGTCGCCGCGCCCAAAAGCCAAAACACCTGCTCTGCAAAGGGTGTTGTCCCCATCTTGTGGACATCTGAGGAGCTTCTAAAGAGGCACTTATTTGTGCCTGCAGTACTGAAACTGCTGAACAATTGCGCTCGGTCCAGCACTAGTGTAGCACAATGAGCGAATTATAAATGGACCATAGAGTGGCCAGAAAACACTTTCCAGCTACATGCATTCATTGCAGACGTCAATTTACTAGCTTCGGGAATGCCTTTTAGTAGTGATCCAACTAAGCTTTTAACCCTAACGGTAGAAGCAGTAGAATCCTTTACTAATTAGCAGGTCTAGCTCAACTGACACCAGTGATCACATATTATGGAAAAACAAGTGAATATTTTGCAAACAACAGCAGAGCAAAAACTTAACAGCGACATACTACAAGCATTCACAGAGCCAATAAAACCGTTGAAGTCAACATACATAAAAAAGAATATCTTTTGATAGCCTCACAAATCTATCAGCAGTCCAATAGTCCACCGTAAAATACAGCCTACACTAAAACTCTAATCTACCGTATGAACTAGTGCTTACAACATTTTGAAAAAGATAGATCTACCTTGATACAACAGGCTATTAACCCACAGCAAAAAAAGCATGTTACTAAATTTCGCAAAAGCAGTCAAAGTGAAGTAACAGGGCTAAAAATTAAATATCATTTTCCATAAAAAAAAAAGAACAGGAACAAAATAATTGGGTGTTTTCAAAATCGAATACCCAAACCCACATGGGTCAGGTTTAATCTCCTTCGAATTGGCATTGGGCTATTCCGCTCAACAAAGCACAAATAGGATATGGCTCCTATTACGAGTTATGGTGCAAAGGAGCAAACAGCTGAGCAGGTGATGACATCCTGCCAACTATCCGACAAAATACAGTAATTGTCGGATGTTAATATTTGCCGAATATTAAGAAGCTTTGCTTTTCAAAAGAGTTAACAAACCTCTTATTTATTATCGGTATGTCAACGATACCTTTGCAGCTTTCAACGACGAAGATAAATGTGATGAGTTTCTCTCCCATCTAAATTCTCTTCACCGATCGCTTCGTTTTACTTTTGAAAAGGAATGCAATCGGACTTTGTCTTTTCTCAACGTCCTGGTAGAAAAGAATGATCATGAATTTGTTACATCTATCTAGAGAAAGCAGACTTTCACAGGCCAATACATTCGCTGGAACTCTTTTTACCCCATGAAACGGAAGATCCATCTGATTTTGGCACTTGTCCACAGAGCTCTAGTCATATGTTTGGAATCTACTCTTCAAAATGAACTTTTCAGCATTCGTATAATCCTTATTAACAACGGTTACCCTGAAGCTGTAATCAACACTGTTGAACCAAGAAAATGAATCAGTTTCGCAGACCAACACAATTAGGTCCGAAGAAATACCCAGTTCATCTTCACTTGCCATGGTTGGGCAATGTTTCAATGAGGTACGAAATGCAAATTAAAACAGCCGTCAAACGCTGTTACTTTGCAGTTGAACCTTGCATTGTCTACACCACCAAACAACTTCTGCCTGCAGCCAAAAAGGATGTACTATCCGCTTCACAACAAAGCAACATTGTTTATCAATTCCTGTGCCACTGCGATAGTCGGTACGTGAGTCGTGCTTCTCAAATACTACAACAGAGGATTAAGCAGCACGTGCCTAAAATCATTCTTCAGGGACATATTTCTGAGAACCGAAGCACATTGGATCGCTCTTGCAAGCCAATCAGAAGCCTTAAAGCTAAAATTTCCTTTTCCGCTATAGGACAATATCTCTTTCAAAACCCTACATGCGCACGTGGATGCAATGATCACAAATTTTTCATTTTTTTCCGTGGCCGCACTTTTTTTGATCTTTCCACCCTTGAAGCCACTTACATCAAAACATCCAAACCAAATTCATGCAAACATAAGGAATTCGTGTATGGCCTAAAAATCACACATTAGTTTCCGCTCTTTCTATTGGTCGCTCCTTTTACCAATCACGATGAAGCTTATATTCCTTTTTTCTTTTTCGTCCACTGTGTCTCTATATAAGTGACTCACTTCATCTTTTTCCCTCTATTTCTGACGGATTCTCTTAAAAAGTCTCAGACAAAAAGCTTTGAGAATGAATACTCTACTTTCTGCAAAGATAATTTTTTAAAAATCGCAAAGCGGTTTTGAGCTTAAGCGAAAGCCAGTACTTGTCTAACCAGCTTCATCAAATTTTACTCATTTGGGATCTCACACGAAGTCATATTTAACGACTAATCATCAAATTTATTTTTCTTAATTTACTCAAAACATATTGATCGTAAAAACGCGATTAAACGCTTTTTTGTAAGATATTGACAAGGTGGTTTTGATAAAAACAAATCTAGCACAATTTAAGCTAAATTGACGATGCAACAACAGATTTTTTATTCAAGCATTTTAAGCCTTTGGGTTTAGCTACTAAAATCGTAATGCCGTGCTTGCTGATGCTTATTTACATTTGGCAATGAAATATAGTATTCAAATTATAAACGAGTATCTTACTGTTGGTCACACGCAAATGGAATGTTACAGTATGCACAGCACTTTTGACAGAAAGCTAATGTGCAACTTATTCACACCTCGGGACTACATTGTCATCATGCAAAGTGCACAGCCAAATCTCTCGCCATATATTGTGCGACATATATAGCTTAAAATTAACAGCATCAGTTGAAAGGACCGATGGCGGAGTGGCATAAACCGCATGAAGCAATTCATGTGACCGTCGGTTCAATACCTGAGTCCACCTGACGAGTTCTAATAGGAACGAAACCGGTCGTGGAAGTGGTATTTTATTCAACTGATTGCAGTTAGCCTATATGCCTTAACATCCATTAATTAAAAGTAAGAAAGATGGAGAAAATGTTGGTCACATTATCCAAAATTTGGTCATATTAAACGGAGAATTTTAAATGAAGAAATTCTGGACCGTACCAAATTGGTCATATTGATAATAATAATAAGCGGCTGGTCATACTATCTGTGGTCATAATAAGCGGCGCCTACTGTATTAAACCGTTTTTCAAAACTTGTTTTGATATTAACATTTCAACCACTAAAACTTTAACAATAAATTCTCATGCACTTAAAAACAGATTTTTTAATATTCTCGAAACTTAAAAAGTGAGTAAGGCATTTTTGTTGGGAGTCTGACAAAATGCTTTAATAGGCAAAATCATGGTATTTTTGAACTTAACTCTTTAAAGATCCACGTGGCACAGATGTCACATTATTGTTGATTGTTACGTCATTATGACCTGATTACCACTTTTCTGAATCCGTTATATTTCCGTTGTTGCCAAACAATTACAGGATTTAGGAGCAAACGATTGGTATCTTTTGACGATTCTCAGCAAAAAAACCAGAGCCAGTATACTGCTGTACATATTTTAATTAGGACGTTTCGATAAAAGGCGAAGTTATAAGTGCGTGGCGGGAAAAAATACTGTACTGTAACAAGAAAGATGGAGAAAATGTTGGCCTTATTTTTAAGTTTTAAATTAATCTTATTTTAATTTTATTATTAATTATTTTATTAATTTCAATCTTATTTTTAAATTAAAAATTACAGAATTATTAATTATTTTATAAATTTTAATCTTATTTTTAAATTAAAAATTACAGAATTATTGTTTCAAATTTTATGAATTAAATTCTTATAATACTTTAAGTATTAAACAAATCCATATATTGACAAATTTATTTGCAACTAAATGAAATTGATTTGTAAATTGAAACAAATACATTTACGAACATATGCATATCGGGCTGTAAACAAATTGCTCCCCGTACTAATGTACTTGCAAATTACTGATTGGTACATATTCCATGTGTGCTCTTGATATAATAATTTCAATTATTGGTGGGCAATAAATTGCAATACCAAAATCCGGTTTTGAGACAGATTCTTTCGGAAAATCTTACACATGAAAATTTTAGGTCTTCGTGATAGAAAGTTGTAATACAAACAATGCTATGATAATCTCGTATATTACAGGGGTCTCGTATTCATCAGAGATGCTGTCTTGCTCTTGTCTGGATGTTTGCCTTTTAAAAGCGTCATCAAATTTACTAATTGTCACTTCTCAAAAATCAATGATTATGCAATCAGTAGGCTATAAGATCGCAAAAATAGCTGAAGCTGTAGACAGCTTACATTCTATTTTCATAACACGCTAAATAATGCCACAGGGCATGTTTGCAAAAACAACATTCAACAAAACTAAAGGCGTACTCTTTCAAAGTAATGTAGAAGATAGATTGGTCTTCTTGAAAGCAGAATTTTGTCAATTACGCCGGTATCCAATCATTATTTGGTCGTTCAGCCTTTGGTTGTTTCAAGGCTGTTCGAATATTAGCTTATCGGTTGTTGCAATTCAATGCACACTAAAATTTTTTCAAGTCGCAGTTGCGCGTTTTTTGTGTGCGGTGAGCCTGAAGTTAGCAGTTCTAGACAAACACATATTTGTTGAGATTTATTTCTTACGTTATTTATAATGATTGCTTTTCAAAATTCAAAAAAGTAGCTTGTATAGAAATAGAAAGAATATTGCGTTTAATTTTTGCCCTCTTTGAGATCATTGAAACTAGTCATGCTACCCACCAGTAGAAAAACTCAAGCAAATTGTGGTTTCTGCAGAAAATTGCAACGTGCAGATTCCATGCTAGCACTAACTCCGAATCATATGATTGCGATGGCACGCCACGCTTAAGTAGCGTTGGTGGAGGATGGTTGGGTTAGAGCTTGAACTTTCAGTAAGTCTGTTTCATATTTCTTTTGATTTTGATTTGACTTCTATAACAGATATATTTATGCTAGTTTAGTCAGTCCTTACATAGACGTTTCACCATGATGCGTTGTTAGGGCAACAAAGGTTAAGATGATGATTAATCAGCAGAGAAAGACCAAATGATGTTGACCAATGATCCCTGTTTTCAAAGTTTGAACCATATTGGCCCAGTTGAATTGCTGCCTTTGGTTAGTTGTTCCACAAATATTTTTGTTATTTCCTCCGGTTTAGGAAATTTTTTCCTCATGTTGAAAGCAAATTCCTTCCCTGATTTTCACACACACTTTTCGCAAAAAAAATTAAAAATGGATTACATTTTACACTTTTATATGGTACGTAAATTACGTGTAAACTAAATTTTGTAGCTTCAACAACTCAACTCTTACGACGCATTGCCTTCAGATATCAAAAGTAACATAACTCTGCACAGCACTATGGTTTAAATATTGTATTTAAAAGGGAATAAGCGCCATAAAACAGAGAAAAAAGGAACTCGCCTATGCTTCAAATCCTCAGCGGTTTCAAAATATTGGTTCCTAAGTAAAAGATTTCTGTACTCAATAGATAGACAGGCTCACGGTTAAGGTGAGATGGCCCACTCGCACATCCCCTCCACTTTTTGATTGGCTTCAATTTGGCTCAACGTAAACGTACCATCACTCACAAGGTATCAAAAGTAACTGCATAGATCCAAGCTGCTTGGTTAGGTTCGCATTAAAACAAACTGCCTTGAATTACTGAAAAGGCAGTAAAAGTTTTTCTTTAAAATTCTGAGCATAGTGGAATGCGAGAAGCTTTTTCGTTTCCACAATACCTGCTTTTCATCATAACTAGCGGGAATTTTTATCATTATTTTTTGTGCTTTCTTATTTTTTCCAAATTTCCTCAAATTGATAATTTCCTTCCGAATTTCCTCTTTCATAAATTTTTGTATCAAATTATCCCAAACGAGAAAATTTTCTCCGAAGCGGAAGCGCCGCCTTTGGTTCACCTATAATTAAACCAATAGAATTTTTAGCGGCTTTCGGAGTCTTAGACGGTTCTCAAACGGAAGGGTAGGAAGAAATTTAGAATTTTAAAGATTTTTTGTAAAAATATTTCCACTTGAGACCCAGTTTTAAGAAAGATAATTTAGTCTGATTTAGTTGGATCAGGTTTAAATCTTTATTTTGTAGGTTTAGCTGCAACATCCTTATCGCCACATTGAAAAATCAGTTTTTGTGTTTATCTAGTGTTTAGTTCAAGCACATGACAGGATAGTTTTCCACCGCTTTTAGGTTTTGGGAACAACAGTCAAAGCACAAAGCACTCTAGCGCTGAGTAGCGACTTTATTCTTCTTAAACTAAAACATAATAAGCGTTGCAATTGATGCTGTACTGTCAGAATTAGATACCTTTACAAAGTTTGAATTTGCTCAATTATGAAAGAAGTTTCAAGGTTCTTAAAATTTTTTGAATATAGTTTTGATAAAGTAGGTGTCTAATTGGTATTCCGAGTTGTCATTATACCACGAGAGTCAACAGTAATAACAGATTTCTTATAATTAGAATTATTTTTTTTACGAGTGATATCAAATTTTGTCCTAACAATGAAGTGTCGAAATATCCTGCGTATGATTGGAAGCATCCGCAAAGGACTTATTATCATTCTCACTCCTATACTCCTTCTTCCTCTTCCGCTTATTGGACAAACTGGGGTAATTTTATAACAAAAGGCTATGCAAATCTTTACGTAACAATATGTCAAGATTCTTTCAATAACATTGTTGGTGTGACCTGTTTGTAGCTGTTAAGCAACTTTTTAGCAAACTTCAAGCAGAAACTATCATCTTCACAAACAAGAAGTACTGCCTCTAGTTGCCTAGTTCGCTAAGAAACTTTGCACGGACCAAATTGAGTCACATGCATCTTACTCTGTTACTAGAAGTTACAGAATACGAATACCACCAACAAATAAAATGAATACCAAATGTTCAAAAGTTGAGGGCCACATGCCCCACCGCTACCCTCTGAAAATAGCTCCCTGACGGCGATTAAATTCAATGTCATGAGCAAAAAATAGAGGTATTTGAAAAAGTTTAAGACCAGTTATTCAGATTTAAGGCATTTGTACATTTTATTTTTGCGATTGTATTATGCGGTTTTTTATGACACAATATTTCATTGAAATTGCATCAGCCAGCTATCCATCACCAACATATGGTTTGCTTTCACTAAGAACCTGTTTAAGTTCATTTCAATTGATTTTACAGCGTAATTAGTTGTGTATAAGCTGCTATTTCAGATCTTGAAAATGGGCAAAAAATTGTCACTTTCCGTGACAAAAAGATCCCAAATCGTGGTTTTTAGTAAGAAAGGCTACTCAGAACGAGAAATCAGTGCAAAGATCAGTAGCAGCAAGACTGCTGTACATACAGCAATTGGAAATTTAATAACTATGGGAGTTACAAAAACTTGAATAAAAGTGGGAGGCCACTGAAAACATCCCCCAAGATGATTTGATGATGAAGCAAATTGCTGTATGCTCCCCAACAAATTCTTTGGAGAAAATTCGTGCTGCGCTGCTTTGAAAGGGACAGATGTTCACATTTTCATAATTTCTCGGCTTTTGAGATTTCAGTTTAGTTTTCAATCAAATAAACCAGCTCGCAAATTTGTTGGGGAGCATACAGCAATTCGCTTCATCATCAAATCATCTTGGGGGATGTTTTCAGTGGCCTCCCACTTTTATTCAAGTCTTTGTAACTCCCATAGTTATTAAATTTCCAATTGCTGTATGTACAGCAGTCTTGCTGCTACTGATCTTTGCACTGATTTCTCGTTCTGAGTAGCCTTTCTTACTTAAAACCACGATTTGGGATCTTTTTGTCACGGAAAGTGACAATTTTTTGCCCATTTTCAAGATCTGAAATAGCAGCTTATACACAACTAATTACGCTGTAAAATCAATTGAAATGAACTTAAACAGGTTCTTAGTGAAAGCAAACCATATGTTGGTGATGGATAGCTGGCTGATGCAATTTCAATGAGATATTGTGTCATAAAAAACCGCATAATACAATTGCAAAAATAAAATGTACAAATGCCTTAAATCTGAATAACTGGTCTTAAACTTTTGCAAATGACTGTACAACAGTTGGTAAAATAATCATAGCTGCAGAAAACAACAAGTGCTGCTTCTTGTAACGTTCTTCACACAATGTATAGATAAGCGTTGGTTTTTGTTAAAAGCCACCGCTTGAACATAACAATTTGCTTTTTAAGCTACAAAACACTGGATTTTCAAACTAACTTCTCTATTCTACACGGAATACTGATTTTGATTTAATTGCAGGTTGCTAAATGTGGTTACGTTTTATGCATCATGTCAATCTTCTGGACTTTTGAAGCGTGCCCAATGGCGGTGACGTCATTATTACCTGTGATATTGTTTCCTATGTTAGGGATTCAATCTGCAGATGGGGTAAAAATAATTGTTTTCAATCCAGATTGCTCACGATGCTTTTGTTCTTGTAGCTACTCTGAACAAACTAACTTTAGTAACTGGTGTTTTGAAAATAATGAACGCAATGAAAATAATATGATATTCTGAATTTCATGGATCGGCTAAAAATTGCACAATTGGGATTTTGTAAAATTGAGAAAAAATTCCCGACAAAATTTAGTTATCTTCTAAACATTAATTAAGCAGAGCATAACCTAACTTTTGAATGGAAAATAAGATTTCATACATGAAGGATGAACAGACCTTTTTATTACTGGGCTATTTTTACCAGGTAACTCACCATATGTTTGATTTAGTTGGTGGACCCAATTTTTGAACAAAGTTTTTGTCTGAGTTTTTAGTAGCTAAACAATTGAAAAGTTTTTTTAGAGTAGCGTGAATTTTTTTAGCTGCATTTTTTATGATCAGGTTTCTATGGCTTACACGCGTCAGTTGAATTTTCTCTTTATTGGAGGTCTCCTTGTTGCGGTCGCAATCGAGGAGTGGAATCTGCATAGGAGAATAGCTCTTCGAGTGCTTCTCATGATCGGATCAAGACCTTGTTGGTAATAAAAAGATGCTAGTTTCCATTTGCATTAAACATCACAAGGCTTAAAGCATTTTAACTTTATCTAAATTCAACTTGCATTTTGCTCGCAGTGTAGGACGAATTTTGCAAAGTAATTTAAAGTTTTATCGATAAAAAAACTAAATGCAGCAGAATGCTTACGAGCTGAAAGCCTTGGAGATCGCAAAACAGGCTCTTTAACAATTTGGATGTTCTCTGGAGTTCAAAGGCTTGTTGGTCTCCCGAGGGGTTCCTGCTTGAGTGCTGAGCCTGTAGCTCTAAAGCTTTTGACCCAGAGCCATATAGAGTTTCGATTGGGAACAGGGTTGTCCTCCTTAGTTTGAAATGTTTTTGAAATTTCTTTATGATTGCAGTTACAAATTCTCCGTTGGTGAGAAAACTTTTCACAATAAATGTACGGTGTGTACCTATCCAGGCTATATCTAGATTTCAAAACTTTTCCAAAAAATTTAATGTATCACTAGTTATTCTAATCTCTCACTCTAGGAAACAAAATGGTAGTTTATAAACTACATAAATTCACTTTAGCTATGCGGCTAACTACAACAGCATTGCCAATGTAAGACTCTAAAATGAGGGAGGTTTTTCTGCCCCATTCTATATTTAATTTTGACCTTTCGCTCCGTCGGTTAAGCCAAACATCTTCAGAGACGAGTATGGCGTCGTGAATAAATCACTCCTCCATAAGTCATAACAAAAATACTGCATATCTCGACAAATTAAACTACCAGGTATGCACTGGAACTAAAAAAAAGCATTTAAACTTTTAGGCAAACAGTGACACACGTCAGCCGGTGCCAGCAAACCGGAATGAAATCACACTTAGTTTTTCGGCGTTTTATAACTAAAAAGGTTTTTTATCACGAGGCTATTTTCTTGATACGACTTCTTAAATTCTGGTTTCTATTTTGTCTTCCACACCACTCACCGATTACTGAACGCCAAGTAATTGGCAAACCGGTTTGTGATTGGTGAGCCGTTTTGTATATAGAGTGTATAAAAGAATGCTAGGAAACTCCTCTGTTTAATAGTTCATACTCGACTATTTGCCAACAGAATAGTAACACATACTTTTGTAATCATTTTTTGTTTTAACCACTAGATTTTAATTACTTTTTTCTGTAGTTATCGGAAGAGGTAATAGCCTTGTGGTTTAGATCTACACAGTACAGTCAGTTGACATCTTAGCGATGAAGCACCGGTTCCTAATCGTGAGATTGAAAATTTGATCACCGCATGGATTTAGCGTGATTGTTCTCTTCCAAAAGACAATTTACTGCAATTTTCCCACCTTGGTTCCGGGCTGCTGGTAGACATGCTCTGTATGAAGAGTGTTGCGTTCCAGCTAACTCGACGCATATACCAAATTATACCATAAGCCTCATAAATCCGGCTTTAATCAACTAAAACGCTTGATATCTAAAAACATAAAAATAAATAGAACATATACAAACAAGAACGCCTGAACTAAAGATTTAAACTGAAGCACTAGTAAGATTAATAAAAGCGACTTAACACTGGACTGATAAGAAACGCAACTGTAACAAAAAACAATGATTGGATCCTAGTGCTTCAGGCTAACATTAAACTAACGCGCAGTTATCAAGCAACAAATTACAAACAACGTTTAAACCAGACGAACTACAAAGTTACATCAAAGAGTATTGGTAAATTCGAAGCGAGCCTAAACACAAGTTGCTCTCGATGCAAAACTGCAAATTTTTCCAACCAATAATAACCTTTTGCAGGGTAATGCTCGGATTTATGCTGGTCACCTGGTTACTATCAATGTGGATTAGTAACACCGCCACGGCTGCCATGATGGTACCAGTTGCCATGGCTGTTTACGAACAGATGACCACTATAGAGGTGAGCAGTAGCATTATGCAGACGTCAACAATATGTCGTCACCCATTGTACAAGAAAAGTATCAAACGTATTACATTCAAAATCTAAGATTTATATAGAAATAAATTACAGGTTGCCAAAACAAACTAAAATTTGTCTTGAAAGATTAAAAACTTATCTTACTGAACTTAAGAATACCAAAGCTTTTGGGTGCCTGCCAAATTCAAAGCTGTTGAGACGATATTTTGGGCCCAGTGTAAGCTGAAGAAGTTTTTGGAGAATCCGTAAAAAATCTTTGCAATTAGGCAGTTTAAGACCTTTTTTAGATGTAGAGTCCCCACAAATTTTTTAGAGCATTGTAGACGGGTCATCTTTTTCAATCAAGACACATCATTTAAAAAACCAAGTCAGATAAGTCCCTCCGTCATCACTCTCTCAATGCTACTAACGAAATGACTGCGGATTCCGCATCAGCAACCATCTATATCATCGCAGAAAGTCCAAGAAGTAGTTTATATAAACAGCGTGAGCTTCCAAATTGCCGAGCTTTGGCTCTACCAGGATACGCACTTCGTAAAACTGTTGAGCTTTAAACTCGCAATCTCTAGACTTTATGTTAGACCCTCGTGGTTTGTCGATCCTCGCTGGTGGCAAGTGCATCAACATGGTATATATTAGCTAATGTGCTTGGATCAAATAATAACCTCAATCCAGAGAAAATTGAACTGATCATATCTGAAAAGCTAAACTGAAGATCACTAAATTTATAAGTATACCAATATAAAAATGCATGATTTAACAAAATCGACAATTTAACAAAATCTTCCCAAGTGGAAGTTTCCGCGATGGGACATGGGACATAAAGCTTTAGTGTGTTATTTTTCTTTTGATGTGCCAAATAAATTAAATGTTTCATTACTATTTAAATTCTCAACTTTTGGAAGGATATGTCACCCTAATCAAACTCTAAACTGATGATACTTTTAGGAAAATCAAAGCAGTAGAATGAAGAAATCAGAGGGTGAGTAAATTCTGGTTTCTGTGAAAAACAAAACTAAACAAAATGGTCTTAATCAATTGATTTAAAAGTAAACGGTCAAAACTCACGTACAGTTTCCCTGAGGTACGTTTTATTGCATGAAAACAATTGTGGTTCTATCTTACATAAGTAGGAATAGCGGTAAGCCAATATAAAAAGTTTCTGGAAAACGTTGCTAAAGTAATAAAGTATTTATGAGCTTCAACTTATAAGAGGCTATGCATTGCATAGGCTAATCGACTAGCAAAAGTTCTGTCAACTAATCTCAAAATTAAAGCTGGTTTAACTACTGTATAAACAAACATATCTTTTTAAGTCTCTTTTTAGACCTATATTAATACAGCATTCAAGCAAAACTTAAAGTTTCGACATACAGTATACTCCTGTAATCTGGAAAAACCTGGTAAGTATATTGAACGCAAATTTGAGAAAACAAAGAAAACGTGTTTTGTTTCAGAATTGAGCTACTGGATATGAAATAACTTAAAATTGTTTTTGGCAATTTGAATGAAGATAATTAAAGATTTTTTAAGGCATTTGTTTTTTATCACATTAGCCGACTTAACCCGGTGACAAAACGACTAACTAGATTTTTCCAGATCAAACCAACAGCTCAACCAAAAATTTTACAAATTTTTAATTTTTTTATTTTAATAAAATCAATTTTACCAACTGATTCTTTTAACACTAACAGAAGCAGTCAGTAGCAAAGTGAATGAGAAGGCTTGTATTGGTTTTGGGCATTTTCCTTGGTCATTACAGGGTTAACATGAATTTGACTCTCAAGTCACAACCTTTTTTTCGGAAAAGGATAAATCCCAGAACGATTGATTGATGAGTATTCTTTGCTCTTGGGTTTACTTAGTCTGGCACTTCCTTCTGCAGGTTTCCTTGCATCCATTAAGGAGTGGATACTTCTCTTTTTTTTTGAGCCTTCTGATCTTCACTTTGACGTGTGTTTTTAGAATAAAAAAATTTAGCAATGGAAAATTTATTTACTTCACAAATTTTGCAATAAAAATATTTTTTCTTGACCTATTTTAATTGTATGTTTGGCAAAAAAAATCAAAAAGTGATAAAATAGCTACGGCCTTTATAATGGTAGTATCATCCTACTTACTTTGGCCTTAATTCTGGCTGCTGTTGAGAGACTTCATTCATTTGTTCGTCATCATGATTTTTAGAACACTCTTTAGCAGTCGACTTGGCAGGGGTTTCATCAATATCACTATCCGAGCTGCTCTTAGTCACGTTAATCTTAGAGTATTTGATGGTTATAACAGGCATATTGCTCCTCACATTAACAGGCCTTGATTCGCTAGAGCTGTTGCTCAAGGTACTCACAGTAACAGTTTCAGCTGCGGTAACACTATGATCATTATAATAATTTCCAGGGTCTTGGCGTGCAATAGGCGTAGCAGGGGTTTCTTCCCTCATTTATGTCAATCTCAGAATCTTGCTCTTAGGTTATTACAGGCATGCCTGTCCTCAAATCGGCTGTAGCAGCATTAGCAGGCCTAGATTCATCAGCGGTGCTATCTAATTCGGTATTTATAATCTGTCTCGGTAACACTAACAGGCATGGTTATACTCACGTCCAAGCCGGGTGTTGTCCTTCTGTATCTTTTTATCGGCTTTAATTGGTAATATCTGATCATTTTGTTGCTGTGTAGCCTTTTTCAATGCCTATTCTTTGAGCATTTTCCTACGGGATGCCATTTTATTACCAGTGAATATACAGAAAACTTGAAAAATATCACCACAAGATTACAATCATGGAGACTGTCATATTCATGGTGATTACTTGACCAGAATAAGGAAAGCGATTAGATTGACTCAGTTGCCATATTCATTATGATCACATGACCAGAATAAAAAAAATGTGATTGGATGGAATTACCTGCTATATCGATTGTAATCACTTGACCAGAATTAGCCAACGGGATTGGATTAACTCATATCAGATCCATGCTTGAATTTACTAAAAATTTACCCTTCAGCTTATCCAGGTGTCACCTTGTTGGCAGTTTTTCATTTCGAGAAACCTAGTATGTCATGTATAATGATCAGGAAAAACCTAGCAAGTTGAATTGCTAGGTTTTTCCTGATCTTTTTTTAGTTTTTTTTTAGGACTCTAGTTACCAGGTTTTCCCACATGAAAAACTGCCAACCTAAAAGAGTTTCACACACTTTAACTAGCTCAACAGAAGGGAAAAAACCTAATAAATCCAAATTCGGGTCAAACTTAACTTTTACAAAAATTTGATTTACTAGGTTTTTTCAGATTACAGGAGATTTGTCATTCGTCATTTTTCTTTCATTTTAACAATTTATTCGTCGCTCGTTTGATTGTTTTTGTGAAAGTAAACCCACATTAGTTTTAGGTTGCATTTAAAAGCGCTTAATGCAAAGAGATAAATTCATAAGCGCAGCTGCCGAAAAGCAAATGAAGTGCATACTGTTGCCACAATCTTAAAAATTGCATTTCACGCCCATTAGGCTGCGTTCGCACATAGCAATTTTTGTAACCAAGAATTGAACTTCTTACCGATTTTTAGAGCAGGTTTTGAGACGAGATTTCTCTCTTGTGTACTGACTGCATGCAGGGCGACGCTCACTTCACACTCAGTGTCGATCATCGAAACTTCGTCTCAAAACCTTCTCTAAATATCTGTAAAAAGTTTTGTTCCCGGCGGCAACAACCGCTATGCGCAAACGCAGCCTTAATGTACATGTCTAACTACATAGTGTAGAATGAAGATTGTGCACACACTGTACAATGTATGTGTTTTACCTTTTCATTTCTATTTTTTGTTTATTTTCACGGCACTTGTAATGTCGTCACTGACCTCCAACGGTCTGGCGGACCACAACTAGGGAAACTCTGCACAAAGCATTAGGCTGACGTTTGTTGTTTTTTAGTTACTCGAATTTCTTCGGATGAAGTAGAACTAGAAGATAAAAGTTCGTCGTTTGAAATCTATCGTACAGGTTTGCAAGAAACTTTGAAATTCTAGGCAAACAGAAAAAGTTTAACGAATAATAATCACGTGCAGGAACAATTAACTTACATTTTAGACGAAAATGTAATGGTGGTTTCGAAAGAGGATAAAAACGACGATGCATTGATGGAAATGAACGAGCAAGCTCTGCTATCAGCTGTAAGTAATTCTACTCAAGATTGCACCACCATTCATTGATTTACTTAACGTTATCACTCTTCCATACTCGATGTAAGTAAGAACATTTTGTAGAAGCGGTCTCTCTGATGCCTTAAAACCCTCCTTGGAGAACTTCTATGTTGATTAATTTAAAACCCAGCCTAAAAACAATTCTGTTGTTTTA
Organism: Trididemnum clinides; assembly: GCA_963675345.1. Taxonomy (NCBI): domain Eukaryota; kingdom Metazoa; phylum Chordata; class Ascidiacea; order Aplousobranchia; family Didemnidae; genus Trididemnum; species Trididemnum clinides. The sequence goes on along the minus strand of OY776305.1, from coordinate 27,490,960 downwards.
AGCAATTCTCACTGCTAACTTGGGCGCAACAAACCTGTTCACATCGCTCTACTGCTGAAGCGTGCATCACAAATGTTTCTGCGAACAGATGCTGAAGCAAATTTTGATTTTGCTTAGATTTTTACGAATTCTTTTTTCAGCCCAAAACGGAAGATCGCGAAAAGATCCTACTACGCAAAGCAATGCTACTTGCTGTAGCTTACTCTGCAAACATCGGTGGGTTTACGACTCTCATAGGAACACCAGCAAATCTTGTCCTACCAGGAGCGTTAGATTCAGTGTAAGATTACGCCGCATAGCTGTTTTTAATTTTCTAATTAATGGTTTCGCACAATACTGACAACGCTACGGAATGCTCTTTCCGTTAAACCTAGCACACAAAGAAAGCTTGTTCGCAAAATGCTTGTCTTGTGGATGCAAAAACGCAGAGTTTGGTTACCCAATAGGCGACTCCTTTCGCACCAAGCTATAATTGCTGCTCTCTTAAAACACCTTTCCAATCTAGAGGATGTGATTGAAAACTCCTCAAAATTGATCAATTTATAATCAACTACAACCTCGGTCTGTTATGCGCACTTAGAAATAGCACAGGCATGAAAGCCAGTTGAACCTGTTTGTCATGATTCTCTTTCCTAGTGTTAGCATTTCTCAATAGTTCATCCTGGTTCTGCTATCACTTCAATACAGAGCTCTTCACCGGGGCTCTACGAGTTTTAGGAATTCCGTTGGTGTTCCCGAGTTTTGATTTAAATATTTAAACAACAATGATTTTTTTGTTTGAGCATAAACCGCATAAAATGTTTTTTCTTTTGGGTTTTACTCATTTTTTTGATTTTCATTACATTACAATTTCATTACATTGAAACTGTGTTTCAGGTGGAAATATTTTTACAAAAAATCTTTAAAATCTTAAATTTTCGCAAAGCTAGAAATTGGATTTCTACTTGCCAAAAAAGGTTAAAAAGCACTGCTTTAATGCCATTTGGACAAAGCATGAGTTTTTTTGTTTCTTTTTAGTGTCTTTTCTATCAAGTAAGGAAGTATTTGATAATTTGTGAGTACGCCGAAATTCACAATCGATTACACCAGCCAGCTGTCAAAAATGTGATACAAAACGCTATGTGGTCAAGAAATGAGGTCTCGTTTGCAATTGACCACCCACATCCAGCAAAGATATTTGTTTGGTGTTGCTTTCCCTGATAGTTTTGCTTCCTAATGTTTGCTGGCTTACAAATTGTGTCATACAATAGGCCTACATGTAATCTACTTCAGAGCTCTCCAATCGCGGTTCAAGAAATAATTCGAGGGGTTCAGTAAGCACGGAGGAATCCGCAGAGGTTACCCTTATTCGTTTTATTTCTGGAAACATGAAGTCTTTTTCGAGAATATTTTCGCAAAACCTAACAACTCTACAGTAAATGCGTAATGTAATCATCTAAACTCTGCATTTTGTTTAATTTTAAGCGCAACAAATTCCTTTCTATTATTGCTGCGTGATAAGTGATCACACGCAACAAAGCAAAAGCAGATTTTCTTGAAAGATTGAAAATATCGATGTTTAAATGACTGAAGAATACAATACGATAGAGATGTGCTCAACTGTTACTTTTGAACAACTGTTACTAACAGTTTCTTTGAAAATTTTATCTGTTGCTTTTAACTGTTACTTTATATTCGTTAAGCCATTGTGACGTAACTACCATATCAAAGGCAGAAGCAGATTTGAAAAAAGCAGTTTATTGCAGAAACGAAATTGCACTTTTTTTATCTTGTTAAACAGACTAGAAAAGAGCAGATACTGTAATAGCATGAAAGTGCTACTGTTTCGAGTAGCACTAACAGGCCATTGTGACGGACGTGCGAGCAGAAGCAGATAAGAAAAGAACAGTTAAATGCAGAAATAAAACTGCTACTTTTTTGTTGTAGCTCAGTAGCTTTTTGTGTACGAGATCAATGGAAGGAGCAGATAAAAAAAAAAGTAGATGCAGTAGCAATCCCAAGGCGGATGCAAGATTGCTGCTTTTTAGAAAATGGAAAGTTTCGGAAGGATTAAGCTTCAAAATAACACATCGTGACTAATATCAGTTACTTCTTAACTATTTCTTTGTAATTGGCTTAACTGTTAATATTTGTTTAGGAAATTATCTGTCACTTTGTAGCGAACCGTTATTTTTCGTACACCTCTACAATACGACTAGTTGTTCACTTGAGAAACAAGCTATGATGCACATTTACTTGAAATTGGTACGGAGCAAAAACGGGCGTTTTCAAACTTTTTCAGGCTACAAACTTTTCAGTCAAATCTAGAGCTTGGCGTATCCTCAATAACAATAAAGAATATAGCATTGGCAGAATTCGATTTCATAATGTTGATTATCGAAAAAAAAGGCCTAGAAGTTGAAAAAGGACCGAAGCATCGAAACATTAAAGATAGATGGTTTTCCCCGACAAAATGGGCAAAATAATCGCTTTCCTAGAGATGATCTCAAAAAAAATATTTTATTAGATGATGAGGGTAAGCAACGAATCTTGCATAGGCTATTGCAAATTTTTGATGTACTTGTACGATAAACTTGCTAGATTATCTTCATGTTTTTTCTCACGTACCCTAGTTGTGTGGCATAGTCTCAATGTAGAATATAGCATGGGCAATCTCAATTTTATAAAGTTGAAAACCGAATAAAAGTCTTGAAGTTGAAAATAGGCTGAAGCATCGAAATATTAGAAAATGATTGGTTTTCTGCGACAAAATGGACAAGATAATCACCTTCGTAGAGACGATCTTCAAAACAAGAGTATTTTAGGGAGGAAACAACAAATTATGCATAAGCTATTGCCAAAATTCTTTGATGTACTTGCACGAGAAATTTGTTTGATTACCACCAAATTTTATTTTGCGTAATCCAGTTTGAAAGCTAATAAACAAAGGTTTTTATGCAGGGAAACCAGAACCAATGCTGTTCTCGTTAATATTTATTTATTGGTGTTACGTGACATTTGTAAAATTACTGCAAGAGTTTCCTGCCGATAAAAAGATTGAAGAGCACTGATCTACGCTCTTGTTTATGTTTGATGGGGCAAATAAAATTCTTTTACTCCTTTATCCAAATAGAATCTTTTTTTCTTCTCCTTTATCCAAAAATTTGCTGTGGAGAACTCCTAGACAATTTTGATAGACTGAAACTTTATAGAGTAAAGTTGTGACTGGAATCAGTCAATAGTAGAACTCACACTTTATTAATAAATCGATTTCACTAAAATAGCATCATCAGTGTTCTGCAAAGCAACCGCAATGATAAATTATATATACTTACGTCAAATTGAACGGACAGGCTCACAAAACTAACTCTATAATAAACCGAACTGACTGCAACAAGAAAACACTGCACACTTTAAGCTGATACAACGATATGAAGTTTTCCTAACCGGAGCTGCTAAGTAACTAGAAAATTTAACAGGTTGCCAGAGTAATACATATGATAACGATTATGACAAGGCATTACTAATAATCAGATTACGTAAAAAATGTAATAATGAAATACTGCAGGCGCAACAAACAGTACATATAGAAGAAGATACCATTACAATAAATTTATAATGCAAAATGAAAAAATAATAACCAAACAGTGGCATAAAAAGGGGGGGATCAAAAAAATTTTGGTAATAAAGTTCTATTTATATTTATAGTAACTTTTAATTTTCTGATCCATTTGCTTTCACTAATATCAAGGTTATGGTAATATCTAGGTTCCTGTAAAAATATGACATGATAGCATTCAGAAATGTCTGGGTGAGAACTAATGAAGTTTTTGTGGTGATTATGGAAATGAAGCAGAAGAGCAGCTTTATCAGTATGGTTTTGTGTGTTATTATTTTTCCAAACCGTACGGTGGTTAGTTCATCTAACAGAAAATTTGTTTTTAGTTTGTCCGACATAAATTTAATGATATAATTTGCATTGTGCTGCGTATATTCCGTAGTTGTCACAAGTAAGGCGTTGTGTGAGAAATATTTTTTTGTTGTTTTTATTAGTAATGAAACCAGTAGATATTACCATATTAGGGTTATTACCGTGTTTGCCGCATAAGGAGCATTTATTGCATGGTTGGGAAATGCCGCTATGATCATCGTCCTTGGTGGTGTTGTGTGCAATATATTGATAATTTGTTAGTATTTGACGGAAAATGGGAGGGTTGTTATAAATTACTGAAGCAGAGGGAATGAGCTTTTTTTCTGTTTTGTCAAAAGAAAGGAATTTAATGAAAGGAGTAGCCCAAACAAGTTTTTTAGATTTAACTTGTTGACTACAAGCAGTACTGTCAGGACTAAAACGACTTTGCCAAGTAGTAGCTATTTTTAAGATTTTATTGACCAATGACAAGTTAAAATTTGACTTAAGGCATTTGGTTTTGAGTTGTTGTAAACTGTTTAAGTATTCGTCAGTAGATTCATTTAATCGTCTCATTCTAATCGCTTCCTAATAAACAATTGATTTAAACACATGAGGAGGATGGTATGATTGACCATTTAAAAATAGACGATTAGTTTCCGTGGGTTTTATAAAATTTTTTGTAAAAAAGCCACAACTATAAGAGCTGTCAATTTTATGCTCTAGGTCAAGAAATTCTAAAGTGGAACGAGAATCCGCGGTGTTGATCATACGGAAAGTCAGATCCAAGTTGTTATCTTGAAAGATTTTAAGGAGACAGTTCTTGATTTGGAGGGTGGTTTCCACACCGTATGACAACCAAATTATATCGTCAATAAAACGTTTAAGTAGAATAGATTTTTTAAGGACGTCAGATATGGGTAGAATGACGTAGTGCAAGGTAATATTGGCAAGTGATACTGAATGATTGTCTCCAGTAATTATACCAGTTTCTTGAGTGTAAAAGTTTTGTTTATGTTGTATTATGACGTTGTGGAGACAAAACATAGCTAGATTAACCAAAATATCGATAACAGCCTGAGTAAAAAACGAATGGTAACTAAGAGCAAATGTTAAAGCTTCTTCCACCAAAGACCTAGGAATGCTAGGGTAAAGAGATTTAACATCTCCTGCTACTATGTACAAATTGTTATCATTAAGATCTAATTTCGCATTATTTTTCCAATTAACTAAGTTTAGGAGATAATGTTTGCTGTCTCTGCAGTATTCATCGAGTATTCATCTCATTCTAGACAATTTTGACCACTAGTTTATCTTGCCCACGAGTTACCTCCCAAAGCCGATTCACAAATAGCCTGTTTTAAATTCAAGTTAATCTTATGTAAAACCATACGTAGACTATTTCAAGGAAAGGACGTTGGACCCTCTCTCTCGGCAGCTTAAAGTCGGGTCCTACTGACAGCGCACGTCAGCAGCAAGCCGACGTTTTACACGCGCACACGCTTTCACGTGCAATCTGCCGCTTCGACGAGCGGCACTCCCATTTTAACGAACTTTTAAAATGTAAACGTTTTGAAAATAAGGTTGCTTGTTGAAAAAAGCGAAATCTCCGACTTTAAAAATTTGGTTACTTGTGCGCACGTGCGATCTTGTAACCGATAAATTGTGGTATCACAAGCATTGTCAAGCAGTTTGTACAAACACCAAACTCTACCTTTTACAAAGTTAAAAATATTTTAGCGCAGAGTAACAAAAAACCATCTAAAGTACCCCCGAAAAATGTGAAATTAACCCTTTAGGGGTAATTACTGAAATTGTAAGAAACACTGGCCTAAATCATGTGACTGTACAAGCTGACAATGAAAACATAAATGTCGATATAACTAGCGACAATAAAAAGCAACAAAAAGTATTTTCAGGCAGGTAACTATGTTTTGCAATTTTTTTTAGGTCTACTGGTAACATAAGAATGCGACCAACTTTTTTTCGAACTTTCGCTGCATGAGTTATGCGAAACTATTTCCAGTTGAAAATGACAACGGGGCAGAATACAAAACAAAAAGCTGAACTAACTTTACTGCCAGTGCTTTTGTTGTCACCACAATCAACAATACAAATACGGCGGAATATCTTTTAAAAAATCACAAGTTCGAATATGTTCTTATAGTAATGCAAGAGGCCAGCTAACCGAGTAAAAACTGCGGAAATTGTGTAGTTAGACGCTTTTCAACTATCGATTCACCTATGGCACAAAATAAGCTGGCATGTCACACTGAAAAATATTTTGTTTACTGCACGCTCATTCAATAGCAAGCGCGAATGAGAACTGAGTTGTTTGCGACGTGAAGAATAACTTTCAAACAACGTTTGTGCATAAAGGAAGACTTTAAATGTCCTATCATTTGTTGCATTTAAATAAGTGAAAGGTGGTATTTGTTGTGACAACGCATTAATTTTTGATCAAGAATGTTGGCATGATATCTAAATCGATTGCCATATATCCAATGTTTAAATGAACATGTCATTGACTACTTCTTTCATGGTGTTTTACTCACGTAAAAAATAGCAATTCTTTCTGCATCTTTCCTAATACCATTGAAGTTTAAAAATTTTTCAGCAAAACTACTGCTTATTTCAATAACGACATGGTTTTGAATTTATTATTTTGGAGTGCAATATGAATAATTTTTGTACTTACAAGTATCAAAACAGTGCATTTTTGGTAAATTTTCCGGTGCATTTTTTAATGTCAAATATGACTGAAAAAATAATTTCTTTATAACAAATTTAAAATAATATGCAAATTCTACACAAAACTAACGCAATTGGCAAAAAATTAATACCAACAGCAGAAACTCTTCCACTATCATTGTGCAAATAAGCGCGGTATTTTCCGTTCAAGACCCGACCTTCGAATCCCGAGCATGCGAGTCAATCTTCCATTGTTATAGTATTTTATGGCAAAAACCTTTATTAGATTACTGGTATTCAGCTTATCGCGTAACTTCTTAATCATTTCGTTTAAATTGCCACGTGAATGTATTTTTTAAAGATTCGGAAAAGGAGCTTCAGACTCAGTGGACTTTGTATCCTGGATCGGATTCAGTTTTCCAATATCAATTGTATGTCTCGTGATTGCGTGGCTCTGGCTTCAGGTTCGATTCCTTGGAATCAGGTATGGCACTGATAACCAGCACGCTACAATTTATCACACCAATATATTGAAAGGCCCTTTTAAAGTTTGGCAAACGTAGCCAATCCGTTTATTAGAACTATACATCTGCATTTGTTCCTTCTGTAGCTTATTTGTTTTTAGTAATATATCTCACTAGGTGGCGTCGCCCTGCTGAGCTCGATTTCAGTTATGTCGGTAACGCTGCCTGCTTCATCCGAACAACAACATAATAGCAACGACAAGTTGGTGTAAATAGAATCATTGTTCCTATGCCCCTAATCCCGATCGTCATACCGGTACTGAGAATTAGATCTGGTCTTGTTCACAAGCTATCTGTCATTATATAAATTCTATCTCTCCCTTTCAGTAGATGCGCGAGTACAACGTAAATTTGGGGATGTGCCCCGCAATGATTTTTGTATTACAATCACAAAAATATGTTATTCGGGGTACAATTATTTCACGACTTGGTGCTGCTCCCTTGTGATAATATTTGTGACAATAATTTCTTGGCTGTACTTTTGTGCCTTGCTCCTGGAATAGAGCAAAAGGGGAAGTATCTCAGTGGCGAACCCAGGGAAGATGTTACGGGGGATGCATTCCTGCCACCAGCCTTTTCTAGTCTTGGCTTTGTGAGCCTGTTTTTTTGTGTTTGTTAGAAAAAATTTGTTTGAAACGTTGAACTTGAAAAAATTGATATCCAAAAAAAGTCTTCACCTTCAGTGATAATGCGTCAATTTTGACTTCTCACCCTCCCCATATAAAATTTCTGGATCCGCTACTGCTACTCTATGCCTCTTGCAACCAATTGCGCGGTTGGTCATATAAATCATTTTAAAAAAATGCTCTTTCCTTCATTGGTGCCATTTCATATTTGGTAATTATTTGTAATTTCATACAGTCGTGTGGACCAACTGCAATATACTTTTTTGTAGATTTCCCCTCCATTTATTTGTTTCATAAACCATGCTCATAATTCCAAACTTCCTCAATAAATAAAGACTGCAGCAAATAATGTCACAAGCGTTCATGCTTTTAGTTGAGAAAATGCATGGGGACATAAAATGAAAGTTGAGGAAGAACGCTGAAGTGTTCAGGAGCCTTTCACAGAAACTAAGCTATAAAATAAACGGTCTACAACTAATAGCCTAGTTGTAAAACTGGAAGCCTCTGTCTACGCGAATGTTTCTTGCTCCCAGGATAAACGCAGCCATGGGAGGGCTGGGCAATCCGGGGTCCCGAGTCTAGGATCTATTAGGATCTTCTTGGCCGATAATAAGTTTGGCTATGGCTTAAGATGGTTACCTGCTGACTATAATTTGTGCCAAGAAAAAATGATTTTTTTATTCCTGCAAGATTTCACATCACAGCTCAGCATTTTGCCCAGACCACAAGATAATAATATCTTAGGAATTGAGAACACTCAGGTGCTCGACATCACTGTGCAACAAAGGTGTTCTCACACGGAGTCCACCTACTATTTAGTGATTGTAATTTTCGTACTTGCCATTGCATTTATAAAAAAACAAATTGAAACCGGTGTGTAATATATCGTTCTACTTTAACTGGCGGCTTATCAGTAATTGATGTTACTACACTCGCCCCTCGTTTTTCCGGACTAAATTGTGCAGGAACCTAGCCAGATAATGAAAAAGTTCGGAAAACAAAAATGTATTTATGCAATGCAAATAAAATAAATAACCGTCCTTACTAATATGCACAATGCATTTGCACTATCCACAGGATTAAGAAAACTTGTTATTCCTGGTCAATGGCTTCCGTATCTGAAGTATTGTTCACTGATACCCGACAAAACACGGTGTTTACGGTAGCCACATATCTGGCATTTCTGGCAGTACGCGAGGCGCGCGTTTGAATTCATTTCCCGGCCGTTTGGAGTCACCGTCCGGATAAACCGAAATCCTGATTAACGCGGTCCGGAAAAACGAGGGTCGAGTGCATTTACGTTTGCTTTCAAAATGGCAGCGAATAATACGCACAGCTACTGTCTGCTGCTGTTTTCATTGAAGTGGTACCGGACAGCATCATGACGTCATTTAACATTATGACCCAAGAGTACTTTTTTTATTACTTCTAATCTTACTTGAGTAAATTGAATACAGGGCTGTCATTCATGGGGATTTATCCCTACTGTAGGAATTTTTGGTTAACTTTAGAGAGTAGGGAATTCCTACTGGATTTTTTTATGGTGCGCAGGGAGTTTTTCGAAAATTGTGGTGAAACGTAGAGGCTTTTCAGATTTGTCTATTTACGCCTCGAATCACGTAATTTTTGTTTAGTCGAATTGCGAACATAGTTGCCAATCTTGCAAATTTATCCCGAGATTTTGGGCTTTTTGTTGGGAAACTCGTTGAAATACCTGGCAGTGGGGCAGCAACCCGAGATTCGGCAGGTTTGGCGAAGCTGTGACGGTTCTGAAAATCGATGACGTGCTTTCTTGCTATAGAGATCGACGCTGGAATGATGGCGTTTTTGGAAAATTAGTATAAATCAGAACACAGTCCAACGTCGGGACAACATTGTTTAGAGTCTTGGGATTTTGTTTACCATCTCTATGTGATTGGAAACGGTGTAGGGGCATGTAGGGCTTTCTGATCTTTAGCAGCAGCAATTTCGGAAATTTTGAGTGGCAGCACTGATAGAGAAGGAGGTAACAGCACTTGAGTGGTTGCAACGTTAACAAAGTCAGGTGTTCTTAAACTTCTCTATCAAAAACATAAGAAAACAATCAAAAAATGTAATCAAATAGGCCTACAAGAAAAAGTGATGATTGTTGGAATTAGGCCAACGTATTTGTACTATGTTGTATCTTTTCGGTAATAATCAGATCTCAACTTATTATTAGACATCTCGCACTTCTCAAAAAAAGAAAAATCAATTTTCACTTTCCTTTCTTTCATAATTTATATCACTCGGAACGGATTCCTAGAGTGTCACCCCAAAATAAAAACGTTGCTCTGATAAAAAAAAACTTCTGCCTAAATTTACAAAATGTTTTTCAAGAGACAAAAACTCACCCATCTAAATTAAGGTAATTCCTTTGAGAGTCTTCTAAAATGATGTCACCCCCTAACACGGTGTCTGCTCCATTTACGAATATATTTAACTCGGTCGGTAATGGAATTAAGCTTGAAATCGGCAAAGAGTTCTCCGTTTTTAGAATCTCTTCATGGTATTGTATGGAGTGAGAGCACCCCCTATTCAAAACCAGTGGTCTAGAGAAATAACCGACAAAACTTCTAAAAAGTGAAATTACCTTCTACTTTCCTTTCTTAAAGTAGTTTTTCCCGATTATTTTTTAACTTTACTCAAATAAAAATACCTACTGTTGCTTTATACTTTTACTTTAGTACTTTTACGTAAGCGGATTTTTAGACTACTTTAACCACCTCTGATTAGGACCCTGGTTATCTTACTGTCAATTGATATATTGCTTTTGTTGTGATTTTGATGTTGATGTAGGACCGCAGCTGCCTGTTATCCATGAGGTTGTTATCAAACGGATAATTGTGGATAATACCAAAAAACAACTACTCGACATTACTTGCAGTTATTTATTCAACACAGCTTTGATCTAACAACTCTTAATTTTGTGAAGTTGAATTGTTATTTTTCACAGACATATGCTGCGAAGAACCAACCCCGAAGCAACCAAAAGCGTATCAGCGTATTTAAAAAACGCCTACAGAAAACTGGGTCCATTCAAGTGAGCTGGAAGAGATATAATAACCTTTGTACTCTTCTTAAAATACGTTGTGCAATTAGGTGCGTGAGTTACTCAAAATCACTCGGTTTAGGGAAGACTGCTTACAGTGAATGGGCAGAATTAGCAAATGTAGCTGGAGATGTTGTTGCCATTGTTATTACTCGACACTTTTCTCAGAATGTATTATGAGAACTAAAAACAATATTTACCTCTAGGACGTATAACTTTCAGTAACTTAAATTGAATGTTGAGAGTGGGATGCGAACTCAGAAATGCACCGACCGTCAAACAAAAGTTATGGTTTATTGTTGAAGGGCATGACTTAATTGGAACCAACGCCTCTAACCGATAACAAAAGGGTTATCGCTGGATAGGCCAATTCAGTTACTGTAACAGTACCATTTCCTCGGAATGGGTGCATGGCGAAAGACCAGAAAGTCCCGAGATAAGAGCAGCTTTTGCAACCACAATCAGAGGTCGAATAAAGAGTAAGAGTTACCAAAGTGAACGCAACATAAAGAATCCGCAGCTGGACAGAACAAGCCAAAAGTGGACAAGATGTGTTTTAAGTCGAGTGGTTACAGGCGTTGTACGTAGGCTTCTCAATTTTGCCAAAAATAGAGAGACCAACATTCAGAAGAAGGCTGTGTTCATTGGAGCGAAGACGGTAGAGATGATCGACGATTGAGCGCGACAAAAAAGCACAATCGTTCCGCTGAGACTCAGGGGAATTGTTTGTGGAAAGCTTAAAAGTGAGTATGTCTCCAGTCTGAAAGAACAGAAGAGTGATTACCAGAGGTTAGTTGAGAAATGCTATGAAAGATTACATAGCTAAAGCAGACCATCACATCCGGCTAGTTTATCTGCTTTACATCGTTAATGTATCGTTGCCTATAAGAAAAGAATGACCGGAAGCTTATTGCAATTTGAGAATAGTGCAAGAGGAAAGAGTGAAAAGTTCCCGTCATACGTGCCATAGAGTGTGATAAAGAAGAAATGCAAGAGGGGAGGAAAGCACGGTAATGATAGAGCTAGAATAAAGAAGAAAAGAAAAATATTTTTAGGTTTGTTGGTGCTGCCGAAGCTCTCCGAGAGCTTAGAGCATAGCGTGAGCTTCAGCAAAAAACTCCGGCACACTGGGCCTACAGGAAAAAAAGTGAAATTAGTGCTGCAGTGTGAACAGCTGTGAATGATGCAGAAAACACCTTTGTTAAAAGAAAAAAGGAACAAAGCCATCAGTTCAAGTCACAGCACGATTGTCGTTTGAGAGGGGTCAAGGTGGGAGAGAGCAGCTAGCTCATTGATCGTAAAAGGAAGGATTAGAGATTGAATATGAAGGGAGGAGAGATGGCTCCATGCTGAAATAGGGGATCCTAGTGAGCCAAAGGAGTGCGAGAAAGCAGAATATCTTTGGGAAAAAACGGAAAGAGCATGAGCAAATGGGCAATAGCAAAACCTTTTTAGGAACTCCTGGTGACAAAAGCTCTCTGTTATTGAGAAAGAGAACGGTAGATAAAAAAAACTGCACCTAGAAGAACTGAGTGAAAAGAGTCGGCGTGACCAGAAGTGGTTGCAGAATTGCTTCGGAAAGAACCATAGGAGCAGGCAAGAATGAAAAACAGCCGTTGATGGCACAACTGGCTGCTCGGTAAAAGCGCTCCAACTTGATAGTATTGGTAACGTAGAGAAAAGGAATCAACCCTGGTGAAGCGTAGGAGACCATGGGCCCGAAGAATAGCTTTGTGCAGTCCTTAAAGGAACCTCATGGAGAAGTAGATATACAGCGTAAAGCTTTGTTAAGAGAAAAAGCTTGCCCTTTTATGAGATATGGCTTTAGAAAAGTGCGGTCAAAGATGTCCCCAAGAGGTGACAGTTGGAGCGAAGAGTTAAGCAGGTGGAGATGAAGCTAAAGATTAACTCGGAAGAGGTCCAATAAGAACCAAGAGGTTTCGCAGTTGTTTGAGTTAGAAGGAGAATACCAGAGCTGAGATTACACTCCAGTCAAATCAAGACTACTCGTGCCTTCTCCTCCTCTACAGGGACAGAGAGTGAAAAAGACCAGATGGGCAAATTGTTCCCACAAAGAGTATAGCTAACGGGAAAAAAAGAGTGTCAGAAAGATCATTAATAACAAGAGATAACAGATTAGGGATAAGAACAGATCTTTTCCGAACGTCGACATGAAGTTGAAAGAAGCGGATTTTGTGGTTGAATATCAACGTGCAAGCGCGCTTGCAAAAAAAATCGAATCCGAACCAAAGCAAGGAGGAAAGCATCGGGTGCCAAGAGCCAAAATGTGTGTTGCCTGTTAGAAATCAACAGTAGTGTAGAACTGAGAGTGTTTTTCGTTACGTTTTGTGTGTCTGGTTGTTACGTCTTTAATAGTGATCTTGTAGATAATTATCTGTGCCGTTTATTCGCAAACTTGGCACACTGATAGTGATGCCGGTGATTCTCGCCGTTTTTGCTATGTTCCTTCCTTACAAATCTCAGACATAGTAATTTTTTCCTTACCGTAAATTAAAAAATAGATGTTCCAAAAGGTCCCTTTTTTCGGGCTTCAATACTTTCAAAGTCTGAATAAACCTGTGCTGAATTTTTCTTTTTTTCGAAAATCATTTACAGGTTTCAATAACTCAGTAACGGTTTACTGAAGCACTGGAGTCTATTCCTAAATGATAAAAACGAAAACTCAAAATTCTTATATTTAATCCTCCATTCCTCCTTTGAACAAATATCCTCCCAGCAATTAATAATTTCTCTAAGTGTACCAGGTGGCTTCTGATTGAGAATCACTGTCTAGTTGTGGCTATTTATGTTGTCATAATAGGGTCGCTAGATAATTACATTGTGCAACTGCTTTAGTGTGCCGATAGTGCTTGTGCTTTTCAGGATTTCTTTTATTTTTAACTTATGTAATTCGTTTAAAAACTAACTGTTTTCTTAAGCGATAATTGTCAAAAATTTGGGTCTGGTCTTGTAAAACTCATCCGAAATGGTTTAAAGCAGCGGTTCCCAAACTATGGGTCGCGACCCACTGGTGGGTCGTGGGTGTAATTTTAGTGAGTCGCGAAAATCATTCAAAATTAAAATTACTGCATGCTTCGTCTCAAATAATTCAAAAGTGAATTAACATCTTGAATAGATATTTGTTCTCACTGCACTTTTTTCGACGTTCATGCAGAATTACGTGGGACCCGAAAATTTATGTTTTGAAAAGTGGGTCGTGACTTAAAAAGTTTGGGAACTACTGGTTTCAAGCAAAAGTGATTTAAAAGTAAACCACCAAGACCGCAACTGGCCTGACGGGGAAATAAAGTGGAGTTGGATTTTAGAAAAAAAAATGAGCGGGATAGAATGGAACGCTCCAATAGCTTAAAAGAAGCAGAAAGTGAAATAAATAGATTTGAAGAAAGCAGAAGAATTACGAGGTTTTTCCCTCTTGTGAATTGAAATGATAGAAAAAGACTTCAAAGAAAACATACAAGGAAAGAAATGAAAAGACCTAGAATGCTCAAATTAATAAAGAAGGAGTTCTACACCAGAGAAAGAAAGGTCTTCAAAGGCTGGAAATGGTGAATCGAGATTGTAAAAACTTCTGTTGTTGGGCTGTTGCCCCGGCAACCTTCCAAAACAGAATAGCGAATTTAAAAAAAGGAATTACGTAAAAGACAGATAATTCCCTACTGGTATGACAGCACGTAGGTTTGCGTAATTAACTTTGATATTGTGATGAACATTAATCAGACAAGGTTTTTCTTGAAATCTCTACAAAACTCAATATGCTTTTGTCTGCAACAAATTTTCATTCATGTAATTTAGATTTGGAGAAAAAGCGGTGCTGGGACATTTTATTTGTTTGGTAATTTTGTGGTTGAGTAGAGATCCCAAAGTGATAACTGGATGGAAAAATGTTCTTGGACTCAGGTTTGGATTAAAATAGCTTGTAGTTTCTTTTTTATAGCTTTTACAATCATGTTTTTTAACAATTACAACTTCTTGAAAAACAGCAGTACAGTGACCTCCCGCTTAAGTACGCACCCGTTTAAGTACGCATCCCAGAAAAGTACGCAAAAATTCCTCAAAATACTTTGGTTCAACTTTTTTTATTTCCAACGAAAATTTACACGCAGTAACAAACTGCAGCATGATGAAATATACAGTGCAGTAATGTGTAGTATTTATTCATTGCACATCATGTCGTGCAAAGTTAGCTGGCGCATGTTTTCCATCCTCTTTTGCTTGACTCGCAATGCCACCTGCCTCAGTTTCTGTTGAAAGCTATCAAATGTGGTTTTTATCTTATCATAATCATCCCCTCCTTGTTCCTGCAAGACTGGACACAGCAACTGATCTTCAACCTCGAGAACTTTGCTATAAAGCTGATCAAAGCCAATGAAATACAACGCTATTGGTGACAAGTTCACCGTCACAAGCATTGCTTGGGCCAGCCTCATCGTCAGTGTCAGCATCTTCGCCAGACTGCACTGCCGCCAATGCCGTGTTTACGTCATCCAACAGAGCATTTGAATATTCTTCATTCTTCTCGTCATCGATGTGCATAAATTCGTCAAGCTTGTATTTGTCAATTGCAATATCTAAAGCCCTAAAGCTAAGTAACAATTCGGGTATGAAGTTGGGCTCTTCATCAACTCCTCCTGCCATTGGAGTTAGCAGTTGGGCCTTGTTGAAGGAGTTTCTTATTGATGTGTCTGATATGAATTCCCATGCTTGCTTTACATAGTGAGCGGCATCCAGTAAATGAGCAGGCTTACCGTAAGCAACACCCGCGGCCCCACGTGGTAATCTTTTACCTTGCTCTGTTTTGTGGATTCGAACACTCTCATCAAGATCACAAAAATCTAGAACATCCTTAAGGTACAAATATTTGTATCTTTTTTTCAATGCCGCAATAATACCCATGTCGCATGGCTGTTTCCAGCTGGTGCAGCTGGGTGGAAAGAATTCCACCTTAACATTACCCCGCTCAAAGGCTGCAAAATGACCTGGAGCATTGTCCATTAGCAAGAGAACAGGGCGCCGTGTTCTCTTTTTTACTTCAGGATAAAAAACTTCATTGAACCATTTCCAGCATGTGTCAACATCCATCCATGCTTTACCCTGACTAAAATATTTGATAGGCCATTGTCACTGTTTGCTGCAGGCTGGAGATTTCGGTTTCCCAATCATTGTGCAAGGAACTTTGTACGTTCCTGTGGCGGTAGCACAAACAACTAGAGACTAGCGCTCTTTAGCTTTCTTCTTTCCTCTAGTTGTACTGAGGTCTTCGAATGGCGTAAGCAGAGTATACCGTGGTAGAAGTCGAAAGAACAACCCTGTTTCGTCCATGTTGTACACATTTTCAGGATCATACCTTGAAATTGTAGCATACAAATCGTCCAATGCGGCCATAAGCTTTGGATCTTCTTGGTCTACTTCTGCCCCTTCACCATGAAGAAGAATTTTTTGCAATCCTCGACGTTCTCTAAATCGGCTAAGCCACTGCCATGAGGCTTTAAAGTCGCCTTCTGGTATCGATAATTGCTGAGCAATTCGCTTTGCTTATACAATGACCAATGAGGGAGGGACGGGAAGCTTTGCACGCCGCATGCTGTCAATCCAAACATAAAGAATATCTTCTAACTCAGAAAACCGACCAAAAGACGCTCGTAAGGTTTTTCTCTTTCCTTCCTCAGACATTAAAGCCGAACGCTTTTGAATGCCTTCTTGGTTTTTCATTATCTTACGAATGGCACCTTCACTTACGCCATACTCTCCTGCAAGACTTCTTTTACTTGGAGCAGATGGCACACTTAACTTAGCAATAACCTCCAACCTCTGGAATTCACTTAAACGTTTACCTTTACTTGACATGATGGGAACAACGAAATTGTAGTGTACGTAATCGTATACTATGAAGTAGGCTACAAGCAAAACAAAAAGATCTCAGCCTAGAAAGCAAATTATTATAAACTGAAATTGTTTGAAAAGACTAACAAAACAATGATCGAGAGAACAAAGAAGTCTTTGACGTAATAAATGCCGAGTTTGTGCTGTACTGCATAATGGTTACACGCATCACTGCATAATGGTTACACGCATTTACGGACGTACTGGCCGTGCACACATACTGTACGTGCAATGGGGCACAAAACTGTTGAGTACGCATCTCCCGCATAAGTACGCAAAGCCACCTCCAGATCAAGTTGCGTACTTAAGCGGGAGGTTACTGTATTCGCAACAGCAATATTTTGTGTGGCCCAAATTTAACATGTGATGTGGTGATCGCAAAATTTAGTTCCTTTAGATACGAATTTTCAAAACTACTATTGCTAGTTGGATATGTTACTAATAATAATAATTTTCATGGAATTTTCAGGGTTTTGGCGACCTTTTCAAGATATTGCTAAAATACGAAAATTTACGGAAATACGAAAATTCTTAAAATGTGAAAATAAACTCGAATTAAATTACGCAAATCGCAGAAATACGAAAATTTACGGAATCGCTTATTTGATTCAACCCAGTTAACTGATTTTATCCCACTGGGTAGTTATACTTTTTGCTTTTGTCGACTTAAATTAACTATTTTTGTCATACTTTTAGTTTTAACGTAAATTTTCGTATTTCTTCGATTTTTTTGCATCTTTAGTTAGTATCGGAAGCTTTTCTGTATTTCTGTAGGTAATTTTTTTTTTCAAACAAATTTTCATGTTTTAGTAATTTCGTGTTTACATGACTTTCAGTATTTTCATGATTCAGTATTTCATACCAATTTCGTATGTCTGTAAATTTCCTTTATTTTATGCTCTCCTGTTTTCATACTGATGTTAACTTTTCAAAAACTTAAACTTTGGCCGCAACTACTGGTCTTTTTCAAACGACTATTAACTTCAATGCTAATCTAAAAGAAAGCATTGCCATTGAACTTTTTTTGTTGTAACTTCAGGCCATACAATTTTTGTTTCAGTGGCTCAAAACTAATTTCATACATAAGCTTATAAAACATATAAAGCAATATGTTTTGTTTATATGGCTGAATACAATAATCCACATCGTGCATTGTGTAAGGTAATTATTCTTGTTACAATTTGTCTGTTACGTCAGCCTCGTCAAAGACTCCACTTGTGCCATGCTCGTCAGCTTCAGCTTGTTTGTATTTACGTCGAAGCCATTATTCCATCACAAAAGTCAGCTAAACTCCAACAGTAAAGATGGTCTTTCAAGCACTCCACCACTACTGGAATGGAAAGTTGCGCAGAAGAAATTGGCGTGGGATGTGGTACTGCTGCTAGGAGCTGGATTTGCTCTTGCGGGAGGCTGCGAGGTTAATAAATATAATGATGTTTTACTGGTTGCCTAATAAATGGAGTTGAATTGACTGAAATAAAGTTGAATTACTGAACTAAAAGGTTACTAAAAAATATATAGATAAGTACATTTCAACGGGGATGATCAATCTTTCCAACGCTTACATTGCACGAAACATCACAAATATATGTCTTTTATTTCTATCCAGTAAAATTCGTTCCTCATAAATCCTGCTTATGTTTTGTTGCAGGAATCTGGCTTAACAGATTGGGTTGGGAGCAAAATGACGGCGTTTTCTGATATCCCCCGAGCTGCATTTGCCATCATTATATCAATTGCAATCTCTTTATTGACAGGTGATTCTTGTTATTAAACGTGATATTGGTAAGTTTACCATTTTCTTTTGATGGAATATTAAAGTGCCAGCGAAATCAAAATTTTATTCACTCTACAAAAGCTTGCTTGCCATTCTCATATGTATCATTCAAATCAATTATTTTTGATTGTGTTTTTAGTTTGACCTTGATATGTAATTTTGTTAAAACCCATTTTTGGCGTCATTATTATTTGATTGCTATGCAAAAATCAAAAACACCATTAATGTTAGAATTTTTGATGTTGATTCTAAGCATTCATAAAAAGTCGGTATTTAATCACTTTAAAGTACCTTTTACCGTATTACATAATCAAAGTATTATCAAAAATCGTTTTTTTCATAATCAGCTAGCCCATACTAACAGAAAAATGAATATCAGGGCGTCACAGCGTTGAAGCTTGTCCATGCTAATTTGAGCTTTGAAAAAAATCTTCCCCAATCCAAGGCCTATCTTGAAAACTACTCAATCAAACTTCAAAAAGTTGGTATCGCACTTTTTTAATTGGAACAACTTTTCATTTACAAAACAAAAATTCAGCACTGCACTGGCACTTTAAAACAGGGTAACGGAATGGGACGTTACCAAAAACCATGGCATGGAGATTCAACCTTAAATATCAATGAAAAAAATGTTGAAAACGTTTGCTAGAATTCCTGTAATTTTAAAGACCAACGCAAACGAGATGAACTGCTATTAATTGACTGCCAGTGGTATCGTTTAGCTTCATAATTATGTTTTGAACATGAGTGAGAAACGGTTCCATTTTGTGCCAATCTATAAAAAAGTCCTAATTAATGACTTGTTTTTTGACCGTGCAAACATTAGGCTAATAAAATAAAGTGATTAACTTTGCCCTAAAACGAAGCCCTTTTTGCTAGTAGAGAGGTTTTGATGTTGCGCCCTGTGAGACGCGTATAAATGAAATAGCAGAAGAAGATTACATAGTTTTAATCGATTACAATTCTTCCCCACGTTTACGCCATTACAATAAAGCCAACCACCGATCAAGCGGGAAACCAGGGAAAGTAAATATACAACATTAATCAATAATATTTTCCGGCTGGAGGAATCTACAGTACGTTTAGAAGCTTCCCCTTTCAAAAAAGTGGCATATCATTAACATAACATTTTTTAGAAAAGTTTTTCTTTAGTTTATTCAACCTGGCAAAAAGTTTTTTTAATAGGCTAAGAACTTGGCGCAATATTTGCAGAGATTATTTAAGTTAGTGTGCTAGTCAATCTTATATTGACTTTTTTTAGAGTTTACCAGCAATACAAGTACTGCCAACATTTTCATTCCTCTTTTAAGCAAGCTGTCTTTGCAATGCGGAATCCACCCTCTTTACATTGTTATCCCTACCACTATATCGTGCTCTTTCGCTTTTTCGTTGCCCATAGCAACACCTCCGAATGCAATTGTTTTTTCGTATGGATCTCTTAATGTCATGGACTTGGTAAATTTGTTTGTTTTTAACGTAAGCAAGTTGTCAAAGACTTTGAGATTAATTGTCTCAAATCATGTTCGTGATGAGTATTTAAACACCACATTGAACTTTAAACACAGATAAACGGAAAGTATGTGGGACTGCAAATTAAGCCGTCATTCATAGAATCATGTCTTTAAGGTCGAAGTAAACCAAACTTTGAGCCTGGAGCGTGAGCTTGAACGCAAAAGCCGGTTTCGCTCAGTCATGCCGCTTGCAACGTATCGTTTTGAGAGTTGAACTGGCAGTTATTCGACCACGTTTGACGCTCAGCTTATCACTTCACGCTGTCGATATAAAGATATTGGCGTATTCAAAATTTCCATACATATTTCCAAAATTTCCAAACACATTTTACAAATTATGTCTGGTCTCTCGCATAACACTCAAATTTGCTTGACTTTGCGTATCTTTCCTATTTGCTAGCACTGTAACCAACTGATCATTTAACCTCATAGATGATTTCATCAATTAGGCTTTAGCTTGGTGGTGCGGAAATAAAACTTCTGTTGAACTTAATGATTTGTTAGTTGAGCAGAATTTTGCTATAGCTTTAAAAACAGTTTTAGTCCAAACTGTTATAGCGAACTGAACCTCAAAATCAATGTTTCAGGTCAGCACAGGACTGGTTCTCAACTTTATCTGTATTTTTATTCTAAATTTATTTCTTAACTTGACTGGTATTCCAATTTTTGATCTCAATTCGCCATTTCCTTTCAACGCAACGACAACGGATTCTTTTACTCCAACACCTACGACGTTTAACTAAATGACAACCAACAAATGTGACAGATATCTCTGCAGTTCAATAGTATACGCAATGAATGCGGTTAAAAACTCACAACTGTCATCTACAGGTTAAAGTTGCCTTTAAATGACAAAGTTGTTCGTGTAAAAAAAAAGGAGATATATTAAGTTCATGAATACCTTTTTTGATAATTGCGTGAGCATGTGATATATCAATGTTTTCAAATTTCTTTTTATTAAATAAAACTATAGAGTACATTGGTATTGTGAAAACTTTTTGAACAAAAGTTGCAGAATGGAGGAACAGGGATGCAACTCAAGTCTGCTTTGTATTTACGCTACACTTTAAGGATAGCAGTCAATGCATGGTATTTTTATGAAACATTCGTCATGCGTTATTTAAACGCGACTTATATTCCTATTCGTTATTCGTATTTACTTTTTTCATAGTCATAGTTCGATAAACGTGATGCGCTATTTTTGACGTTTTATCAAATGGTTTACTATAATTATGAATACCGAAAAACATATTTATAGGTATTTTGAGCTATTTTTGGTGTAACTAACACTTTCGTTAGTTTACTGAAAGCAAGTTTTGAGTGCTACATCACAATTAACAACACTTAAACAATTTCAAAACCCTTGATAGCCATGATGCCAGCCAACATTTGATATTTTTTTGTACACGTGATAGTGCAAATTAGGGGGCAGGCATCCTGTAGCTCTCCTCGTAAAATTTTACGGCTCGCGGAAGGATGGAGAATATGACTTGCGGACGCGTACATAGATTGAATTTTTTTGTAATTAGTTGTTGTCGGTTAGACTTCTTCGGTCATGTTGACCATGATTTCGCCATACCCTAGTTTAGCATTCTTTCAAAATAATAATAGATAAGTAAATATTAAATGTAACCGAGTCAAGCTGTGGTTCCATCAAGCAGAGGTTTTGAACCGGTGCTACATGTACCCCCAGAAGCAATTTTCAAGAGACATATTAGTTCAGAGAAAAAAATTACTACGAAAGAAAAAATTTCGATGGTTGGTGACAATCAGAGCTTCATAGATGTCACTTTTCTTTTTTTCTAGACTAGCGCACTGTTCATAGAGTTGGATAAAAACGAACGACTAAGTCCACAATACAGGCATTATTTTACTTAAAAATTCAAAATACTTCAGACTTCCTGGCCAGCAAAAAGGTAAACAGCGATGTTACATTCTTGTTGATGTACAGTAAAACAATTGATTTTAAGTTTGAATGATTGTGTTTAAACGGTGGTGTTAAACCAAGGCGTAATTTTCCGATTTTTGTGTGCTTTTTCGGAAATGCTTTCAAACGTTTGATTTTGCTTTGCATGTTATTTCTATATGAATGTAATAAAATAAAATAACCAAAGTGCAAAAAGGAATGAACAAGAAAAGAAAGTATTCAGAGACTTACTTACAGTTGGGCTTACATTTTAGTAAACAATGGCTTAATTTTTCCAGGCTGTTTACTTTATCAAAAGTCTCTGGAAATTAATTCGATGTAATCCAGTGTTCTCACTCGACATACGAACAGAGCTCATCCGTAAATTGAGGGCAAAGATATTGACTCTTTCAAGCGTCGAGAAGCTGCTTTCAAGAAACAACAATAGCACAAAAGCGGTATGTTTTTCCAGCACACCGGTACAGCAGTGAAGGCATCTTTTGAAGTATTCCTAACGATTGCTCATCATAAAAAAGCTCTCGTCATTGGGGAAAACCTTGCTCTTCCAGTTGCTAAAGTAATGGTACGTTCTGTCTTTGGAAATAAATCAGTAAAAAGGCGCTGTCAGACAATACCGTTCAACAACGAATCGAAGGAATGTTGTAAATCAAATAAAGTGAATCAAAGAGACTGCACAACTGATGAATATCAGCTATGAAGGGAGAAAGTTATTGTTTTAAAGCTTGTGTCATGGTGTAGCTCCGCATGTAACGTTTATGCATTGCATGGTTAAGATGGTTAATGTAAAAGGAAACGCTTTGAACAACTGAAAGTTTATTTAAACACTTGCGTGAAGATTTTGGTGTCAATCACAGCGTACTTCTTTTCCATACCAATGTACATTAGCTTGCTTGAGGAAATGTCACAAAACTTGTCTACCAGATTTGTAGAGAATTGATGAGATTTTTTCAGCAATACAACAAGTGTGAAAAGTTTGTCGCCTCTTTTAGGGATTCTTCTTTCGTTTTAAACCATGAATACTTTGCTGATATTTTTGATGCTTTGAATATGCTAAACCAAAGTTTTCAAGGAAGAAAGATAAACAGTGTGCGAGTTTATGGATAAACTCAAAGCATTTCTTGCAAAACTTTGAGTGTGGAGGAGAAATATTCAGTTTGATAGCTTGTCCCTATTTAGCTCTGTGGAATGAATTTCTGTATCAAAGACCGGAAACTTCACAAAGTTGATCACTGAACATCTTATAAAGTTGGAAGAAGAAACTGATAATTTTTTCTTAATTTCGGTACAGATGAACTTGTGCATCTTAAAAATTCTGTTACTGCAAATAC
The DNA here is from genome assembly GCA_963675345.1 of Trididemnum clinides. Classification (NCBI taxonomy): domain Eukaryota; kingdom Metazoa; phylum Chordata; class Ascidiacea; order Aplousobranchia; family Didemnidae; genus Trididemnum; species Trididemnum clinides. The sequence goes on along the minus strand of OY776305.1, from coordinate 27,467,716 downwards.
CAAGGTGCAGAAAGCTAGGATAGGTATGCAGGGAAACTCCAACATGATGATGCTTCCCGTGGTGTGTACTCTGAGAAGAATATGTGTGACTTTTGATTTTTGATGGGCAATTCATGCAGATAAATTGCTGAGCGAGCTAGTCAAGTATTGTTGTTATTTTCATCAACATGGCTTTGCGATTCAGAATTTTCAGTGCTGCTGACAAATTAAAATTCAGATTACAAATCAAAACACGTGAACGTTGTCTTTGTTGTGCTATTGCCAAAGTATCACCTATTTTATGAGCTATTCCTAACGTATTAATGGGCTTGTTGCCAAAAATCTGCCCCAATCATCTCATTATCGTAGATTCTGTGGTTACGTTGTTGGGTAGATTGCACTGCTTAGCTTGGGTTACAATTATCTGTTTCTATTACATCATTTGCATGCTTGGTGTGCTTTTTCTGCTTTCAATTGATATCAGTCACATAGAATAAACAAATTTTGAACTAAATCAATATTGAAAATTTCATTGCTTCCTTCTTTGGTTTTCAAACTGGTGCAACTAATCTATAAAAATGCCCAAGGGTTACATTTACATTATTAAAATAGGTAAGTCATCGGTTAATGTAGGACGCAAGTATCCAGTGCCAATGCGCAGCGCGTCATTAATTACACTGTTCATGAGACGAGTATGTGTGCCAGGGTTGCCAGATCCCAGTGATTGAACAAAGCCAAGCCAAGAAACAAAAAAAGCCAAACAATTTTACTAACTAAAAAATTGAAATTTTATTTAGAAAATGTACTTATATCACAAAAAACTTCTTCCTCGAAAAGTTTGTCCTCTTCATTGTTGACAGATTCAATGGAAGATTTCTTAGAATAAAATATGTCAGCTTTGAATCTACTCAACATTTTGGTTGAAGGAACAAATTCCTTACAGCATTTATTTGAAGATAGGAGTTCTGCTCTAGTTCTAATGATTGCCTCCAACAGAGACTAACTGAAGTCTATTTCTTTCTTTAGTTATTATGCAAGTTATCCTACGGCTACTTGATGAAGGGCTCAAAAGTAAGAAATAATTATTAAATGGCAGAACCAGAATGTACACCTGACGCTATACAGTCAACACTGACACCTGTATAAAAAATCTATACAAAAATGAAAAACTAAATAAAAAGAAATATTAAGCGGACAGCAATATTTTACAATCCAATATACATTACAATCTGCCTCTGTCACACCGACACTGTAATGATGACTAAGGGGTCAAACATCTGGCAACCTGCAGCTCTTCTGTGGTGCTGTCCTCAGTTTGGTTGCAAGTCACAAGAGAAAACGTACAGTACGAGTCTTAAGTAGCTAAGCAATATTGTTGCAGACTAAATATTGTTATTCATATGATTATAAAAAATGGAAACTAGAATAGAAAAATAAAAAAGCCAAGAATAGTCAAAACGCCAAACAGAAATTCTGAAGCCAAACGTGTCTAAAAAAAGCCAGATTTATCAAATTTGTCGTTAAAACAGCCAATATGGCAACCTTGATGTGTGCTACGGCACCAAACTGCCGCGCAGTGCGCAGCACTCTACTCTGCTGTTGAGCAAAGTGAGGAGGGAGCAGTTGTTCGCAAGGTTTCGGTATCAACTCTACAACCAGAGGCCACAATTCCTCCCTGCAAAGCAACACGTTTTGCTATTTTTTATGCGTTGTCTCAAGGTGTCGTTAAAATGTGAACGTCCTGTCCAATTTACAATAAGATAGTTTGGGTAGCTAAAGCCAGAGAATTGTCATTGATCTTAACTTCAAGCTTTTGGGCCTCTCAATAAACACGTTGACTGCCATGTCAACGATTATCGTTGACACTTTTTTTTAGATTTGCTTATTTTTCTATACCTTAGGTTTGAAATAAAAGACCGAAACTAGGGGGAAATGAATTTATTTGCATCATACTTTAATATTTTATTGTTAACAAAAATTGAAAAATCGTGGCCCCCAGGGTCGTTTTCGGAAAACCCAACGTGGCAGTCAATGTGTTAATAAGTGAAATACCCTCAATACCGTTTTACTTTTGCTATGCTTCAACCTCCACTTCAATAAGTACACTGATAGAGAAGACTTATTTTGGCTTAGAAGCCTTTCAAGTAAAAGCATGATTTAGCAGAGTGCATAAATGCCGATTCATCAGCATTAACATATCTGATGAAAATTAAGGCAGGAAAGTCTTAAACGTAGATGTTAAGCAAGAGGGAATCCAAGACTGACCATGCAGGATGCCGTTCTTCACTTCTTGGGCTGGTTTGCTTACTGTCACCAGTGTTAAGGGTGAACTCATGTTCTAGATAAGCTCCATAATAATGCGATACATGTTTTTGTTTGGCAGTAGTTGTCGCATACACAGCCGCGGGCCTCACAGTGTCATAGGCAGCAGGAGGAAAGTTTTCGTACGGAAACGAAAAGTTGCGGCGTAGTTTGTTGGCTGTATTTACTTTAACTATGTTCAAAAAACATGCTTTTAATCTTCGTTTGGTTGACTAAAAGTTCGAAGAAAAGTTTTGAAATCTATCAAGAGACTTGCTGTCGCAGATACAACATCATTACAAAAGGGGAGTTTAATTCATGAAATAGGTCTACCTCTAATGAATAGCTTGTTTCTGTAATCGTCAAAGCGATCATCGTTTGGGGTCCACCCCTAACTGACTTGCGCATCCTCCTACGTAAAAGTGCTTTCTATTTTTCAAGTGATCAAATAGCCATGACTTCAAACCCCGCGAAATCTGCGTTTTTGTTCTCTTGCCAAAAATACTTTGCGAAGATGTTTTTGCTTGATGAATGAAAACCACTAGAAAAGGCTTGGAAGGATTTCAAAAAACCTCTATAATCTTTAATTTTATGCTATTGCTCTTGTTTGTTTCTGATTATGTTATGCGCTTCTCGCTTTTAAGACGCTCTTTATCGATCATCGTAACCACTTGGAGCTAGCAATTGATATCGCTCGCTATGTATGCATTCCTCAAGCTACATACCCAGGCCCGGAGCATTGGGACCGTTCATGTTAACAAGTTCATCGTTCGGTGAAACGTCCGTTCCGGTGTGCTCCTGTGGTGCGGAGGCCCTGTTAGTAGCTCGAGCACTGTGATCGCACAAACCCTGCCGAAGAACTGTGTGGGGGAATCTCCGCGTGTGATTGTTAAGTGGTATCTGGCGCAAGTTACGTTGCTCATTGAGTCGTGCTATGTAATACACTACACATTTCACGTGCGGTGTGCTAGTTGTCAGAAACGATAGCTATGCTGGAAGTGGAATAGGCGAAGTGGTTGACCTCTGGGCGGCCGTGCGTTATACAAGCCGTGGCGCAGTCATTTGGGACCCACCGAAATTAGTTAGACGCTCTTTTAACCGTACGCGTAAAAACTAATTTCTGTCCGGGGGTGTGTTGCGTCGTGTCTGGTTCTTGTGGGATTCAAGCCCGCGTTTTTAAAGCTGATCTCCTCGTGCGCCGACGCCCGCTGGCGTGCAGCCGCGTACTGCCAATTATGCCTTAAATGCACCGCGTTTAGTTTATGACCTTTTGAAGGTCTTTCTGTGCCAAATCAGTTCTTGTATGATCAGCTTTATGTATGGATATCAGTTTTATTCCTTACTTGAACGGTTAGCAGTAACGTCAAAACGAACCTGGTCCAAAAGTAAGCGGCACGTAAGTCTTGTGCTTTGAGTTGGATTTTTTTTAAAAGTCAACCTTTATGCTATTGGGTAAATCTCTTGGCTCTTGGCAAGCCCTGCTGATGAGTCCAAAAGGACGAAACGCGTCCAGGGATGGCTTTGTAGATATGTAAATATCTCTCAATAGCATTGCTTCCTTCGGAAGCCTCACGCCTTCAGCACTGGCTTTGTTGTTTTGCTTCTCGCTTAACAGACGCTTTCTATCGACCGTAACCACTTGGAGCTAGCAAATATTTACATGTACAGCCTGAAACAAAAGATTAAGAACATCTTCGGAAAAAAACACATAACGAAAAAGCTTCTTAATCGCATTATAGGCCTACTAATTGTTGCTGCATCAAAATGCACATTTAGGTTTTGAAAATAAGCCTAGTCATACATTAATATTTAATCTCTATTTTTTTCTGAGCATTTTAGAAGTCTAGCAGTAAATTAGTTGAAAAAGTACAAAATTTTTACACCTGAGAAATGGGAAAAAAACCGGCAATTAGCGTCTAAAACGCGCTCGTGCTGTACCTTGCAGCGCAATGAAGCTCTCGAAACGTAAAATATCAATGAAGGTAAAGGTTGGCAAGACTGCTGCACAAAATGTCATCAAAAAATTTCATAAAGAACCTACTTTTAAGGGCAAAAAAGACTAGATTGTCCATGGATTTCCAGCAGCAGGGATAACTGATTTATCAAGTAGGCAATAAGTCAATCTCCTTTAAGCTCTGTTAGAAAAATACAAGCTGGAATGGCAGAAAGAGATATCAAAATTAGTGAAAAGACAATTAAGTGTAGTTTTTCTATGGATTTTGGCCTAAAGTCATGCAAACCAGCTCAAAAATATCGCCTCAGTGAAGCAATAAAAAAGAACTGTTTGAAGTTTGCAAAGAGACATCTTGAGTGGGACATAGAGATGTGGAAAATATTCTTTTTTCAGATGAATCCTCGATAAAATAATTCTCTGTTCGGAAATATTGAGTTTGGAGACCGGCTGGAGCATAATACAGGGTGGGCCGTAAGTCGCGCACCAAGAAGTTACGTGGAGTGTGATGTCAAACAATGTAAAATTAATGGGGTAGAATATCTTTTCTTTTCTTTTGATGTATAATAAATGTTCTTTCATAGAGTAATTTACCATTGTTTGAATGTATCACTCATTATATCTGTCAAATTTAATTATAATCAAATTTTTTTTAGGTATGATTTGCATTAAAAGTTTTTTTCCTTTAATTTTCAGATTTGCCTTTAACAATAAACGAGCGAATTGAATTAGTATTTATGATCATTTTGAGCATTTGTGATTGCATCAGCGTGTATAACGTGTCATCAGTTCCTTAGATAAGCTTGTTTTAAATAAAATAACGTTTATATAATCAAAATTGTCATGAATGTTTTGGTGCGCAACTTACGGCCCTCCTGTATAACGAAAAGTACACCACTCCAGCAATGAAACACTTTCCTAGTCAAATGATTCCGGGGGCCATGCCAGCTAATGGTACAGCTGGTCTCTATTTTCTGCCCTCTGGAAGCACAATAAATCGTACCAAATGCGTAGATTTGCTGAAGAAGCTGATGCTACTCGTGGAAATACATAATTGCACAGTTTTTATGCATGATGGAGCTCCCTGCCACAAAAGCTGGGTTGTGCAGTAACTTTTTGATAGCCAGCGTATCAAAGTGCTTGACTGCCCCGGGAGCAGTCCTGACCTCAACCCAATAGAAAGTTTACGGGCTTTAATCAAGAATAAAGCATCTAAAAAACAACCTTCAAGTCCTGAGGATTTGCGGAATGTGATCAGGAAGTTTGAGTAGAAGAACTTTTTCCAGATTATTGCTCAAACCTTATCAATAGTAATCCACGGCGCTTTTAGGAAGTGATCAAAAACAAAGGTGGTCACACAAAGTATTAGAAATGGTCAAACTTTTATTTTTTGTTTTACCAAAATGCAATGCTTTCACTTGAATAATAAATGTTCATTGTAACACAAAAAAGTTTTTGCAAAAATTTTGCGGTTTGTAGACATTGTAGACATTAGCAAAAATTTTGCGGTTTGTAGACACAGTATTCAGACAGAAATAATAAAAACTGCGAGTCATCTCAAACTTTTGTTGCTGGTTGTATATACCGTGATTGGATAGTATAGTAATTGCTTGGCCATAGAGTAAGCATGGTTCCGTCGAAAGACCTAAAAGTCAAAATTGTCGAATGAAGATTTGAGTCGAAATGCGACACATCTGTTCGTCGACGATTTGCTCAAAAATTTTGAGAACAATTTGATAAAGCTTCAAAGCATAATTTTATCTAATAAAACGCGCAAAAATTCTTGGTTAAAGACACAATCCTTGACAGCAGAAAGAAGAAAGTTATCTGCCAACCACTGTGAGATTTCTTGAAAACGTAGACAAAGTCAGTGTCTCTGTTCAACAAATCCCAAAAGAGTCTTTCAGTTCGCATTAATGTCTGGACAAACGGAACTGGTTTTCACATTGTGAATGTGAAATTCAAGAAAGTTTAAATAGAATATCCGATTGCATAGAATAAGGTTCAGCAACATTTTTTCCAGAGTCACTTGAATCCAGTTTCCTCAGAAGAAAAAGCACAGATAGCCGTAATTAATTTAAAAAACTTTGTTGGAGTTCAACTTCTTAATAGAGATTATTTTCCTATTTTTGTTTTAAAGCGAAGCTGAAGATCTTTATTCTAAGTTAACGGGGGATTACGGTTGTAGCATGAAGCAAATAACCAGCATCTTATAACTAAACGTGATAATTATGAAGATGCTGGGTTTACCTGATCTTCAACGTTATGTGCTCTAATTATGACGACCAACTAAATTGTGACGTAGCTTGCATTTATAACATGAAAGGAAAAAAGGTTTAATGATAAATTTGGATGAATAATAATAATGAAATTGCGGTCAAGAGCTAGCACAAAATAAAAATTAAGATTCTAAATCAATATTTCCGAAGGTTACTGATATAACTATCGAACTTTGTAACTGTTGGGAGAGATTTATTTACAGTTCAAGAGAGTGGGCTCAAGGTAAATGCTTTTGTTACTACTTTGTAGAGTATTATGAAATAGATAGAGAATTTCGTTTCGTTAAAAACACACTTTTCTGAAATGAATATCCCGCTAGCTTCATTGACAAGCGCGTCAGGCAATTTTTCAACAAAAAGTTGCTCCCCCGACTTCCTTGGTTCAAAATAACCTTTCTATTTATTTTCTCTTCAAAATAACTTACTTACCGACAGGTGACATATCCCATCACGTTGAGAAAAACTGAATTAATTGTAATAACAGGCTATTTTCTTACACTACATATAAATTTATTCATGTCCCCTAAAACCTCAAACAGTGAACCCAATTCGAAGACCGTCAACGCCGCCTACTAATATTACTCTTGTTCTTTTTTCTGTATTGTCCAATCCCGCGAGAACGCTATGAAACGTCGGATGAACACAAGATGCGTTTCTACTTGGGAAGTGTGTGACTACTTTCAATTAAATCTAAAGCATTGAGTTGACTTTAACAATCCACAGATGCTCACTAGTTCTCTTGACAAAACCCAACTGCTCATTCTGGAATCACTTTCCATTCTATGATTAAAATCTGATCTTTACTTAGATTTCAAATTCTTTCCTCTCCGCTTAGTCAACACGTGACAGTTGCTTTTTTGTCCACTTTTTTTGAGTCAATTTGACGTTGTTTTAGCCAACCATTTTGTTGTACATAATAATCGTTGAAATCGGCACCCCTTGAGAGCAGAAACGTGCGTGCTATGTTTTTAACAGGTTGTTTGGCTGAAATTTACTATTTGCAGTTGTTAGTTTTTTCCCAGTTTTATTATGTGCCTTTAATTGGAAATTTAAAAAAAATAGAAAATACCATAAACCTATTCCTACAGAGAACGCCCAGATATTTTGAAAACAAATATACAGTTTCAGCAAATAAATTAAGTTTTTTCGATTTGGAGAGACATTGACGTTAAGTAAAACAGAAATTAAGTATGTCAAGCCATTTCTAAATTGTTTTATCACAATATCACAACCCGACTTTTCAAGGAAGTAAGCGTTTGGAAAAGCATTCTTGATCTGAAAGTTTCAGATGATTCTTATTGTGTTTTGATCCACAAATTTTCCAGCTTAATATTAAATAGGAGAAAACGTCATAAATTGCATCATCAAAGAGCCCCACTTTTAAAAGACCTTTGTGTTATGGCCTATGCAGCTCGATAAACTCGCCTTAGTAACTCGTAATCGCAAAGGTTTTTTGATAAATAGAAATCGTACTTGACAGTTGAAATTTCTGCAGCTTATTTGCTTTCCCGATGAAGATTTTGTATTTCCTTTGGAAGTTCCGTAGTGGACTGATCATCATTCTTACTCCTATTGTATTTCTTCCTCTTCCCTTAACTGGACAAAACTCGGTAATAAAACAAGTGTAAAATTTTCGAATATTGGCTTTATTTATGTTTAATCTATCATTAATTTAGCTTTACTAGTTATGTTTGATCACTAACTGACCACGGTACCATTCGGCGGAGAGCAATTATTATTTATGACCAACAACAGCAATTTTCTAACCTGGCACTACTGCCCCGCGAAACTTTGTCAGTGGCGCTGTGAAAGACATGGTCTACACTGAGAACAATTGCAGTTTAACTCTTATTATTGCTTATTTTGTCTCAGCCTCAAGCCACCCATCGCATGGCTTATGCGACTAAACCAAAACCGAGCAAATAAAGAGTTAGACCGCGATTGGCCTCAGTGTAGACGAGTCATAAATCGAACAGAAATAGTTTGTAGTCTTACTCGCAGTCTTGAAAGTATAAGAATTAATATTTGATTCATGGCTAACTGGCGCCGCTATCAAATAAATGGCTGGAGGCACGAGCTAGGGCAAGCAAACGGTTTGAAAACGTTGAACTCTGCAAACTGCCGGCATTAAGCTGTTTTTTGTTGCCTATGATAAAACAAGCTCAATCTGCAGTTAAATTGTGCATTTAGCACATTTTTGTACAATGTTTTGGTCAATTGAAATACAAATTTTGGGTTTAACTTGGGCATTGTAAGTATTCGTAAGTTTGTAAAGGGAACCAAAAGAAGAAAATTAAAAACTGCTGCTCTAAAATATCTAACATTTGCTCTTTGATTATTTCTTCCCTTTCACAGTAGGGGCCTATGTAACAACTAGTTTTAAGGTGCATGGCCAGAAAAGCTATTTTCCGGAGCCAAAAAGCACAGTTGTCAAAGCTTCAAAAACTAACTAAAAATTGTCTAGTGGACAGCTAGCGTCGTCGCTACAGTCAATGACAACTGGGTTTCTAAAAAACAAGTGTAACCCTGATACTTCTCACAACAAAGTTATAAGCGTACACTGAAAACTTCTTTTTAAAGAGAAGAGTTGGTGGGGTGATACTATGTCAAATAGCGTTTCCAACTATCTAGACAATAAAACTTCCTTTCCTAGCAACAACCCCGAGAGACCGATCACCGCCGATTAGCGACTTGACTTACAAATGATGAGGGATAAAACTAGTCATGTTAACAGATGTAGCATAATCACATAATGTGCTCAAAGAAGATACAGAACTGCTAGTTAGCAGTCAACGTAGACTAAAGCTGAAAAAGTTGACTCCGCCTTCAAAAAGTCGTGTGTTCGAAGTCCAAATGGCTTTTGATTTCGGAAACGCACTCATTGCATCTTTCGATGTTTAGCTGCTGCGATAGTGATTCAAGTTCACTGTACCTGCTGTGTAAACCCAAGTTTAAACAATTTTGTCTCTCCTTTTGCTTAAAGCTTTAAAGCTGGAAACGAGTTACAAAATTGTAACAAATTTGATACAGCCAATCAAATTTTTGCATAGTGTGATGATACACTCGAATTCGGAAAACGTAGTAAAATATTTCATTTTTGACGTAGCATATAAAAAAGAACACAGCAACTCGAACTGAGCTGGACTGAACTAATGTCGTGTAAAAGCAGCTTGCAGCTCTATTACATTTTTGCAAATTGTTATCGAAGTTGAGTCAATGCAGAACTAAATCTGAACAGTGCTGCAATGAATTGTAGATGGCGTACTTCGGCTATGTTCTGTGCATTATGTCTGTATATTGGACAACAGAAGCATGCCCACTAGCAGTTACGGCCCTTCTTCCCGTGGCGTTGTTCCCACTGCTTGGAATTTTATCTGCGGATGTGGTAAGTACGAATATATCTTTCATAAAGGCTATTAGCTGAAGCGGGACTATGTACAAAAAGCGGGTAAAAGCCATTCAAACGAGCAACTTAATTCTAATTTGAAGCTTTATCGAAACAAAATGAACTGAGCACAGGGGTCATGCCGCCTTTTAATGTATATCTTTGAGCTGGCTTTTAAGTTCAGCTATTTTTTGTAAAACGCAGATGAAGGCACTTCCGCGGCCGCAATGAAAGTAAATTGAAAAATCAAAACTGTGATAATTTGTATTTTTTATGATCAAATTGTTGAAGGTTTCTTCAACGCAATAAGATTTTCAGATTTTTTTTGCTAGAGTAGGCTTTAGCCATCTTTCTAATAGGGTTTCCCCGACTAAGCTATGTTTTTTTATGGATTTTTTTATAAACTTTGAATCTTATTGACACATCGAAATAGATTTGAATAAAATCAATTAAGTTTACAGTCACTTTAATGCAATTTTGGAAGTGATATTTGCGTGAAAAATGCAGCTGTAAGCACCTGCTATGCTCTCTTTCAGGCTAAGGCCCGATGCATTCCACCATGTCTTTCTATGGCCAATACGACTATACTGGCTGCTATTGGGTGCCTTGTGATCCCTCTGCCGCTAGAATTCTCGAGCTGTAAAAACCTATTTACTATAGCTTTATTCATTTGTTACAATAAGAGATGTGATTTGTTATTTTTTGGAAAAGACAGGTTTAAATCTTTGTAGTCTTGCTGTAATGGGAGTTTTGTGAAAAGCTACAACATGATTTTGCTGTTTGATTTTCTCCGATAATTGAATTTTATTCCTAGAAGCTCTAGTTTCATTCTCGCTGCTTATCCACGACCTCATCAACAAAACGCTGCATTTTAGCACCTCAGCAAAGCTCAACATTTTCAGCTGTGATGCGTTGGCCCAAAATGCACCAGCGCCTCTGCAATACACGTATTGTAGCGCTTGTGTGTTTTTAAAATATGATTTAAGCCTACAACCTGGTGTGGTCTAACCAATTTGCATGCATACAAATCTAATATTTTTGGCTAAAAATTGAAAAATCAAAAAACAATAGAAAGTAAAAGCTATCTGAAAATGTTGCCAAAAACATGTTTTTACCTACATCCCTTGACGCGATAATGTTTCCACGGATAAAAATGTGCAGAAAAAAATTATGACCCAACAATTTCTTTTTGAAGTAAATCGATGTTAGACATTTTACAAAGTACAGACTTTTATATATTTGTTGTAATTGAAATTGGACGTTAAACGTTTTGACTTGCAAATCTCCTTATAACTCAAAGCGTTATGCAATCCTGCTTTAATATTTCATGATGTTCCACTTTCGCCTTCCGTGCTTCATGTAGGCACTGTTAACAAATTTTTAGTTTGTTACAGTCTGCCAAATGAATATGTCCTAAAACAGCCGCGACGAAAATCTTTTAGTATTTGATTACAAATGCAGTGTTCTAGTCTAGCTCTCTCTTGAAACTTTTCATCATCTAGACGTCAATGGCTTACATGCGTCAGTTGAATTTTCTCTTTATTGGAGGTCTTCTGGTGGCGATAGCCATTGAGGAGTGGAATCTTCATCGTAGGATGGCTCTTCGAGTCCTCCTTATGATTGGATCAAGACCAGGAAAGTAAATATTTGCTTCTACTCATGCAACAGAGATTAAAAAGTAACAAAAATTAATTGGAAAGTTTTTTGTTAGTATGAGTTGACTCTTTAAAATTAATTCTTTGTTAAGCATAATTAATTAATAGACTTGCTTTTTAGCCGACTGCCCGTGCAAAGATGTATAAGTATTTTTTTTCCGGTATTAAATTTTTGACAATAGTTTTTTCCCGGTATTAAATACTGGTTAACACGAATGTTTCACAACAAAAAGTTTCAAAAACGCTGCTGTAGATTTTTATGCTTATTTTTTGGAAAAACAATACCATGTTTTCTGGTTGATTTTGATCAGGTGATGGGATTGCACCCACATTTTCTAAGCCCGCTTTATTTTATAGAAAAATAACAATAAAGCTTATCACCTGCTCGAGGTGGAGAAGATTTGGCTATTCATGAGCGTAAGAGCAATACAGACAAAAATAAACTTTGCTCTTATCAAGGCCATTTACCCAATATTTCGTAACATGATGTGATATCAAAATAATTGGTCAATAGCAACTGGAGCAAAAAGTTCTGCAAAATGCTGAAAAGAATTTGTCATTTCTTTCTTCAAAATTTCCGGGGATTTCAAAGGAAGTCTGCAACGTAACGAATTTTTGCTCACCCTGAAAATTTTTTCTTGGCGATGTCAGTTGTATCAAAGATAAATTTTCATAAAAATCATACCGCAAGCTGGTTGATCTTGATTGAGATGGCATGATAGAATCCCAATTACCTAAAACTTTACAGATCACCAGCTTCACAAAATAATGAAAAAGCTACTTCTCCCCCTCTATCAAGATCACAATCAAGGGAGGAATGACATGTTTGACTGGTCACTGAAACAGGCTGCGTTGCTAAAAATTTAAGAGAGGAAAATCTTGATTTGGCAAACAGTTCAAATCGCTCAATGACTTAATCCCGTAACATCTAAAAATATTTTAATGTTGCTCCAACTTAACTTGACGACTTTCATCATTGTATTTATTTCCTAGCCGACAGATCTACCAGTCAGATGTGTCGGGTTGGAAACACCGGTTCACTCCGCTGCCCCGGCTTCAGCCGAACAAAATTTCTGAGAGCAGTGACAAAAAGTTTATATAAATGAATCACCCTAGCTACCAAATTCCAATCATCATACTTTGAATGAAAACTGGTCCTACTAACGAACTCTTTTCTACTTCACGAATTCTCTCCGTTCCTTCTGACAAGCATAGGGCCACAAAGTCCAAGCTTAGTGTTGGCTGGGTGCCGTTGTGGTTGTTGTTTATCGATTGTAGAAATATGGTATTTGATTGTAGGGTTGCTTCACGGCTTGGTTTTACCCCCTTAGTAATGATATCTGCGACGTCAAGTTTTTGAATGCACCAATGCGCCTGGGTCCCGAAATAAAGAAAAATAGGTCATACCAACACACAAATGACTTGCATGCGATCATCCGGTTGACCTACTAACCCATTTAAAAAAATTTTTATACATAGTTAACATTACATAATTGGTGATATAATTTGACACAATCTGTAGATTTACTGACCTATTTTTTGAATTAATTTTCCATCAAACTTTGAATTTTACTTACTCTGCTCATAATATCAAGCTTCTTATTAATAAATTAAGACTGTGCTTACTTACAAACATCTAATAATTTTACAAGCTTTCACCCTATCATTGGACTAAGCGCAAAGGCTCAAAATTCAAAGTTGTGAAAAGCGTTTGCAGAGACTGATGTATTCGTAGAAATTAAGCTATTAAGTTACAGCCTAAACTACTTAAAACCGTTTTGTAAGTACCGTATTTTTCGGACCATAGGGCGCACCGGGCTATAAGGCGCATTTAATGAAACAAAAACTCCCCGCATTTTATCGGTACCATGAGAAGTGTACGGCTAGTTGCTTGGTACATGTTGCAATACATGCGCGACGTACTTATGATTTACGCACGTAAAGTGAAGAGAAAAATACATTCGTGAAGGGAACGAGAATAGGTGAAGAGAAAAAACACACTCGTATAGGGAATGAGAGTAGCTAGTTGGATCGCAAGAAAGAAACAAGAAGTTTGCTCTCAAAAAAGAACGAGTTGAGGTAGGTACAATTGCATTGGTAGCGCTCATTGCAGCATAAAATTTGTTCAGAGCTTGGTGACAAAGCGCAATCTGATCTAGGCGCTAGAGGCACCGGACTGCAAGGAGCACGTTCCATTTTTGAGAAAATTAAAGAATTATAAGCGCGCCTTGTGGTCCGAAAAATACGGTAATAGAATTTAAACCATCTGGTTGCGCGAATGTTTGTTGCTTCCGGCATAAACGCAGCCCGGGGAAGTCAAATTTAGTATGGGCCCTAAGTACATCACCTACAGTTGAGATATAACTGTTCTGTGAGTTAGGTTATAGTTTAAGTGCATAACCCACAGACCTGCTTCTTGTGCTGGAGAAAAAGAAAATAATTTTTCTAAATACTGCAAGATTTCACATCAAAAACCGGTATTTTGTTTCGCTTTGCAAGTAAATGATAATGTATTAGTAGTCAAGAGCACTCGATCTTGCGACATGGCGATACCATAAAGGTATGGTATCGTGGCCTCCTCATACTTTTTAGTTATTATAATTTTTGTACCTGCCAGTAGATTATTAAAAAGCAGATTTAAACCGGTTTTTTTGTGCTGCAATATATTACTGTTCTTTAACAAGCACCATATCAGTAATAGACTTTGCTGTTTGTGTTTGCTTTAAAAACGGCAATGGATATCAAGTGTTCCATGGCAAAATCTCCGCAAAAAGCTATCAATCGCGTTTATGTAATCAATATTTTTTGAAAAAACGAAAAAAACAATTTTGCAATTGTTATTTCTGGCATCATGTCACATTTTAAAAAAATGAAGCATGTTATCATCGTATGCTGGTTTTCGCTTAAGCAAAAAACCGCTTTTCTTTGTCAAAAATTGCGTATTATAAAATTATTTTTCAAGTGTGATGTCAGTATGACGTCCAGAACCCCCTATTACGCTCATCTCGGGTTTGCCATCAGGGGTACCAAGTTTCATGCTTGTACGTCCAGTGGTTTAGGAGGAGATAAAACAGACACACACAGACAGACAGATTGCGCTACGTAATATAGATTGCAACGATTCTTTGAAAACTGGTGATATTTTATAAAACTACTTGGTGAAATAAAAATTTTTCTGAATTAAATTTGCATCTGATGAAAGGATAGGTATTGTCATGCACAGTTTTGAAATAAGCAACAAAAAATGAGTTTACAGCAAATAGCAGTTTTTACAACCAAAGTTTATCCTACAACAGATACAAACTTGGCTGTTCAGCATCTTTTGAGCCCGCAATCATTATTCTAGTAGCTCTTACAGCTGCAAAGTTGTGACATACATGTATCTCATATTTTGAGGGGTCACTCCCCTCAAAAATAGAGTAGATAGGCCCATAATGGTGCATACTATCCAAAATTGGTTTCGAAGTTGTTTTTTGACAATTTATCAGATGCCTGCATTCCCTGTTGTCTAATTAAAAAAAAAGTTTTTGGCTGCACCCTTAACACCTGTTGTGTTCAAAATCACTTTGGTTTCAGTGTTCTGTTTGGGTTCATGTTGGTCACTTGGTTACTGTCGATGTGGATCAGCAACACAGCAGCAGCGGCCATGATGGTTCCAGTTGCCACGGCTGTTCATAGCCAAATGACTTTCATCCAAGTAAGAAGTCATTACTAGATTATATAGAAAGAACGACCATCGTCCCGGTGCAAACTTGCTTCACAAATATCCGTGCCACCTGCACACTACGTTTCTACAGAAACACGGAAAACACACAGAAAATTGTGAACAAAATGCCTTTTTTGAGGCCAGAATAATGCAGAGCCAATTGTTTAACTTCCCACCTCTTCATGGCAAAAGGACACTTTTTACAATATTCTGTTTTACACTTTTACTCACTTTTTATAATGTTCTGTTTCTTTCGTAATACCTGTGCTATAACTTAGAAATGTTCTGTCATCCTCTTCCGAAATTTCCGAGAGTGGAAAGATAAAACTTGGCACGATTGGTCACATCACAAGGTGAGCGTTGAATTAGATTTTCTGTGTGAATCTATATTACCGTTTCATGCAAGGAAGAGCAGGAGTAAACAGAACAACAACAATGCAAAAGAACTTTGTCACGTGTTGGCCAAAGACATTATAATGACTTTATCACTGCAAATATGCTTCAGATGAATATTATCAATACATAGAAAATTTGCGTTTCATCGTTTTCAAAAGCATTTGCCTCGATCAACTGGCTTAATCTTTTCACAAGCGTTTCCCGCTACTAATTGAGCTAAAATACTAACGGAAAGATAAAAAATACATCATAAAAAAATTTTAGCCCTCAGATTAATTACAAAACGTCGATTGTAAGTTTTTCTTCAACCAATTTTTCTTGATAAATCTTTTAATTTGCCATATATTTTCTATCAGCTGTAGCTTTATGCTACAAACAGTTACTTAATCAAACTGTTTTGCAATACGTTCATTAATTTGGATTTAATTCCTGCTTGCAAGCTAATGAAATAACCATTGTTCAACTGATTAGAATGGTTGTGGATTCTACAATCATTTTTTCGAATACCACTGCTGGTTAGAAGATTTTCAGGCGGCTCTAATGACTTTCAACTTGTTTCAAGTCGGCGTAATAATCTCAATCAATGTGCAAAATGCTTTGCCCCAGTATGCAATAAATTTGCCAGTATTAAGGTTTTGTAAATATCAAAAAAAATTGTCGTGGCATAGCAAACATACAAAGACAGGTAACTTTCTGTGAAAACTTATCATTTGTTTTGTTGTGGGATTCATAACCACAGGCCCAGATCAGAAATTCTACCGATTGAGCCACAGAATTCCAAGCCTTCATAAGCTTATTGCTACTTTGTAGTTAAAAAGTTAGAACGTTGCTGCCTGCTACTTTTCAACTACATACCTACAGTAGCTGTAAAAAACTATCCCAGTGATCAAATCAATTACTAAATTAGACATAATGTAAAATTTAAAACTTTTTTGTAAATATTCTTCTAAAGACCACAATAATGAAATGTTTTATCGCTTTCTATTTTTAAGAAAATACTGCTTATGTTCAGAGTAAACTTAAATTTTTTAAGTAAAAAATGTTTTCACTGGCAAAAAAATGGCGAGACAAATTTCTTGCTGACCTGCCTGTAACTGTTCATGCTTTCTATCTCATCTGTTGCGTTGACCTAAAAAACGACGAGTTTTTGAAAATGAGCCCGCATGGATATCACGGAAACTAGAATAAAATCTTCGATGTACTATGACAACTTCTTACATGCTTTTCCACTATTCACCAATATTGCTCCTGCCTGTAATGTCTAATTTTTCCGCGATGGTCCCTCTTTCATTTTTGGCAAGGCATCGACATTCAATAAACAATTTCGTAATCCCACAAAAATAGCAGACAAATTTACGGATAAGCTCACGGTACTTGCTAACACCATCAACAACGTTTATCCTGATATTTTCAAGAGCATAAGTTCATTGACATTTAAAGTTATTTTTTGGGTGAAATAAGTTTTGAAATTCTTTCAGCTTTGTCGCGACCGTTTCAGTTAAAAAATGCCAAAACAATAAATATATTTCTTTGAAAGTTATACAACTGCAATGATGAAACCTGATAGGTCAAAACGGTGTCACTGTCTTTATTTCATTTTGCTTTTATGCTACAGACATAATCTTTTTTAGAGAGAGGTCAGAGAGCAGGACAAACAAAAGCCAGGGGCCGGTAAGTGAATACTTTTTCAGCCGCTTGCGCCGTCGGTAGAGAACTTATCAAAAAAGACTGGCTACAACAGAGGCTACCAAATGGGGCATCGTAAGCGCGGAAGCGTAGTTTTGAAAGTGCAAGAACGTCACAAGCTTACGTACTAGGTCAATGGCTTCCAAACTTTTAGCTCGAGGACTCCGTTTGCTTCTTCGATACAACGGCGGACCCAATTAGTTTTTGAAACACGGAAAGTTAAATAGAAGTTTGTTCACAATTTCATGCATAAGATTCAAAAATGCAGATTCATGTGATGCATTAACTAAGAATTTGTTTTGTAGTTCCAAATAGCCTGGGATATCATGCATCTGTTGTTTCAAACCGACCTCGTTGTGCTAGAATAGCTTAGATTGCTTCCCACATGTAGTGGATGTTTTGAATAAAGGTTGGCTTTTGAGTTTTCTTGGTTTCACTGCTTCCACGCTAGAAACAGCATTACCTGCAGTATGACGCAAAACGCAGCGAAGTTTTGTCAGATCGTATCAATTGAAGTAAAACATAATTTAAAAGAGATATTATTGTACTTTTATTGCTTTGCCATAATTCTGTCGCAGAAAGAGTAATTAACAATTTTATGCTAACATTCATACTTTTGGCTTACCGACAAAAACAACTCCGCTCAACAACTAGCCCAACACTTTAACTGTTGCAGCTTGCAAATAGCCAAAATTATTGGAAACAACATAGACGAGAAAAAAAAGACTAACTTCTAGCTATGCAAATTGGCTGATATTTAAATAATTTAGCAACCGATGAATTCGTTACAAAAAAAAGAATCTTTGTGTAACTTAAAAACTAGAGAGTATTTCGCTAATGTTTTGAAATTACCTCGCGGATTCCAGCCTGGGAACTATTACGCGTAACTAGGTAATCTTTTTTTCAGTGATTACCTTGCGTTGAGACCCTTTTTGTTCCCATTTTTGGCATGATTATCTTTTTTTTGTGGAGAAGGGTGCTGATAAATTAAAACCGTGCGCACTGGTTGCCGTTACGCTTTCAATGAAATTGTTTGGCCCTTGTGTAAAAACTTATTGTTTGTGGAAGCCTAGCTCACAGTTTCAGTGCCTGCGCGTGAAAGAGAGAAGATTTCGGATGTTTCTCGTAAATAAATGCTACTGAAGTTTGTCCATCCCAATATGTTTTGCTACAGGCTTAACGACTTTCTGTTTTGGTTAAAGCAGACCTTAGTATTATTGATGTTGTAAGTATTGTTTAACTACTCTCAAGTGTAATCTTCCAACAATCCATGGTACACCGCTTCAATATTTGCGCTATAAACACTCGTCAATGATGTGAAGAGCTGATTTTTTGACAAGTTTGCCTGCTGTGCTAATATTTGATCACCAAGAGTTACTTCGCTATGCGGTGATCAAAACCAAAGTTTTTTAGATACAACAAGCTCTGCGCCGAGTCATGAGACAGAAGAAGCATCCACCACACCAGAACGTAAGGTGTAAAAATAAATTTTATCTCTGATAAGGCCGCTTGCTTTATCATTTTTATTGAAATAGCATTCCCACAGAATCATTGGGCTTGAATCCACCATCAAATTTCTGTCATATCTAAATCGATTTCGCCCCACAAACTAAAGAAATTGATTTAAAAAACGCAGCATATAAAGCGATTAGCTAGTTATAATTTGTATTGGCTTCTGTGATGCATTTGTTCTGTGTAGCCTTGAGGCTCCTTTAGCTCACTAGTCGTACCATAATTTAATTTCACAAATAATTGTGATAGCAAACAAAAGCTGCAATGGCAGACTATATTTTATAAGATTCCTATTTTTGCTTTGGTGTTTGAAATTTATGTGGAAAGACAGCGTCGCATTGTGATAATTAAGCTTTTTTAGGTCTGGAACCAACTTCTGTAAAGCTCTTACCAGAGAAGAACGCTGACACAAACAAAGTAATGATCTAAGTTACACTTACACTAAGTTGAACTTGATCTAACGTAACTTTGCGTAACAAAAGGATTTTGAGAAAGACCGTCTTATAATTTTATCTTAATGCCAGTCTTTTTCAAGTTATAGAATTTCGCTTTAAAAAAGTGCCTTAGTATTCCTGGGTATTTAGAGATTTAGAGTGCATCATCTCCTGAAAATTTTTTAGCAGATTTACGAGATATTAATCATTCATTAACTTCAAATAGGGAAGTTAACAGCGGCATATTTAAAGATATCATTTGGAGTTAAAACGAAAGTTTTTGTGTATTCTTGGGAGATTTACCTTCAAAAATATATTACACTTTATTCTTTGCTGTTTTTGTCACTCGCTCTAACCTATGTGCTACCTCTGTTAAACTAAAAATGTAAGATAAGGATCAGTGATGGCAGGCTTGTGCCTGTTTTGATTGGAGGTGCTAAAATTTTGAATGTTGGAAATTTACTTAAAGCCTAGTTCCTAGACCATTTTAATGATTACAGCTGGGCCTCCCAGATCTCTTCCTGACTGGTTGAGCTCACTTGTTTTTCGTGTCTATAAATGTAAAGAATATTTATTTTCATTGAGCACAACGTCATGTGTAGGTGAGTGCTGATTCCAAGATTGTACAATCATTTTGCAGTCTAACAAACTCACCAATTTCAACATATATTGAACGAGTCGAATGAGCTCTAGCAATTTTATCATCCTATAGTACAAACAGTAGCAGCTTATCGCAATTTTTAATCAATGTGGTGAGACCATGAATCTTGGTTGCTCAAGAATAACATAATGATTGCTCAGACCAGTGCCCTATTTAAAAGGGGATAAAGAGCAGTACTTCCCCTTTTAAATGATACGACAAGCAATCTGCTAACAATAACCTTTGAAAAGTTGATCTCCATGAGAAAAGGGCAAATAACACCAATTTGAAACGTGATCCACAGAATACTTTCCGGATTGGTGACACAAATTTGCATATATCCCCTACTTGATAACATCATTAAGCAGAGTGTGTACTTGGCTCCCGGATAAGAAACATTTTTAAATAAGTCACTGGTTTTAAGGACTCGTGGACTGTGTCCCCAAGGTACCCCCTGCCCTTGTGGGCTCATTTGATTTATCAATTCTATGTATGTAAAGAAAAATTGCCATCAAGCGCAATGACCGGTAAGAGCGATCAGCTAAATTAGCGTATTTATGTTTTGTTTATACCCAAAATATATTTGAAATACTTTTTTAAGGAGTAACCGGCAAAGCAAAAGTGTCTGTAAAATTGCAAAATACACCACGAGTTACTAAAACTCGAGAGTACTGCATCACATTTGAGAGTACTGCATCACATTTGAGAGTACTGGATCAAATTTGAGAGTACTGCATCACATTTGAGAGTACTGCATCACATTTGAGAGTGCTGATCACATTTGATGGTACTGCATCACATTTGAGGGTACTGCATCACCGCAGCACTTGCTGACGAGCCGATTCTGGTGAAGAGTACTGTTGACAATGGTCGGTAGTAAAAGTGGCTGTAATTCTTGGTAGAAAAACAAAGCGTGATACTATACTGACGCTTTGTGCAAAACCTTTTTTTTGAACATTTCATGAATCAGAAAAGAAGTTCCATCCCGAGTCCCTTTTTTGTGTTATCGCACTTAAGAATTTTGCCATTCCTTCCGAGATCTTTATAATTGGGACCCTTTTGTGGAGGTGCCCTCGGGATCCACTTAAACTCGATTCCGTCCTAGTTTTTCCTGATTTCACTTACTGTAACACAATTGCTGGGAAAGCAAATTGTGCTCATACATGATCAATCTACATGTATATATTGCACTCATTAGTGAATCATGCTGGGTTGCTTCTTTGGTTAATCACATTACTAATCTAATTTACGGATCTTGTTTGCAATTCAATGTTTGGCAGAAAAGCACGAATGAAACGCTCGGAAGAGGTTTCAAGAAAGGTGGAAGAATATCTTAAAATATCTTATGATGACCTCGGACCTTTCTCGTAAGTATTTCCATTGTTTCGTTGGTTTGTTGTTTGTAAGCCTCGTGATAGGATAGTACTGTAGTATTTTTCATTTAAAAGAATGATAACGAAGCTACAGTGGCAATTTTAAAGACAAAAAACTATAAACCTGAACAAAATGGCAAAAAGACGATGATGACATTTTAAAACTAAGACTATTTGTAGATGAAAACAGGGTTTAGTTGGGAAAAAACTAATAACTTTAATCCAAAAATAACAGCCAAGCAACTTGTTATAAACATACTGCGAACGTTTCGGCCCTCAACTGGTGCCATTTTCAACGCAAGTAATGTACCTCAAACAGGTTGGCTAGCAACTACGCCATACTGACACAAAAATGAACACACAAGAAGCAATGGTCACGTGTTAAATAAACGGAGAGGAAAGGATTTGGAGTCTAAATTTAAACTAGGTTTCAATTGTTGAATGCAAAGAGATTCTAGAATGAGGAGTTTGGATTTGTCAGGAGAGCTGGTGAGAATTTGTGGGTTGTTGAAGTCAACTCTGTGATTTGGATTTGATTGTAAATGGTTACACACTTCCGAGTTGAGACTAGTCTGGTGCTCATCCAGGCGTTTTACTAAATTCCGGCGAGTTTGGCCAATATAGAAAGAACCACAAGAACAGTTTAACCGGTATACTACGTTGCTTCTTAATAACTGGGGTTGGGGATCTTTGAAGTGTAGTTGTTGCTTGAGGTTTTTGGTAACATGAACGAATCTAAGCATGGTATCTGGTAAATGCTGGTCAATAAATTCTTTTAATTCTTTCTCAACGTGATGGGAGATATTTCCTAGGTAAGGTAACTTGAATAAAAAATATTTGGAGGGATTCTTTTGAATGAAAGGAGTCCGAGGAGCAAACTTTTTGTTAAGAAATTGCCTGATGCATTTATCGATGAAGCCAGATGGATATTCATTCCGCAAAAGTGTGTTTTTGATGAAACGAAATTCTGTATCAATTTGAGAATAGGAATTGCAGATAGAATAGGAACGATGAAGAAGGGTGTTTACTAGATTTCGCTTGTAACGAAGAGGGGAAAAGCTAGAAAATTTTGTAAGGTGACCAGTGCGCGTGGGTTTGTGATAGGTGCTAGTTTTAATTCCTTTGTCAGTTTTTTCGATGAGAACATCAAGAAAAGCCAGAGAGTTGTGCGATTCTACTTCCTTGGTAAACTGAATTTGACTGTGCACACTGTTAAGATTACGAAGAAATATCTCAATAGAGGAAGTATTAGTAAAAGTAGCAAAACAATCGTCAACATAGCGACAAAAGAACTTTGGTTGATGGTCCAGGGGCGTGCGTTCGATCGCTTTATCAATTACATAACTCATCATGACGTCAGCTAGTAGGGGTCCAATGGGCGAGCCCATGGCCACACCGTCTAGCTGTTTGTAGAATTTATTATTGAATTGAAAAGTTGTGTTTTTTGTTGACCAGCTCAGTAGCTTTAGTAATCTACTTTTGTTAAGGCCATTCCACTCTGTAGTGTTATCAACATAAATGGATTCGAGTATGAGGTTTAAAGTAAATGAGAGAGGAATGTTGGTAAAAAGGCTTTTGACGTCAAATGACACCATGGTTTGGTTGGCAAAATTATGATTGGAAATTTTGGAAAGGAAGGTAAAGGTGTCTGAGATGTTGGTGGGATGTTGTCTGAGGTTTGCGAGAGATTGCGATAACCACCGGGCACATTCATGATTAAAGGACCCACTAGAGGAAAGAATTGGTCTCAGGGGAATTCCAGGTTTGTGTAGTTTTGGTAATCCGTATAGAGAAGGAGTGGTTGTAGAAGTGGGATATATTCTAGAGTAGATTTCACTGCACAATGCTTTTTTGGAATTAAGATAGTAAAGAGATCGTTGAAATTTAGTAAGATTAGATAGGTTTGTGTCTTGATTGCAAGTCATAAATTTAGTACGATCGTCTAAAATTTTATGCATCTTGTCAACATAATCATTGCGATTCAAAATAACTACGCCATTGCCTTTGTCAGGCTTAGTAATAACTATGTCACGATCGTTTTTTAAAGATTTTAACGCACAATTTTGCTCTTCACTGAGAATAAATCCGCTTAGTTTGCGACGTTTTTTATGAAAATAACTAGATACAAAGCAACTGTACAATCTTATAAGTTTTTGTTTTAAGATCAAGCATTGTGACGTTGATAATAGGATACGTATTTTTGAATAAAGATTTTCAAATTCAGCACGGATTTGTTGTACGTCTAGCCTAGAAGGATAAAGGCTAAAATCCAGTCCTTTGTTCAATAGCTTTGACTCTGCTTCAGTCAGTATCTTGTTGGAAAGATTGTGCACTACATCAACAGGCGATGTTTCCACGAGTCCAAGGTTTTTGAGTTTCTTTCTAAGATTTAATTGCACGGCATTTTCTTGTTTCTTTTTTACTCTTTGTAGAAACCTATTTACCAAAATTGCTGTGAAACTAGAAACCTTATTCCGAACTTCTTGTATTCTTAGCGTCATATCATGTTGAGTGGCTTTAATTTTTCCTTTGTGAAACTTTATTTCTTTTAGTAATAGAGTGCGGCGAAATTTACACGCTGCAGCGGAATCAGTCAATCCAGGTTTGTAGAGTCGAAATCTTAGAAATTTTGGACGTAAATTATAAATGCTACACTTTTCCAAAAAAACTATTGCTTCTTTGTGTCTCACTTCTTTTTGTTGTAGCAATTAAGTAGTTCTTTTTCCCCTCTTCGTTACAAGCGAAATCTAGTAAACACCCTTCTTCATCGTTCCTATTCTATCTGCAATTCCTATTCTCAAATTGATACAGAATTTCGTTTCATCAAAAACACACTTTTGCGGAATGAATATCCATCTGGCTTCATCGATAAATGCATCAGGCAATTTCTTAACAAAAAGTTTGCTCCTCGGACTCCTTTCATTCAAAAGAATCCCTCCAAATATTTTTTATTCAAGTTACCTTACCTAGGAAATATCTCCCATCACGTTGAGAAAGAATTAAAAGAATTTATTGACCAGCATTTACCAGATACCATGCTTAGATTCGTTCATGTTACCAAAAACCTCAAGCAACAACTACACTTCAAAGATCCCCAACCCCAGTTATTAAGAAGCAACGTAGTATACCGGTTAAACTGTTCTTGTGGTTCTTTCTATATTGGCCAAACTCGCCGGAATTTAGTAAAACGCCTGGATGAGCACCAGACTAGTCTCAACTCGGAAGTGTGTAACCATTTACAATCAAATCCAAATCACAGAGTTGACTTCAACAACCCACAAATTCTCACCAGCTCTCCTGACAAATCCAAACTCCTCATTCTAGAATCTCTTTGCATTCAACAATTGAAACCTAGTTTAAATTTAGACTCCAAATCCTTTCCTCTCCGTTTATTTAACACGTGACCATCGCTTCTTGTGTGTTCATTTTTGTGTCAGTATGGCGTAGTTGCTAGCCAACCTGTTTGAGGTACATTATTTGCGTTGAAAATGGCACCAGTTGAGGGCCGAAACGTTCGCAGTATGTTTATAACAAGTTGCTTGGCTGTTATTTTTGGATTAAAACAGGGTTATTACACCAAAATCTAAACAAGCTAAAGTAAGTAAATGAAGCACTTACAGGTATACACACTCATAACACATATTTACATTGTGTTTTAGACGTAAAGACTGTACAAAATGTCACACAAGTAGGGGCGCAGAAAGGGGGAGGGCAGTAACTTTCTGTGAAATTCTTTGGAAACATTTTTCACTGAAAATTCTTAAAGTTGGAGAAAACTTGGAATCTTTTTCAAAATTTTGATAAATATCAACTTTTGCCCTCCTCCCGGAAATTAAAATTTTGACTGCGTGCCTGTGCATTACGATGCAATATTAATAATATACTTTCACATCAAAGTTGCAATGTTGTGATCCTAACTAGGGAGGTTATCAGATTCTTGGTAGCAGTGAAACAACAGTTGCTGTTCCTGTCTCAGATTGCAATTTCAATTAAAAGAATGTGAGTGGAAAAGGCCAGTCATGCAAATGCAATGATATCCACGACCAATATTTGCACCGGCGCGATGGTGTAGTGGTTGGAGCGTCCGCTTCATAGTCGGTAGACCTGGGGTTCATTTCCTAAGTCGAGTCATACCAACAGACTTTAAAAAACGGTATTCACAGCTTTCCTGTTTGGCGCTCAGCATAAGAAAGGGAGAGTGTGGAGAACAAGCCGGAAAGCTTGCTTGTTATGTCCTTGGGCAAGGCATTTAACGGGACGCCTCCATCTTTATGTGGCAGACAGATGGCCCACCCGTACTTCACCAGGTAACAATTGTAAAGTTGCTAACCCAGCATGTCGTAAAAGAGGTCTCTTGGGAACCCACCAGTGGCGGTCCGCCTTGTTGGTGGTGGGGCAACCAGTCACTCAAGACTGGTTCGAAATGGGCTGCCATCTTTGCCCTAGCCTAATTTCAATTAGGTTGACGGCATGAACCTGAATGGCCGTTCGCACCGTATCTCCTTCCCAGGGAAGAGGAGGGCTAATCACAACCAAAATATTTGCACGGGATGAAAGATTGGGGCCGTGGATGCCACCTTTACTATATATGATCGATCGTCACATAAATTTTGTGATTTTCAAAATTTCAGATTTGGCGAAAAAGCTGTTTTTGTACATTTTTTAATCTTGGCATTTTTGTGGATTAGCAGAGATCCTAAAGTGATAACTGGATGGATGGATGGATTTGGTCTCAAGTGAGCGAACAGTTTTGCAGACCATTGTCTTATTTACATAAAATTTCACACGTTGATGTCAGTTAATCAGGGCATTGACTACCACTATGTTCTTGCACAATACAGCTGAAATGATGTATATGCCTTCGTGAAGGTTTTCTCTTGTTTCGTGTCATACTTACTTAACGGAATATTTGTTTTGAGCGTTTCATTACTTATTTAATTTTTTACTGCAAAAATTTTCCTTCTGTCGTAAAAAATTATGCTGTTATTGTACACATGAAACCATCTACAGTATGTTGACAGCATAGACACATATTACAGCAAGCAGTGCGTGCTAGTTCAGATCCTTGTTATCCTATACACTGCAACATGAGATAAAAAATTGTCGTAGGCCTAAAACGCCTTTTGTATTGGCGCAACAAGGCAGCATTCCAGTGAACTGGAATTTGCCATTTCCAAATTACGAGTCTGGCACCTTGTAGCATGCAATTACCGAAACCGATTTTTCGTTTCGGAGCTTAAACATTTTTTCGGTGGCTGCTTGACTCGATGAAAATTTATGATATTTTGGTCGCCTTCCTTTTCGTTACTTAATTGCTATATTGTTGTACATATATGTTTCTTTCGGATGAAAAAATAAATGTAAATGTATGCAATTGATGATTCAGCCTTGCTTTTTTATATTGTAGGCAGGCAAGAGATTCCACCACTGCAATTTTGTTCAGCTTCAGCTTGCTTGTTTTTCCGTCCAAAATTCCATTTCTACATTACAAAGTTGCAAAAAGCTCAAAGGACGCAGAAAGTCAAGTCGGAAAGGAGCAGACCGTTGAGGTCCCGCCACTTTTACAATGGGAAGTTGCTCAGAAAAGATTGGCGTGGGACGTTGTCCTGTTGCTGGGATCAGGATTTTCACTTGCAAAAGCTGCCGACGTAATAAGTTTTTCGGGGAATATTTAAGCATTGATTTCGCACGAAAAGTTTAAATCCTAGCTTTTTTGTTTATTATATGACTTAGGGTGGAATGTTTTTAAAAAATGTTACATGGTGAACCAAACAAAGCAATTCTATTTTACTGACTTGAGACTACATTAGCAGATGAGCAATGCTAAACTTACAAACAAATGAAATCAACTATAACCAAAATTTTTTGCAGCCCTTGAGTTTTTGATATGCCTACAATAGAAATCTAAAAACTAAGCCTTTGATTTTGTTTTTCCTGAAAATTAAGGAAATTGGTTTGAGGAGTGATTCTCCTTAAGCCTTGTATTTTAAAATCTTATGATATAAGCAAGGATTTTTTCTTTCTTTGTTTTTGTTAACTGATCAAACACTACTGGGAGTACAAACATCAAGCTGAGCGCGATTGATCACCACAATGGGGAAATTGTCCTGAGGGGATGGTGACGACCTCACATCCTATGTAAATGGCAGAAACTTAAATGTGCGTACCTACGTACGCTTTAATTCCTACGAAACTACTGGGCGTACGACAGTGAAACTTAATACGATTGATCAACATCTCGGGGTGAGTATCGTAAGGCGTATAATAACATCATGATGACATCACAATCAAAGAGAATTTTTCAAAAATCAAAGTTTTCGACGGAAATATGCCATTTTGAGCTTAAATAAAAGCCAGCACTCGACTTTACTAACTATAAAGCAATTTAACTTTTTTAGAATTCTTTTTTAAAACTCCAATTTTAAGAGGAAATCAATAGAAAATTACGCTATTACATAAACATCACTTCGTGAATTTATACTCACCAAACAGCCCTATATCATTACGCTAGTGCGCATAAATATAGTTTTAAATAATGGGTTGCTACACCAACCCGGTGATTGGATGCGAGCCGTAGAGCAGTAGCGGATCCAGCAGCTTATGTGAGAGTGATGTGAACATCTTTTTCAAAAAATCAACTTTTTAAAGTACAAGCAAATAAGTTCACAAAGCCAACGCCAAGAATAGTTAATGGAGGGATGCATCCCCACATCCCTTGTGCAACCGCCAGAAAATGCAGCCAAAAAAATTGTTGAAGCAAATATCATTTTGAAGGGGTTGCAACATAACGTCAAAGAAGCAAACCACCAAATAAATTATTTCTGGAATCGCAAAAACAATTATGGCTTTCAAACCCCATACACTCAATCTAAAACGAAGAAACGTGTTTTTAAGTAAGACCACTCATCATTTTGCCTATGTCATGTCAACGCAACTTTTCCTTATTGTTGTGATAGCTAACCATTGGATCAAGCTGGCGAGCCAGCTGAACAAATATACTTAACCCCAACAATTCAAATGCTGTTAAGCTATGGCTACGATAAAGTTGCCCACACTAATTCTGCGGTAAAGATAAACGTCTATGCTAAACTAG
Organism: Trididemnum clinides; assembly: GCA_963675345.1. Classification (NCBI taxonomy): domain Eukaryota; kingdom Metazoa; phylum Chordata; class Ascidiacea; order Aplousobranchia; family Didemnidae; genus Trididemnum; species Trididemnum clinides. The sequence continues at coordinate 27,439,326 of OY776305.1, read as the reverse complement.
GGCAAGTAAGACATTGCCATGGACTCCATAAATGTTAGAAAATAAAGCAGCAATGTTTCACCCTCATAATCTTTTAAATAAATGGCCTTCTAATTTGTAAAACAGAATTGGCAATTCAAAGACACATTAATATTTTATGACTGTTCTGAAAATTATCCGTTGGGTAAAGCCGGCGCACTAGGCTGAACCAATTTCTTAACCTTGACGTTGCTGATGGGAGCCCTGCGGGCCACACCAGCAGAGCCAACTAGTAACTTAATAAAGCAATTTTTGAGCACTACATTTCGGGTTGCGGCGCAGTCAAAATCATTTGGAGAGAGGGAAGTTCTTTAAAAATGCTTAATGTTTTAAAAGAGAAAGTTTCACCAAATGTACCTTCTTCAATTTACTCTTGTCTTTATTGATGTCTTTGCAAGCCGGTAGATGTTGCATTTTAAGATGCATAAATGGTGCTTTGGCGGCTGCTTTTATTTGATTTTGTACTAACCAATTTAGAAAAAGTCAATAAAATTCTTCTAAAAATGTCTTAACGAATAACACCTAAGTCTGTTTTTGATTACTTCACCTAAAATTATCTTAAAATGGGGGTTGAGTCCAAGACATTATTAGCATGATACCTGTTCCCTCCTTTTATTGGTCCATTTCACGGTTCCCGTCACTGTTTCTCTTTTATTCTTGTGTGACGCAATAGATCTTTTTTTTAATACCAACCTCATAAAAAGACCTCTGTTCAGAGATCAACCTAAAAATGAGCAGCAGTCCCTACAGAAAATGCTTTTTAAACTTCATTTTACTTGTTTGTCTATTTTCAATATGATTAGGGTGTGCAGATTGTTCGGAAACTGAAATAAGGTATAGGCCTACCACTATAAAAAATGATTGACAAGAACTAATTTATACTGCTAATTAAATAGGAAGTATGATCGCAAAAGCTCAGTTAAAGAAAAATGAAAATGGAAATAGGTGGTCAAGCACCTGTAAACTTCAAAATCATTTTGGAAAGGAACAAACTAATAGAAAAAGCGTTTTTACGTAAAAAGGATATTTTTTAGGTTAGATTCTTTAGAAAAATATGGATTTATACATTTGAAAAAAGTTTTTTTTAGGCATCCGGTTTAACGGACTGGGTTGGTGCTAAAATTTCCTTCTTAGCAGAAATCTCCCCAGCTGCTTTCACGTTTATCATATCAATCACAATTTCGCTGCTTACTGGTAAGTACATATTTTCATCACTGTGGTTAATATTAAATAGGAATATTTTTTGTTTTACCTAGTTTATCTATTGCATTTCTTTCTCCAGTCCAAGTTTTTTCATATCTTCTTCTATCGCATCCCCCACCGTTTTTTGATCTACCTCTTTTTCCCCTTCCTACAACCATCTTTGTGACCTTGTTTCCGACATAATCTTTGCTTCTTGTTGTTATATCGCCAAATCATCGCAATCGTACTTCACTGCATTTCTTTGACAGTTGCTCAACTCTAAAACTCTTTCGAATTTCTTCATTCCGAATTTTGTCTTGTCACGCCTTTCATGAATCGCAACATTCTTATTTCCGCTGTATTAATTTTTCCTTTTAATACTTTGGTCAGATGCATAGTTTCTATACCATACAATAAAATTAGTCCAATTACAGATAAGTACAGCTTTTTTTCAGTTTTCTTTCTATTTTCTTATTGCAACTTATACCAATAAGTTTTTTCAATTTTGTCAACCAATTTGTATTCTATTAATTTCCGCAACAGCGAGTCCATCGTTTTAAACCACAGAGCTCAAGTATATGAAAGTCTTCACCTTTTTAATCTCCACTCCTGCCAGTTTCTCTCTATCGTCCTGTGTTCCTATGCTCATATACTCCGTTTTGGTTCTGCTGATCCTCATTCGATAGTCTTCCATTGATCTTCTCCATTTTTCTAGTTGAGATTTTACAATACATTTTCAGCTCACGACACTCTGTCATCAGTAAACACCTTGCTCCATGGAGCACTTCTTCGAACGTTATCGGTCAGATAATCCATCAACAGAGCAAACAGACAGTGGTTCAGTGCTAAGCCTTGATGAACTCCCACTTCAATTGGGAAAGACTCAGCTTTACCATCATTACAAATCACTGCTGTTTTGCTTTGTAGTTTCTCATATAGACTTTTGAAGGCGCGATCCTTTGCCTTTGCCATCTTCACTTTTGCCCTATTTTTCGCTTTTTTATATTCCTTCTTTTTGCCATCGATTGTGGATTCAAATCCCACTCTTTTTTGTCTTCTTTCTTCTCCCTTTCCGCTTTTTTTACTTACAATTTTGAACCATTATAGTTTAGTTTGGCTAAGTGTTTCATTCCTGGGTGCCACTCATGCCGAAAACCCTCGTTTTTTCTCAACCGAGCTTGGGACCGGCTATGGTGGAGTTCGCAAAGAACAAAAGCATTCGCATCTTTTCAGAGCACATGCTTTCTGTGCTGTTCTTAGGAGATGTCTTTCATCGGCAGAAAAACTTGGTATAGACGTGACTACGACTCGGCAATGTGCTCGCCAGGTCCACTGGTCGAATGTAGGGAACTTCATTGTGAATACTACGGCCGCACAGTTCATGGTCCGTACGTGGATTCCTTTAATCAGTCTCTAGAAAGTCGGTTGAAAGTAACACGCCGCCATATTTTCACATTTTTGCATTTCGACCGAGCGAAATGCAACAAACAAATGGAGATAAATTCAAGCGTATTTTTTCATCTATCAAGGAAATGTGTGACATTGACAATACTGCTGAAGAAGCTGGTATGATGTGCTGAAGCATAAGCCACTGGATGATAACTCCCTAGGAATGATCGAACTTGTGCAGCAAACCACTCTTCTCCATTCTGTGTACAAGGCTATCCCGATTGCACTGACTTTGCCTGCAACATGATGTACAGTGGAAAGATCTTTTAGCACACCTCCAACGGGAAGATCTAGTTAAGGTCAACGATGCGTGATAAGCTCTTATCAGGCATTTGTATTCCAAGTGTCCAGAGCGACGAGAGGAACATCCAAAAGACCCAGCTAAAGAACATGATCATTGGCAATTTCGGAAGAGATCCCCGACGGCTCCAATTTCTGTTTCACCTTTAAAAACCTGCTGTAACTGATTGAATGTAACTTTTAAAATTTTGTTTTTTTTAGGGAGGAAATGCCCTTTTTGCTCACTGCGGACGCTCATGGTAGCTGCTAAAAAAAGGGGTAGGAAAAAGGATACCGCCAAAACACAGAAATTCCGAGGAATTCCGCGGACTAGGTCTAACCTTAATTGTGATTGTAATTCTAATTCTAAACCTAATTCTATTCCTCAGCCCAATGCCAACCAACTCTAACAACTGTAACCCTTACTTTAATCTAAGCCTAATTGCTGATTTGCGCAATGGATTTTCCTGTCTCAGTACAATTCAAGTTCATGGAAGACACTCCACGGATTTCCGCGTTTTAGTTTCTTTCTGGGAAAGATGTTAGGCTACTTTACGTATTTTAAGAAGAAGTGTTACAAATTCTTTTTTGTATAAGCCACAAAATAATGAGATTAATTATTTACTTTGACATAAATATTGACTTGGAAATATGAATACCCTATTAAGTATGAAAAAATAGGCTGCAATGCTTTATGCAGTAAGTCCTAACGATCATGTCGCCTACATAAGGCATATAGAGATTATTTAAGTATTTTTATCTCTTGACAGCAAACGCTATCACATTTTTTATCTAAAACCACTACTTTTAAAAAATTACTTTTAATTAATTGATATTAAGGCTTATAGGCTAACTGCAATCAGTTGAATAAAATACCACTTCCACGACCGGTTTCGTTCCTATTAGAACTCATCAGGTGGACTCAGGTATTGAACCGACGATCACATGAATTGCTTCATGCGGTTTATGCCACTCCGCCATCGGTCCTTTCAACTGATGCTGTTAATTTTAAGCTTATATTATATTTTAAGCTTAAGCTTATAGTCCACCTGACGAGTTCTAATAGGAACGAAACCGGTCGTGGAAGTGGTATTTTATTCAACTGATTGCAGTTAGCCTATAAGCCTTAATATCAATTAATTAAAAGTAATATCTTAAACAGGCTAACACCAGCTCCTATAATTCGTATTACTTTTAAAAAGTTTCAGATCCTATAAGTGATTTTTTTGTTTTGATAGTTCCTGGAGTAAAAGTGACCGGAAAGTAGGATTTATGAGTGAATGTCTGTATGCTCATTTCCTTGGACAGCGCTAACACACGTACATCTAGATTTATGGCAATTCATACTGAAATAATCAATTACTAAATTACGGCAATTCCGACTAAAATATGAAATTATGATAATACAGAAATACATTTTGAAATAAGGAATTACTGAATTAGGGATGAACTTTTAATTATAAGTTAAAAGCAGCTACAGAAATTGCAAAAATACAGAAGATTACTGAAGTCGACAAAAACTAAAAACATAATCATCCAATTGGGTAAAATTAGATCCTTAAATTTAGTCAGAATATGGATTTCTAGAAATTGCGTACATTTGCGATTTTTGTAATTTAGTCTGTGGTTTTCCTTATTTCCCAAAGAAATTTCCTAAATCCGTAATATTGTGTCGCCCGTTTTTACTTAGATACAAATTAACGTGCGCAGTTAAAATATGCTTATTAAAGTAAACCAGCTGTTGGTGACCAATCATTAAAATTTATGGCAATGCAGGATTTTCCAACGTATGCAGAAAATTGCTGTGCGGTGAGGCGCTGGCGGCTTATAAACCACAGTGAAAATATGGTGTGCGGTTTGACGGCAGGCAGTTTTTTCTGCCCGCACTGTCTCCAGTGCGTTTCGCCGGATTGGATCGGTACATTGTTACAGTGCACTGCTATCACGAATATCGCAAGTACTTCAATGAAGTTCCCTAAAGTTACAGCAACGCTGAGCGCTCTTGAACATTTAACTAGCATCTTCTCGACAGCAGGACCAGCTTTCTATTGTATTTTCCACTCGATGGTTTCTTGTTGCAGGGTGTTCTTAACAAAACACGGCATGAAACGGTAATCAAGGTACACACTGAAACACTCAAATCAGATTCCGGGAAAAAAGTTTGGTAAACTCAGTATCAAAATGACGGACTGTGCTACCCACGTCTCAATTACATCTTTCAACAAAACATCTTCGTAATTAGAGAAACATTTTGTTCTTGCAGAGGTTGCCAGCAATACAAGTACGGCAAGCGTTTTCCTTCCTTTGCTCAGCAAGCTGTCTTTGAGTACCGGTGCCAATCCTTTATTCGTCGGCGTTCCTGCAACCATAGCCTCCTCGTTCGCTTTCTCCTTACCGATTGCTACCCCTCCAAACGCAATTGCATTTTCATATGGGTCTTTACGTGTGATGGACTTGGTAAGAAAATTTGGCATAGAAACGTAACCGAAAAAACGATTATGCAGTCAACAGGCAGTTGATATGGTAATTAATGCTAAGGCCTGGTCTACACTAGTGGTTCTCAAACTGTGCGATGCGAGTTGTGTAAGAAACCCTGGGGCGTCGTGTTGATTTTCCAAGAGTGTCGCATCCCTGGGGGTACCGCACCTGATGATATGTCCTTCCTAAAGCCTTGCAATCTTGTGAAAGTACAAAAAAATTGATATCAGCTGATGATAACATAAAATTTGCAACAAAAAAGACTGCATCACGAACCTGGTTATTACAAACGCCCAGAAAAAGTTAATTTTAAAAAACAAGGTGTTTAGCTGGACAAATAGATCGATACCTTGCAGAAGGCGTGCAAAACTTTGTTAATGTGTTGTCTTGTGTGGTGCGTCGCATTGAAAAACTTTGAGAATTACTGGTCTACACTAAAGTCAAGTGGGTCTAAACTCTATAGTGCTGGTTTTATTTTGGCTTAGCCTCAGGTCATGCGCAGTTTGCAACTGAGCCGAAATAAACTAACTAAAAGCGAAACCGCGCTTGACCAGCAAGGGCGTCGGCAGAAACTTTTTTGGGGGGTCACAACAATATAGGCAGCTATAGTTTGTTTTCATTTATTAAGTTACTTTCCATATGAGCGCGTTTAACATAAATTATTTTAATTTTTTTTTATTCTGGGGAGCAGCCACTGCCCTCCTTTGTCTCCTTGTCTTAAAAATTTCCCCAAAATCTTTGTTTTATTGGCTGAGTTGACTCAGCTCATGAATTTAAGTCAATTATACGCCATTTTACTCTTTAGTGTGTTTTTGTTTTTAGGTTAGCACAGGGCTGGTGCTGAACTTTGTTTGTGTTTTGATTCTCAATCTTTTCATTAACACAACTGGCATTCTCATTTTTAAGTTGAAAGAGCCATCTTCTATCTTTACTAGTACGACCCTTGCTAACCTCAATGCAACTGTTACACATACCATCTTGCCAAGCAGTACTTCATGATCACTCTCATAAAATATTTATTTTGCTTAGACTAACTGGTATCACCTAATAAATTTGAAATGCATTTTTTGCTTCAAATAAAGTTTTGTGTGGATTTAATAGCTTTTGTTATTCCAAAGCACAGGATATCACAGCAGCTCAACAAGACAGTTCATTTCACCAGTTTTCTTTCTTTTGGCAAGTAATTCGGCCTGGGACATGTTGCTGCGAGAAAAATAACTTTCTGAGTCGCACTCTTGCTGTTGGTATTTGTTATTGAATTACTACTTTGGCCTATAGGCTACATGATGATGCTTTTCCATTAGTTATTATCTGTCGTGTTCTTACCTACCTTGTTCAAAAGAAACTGGAAATGCTCTCTTCGCGTCGAAAATTTTTTATTAATGCAGTGGTGGGTGGTAACAGGTTACTATTGTAACTGCTTACTGTAATTACTAGTTACTTTTTTAGTAACTACAGCTTCGTTCCTTTTTTGCATAAGTAACGAAATTTGTTACGGTTGTCAATTAGACGTTGTAAAAGTTATTAATTATGATTACTTTCTGTTTGCTGCTTCCCAGCAAAAACGGATATTTTATTAATTTATCATTAAAAAATGAAAAAACCAGTTTAAATCAACAATGTGCTATATAGTGGAGTGGTTGCATATCTGTCCTATGGTAAAGAGCTGCCACGAATTCGGAACCAATGTTCGTCATTGGTTGGTGCGGGCATGGGTTCGAGTCCCATTTGCAGTAATTTTTACAGGCTATTCTTTGAGGCCAAATTTCAAAGCCAAACTGGCATGAACCAAGAACTGTAGCGGCAACTGTAGAGCTCTGGAAGATTGGCGTGTCTATTCAAAAATTTCAAAAACACTGCCAACAAGGTTAAATTCTATTGTGAAGAGGTACCCATTAGATGCATTTTTTTATATTTGCTGGTTTCCACTTTTTGGCATGGGTACAGATAGCTTTCAAATATTGAAGGGGAAAGGGGTCACCTAAAGAATTATCACCCCAAGCCCATCTCGGGTGACGATTCTTCAGGTGGGTATTGATTTGTTGAATTTTCTTACAATTCTGGAGTGATGATTCTGCAGGTGAAAAAGTTTGGGGTAACGATTCTTTTGGTGGAAACTCAGGAACAATAATTCTTCAGGGGATCAGCAGGAAAATATTGCATTAGAAATTCAAAAATTTTTCCAAGCAAATTAAACCACATTTTTGATTGGCGATTTGGTTGTTTCACTTTGCATCAAACATTGGTCGCTATTGTATTTTGCATCGATAATTTTGGCCAATGAAAGCAATTGTAATTAAGTTACTCTTTCGGTTGGTAACTGTAATTCTGTTACCTAAAAAAAGCAACTTGCCCTCGACTGCAAAAAAGTAAGAACGCGAGAATTATTTCTGCAAAATTGTTTCAATATTTAAACCGAGATTTTACTTAACCTGCGCGATGGTGTAGTGGTTAGAGCGTCCGCTTCGCAGTCGGTTGAGTAGAGGTTCATTCCTTAAGTCGAATCATATCAACAGACTTTTTAAAATGGTATTCACAGCATCCCTACTTGGCGCTCAGCAAAAAAAAGGGGAGAGTGTAGAGAACAAGCTGGCAAGCTTGGTTGTTGTGCCAAGGCACTTAACGGGACTTCTCCATCTTTATGTGGCAGACAGATGGCGTACCCATACTTCACCGGGTTACAATTGTGAAGTTGCTAACCCAGCTCGTCGTAAAAGGCGTCTCTTGGGTACTTAGCAATGGTAGTTCACCTTGTTGGTGGTTGGGCTACCAGTCACTCATGACTGGTTCGAAATGGGCTGCCATCTTTTCCCTAGCCTAATTTCAATTAGATTGACGACATGAACCTGAATTGCCGTTCGTACCGTATCTCCATCCCAAGGAAGAGGAGAGGTAATCACAACAGATTTTACACAAGAGTTTTTATAAATTCACGGTTGAATAATTTTTTAGTTGTTCTTTAACTCAATGGTTCTCAATCTTTTTCAACTTGTCACCGGTAAAATTTCAAAACAACTTTGGCGGCTCGATGATCTTTAAAACGTAATAATGTAATAGGCACAATAAACCGATAAAAATTCTTAAAATACAAGAGTGGCCTATGCATTTCGCATCAGAAGAATTCCATTAAATGAGAAATTTAAAGCTGTTTTCTTGATGTAATACGTGCCAAGCGTGGGTCCAATGAAGTTTCTGAAAGGCGAGTAGAGCATTGACATACATGCGATTTCTCAGCTCGATCTTGATAAAAGATAGAGTTGAAAAGCTTTTCTCAAAAAAGGTAAATTGTTGAAAAAATTAGCTGCAATTTAATTGCTTTGTCACTGAGTAGTGGATATTATGTATTCAGCGATATCCCAAATTGTTGCAATGGTAAATTTTTATCGTTGGACATCAACGCGGCATCGCAGAATAGTTCAATGGGCGATTCCTTTTCAGCACCATTAAGACAGCACGAATTACCCGTTCTTTCTAAAATGGTTAAATGGCAAGACTTATTTATGAAATAGTAAATAAAGTGATGTAATTACAGTTGAGACGGTTTTAAAATTGTTCGAACATGTTCTGTTTTGTATAAAACATGTTTTGTTTTGGGCCAGCCACGAACGGTGCTTGCACTGACAGTGCCAGCCGGTATATGTTAGTCACCAGTGAGGTGTAAAAGAAAGAAAATACACGTTATTTATAATATATTATGAAGTAAATAAGTAAATATATGTTTATTATTGATATATCAACATATTGACTTTATTTTATGAATTTGTTACCCTGTCAATTAATTTGTTATTTTTTGACCATGATATGTACTTTTTGAAATATTCTGCTGGCAACCCTGCAATCGAATGCCAAAAATTTTGATAAAATTTTTGTTTTGTGCCATTGTTATTTAGCTACGTTCTCGATGGTCTACCGATTGTTAAATCTCCATCTAGACAGCGGAAAACAAGCCATTTTGATTCAAAATCGCTGTCACATGTGGTTGGAGAAAGTTAACGTCTAAAAAAAGGTCTTCTTTCAAAAGGATCACTCTGGCAACTCTCTAATAATATTGATAAAGAGCACTTGAGCACCAAAAAATAGCCTTTATGTTGGTCATTACAACTTCAAATCAGTAAAATGTGGCTCGAAAGCTTTGGGTAGCTTACTCCTGCTCAATCGAAGCAGGAAATTTTTGGAAATGACGTTCAAAGAGAATCGCATGCTATGTTGACTGCTGCTATTTAGGTTATTGTGCAAAGCAGATCAAGATAATAAGACTTTTGTAAATAAGTTGTTTTCTAAAATAATTTTTGGGCAATAAACATTCTTCAATAAAGTTCATTGGGCACAGGTTACCACATTACAAAAACTTTATTTGTTTGGAGTTTTTATGGACGTCACAATCAACGCTTTATTGCACGATCTGTTTTTTGTGCTTTCTCAAAAAGTACTGATCGCAGAAACGCGATTAAACGCTCTTTCAGGAGATATTAATGAGATGCTTCCGACAAAAACAACTTTACAACAATTAAAGCTTATTTGACATTGCCATAAGCAATTCTTTATTTATGCACTTTAAGCCCTCTGAACATTTTTATTCTGTTTTTCGTTTGCCCGCATATAACTGGCTCTATGACGTCATAATAGGTCTCGTATGATTAACACAAGTCTCGCAAACGCAGATCATAATATGCAGGTGCTTTCAAAAATTGCACCCTGTGTGAAATCAGTTTACTAAGAAACTAATTTGTGACCTCATTTCTCAACTGAATTTTGAACGTTTTCCCAACAAATTAAAGGTTGTTTTTTCAGGCGATTCCGATAGTGTATAATATGCACGGTCAGTATCTGTTTTTATACTGAAAAAAATTGAACTATAAGACCTATGATGAAATTTTTTACCGCTCTCAAAAAATGGTAAGCTGAGTGTTGCGTAAATAGAACTTTGGTTCTATCTCAATTTTAATTTTTTTTTAAATTGAGGCGACCTATGGTATCGCTCGGATAGTTAATTCTGACTGTAAAACTTAACAGCTAGGTAAAGATTTGCTTCTACACTAAATACTTAATCACGATACTTTAACACTAGAAAGACGGCAATTTTTCTTTACATAGAAAGACGGCTGCGATCAATTATGATCGCAATAACATTTTCTGCTTAAAACATTTTTTAATGACAAAAAGTTTCTTACTTAACGGTTGCTAACAAATGCACAACAACAATGCTTAATTGAGATTGAAGGTAATTTGAACAAATGCGATCATAGTAATAGTTTGTCATGCACTTTCTATAGCACAAGAAAAGCAAGTGGCAACAGTCACTTTACATGAAGTGTGCTTACTTCAACAAATTATGTGGCATAGGTGGCAAGATAGGCTGGACTTGTTTCTGTATAGCTACAACTGACATTGCTTCCTTTTTCAATAGACCTGGCTGGAACTTGCACCTCCTCTACAGGAAGAGAAGGAGGTGCAAGATCCAGCCAGGTCAAAATCAAAAAATTTTTTTTTTAAATCGCATTTTTACACCGAGAAACGCGATTTTTGGCTTAAACGAAACCAGTACTCAACTTGCCAACTTCAACAAATTTTTCTTTTTACGATGTCACATGACGTCATAATTAACAATTGATTGTAAAATATGTTTTCTTAAGTCAGTGACACTGTTTCGACCTATCAGGTCTCTTCAGTGCAGTTGGTGACCAATAAGAAGCTAGAGGCTTTTAATAAAGCATAGCTTAGACCGTCACACTTTTGGGACCAAATACTAGGTCCACTGTAGTGGATGGTCTCTCAACCTCATTGGACCTAGTATTTGGTCCCACAAGTGTGACGGTCTAAGCTATGCTTTATTAAAAGCCTCTAGCTTCTTATTGGTCACCAACTGCACTGAAGAGACCTGATAGGTCGAAACAGTGTCACTGTCTGCAGTTTGCTAAGTGCATCCCTGGCCTCTTGCATTACTATACATGTTTTCTTAATTTACTCAAAAAATACTGATCGTAGAAGTGCAATAAAAGGCTAATTCGGGAGATCTTAGCAAGGTGCCTTCGATAGAAGGAACCCTACAACAATTAATGATGAATTGCCAATGCAACAACAGATTCTTTATTTAAGCATTTTAGGCTTTCCGAGCATGCTTTTCTAGCTTTTTTCTACACGCTTCAATTCGCTCTATGATGGCGTAATGCTGACTGGTACAATGAGCACAGTTTTTTGCTATCAGAGATTATGATTTCATGATTTTTTCAAAAATTGCAACACTTTTACAAAATTAGTTTAATTAAAAACTGATTTGTGACCTCATTTCTCAACTAATTTTTAAATTTTTCTTTAAAAATTAAAGAGAAATTTAAGGCAATTCCCATAATGTATGACATCTACATCTATAAGTGTGACGGTCTAAGCTATGCTTTATTAAAAGCCTCTAGCTTCTTATTGGTCACCAACTGCACTGAAGAGACCTGATAGGTCGAAACAGTGTCACTGTCTGCAGTTTGCTAAGTACTATTAGTTTTTTACACTAAAAAAGCTGAGCTTTAAGACCTGTAGGGTAACTTTATTTTTCCAAAAACGTGGTAAAGCTGAGTAAAAAGAGTTTAGTTTGACGTATAAGCTTTACGATAACGTACTAACGATCAGTGACGTTTGAAAGCTGAAACAATTTACTTGCTAGTAATATGTTATTCTGATTAGTTAAGGCTAAGGATTAATTCATACTGGCTGGTCGAAATTGGTTGTCATACGTCATGTTTTATTGTTAGTTGAACAATTTTCCCACTAGACCTAAGAAACCTGCAATTTGTAGAAAAAGTTAATTCTTTGGTATCTTTGATTCCTTTTTCCAACCACGCATGGTCCCTTGGCATTATCTATCTGAATTTGCAAAAAGATTTATCAAAAAATGAAGATTTTAAAATTGTTCTGGTAAAACCTACCGGTTAAAAGCACTCAAAATTTTGGTGCCTGCACTTCAGAAAATTGCAATGCCTAGAAAAAATTAGTTGCTCAGTACATTTTTACTATTCTTTCTAAAAAGCGTGCTTTTTTGGCATAAGCTATCTACATTTCCAAAAAGATTTATCTAAAAATCAAGTCTCTACATTATAAAACGTAGCCGCCTACTCCAAACAAACTGGTGATTCCCCTGCAAAAAAAACATGGAAGTAAAAATGGTCTTGTTTTATCTTTTGCAGCAAAATACTGTTTTTGAGCTACATACCATCTAAATGTTGAAGCCATCTAATTGGATACGGCCGAACGCAGCCATCTGATTCGATATTCTCAGCCTCATCATTACTAATGGCTACTATTGTAATAACTTAACTGTAGTTACATCACTTCGGGTTACTTAGTTTTTCAAGCTGCGTATATACCAAGACAAGCAACCTGCGCGCAGCCAGAGGCTTTTGGTCGTATTAACCCTTTCTATGGCTCTAATAATCTATGGAAACAGTCATGGAAAGGTTCTTAATCTCTAAAAAATAGACAGATTTCAACTGCACTTTTGGACTACTAGTTTGGTCGAATATCAAAATTTTTTAAGTTTACGATGAAGTCTTAGTTTTCTATAATTGTTTGGGTTGTAAAAGAAAACGAATTTTGATGTGTAACTATGTGTAGCTATAAAGAATGTTTTGGACCTATTTCTCAATTTTGATTGCAAGTACGGGTAAATTATTCGTTTTCTTTAGTTAGAGGGCTTGAGGGGGCACTTTTGCAATGTTTATATTGATTTGCATACATTGTTATATGCAGTGGTGAAAGTAGAAAATTTTTCTTACCGGTACTATGCATGCCAGAAGCTCATAACAGTGGTGGAAGTAAAATAATTTTTTTGTGGTTGCTGATCAAAAAAGGCAAATGGGTCTTAGACATCCACTGATCCAGACACGAAATCCTAAACGCCTTAATTATACCTAACACTTTAAATTTTAACGAACTATAAAATATTAGATAATACGAAATAACTAATTGTTGCTGGATTAGAATGAATCGCTAATCTGAGACTCGAAACAATGTCCTGTAGTACTGTTGCCTGCAAATTGGAGAGTAAAAGGTTTGCCAGAGAACTATATTGACACGATTTGAAATAGCCTATTTTGGGGGATAATTACAAAAGATCCCCAAAACCTAAGTTACTTTTGGTTCATTATTGAAAGTTTGCAACCACAAACATAACGATACATTTTCAACCAAGCACATAACCACATAATCCAAATCAAACACTCAATTATTTAAAAACTTTCCATAAAGGTTCATAGTAGTTAGCCTTTTTCAAGTTTGTTGTCGAGCCATGCCGCTTGTTGCATGAGCTGCTCTTCTTCCCTTTCCAAGCCAAGTTCTTACGTATGACTCTGGATTCCATTTCTTGCACGGTGGCCCCACAGTACTGACAAAGAGTTGCTTCTCGGCATTATTCGTAGTGATTGCATTTCTGCTGTCAGTGATGATGTTGTTCATAGCGCTGAACCCGCGCTCACAGTCGGCGTTACTTGGTGAAAGGGTGTCAACGGCCACCATCAACTTATTTAGTTGGTCAGGAATGCTTCTTCCTCCACTTGCCTTAAATTCAATATACGCAAGATGAGTTTGTTGCTTGTTGAGACGAAGGGTGCCACATAGACTTTTCACTTCATCTTCTCCAAAACGAGGATTTTCATGATCAATCTTTTCTGGATCTAACGCATCAATTTGACCAAAAAGGGTTTTGTAGTTCTCTCTTCGAGTTGCATGAACGCTAGGCTGTGCTCTGCTTGATGCAGTCGTGAAGAGCCTTTCTTTCATGTTGTCAGCTACAGCCGCAATAAATTGAGCCTGATTTATTACTGGGCTTCTTCCTTCTCTCAGTTCTACTTGTTGAAATGACATTGCTTTTTCTGCTTGTTCAGCCATGATGGAATGTTCCCCCGGGGAAGCAATAAGGCTTTCTATACGTTTTGTATACGCAGTGAGTAAAGTGTGGGCTTTTGGCAGCGTGGTATTTCGGCTTTGTAGTGTTTCTGATAAATTTGTTAATTCGTTCAAGACATCCACCATCAGCGCTAAATTTTTAACAAAATTTATTGTGCAAAATTTGGACAGTATGCCTCGAAATCTGGCCTTTTCTGTGCTTTGCCTCGTTTCGTCATTTGAAGCTTTTTCAAAATGTTGCGCCAATGCTGGGAAAAAATGCCAGACTGCTGATACTGCCCTGAAGGATGAAGCGACCCAGCGAATAGTAAACACCTTGCCGATTCTTTTGAGGGTCGTTTGCAAATCATGGAAACATTGGTCAAGTTCACGCTTGTTCTTTGGTGACTGGCTGTACAGCGAATATAAATGTTCAAGAAATGACTGAAAGTCATTTTTACCACCGATAATTTCTAGTGCATTTCCTACAGCAAGCTCAAGTCTGTGATTAAGACAATGCCACAATATTATATCAGGAAATTTGTCTTTGAGCAACTTTCCGACTCCTGACTTTGTCCCCAGCATCACGCTAGCTCCATCACTGCAAAATCTGATGATTACTTCTTGGAGTAACTCGATGGAGTAGCCGTTTTTGAACAAACAGTCCACAATTTTGTCAGCAATATGAGAAGCGCACAGACTTTCTAATTCTACTAAATCTAGCGGAAAATTAATAGGCGCCGCTTTGCCATCAATACTAGCTCTTAGAAACACGATTAAAGTTGATTTGTCACCCACGCGAGTTGATTCATCCGCTAGAACATTTATCTTACTTCTGCTCTCTATAATTTTGGTTAAAAGTTTTTTCTTCATATGTGAAGATATATGTTCAATTATGTCAACAGCTACAGTTTTACTTTGTAAGACACGTCCCATGTCTATAGAATTGGCTTGCTGAAGGTTAATCAATTTTTCAAAGTCTGGAAAAGGTTTGCTATTTTTTGCCACATAATAAGCTGTCCTGAACACTCGCGCTGTGGATTGAAACGCAGTTTGCTCACTCTGTGCATTTAAATAAAGGAGTACATCTTTCTTTGCCGTCTCTAGAATACTAATAGCATCTTGGTGCGCTTGTGAGTTTCTGTGCTCACAGATCTTTTTTCGAAGTGATGAAAGTTGAACCGTTCTTGTGGTACCATAAAAAGTGACATTGCCATCTGCCCATTGAGTGGAAATATTAACACCACGAGATGCTCTTACTCCCAAATTATTGACTTCATGACACGGAGTACATCCTACTTTACCATCACTAGCGTACATCCAACTGTTTTTTTGCTTAAATTCCTCATACTGTTGTTCAGTCCAAATTAACGGATAAGCAGTGGAACATTTTTCCTCAACTTGATCTTGATGCACAGGTAGAGGATCGCTGATTGCACCACTTTGGGTAGGCATACTAACATTGCTCTCCGTTCTTTGAACTTTAGTTGCTACTGAACTCAAAGTCTCATCACTGGTTTCTTTTCTCTTCCAATAATGATTAATTTTTCTTTGCATTTTATAAAGGTATAGTCTTTAGGCTGGAAATATTCCTAAAAATCTTGTTGGTGGTACAAAATTTTAATATAGCTTTGAAAAAAGCTGTTTTAGCCATAAGCTTTTCGTGACGCTCTCATCAGTGGCGGTATCGCGTCAAAAGGGAAGATCTAGAGTGAATGAGTCTTTTATGTGAATAATTTGGATGTTACGTAATCAAGACAGGCCAATGATTGCGTTTGTATTGCAAAGCGCGCGAAAGAAAGATTTCGCAAGTGCGAAAGTTAAAGAAGGCGCGGCAGGAGGCCAAATGCTACGATTATCGAAAGAGTTTGAGAGTGTAAACAAACTCTTTCTGTCTGCATAACACCGGGCGTCGGGTCTTGATATAAGTAGCCTCTAAAATATTGAGATGGAAAGAGCTGCGCACTGCGGCAAGGATTGAAAACCGCTTATCGTCATAGTTTAATGCGCATCGATCATTATCTGAAAGATGCTGACCAATGGCGGAGTCACAATCCGGTTTGGTGTCGGTTCGTTTGCACGATCTGTGTGGTTGAGATCGGCGTGGACGAGTCAATTGCTGTCTTAACCATTGCGGAACATGTTGCTTGATGCGATCCTGTAGTCGTTGAGATGTTCGCCCTACGTACCGACTATCACAGTGGCACTTGTATTCATATATGACAAAGCTTTTCTGAATGGCAGGTAGAACATCCTTGCGGGCCACAGGCAGCATGCGCTTAGACGTAAAGACCAGGCGGGTGCTGACGAAACCATAGCAGCTTTCCACGGCGGTTTTGACTTCTTTTTTCTAAGTTGAACTTAGAAACGGCGGTTATGACTTAAAAAAAGAAGTCAAAACCGCCGTGGAAAGCTGCTATGGTTCCGTCAGCACCCGCCTGGTCTTTACGTCTAAGCGCATGCTGCCTGTGGCCCGCAAGGATGTTCTACCTGCCATTCAGAAAAGCTTTGTCATATATGAATACAAGTGCCACTGTGATAGTCGGTACGTAGGGCGAACATCTCAACGACTACAGGATCGCATCAAGCAACATGTTCCGCAATGGTTAAGACAGCAATTGACTCGTCCACGCCGATCTCAACCACACAGATCGTGCAAACGAACCGACACCAAACCGGATTGTGACTCCGCCATTGGTCAGCATCTTTTAGATAATGATCGATGCGCATTAAACTATGACGATAAGCGGTTTTCAATCCTTGCCGCAGCGCGCAGCTCTTTCCATCTCAATATTTTAGAGGCTACTTATATCAAGACCCGACGCCCGGTGTTATGCAGACAGAAAGAGTTTGTTTACACTCTCAAACTCTTTCGATAATCGTAGCATTTGGCCTCCTGCCGCGCCTTCTTTAACTTTCGCACTTGCGAAATCTTTCTTTCGCGCGCTTTGCAATACAAACGCAATCATTGGCCTGTCTTGATTACGTAACATCCAAATTATTCACATAAAAGACTCATTCACTCTAGATCTTCCCTTTTGACGCGATACCGCCACTGATGAGAGCGTCACGAAAAGCTTATGGCTAAAACAGCTTTTTTCAAAGCTATATTAAAATTCCTAAAAATCAAGCTTTTAAAATATAATACTCGCTATGTTTTATCGGTTATTTGATATTCGTTTAACAGGAATCCATAACGTGAAATCCATAAAAATTTAAAACAACCTCTGTAAGTAGAAGACTCACTACTAAACTGTTGTCTCCACAACACTGCTTTCTATTTTAGTCGAGTCTGAGCTGGTCTGAGTACTTAGTGCGTATGCAATGAAACTCGTATTTCGTAGTGCGTATGCATTGAAACCAGCAGTGTTGGGAACACTACGATTTTCACGAGTCCGAAGCCGAGTGGAGTCCTTAGGTCACGAGTCCAAATCCGAGTCCGAGTTCATTAAAACTGAAATTTACGAGTCCGAGTCCACAAGCTATGAGTCCGGGTCGGACGTTGTGAACTCGAGTTCAGTAAAATTTTCACCATGAAACAGGCAAACAAGTAATAGTTAAATCAATCCATTCTTACTGTACTTTGCTACTGGAACACTACTAGAATACGGTATTTCTTTGGACATGATGCTTAAAATCTATCTTATTTTTGTCTTCAAAATCGCAAAAAAGTTTTATTCCTTTTAAAATTCTTTGCTCTAGCCTCGACAAGCTGGCTCACCATTTTTTCTGCAAGGGATTTGGATTCTTATTAATATTTAATTCTAGCTCAATGCTTTCTTTTCCGCATAACATTGTCTATAAAAAACTATCTTTCTGAATTTTGTATCACTTTTAAGAGCCTTTCTTCTGACACCAATCTATTTGCTACTGTCCAAAACATTTTTCAGAGTAGATTAAAAAGATGCTCAATAATAGTTTAACTTTTTATCGCGACTTGACGGTTAATTTAGATTTAATAACGTTTGTGAAACAAAACGTTTGCAATTTGCAATTCTCCAACTCTGAAAACTAGTGCTTGGTTCAAGTTACTGTACTTATTGCGATGGGCCTATGACTTGAAAATTTTAAGTAACTTTGTAATTGTGATAAAATAAAACCTATTGTGCTAAAATGTATTGTGTCAACACAGTTTCAAGATAAGAGTAAGTAATGCCATAAATTGAACTTGATAACTTCCATTTTTTTACCGGTACGGCGTTCCGGCAGCAAATCTTTTACCGGAACGGCGTACCGGACCGTTCCGGCTTACTTTCACCACTGGTTATATGGCTGTATTTTATTTATAATGCATAATACGTGATGAAATATAAATCATAATGATTTTAGGAGAATCTCCACACAAGTGAAATTAATAAATGACGATTCAATTAAGAATATCAATAGACTGAAACTTTATAGAGTAAAGTTGTGACTGGAATCAGTCAATATTAGAACTCACACTTTATTTAACAAATCGATTTCACTAAATTAGCATCATCAGTGTTCTGCAAAGCAACCGCAACGATAAATTATATATACTTACGTCAAATTGAACAGACAGGCTCACAAAACTAACTCTATAATAAACCGAACTGACTGCAACAAGAAAACACTGTACACTTTAAGCTGATACAACGATATGAAGTTTTCCTAACCGGAGCTGCTAAGTAACTAGAAAATTAAACAGATTGCCAGAGTAATACATGTGATAACGATTATGACAAGGTATTACTAATAATCAGATTACGTAAAAAATGTAATAATGAAATACTGCAGGCGCAACAAACAGTTTATATAGAAGAAGATATCATTACAATAAATTTATAATGCAAAATGAAAAAATAATAACCAAACAGTGGCATGAAAAAGAGGGGGGGGGGTCAAAAAAATTTTGGTAATAAAGTTCTATTTATATTTATTGTAGCTTTTAATTTTCTGATCCATTTGCTTTCGCTAATATCAAGGTTATGGTAATATCTAGGTTCCTGTAAAAATATGACATGGTAGCATTCAGAAATGTCTGGGTGAGAACTAATGAAATTTTTGTGATGATTATGGAAATGAAGCAGAAGAGCAGCTTTATCAGTATGGTTTTGTGTGTTATTATTTTTCCAAAACGTACGGTGGTTAGTCCATCTAACAGAAAATTTGTTTTTGGTTTGTCCGACATAAATTTGATGACATAATTTGCATTGCGCTGCGTATATTCCGTAGTTGTCACAAGTAAGGCGTTGTGTGAGAAATATTTTTTTGTTGTTTTCACTAGTAATGAAACTAGTAGATATTACCATATTAGAGTTATTACCGTGTTTGCCGCATAAGGAGCATTTATTGCACGGCTGGGAAATGCCGCTATGATTATCGTCCTTGGTGGTGTTGTGTGCAATATATTGATAATTTGTTAGTATTTGACGGAAAGTGGGAGGGTTTTTATAAATTACTGAAGCAGAGGGAATGAGCTTTTTTTCTGTTTTGTCAAAAGAAAGGAATTTAGTGAAAGGAGTAGCCCAAACAAGTTTTTTAGATTTGACTTGTTGACTAGAAGTAGTACTGTCAGGACTAAAACGACTTTGCCAAGTAGTAGCTATTTTTAAGATTTTATTGACCAATGACAAGTTAAAATTTGACTTAAGGCATTTGGTTTTGAGTTGTTGTAAACTGTTTAAGTATTCGTCAGTAGATTCATTTAATCGTCTCATTCTAACCGCTTCCGAATAAACAATAGATTTAAACACATGAGGAGGATGGTATGATTGACCATTTAAAAATAAACGATTAGTTGCCGTAGGTTTTATGAAATTTTTTGTAAAAAAGCCACAACTATAAGAGCTGTCAATTTTATGCTCTACGTCAAGAAATTCTAAAGTGGAGCCAGAATCCGCGGTGTTGATCATACGAAAAGTCAGATCCAAGTTGTTATCTTGAAAGGTTTTAAGGAGACAGTTCTTGATTTGGATGATGGTTTCCACACCGTATGACAACCAAATTATATCGTCAATAAAACGTTTAAATAGAATAGATTTTTTAAGGACGTCAGATATGGGTAGAATGACGTAGTGCAAGGTAATATTGGCAAGTGATACTGAATGATTGTCTCCAGTAATTATACCAGTTTTTTGGGTGTAAAAGTTTAGTTTATGTTGTATAATGACATTGTGGAGACAAAACATAGCTAGATTAACCAAAATATCGATAACAGCCTGAGTAAAAAACGAATGGTAAGTAAGAGCAAATGTTAAAGCTTTTTCCACCAAAGACCCAGAAATGCTAGGGTAAAGAGATTTAAGATCTCCTGCTACTATGTACAAAATGTTATCATTAAGATCTAATTTAGCATTATTTTTCCAATTAACTAAGTTCAGGAGATAATGTTTGCTGTCTCTGCAGTATTCATCGAGTTTGCTGGAGCAAAACTTAACGCTGATAGGTTGAAATATATATTCAAGGAGAGCCGTAATTTTAGAAGTGGTAATATTACCTGCAGATTGGAGAAGACGTGTAGGAATACCAAATATAGAAATATTCTGCAATCTATCTGCATCAAGTTTGTGTGTTTTAAAAAGTGGGTAAGCATAACCTGGCTTATCACATATAAAATATTTGGCTAAAGTACCGGGAATCTTTTTATATTTAGTGTGATCATAGAGTTTAATTCCAACGGTGTGTTTAAGCAAATCGTCACTAATTGCCCCATGTTGGTGCAACTCAATAATTTTATCTTCAGCAGTTTTTCTTATTTTGTTGAGATAACTTTTGATGTTGTTAGTAGTTAAAGTATGTAGATGAGAAAATTTACTCAATTCTTTTTCGATAATGACATTATAATCGTGATAATTAACTAAGACAATCTTACCATCCTTGTCGGATTTGCAAATAACAATTCGTTTATTCTTTACTGCTATTCTAAGTTCTTCGACCGCTTTTCGTTCTGATTTTTTCAGATTATTTTTTTGTCTGTAATCTATTTTTACGAGTTTTTCAATTGAGCGCAATTTAGCTGCAATTCTTTCTGTATAATTTACGACCTTTTCGTGCAAAAGATCTCTATCAGGTCGGTTGAATTTCGGAATCTTTAAATTTTCTGGTAGCTTGTCAGCGGAATCATGGAAATTGATATTATCTGGTAATACGTTGTCCCATTCCACACGTCTAATATGTGCAAGAAAATTAAGATGCTCATTGTCTTCAGTTTTCTTACTCCAGCTGGGAGTAGGTGCAAAGTTAAGTCCATATTTAAGTATCGCTTTATGATTGTCATCAAGTTCAAAGTCAGATTTATTTAAGATCATCAGGTGATTAGTTCTCTCTTGAAAAGCCTTGAGCGACCTTCTACGTTTGTACCTTTCTCTGTCTCTTTTGTTTTTCCGCTTTTTCCGATTTATTAATTTACTCTTGAGGATTTGATCAAACTGGGTATTATGTATCCAATTAAATTTGTTAATATATTCATTTTTAGACTTTCTTTCAATAGATTTCAACTCTTTTTTATCACTTGTTGAAAATGTGCCCCACAGATGTTTGTGTTTGAACACATACAAACCGATTTCTTTTATTGATGAATTAATGCGGCGTGCTTGCTGTGTGAGAAGCAGGTCGTAATCTATTCCTTTTCTTTGGTTTGATCTTAGTAAAACGTTTTGCTTGACGCAACGTCGTAGAAAAGTAATTTTTTGCTGGTATTTTAAGACCTTTGCATAGATGTTAAAATTTACTATTTCACTTGAACGTTGTGGGATTCTTTCCTCCCTATCTGACAGAATATAAATCATAATGATTTTAGGAGAATCTCCACACAAGTGAAATTAATAAATGACGATTCCATCAAGAATATCAATAGACTGAAACTTTATAGAGTAAAGTTGTGACTGGAATCAGTCAATATTAGAACTCACACTTTATTTAACAAATCGATTTCACTAAATTAGCATCATCAGTGTTCTGCAAAGCAACCGCAATGATAAATAATATATACTTACGTCAAATTGAACAGACAGTTTTTGGCTACTCCTTATGGGCTACTCCTTTCACTAAATTCCTTTCTTTTGACAAAACAGAAAAAAAGCTCATTCCCTCTGCTTCAGTAATTTATAAAAACCCTCCCACTTTCCGTCAAATACTAACTAATTATCAATATATTGCACACAACACCACCAAGGACGATAATCATAGCGGCATTTCCCAGCCGTGCAATAAATGCTCCTTATGCGGCAAACACGGTAATAACTCTAATATGGTAATATCTACTGGTTTCATTACTAGTGAAAACAACAAAAAAATATTTCTCACACAACGCCTTACTTGTGACAACTACGGAATATACGCAGCGCAATGCAAATTATGTCATCAAATTTATGTCGGACAAACCAAAAACAAATTTTCTGTTAGATGGACTAACCACCGTACGTTTTGGAAAAATAATAACACACAAAACCATACTGATAAAGCTGCTCTTCTGCTTCATTTCCATAATCATCACAAAAATTTCATTAGTTCTCACCCAGACATTTCTGAATGCTACCATGTCATATTTTTACAGGAACCTAGATATTACCATAACCTTGATATTAGTGAAAGCAAATGGATCAGAAAATTAAAAGTTACTATAAATATAAATAGAACTTTATTACCAAAATTTTTTTGACCCCCCCCCCTCTTTTTCATGCCACTGTTTGGTTATTATTTTTTCATTTTGCATTATAAATTTATTGTAATGATATCTTCTTCTATATAAACTGTTTGTTGCGCCTGCAGTATTTCATTATTACATTTTTTACGTAATCTGATTATTAGTAATACCTTGTCATAATCGTTATCACATGTATTACTCTGGCAATCTGTTTAATTTTCTAGTTACTTAGCAGCTCCGGTTAGGAAAACTTCATATCGTTGTATCAGCTTAAAGTGTACAGTGTTTTCTTGTTGCAGTCAGTTCGGTTTATTATAGAGTTAGTTTTGTGAGCCTGTCTGTTCAATTTGACGTAAGTATATATAATTTATCGTTGCGGTTGCTTTGCAGAACACTGATGATGCTAATTTAGTGAAATCGATTTGTTAAATAAAGTGTGAGTTCTAATATTGACTGATTCCAGTCACAACTTTACTCTATAAAGTTTCAGTCTATAATACGTGATGCTATGTAAAAACAAAGCTTTTTGTATTTTTTATATAAAGCACTGCCAGGCATATGATATAAGAAAAATTTTTTAGTTTCTTGCAAAAAAATAAAATCGCGCTTCTTTCAAAGAATTCGGTGCAATAAGTGAAATTACATACTCAAGATAAATACTGAAGTGATATATATTCCAGTTGTGGAAAGTGTACTTTTTGTTTACAATAAAAGATTCTCCTTATTTTATTAGGTTTTGTACAAAATTTTATTATGAAAATGGAAAGTTATTTAATTTATAAACCAACAAATTTTTTTTCTGTATATATTTCTAATGAAAGCTAGGAAGTGCAGTGAAAAGTTTAAATATGATTTATTTGTGATAAACGAACACTCTGGAATGTCATAATAATATATGAAAAAGGAAAAATGAAGCAAACACTGATTTCAAGGTAAGTAAAAATGCTTCAAAAACCATCACGTAAAATGTCGTGATTGCCACCGCGCGACTTTGGGGTTCATCACGACTTTTGCCATAATTGCCATTCAAAGGGTTAATAGGCATTCAGCAATCAACTCCCAAGCGAGTGCGGACTTCCCGTCCAAAGTATAGCAATACAATTCGTTTTCTCGTGAATGGAGGACAAATATGGCAAATAAAACAAAACAAAACAAAAACAAAAAAGTCGTGAAAATTGGTTTTAATATTTAACAGGGTATTCCTGAAAACACTTTGGTCAAATTACTTTGTCGCCTCTCCTACTCATAACATTGAAATTTTGCTCACATATGACCCAGTATCCGTCAAAGGGTTAATTGCAAGCATGCTCAGTTCCTACGTAGAACAAAAGCCAAGTAAGATGTAGCAAGGAACTCCAGAAACTTTTGGAAAATAATGACGGCTATACGCAATCCCCGTAATGGTTTTTTTTAGACTTAATCGATTTCCTTCAAAAAACGAAACTTTTGATTTTGGAACGACAATTGGCTGCGACAACAGCACATCAACTTTTAATACTGTTCTCACAAATATCAATTTGGTGACGCCAACTGAGCCGATATTCTTATACTCGACAATACTGATGAGAGCAATGCTATTTTCACAACTTAACCGCGAGTGTTTGATTTTGGATTAGTTTGCTTTTTACCTGGCTGCATTTAGGCTAGGACCACGCAACATGCGCCCAGCGAGAGGTATTGGCTCATACAAATACCCCAACAACCATGATAAAGATGTAAGTAGTGGGCCTACTATTATTTAATAACTTAATCCCGAAAATACATATCAATTTCTTTAGCGCTCTTCCACAATTTTGATATACTTCAAATTGAAGTAGTAGCTCAATTTAATGAAATAAAGTTTGTTGAGTTTAAGACTGCTTATGGTAAAAACAGTGCAAATAAAACGTTGCCAGGGGTTCCAGAAACTTGGAGGTATGTAGTGGCTATGCGCAATCCCACGCAAATGTTTTCATATCAATTGTGTTTCAAAAACGATGGTTTTATTTTGGAACCAGATTTGGCTATGTAAAAAAACACAAACTCTTTGTTACTGTTTTCACAGCTATCCGTTGGGTGAAGCCGGCTTGGCCAGCTGAACCGATATTGTTAATCTCGACATTTCTGATGGGAGCCCTGCCGGGCGACGCCGGTACAGGTAACTAGTCCCAATAAATATTGTTGAGCTTCCTCCTGATAGTATTGACAGTAAAACTGATGAGGAAGTGATTTATGAAAACGATTTAGATGATAATTTTCCAAAAGATGTTTCAGACTCTTTAAAAATGCATGCGGCTGCGACAAATAAAAATAATTCCACCATCACATTGGATCAACAGCTCTACATGAAGCCAACACTTCTTAAGTGCCGAAAAGTTGTTTCTTCTAACTGGAAAAACTACTCCTAACTTTTAAATAGAGAAAGCATCTGAAGAAACAAGTTTAGAAAAAATTGCCAAAAAGAAAAATTTCTTGAAGAGTAAATTACCAGTTGAAATTTCTGAAATGCTATTTGACGAAGATATTATGAATTACGTCGTTTTGCAGTCCACAACACATGCTAGTCAAAATGATCGCCATACTTTTGCTGACAAAAGCTTATTGGTATATTATTGTTAACTGCTTACCATCCATTTCCACAAGAAAGAATGTATTGGTCAGAAGACGAAGATCTCCAGGTAAACTATGTGCGACAATGTATAGTTAAAGTTGACTCAAAGTCACAGTTAGTTGAGGATAGAGAGGGAAAATCTGCGCTATATTGTTGCAATTTCTCATTGTGGCCGCAGGTTATTGTCGAGAGTTGTAATATGTGGTCATACAGTTTAGATCTGCGAAGCATTAAGTTAACTGGTTGTAAAAGTGCTTGTAAGTAGTGAAGAAATTTGTAATAACTGTTTATTGAGTGAAGTGTTTAATTATTTTTTAAAGTGTAATAACGAAATATTTGATTTTCTTACAATCAATTCGTGATTTCTAAATTTTTGTTAGTGGGGGTTCCGTGACAAACGCGAAAGTACATCACTTACGCGATGACAAAAAGGTTGAAGAGCACTGTTTTACATTCAACACGAGTTCTAATAAAACAGAGTAGTTCAGAACAATAAGCATAAGCGAAGTACCTAAAGTAATAGCAATATATGGACAGGTTTTTGTCTCCTAAAAATGATAAAGTGTAGGAGAAGGCAGGCTACAGACCCACAAAACTTAAAAAAATTGTCAACGGTCTTTTTCTCGTTTTTTATTGGTGGAAGCGAAAGCAATAGGTGTGGAAGCGGAAGCGGAAGCAGTTGAAAAATAACCGCTTTCGCATCCCTGGTTATTATTTGAGTACAATACATAAAAAAGAATTGAGTTCAAGTTTTTATCAAATGATAAAGAAAAAAATAAAAATAAAAAAAGGAAACGGAGCAAACAATAACAACAAATGTCTTTTACACAATCGAATGTTTTTGCAATAGTTAACATTCTTTTAATAATTTTAGTTTATATGCTTTTTTAAAAGAAACCCAGTGCTTGCTCTTTAATTCTGATTCGAGATTAAGCCACAGCTTTAAACCTCTGTGAGAAAATACAATGTGATCAAAAAGTCCTTGTGCACCTGATTTTTAATAAATATAGGTTGTAAAAAATGTTCATAAACAGCGTTTTATTCCATATTAATCAAAAACCTTTATTCAATTACTTTTATTTCATTCAATATTAATCAAAAACAGCATATTGTAACAGATATACGTGTTACTTGGTGAACTTTACAGTAGATGCTGGAAATGACCACCACCCGCCTCAGTACATCTTGTGGCGCAGGTCATCAGGTTTCTGAAGACGTCTTTCAAGACAGTGTGGTCAACTTTTTGCATATAATCGGTGATGGTTTTTTTCAATTCACTTATTGTGCGGGGATTGCTGCAATAAATTTTGTTTTTCATAGCGCCCCATAAGTAAAAGTCTGGAGGCGTAAAATCGGGAGATCTTGGTGGCCAGAGATTTTTGGAGATAATGCGGCTACCAAAAATTGTTTGTAAAAATGTCAGAGAAGCATTTGATGTGTGGGCAGTAGCCCTATCTTGCTGAAAGTATTTATAATAATTTTATTCATGATCAAAGAGCAAAATAATAAAAACAGCGACATAGGACTTCATTTATGACTATGCATAACTTCGAGAATCATTTATTACACTGGTCAACAGCAAATTTTAAACAAAGATTCTGATAAGCCTATCTTAAAGTATTTTTGATGCAGCTTCCAAAAATGATTTTACTTTTTCTCTAGCTTATCTGGTTTTTGAGATATTTTGGTTTATATAATTTTAAATCAACTTTTGTTGCTAAGCATTTTACAGTCCAAATACAATAGAACATTGCATTATGACGTCACAGAATAACATTCTTAAGTGCAAGCTCTGAATGACAAAAAGGATGGAAGGATATTTTTGCAAGTTTATTTAAGTAGTCTACAGTAAGTGTAGAGAGTAAAAAATGTAGGAACATACCAAGTGGAACTCAGGGAATTATATTAACAGCAGGCCTATATGGCAATATGTTGTATCAAATAAATTAGTTATTTCTGCAGGTGTAAAATAGTAATATACATTATAGTATTTCTATAAGTAATTTCTAAATATAGGCCTATTCATAATGCCCTAGAAACGGCTTAAACCATCTAGTTCAATTTTGCTTTGTCTGTGGAAAGTTTACAAGCAAAAAACAGCAAAGAAATATCACTCATGATATCAAGAAGATGTATGGGGCATATTTTGGTTGCCCATTAGGCGACCAAGATAAGACCTGGGTACCCCATACAATATGCAAGATAAGCTGCTTAGGCTTGCACAACTGGCTAAATAAACAATCTCTTTCTATGCCGTTTTCCGTCCCAATGATTTGGCGTGAACCTAAAGATCACTGTCAAGATTGCTATTTTTGTCTTACCAAAACAAAGGATTTTTCCTTTAAACAGAGAGACAAAATAACATATCCCAATTTGGATTCAGCAAGGACCCCAGCTCCTCATGATGATTCAATGCCACCACTAGTACCTCCGCTACATGGACTTGATACTACTGATAGCAGTACTGATAAGCACAACTCTGACGGATTAATTTCTTCCAACTACACAGATTCTGATACCACAAAAGATCCCATCCTATTTTCACAAATACATCTAAATGGCTTAATTAGAGATTTATGTCTTTCTAAGAAAAAGGCGGAGCTCCTTGCATCAAGGTTAAAAGAACGAAATATGGTTGAAAAAGATGTCAAAGTAAGTTACTACAGGAAGCGCAATTGGGACTTATCTTCGGCCTTCAAAGTTGAGGGACCTCTTTGTTACTGCCATGATATTGAAGAGCTGTTTCAAACTCTGGGTATAGTTCATATTGTGAACGAATGGAGGCCTTTTATTGATTCCTCAAAGAGAAGCTTAAAGGCAGTTCTTCTACACATTGGAAAAAAAAACCCTCCATCACTATTGCACACTCTGCCCAGTTAAAAGAATCTTATGACAGCATTGAAATTTTGTTAAATGCGATTCACTATTCTGACTACCAGTGGAGCTTATGTGGGGACCTTAAAGGAATTGGAGTTTTGATGGGATTGCAATGAGGTTTTACAAAACACTGTGTTTTTTTATATTTGTGGGACAGTCGCACCACTGCACAGCACTATGAAACAAAAGAATGGCCGAAAAGGAATTCATATGCATCTGGAGTGAAAAATATCCAACACATCCCTTTAGTAAATCCCGATAAAGTTTTAATGCCACCATTGCATATCAAGCTGGGGTTTAATGAACTTTGTGAAAGCTATGGCAAAATTCGAATGGTTTTGAATTTCTCTGTAAAAAGTTTCCCAAGCTAAGCCTAGCCAAGTTGAAAGAAGGAATCTTTGTTGGTCCACAGATTCGGAAAGTTTTTAAAGACCCAGAGTTTGAAAAAACATTAAATACATTGGAACTACGAGCTTGGCATGCATTTAAATGGATTTGCTCTAATTTTTTGGGAAAGGTCAAGAAGGCGTTGCAGAGTTGATTGCGGCATACAAAGAGATGGGGTGTCGCATGTCCTTAAAGATGCATTTTCTTCATTCACACCTCGACTTTTTTCCTAAAAATCTTGGAGCAGTTAGTGATGAGCAAGGTGAAAGATTTCATTAAGATATCCAAGCTATGGAAGAAAGATATAAAGGAGTTTGGAATGAGGGTATGATGGGTGATTATTGCTGGATGTGGTATCGTAATGATGCAAACCATCCATACAAACGGAAATCATATGTCAAACATTTTTAAGTTTTTTTCATTTGAACTAGTATTTGATTGCAGTATTAAGTAGTACCCAGATTGCGATCAACATTTTCCACATGTGTTATTCTGAAAAACAGTTTTGTAGAAGCTACCCCGAAAAGACTATTTGAAAATCACCCAAATACAGATGTTTAAAGGCTGCCAATAAACATCTTTTTCAAGATTACAATTAACAAAAAAGAGTTTGCCCATTGTCAGATCTTCATTCTGTTGGTAAACAATCGCACCGGTACATTAAACTTGTTTAACCTTTTTTGTTAGATCTTTTTTTCAAATTTGTTGAATTAGGTATGACAGCATGCTAATGTGGTTAGTAGCCTATGTTAAAATCTGAACAACAGCCATGATAATGGCAGAGATATTGTCATTTAAGGGATACAAAATGCACACAATCTCACACACCATGCCCCTCATATCTCAAAATCTTGATGTGCTAGGAGAAAACTAATGCCAGATTCGGAATCAGCGCCTCGATGTTACCCAGAAATGAGTAATCTTGTTCTCGTTTAAAAAAAACTATTTTTTTGTTGACCAGTGTAATTTTCACAATTTAGGTGCACAGGGACTTTTTGATCTGTAGCTTTTGGCTAAATAATTTCTTTATTCGGAGGCGATAGTAAGCAGTCGAATTCATCAATCTTGTTTCATGTTGATGAATACAAAAAGAATGATAGAAGTTTTTAGGCAATTGATTATGATGAAGTTGATACATAAATTTAGCTCACTCAAGTTGATATGTGTCTTCTACTTTTAACACTTGAAGTTCTTTATACATTTGTGAAGTTGGCGCATATAAGTTACAAAACAATATTATTCTCAAAATTTTGTTAAGCGTTACCCGAATTATTTCTTGTGAAGATTTATTTGCTGTTGCCGATGCAGTAATTCCATATTGAATTCTGCTGTATACAAGGCTATAGTAAAGCATGCAAAGAGTTTCTCTTGAAACAAAATTGCGCAACTTGTAAAAGAGTCCCGTGCATCTGGCAAGCAGCGAGAACAAATAATTTATTTGCGACGTCCATTTGAGATTATTGTCAATAAATAACCAAGGTATTTGACAGTAGGCGCTCTATTAACAGTAATACCGTTAAGAGCTATTCTAAAGTTACATTGACAAGTTTTAAGGGGTTGCTTGTTTATTATTATGTAGTTAGTTTTTGAAAAATTTAGGGATAGCTTATTTTGATAGAACCAAGAGTTAACTTTTTTGAGTTCTATTTGAACTTTGTAGCCTATTCCAGGTTTTTCAGATTGTTATCAGCCATTATTAAGCAGGTGTCATCGGCGAATAATGTGGTGTCAAAATTGGAAATCAACGAAATGTTATTAATGTACAATAAAAAAAAGTAGCGGCCCAAGGTAAGATCCCTGGGGTACCCCGCAAATTTTGAACTTTAGCAAAACTACCCATTTTTTGAATTGGGAATTTGTAATGCTTTTAATTTTGTCCAACTCAACTTTCAATCAGTTATGTCCAGTTTCCATAATTTTTGCTGGTCGACAATAGCAGACACGAACCCTACCGATAAATTCTAGGCTTTTTTAATGACAATAAATAACGCGAAACAATCTTTCTTCATATGCATTAGAGCGTGACCTGACAAAAAGCGGTAAAAGAATCGTTGCGGAGTTTCCAATTATTTCGTTTTATTGTCATTACATAGTTCTTATCTTACCCAACAACGCTGATCCGCAATTCCGCTTTCTTGTGATACCTGCATCCAAAAATGCGGGTTGAAGATTATGATCCTATTTCACTTATTCAGTAATGGGTCTGATTGTGTAGCAGATCAAAAAAAATTGCGTTGTGTCCCTGCTGAGAAGAAAGCAGGTTGAAAAGTTGTATAGCCACCTGCCAGTGCCTATAACTTAATGGTGGAAAACGCTTCATTTTCTAGTGATTGCAAAAACTTTTGTGCACATGCCAAGTTGTCAAAAAAGTTGCAGTCACACTAGGTTGAGACAGGATGCAAAAAGCTCTGAAGTGAATAATTAAAACAGCATATACAGAAATAGCTGTAAGCGTAGTTATACACCTAAATTTTGATCTGTTGACTACCTATCACTTCATTTGAATGTACACATAAAGGTGCAATAGTGAATTGATTGATATTTTAAGTGCAAATCATAATTATAGCAGCTAAGCTGTGGTTTCTTACTTTCAGTTTGCTCAGTAGTATTACAATGTCTCGAAGGTAAGTTTTTTGATAATGCAATACTCTGGTGTATAAATGTTCATAAGTAAATAAACTGCTATTAAAAACAATTCAAACAAAGTAGCCAAGTAATAGAGGTTCTTCCAAGTATCGATTGTCTAAGGTTGTTGACAATTGCAAACTTTAGGCAGTGGCTATTTTGCTGTCGACGGCATTTTATCCTTGGAGACTATTTTGCCGTAATCATTCACGTGTGTTTATATTGCAATATTTGCTACATTTCAGCCAGTGACACTGTGGTGTAGTGGATAGTGCACTGGTCTTGAGATACCATGGTTGTGGGTTCAAATCTCATCTAGCAGGGCATTAAAAGAAAGGCAGTGTTCACCAAAGGGGCAGGCCTGGTACGTAAATGTATGGGGCAGTGTACACTGAAAGGGAGTGTACAGGGTGGGGGGTAAACACTGGGGGTGCAAAATTTTTTTAATTGGTTATTTAAATTGACCAATCAGAAACGACCAAAAGTCACATGTTTAGTACGTCATTAGGACTGACCAATTACAAATAACTCATGGCAAAATAGTCTCTGAGGGTAAAGTGCCGTTGATGGCTAAATAGCCACTGCCCAAACTTTAAACATCTTGCCAATTTTGTCGCAGGATATAAATCTAAACTTCTGGAGTAATAATTGTGTGAGGTTGCTTAAACCTTATAAGTTTTTATAATCTTAGGATTATGCAAAAAATGTTTGGACGAATTGTCCAATGTATAAACATTCCATGTCCAACCTTGAATGGTAAATCTAACCCTAAGTCTTTACTGTGCAAATTACCAACATTGCAGATGAAGATATTGTAAAAATGATCCCATACTAATTAGAACAACAAATAGAAAATGACCATTTTGCTGCTAAGGGGATTCAACTCTTGAAAGACTATTTTTGCTGTTAAGGGCATTCAACGCTTACAAGATTATTTTTGCTGGTGAGATCTTATAATCAGTCACTATTAGTTCCTCAGAGCATTTGCTCATTTGAGAAAGTAATACAGTAGGCGCCACTTATTATGACCACAGATAATATGACCAGCTGCTTATTTTGACCAATATGGTATGGTCCAGAATTTTTCCATTTAAAATTCTCTGTTTAATATGACCAAATTTCGGATAATATGACCAACATTTTCTCCATCTCTCTTGTTACGGTACAGTATTTTTTCCCGCCACACACTTATAGCTTCGTTTTTTCAACATATTGTTACATACTGTACTTAGTTTTACTGTCACTTGTGCTGTTACAGTGCTGTTACTGTGCTTTGTTTTACTGCCAACGTCACACTGTTACTTCGGTTAAACAATGCATTAGATGGTATTTGGACTTCTTGTGGCTTACGGTGTCGAATCAGGAGCTGTTATGGAGGCTTTGATTTTTATAACCATTTGGATATTATGACCAAAATGGTCTGGTCCCAAGGTGGTCATATTAAGCAGCATCTACTGTATAGCAATGATCTGGCTAGCTCCACAAAAAAGTTGAATTGGAAATCTAAAACGAATTCCCATCATTTCCATACTGATAAAACAGATTTCTGTCAGTTTGTAGAAATCAAACATGAATTTTCTTAATTTTAACCCATTCTTTGAAAGTATTTTTACTTCAGGTTTTTATTTCTTTTTTATGTGTCTGAAAAGGATTCCTAGAAACCATACTTACTTTTTTTTGTTGAATATTTTTTTATGGTTTGATAATGTAGACCTATCATTTATTACCATATCTGCAGTGTTTTTGTATATTTGTGGGTTACAAACTACATTTTTTGAAATTTTGTGACAAATTTTGCATTGATGCAAAGTTTTATGGGTAGCCTAAAATGTCACTGTAGCTGTAGTTGCTTGGTAAAAGAGAAGCTATTTTTTTTCTGAATAAGGTTGCTCACATTTAACCTTAGCATAACCTATTTGTGAATTCATTTAGGAAATATCGGCCAATGCTTTCAGTTCTCAAATTAAACTTCATTAAGTCAATACACAGTTCTAATAAAGCTGTAAAGGGTGTGCTTTTTTCTACTTACTAAACAATGGTAGAGGTTAAAAGCCATAGGCTTGTGTAAAAGTGCCAATGGTCTTGCACTGTTGCATGCACTGACTTCATGATGTCAGTAAGTTTTTTCTGATAAATTCCAACACAATATTGTTGATACTTCGACTCATTTTATCACAGCCACCAAATTGTAACTTATTTTTTGGTGCCATGGCCTCCCCTACATGGATCTTGTAACAGTATTACATGTTATAAGCAGTAAACATAACTTGTCCATCCCAACAGACAAGGAGACAAGCTGTCTCTACAACAAGTCGGCTGGGAAGCACAAGTTGTATGTACTGCTTATAGCTGCCCTTGCCACACATAGAGCAGTGGTGCTCCTGCTTCTTTGAACATAGCATGTTAACACAGACACAAAATCTTAATTACTGCTGAAGCTATGAAAAACTAAGATTACAAACATATACTACTGCACCATGCAACTTTGAAAAAATTTAGGAACTAGTGGGTGTGTACCTTGCAAATTTGAGGGTGCTTATTTTAAATCACAGCTTGGTTTTTTATGTTCACATTAGAATTTTGTCAATTAAACATTTTTTTTATTTCTAATATTATGCTTGAAAATCTGATACAGTGCACCTTACATGTGTGACTATTCAACCTAATCAAGCATCACGTATGACTATTAAGGATGGTAGTTAGAAGTCTTTCTAAAAACTCCAGATGTGATGCATTTAAAACAATCCTGGTACAAATTGAAAATGCGTTTTGTAATGATAAAGTGAATATAGAAAAAACACTCAACTTTTTTTGGACAATCACAATTGCTAAAACGTTATCTTAAACGCAGTAACTTGCTACTATTGCTTGCACTCAGAGTCTTTGCCACTTATGCCCCTGCTCAAAACTATGTCACTGTGTTGACTAGCAGTAGTCTGCTACCATTCTCACTTACAATTTGCCTTGTGCCTTTTCTCAATGACGGCAGTGATCTGATGAAATCTTTCTGCATGCTCAACAGAAACATTTCCTTCATGGAAGAAATGTAAATAAGTGACTAAAAACTGCTCTTTCAAAGAAAGTTTGCACCTAACACTTTATAGTTGTGCAATAGGTTACTCACAACTTTATGATGATTGTAGCTCATTGCAAACCTAAGAACCTTTGGCATATTTCTTTGAAACAGTTCCATGCAACCCATTCATCTACCTTTTAAGATTTGATCAAATTCATGCTAAAGAAGTTTTGAAACCTGAATTTCCAAAAGTAATACTAATAGTAGTTATTTAGTTTTTATCTGGTATTTTCCCCTTTGTCACTTATTTCTGGGAGATGAGATGGAGGCTTTGGTATTGGCGATTGAACAAAATGTGGAAACTTGTTTATGCTATGCTCTGTTTTGTTTTCTGGTTATACTCTTCTAGTTTGGCGAAGCAGAAATGACAGTCTGTGATGTGGCCATTATGTTAGATCCAAGGGATATGTCTTTTCCACCAAACCATTATTTAAGTGTGTTGCTCTCAATCTAAGTGACAAAAGTGTAGAGCCCAGTCTTTGTCACGGTTATAAACTGCACATCTGAAAAATGAATAGTGGAAATGCTAGATGATAGTGATCCAGTTTCTTCTATATTTACACGAAGTTACTTCACAACACATACAGCAAAAACTTCAGTTTTGGTTTTGCATGAAAGCGGTTGTATTTTATTGAAATACAGTTTATAAAGTTATTTTTTAGAAAATGTGGTTATGGAAGTTAAAAAAGCAGTGTAATAAGAACTGGACTTCAAAAACTTTACAAATTAATGCTTCAAAGGCTGCAACGTAGTACCGGCAATGAGGCAAATTTGTAAATTTCTGCCAAAATGTGAAACCCAAATAACAAAAAAGTGAAGGGTGATGGGAAGAAATTGGAGTTTATCTTCTTGCTTATAGCATTGCAAATGTTCAGAAACACTTCTTTGATGTTTTGAATTTTTTTTTCTTGTTGCACAGTATAAGCAACAGAGCTTTGGCATGCCATTGTGAGCTTAATGTAATACGGTAACAAAAACAAGAATGAATTTGAAAATAACTAAACACTACAGAATAGTACTGATGATAAAAGTAATTTCAAAAAGCTGTGGACTTGTCACTACCACTATTTCATAACAATACAAGCACAGCTTTCATTTAAAAACGAGAATAGCAATGCTTCTTCTTACTTCTTTTGTGTCATCTGTGGACTATTAAGATGGGCATTTTGCAGCAACTTTTATGGAAATTTTTAAGAAAATGGTGTTTTACAATTATAGGAAAAAAGGGAGGAGATGACTAACAAGTTAGATGGTTACAATCCTAAAAATACTGTAGAGAGAGATGTGCGAATGGATGTGTTGCTGGCCATGATTTGTGTGGAATGAAAAAAAAATTAAAAAGCATTTTGGTGTTTGTTGTCCAACGATCACTTGCAGTCATAATGAAGCAAAATAAAAAAGAATATAATTTGTTAAGTTCAAGGTTATTTAAAAATATTTTTGAAAAGATCGTATTTTTTAAGGTGTTGTTCCGTTCTGTGCGTAATATTTTGGGAAAAATTGGGATAGGTATTTTATATATATTAATAACAAGGCATTTATGTGCCACCCCAATAATAGACCAGTGCATCAAAAAATTTAGTTGTAGCAGAACAGTGTGTTGTTGCTAATCACAGTTACAGCTTGATAACCCCATTTTAAACCATTAACTAGAAATAACGATTGATACCAGACTGCATCCAGTTAAAGTTTAACAGTGATTTTTAGAGAGTAAAACTTACATAGAAGTTGGCATTGAAAAAATTCACTGTCAAACCTTTTAACTTTAACAATTACTTTTAAGGTTACAGCTTATATACAAGTTTGCTTTGCAAAAATTCCATTATCAACCCTTCTGTTGCTTATTTTGTAGATGGTTTCATCCAAACATCACTGGTGCTGAAGCAGAAGCTCTTTTATTGGATCGGGGTGTTTCAGGAAGCTTTCTTGCAAGGCCAAGCAAAAGCAATCCTGGTGACTTCACATTGTCTGTAAGGTGAGATCTGCAGAACTGTCTTGTTATCACAAATTCACAGATAGTGTATTGTATTTCTCCATTTGTTGTTATTGAGTGACAAGACTGTGGTTAGGCGAAAGCAGTAATGTTTAGCCTGTGGTACCACCTACTGCTAGTGGTGTGGCGCACCATGTGCAAAACTTAGTGATAAATAAATTTATGGAGTCTATTTGTAGCTTTTGCAATAGCAAGTCATTAAGTAAAACGGCTGTTGTGTGAAACAAAAAAACTTACTTTGTGAAGTGCTATTGCTGCACATATTTTTGTTATGTTTTTAATGGTAAGTGCATTTAAATAAACCTTTTCTGATCAATACTGAGTGGTATTTATAAATAGTGAAAAGGACTTTGTTGTGGAATGCAAAAAAGTGAAGTTGAGAACTACTGGGCTGATGTGATGATTGATGTAAATGAAAAAATTACATTAAAATAACTATAAATATTGCTGTTATTGAATTTTTTTGCCTCTGTTAAATGCTTTTACTTCCCTGTTGTTTATGGTTATATCGCGACACCGTTTTTGCTTTAACTTTGTTCTCTTGTTGCTATATTGCTATGATTGAGAGAGTGGTGTAAAAGATTTTTGAATAATTCATTATCATAATTTAGTGAGCAATTGAGCAATTGATTTGAGCACACTTCCATGTTATGTCAAACGCACTTGTTTACATCTGCAAGTCTTTTGTTTGTACCTTGATCAAAGGGTTAAGTTCAATAGTTGGCAAAGCAGTAATGTTTTGCCGGAAAAAAAAAGTGGAATTTAAAGTCGGGTACCCATGAAGTTAGCTAAAACTTTGAAGAAAACACCATATATTTAGTTTGTTAAACAATATGACAATGGTGGAGGACATCGTGGTAATGAATTTTTTGATAATACTACAGCCTGTAGTTTGAATAGCCCGAGTTTTTAAATGTCCCAAAGCCTTTTACGAAGCTGGATTGGATGGATCAGAATTCCTAATACCTTTTCATTTGGTAGGTGTACTGGCATTGCCCAATTTATTACTATTTTTGACTGCTATGCTTTTCAGCTCCTGGACATACCCTTTGCTCACTTTGTTTTTTGAAATTTTTTTTACCTTACCAACACAAGCCGCTATATAATAGCGATTAAATCAGGTTAGAGTTTATAAACATTGTAGAAATTTTTCACAGTTAACAGACCAACAAATACCAATAGCGCAGCCAGAAAAAGCGTGTAAAAGTGCCAAAATTTGATCAAAATTCTGATAGTTTACACATTTTTAGATAAATTTTCTATCCTACTGTGAGCTGTACGAAATGGTTGTGTTTGCAACTTATGGTTTATGAACAAATAATTTGATTTTTTGATGATGATCAACTTGAAAATCAAAAGATACGAGTATCTCTTTGTGCAGTTGATCAAAAATTGCAAAAAATTTAGCTAATTTACTCAAAATTGACTTAATACTCATCTCGGAAATTTAATAGGGAGTATAGCCCTCCCTTTTTCAAGCTACAAAGAATCAGCTAGTAAGTTTATTTAATGTCAAATCAAAAATGTTTGTGGACGACCTTATGACATTCAATTTTCATCTGCACTTGTTTGCAGTGCTTAACATTTGCACTACCTGTTTTTTATACCAGTGATTTCCAACTTTTTTAATGCCATGGACCCTTTTAAAGACTTGGCTGATGCTTTGGACCCCTCCCAATGTAATAACCGGCCATATTTGTTCACAAATATCTCATCCGTAAATGTTTTCTTTCTTTACCCATGTATGTAGGTTCTTACTCACCAGAACTGCAAAGCTAGTATGCAGAGTACTTTACTGAAATTTTCTGTGCACCTCTAAAAATGTTATCTGAGGATCCCCGTTTTGGAACCGCTGTCTTAAGACACACCAGTGCGTACCATCTCGCTGGTTAAAAAGCTCTGCTTAGGTTTAATGTAAAATAGCTCGCCCACAAAATATTTTTGGTTCTAAAACAGACATGCTTTTTTGATGTTGGATATTTGTTTTTCAGACGAGGTGATGAAGTAACTCACATAAAAATTCAAAATACAGGAGATTTTTATGACTTGTATGGTGGAGAAAAGTTTGCCACGTTAGCAGAACTTATTCAACATTATACTGACAAGCATGGTCAACTACGTGAAAAAAACGGAGAAGTTATTGAACTAAAATTTCCTTTGAGTTCTGCTGATCCAACTTCTGAAAGGTATGGTGACTTTGTTGTTTGATGTATTGAAGGTAACATGATTAGAAACTTTTTGGATGAATCAAGACCCATGGTGGATTACCACGGAGCCCCAGAAGCCAGGCAATTCCCCAGGGCCTGGACCAGAGGTCATAGAGAGAGAAAGGTTTGCCAAAGAGCAAGTGGTGCAAATAGTTCTAAACAGTGCAGAATGAGATAAGAAGTGACCTAGTTAGATGAAGGATTCGCAATTCTGCAGATGAAGGTATAATAAAACACCGTATGTATTGCAACGAAGACGAGAGAGGACACAGCTAGCGTGAGGAGGAAGCACAAGTTCCTTAGTGGACACCAAGGGAACCTGTCTGTTAAAGAATTTAGATTAGACATTAATTCTCCAGCTCCAGGGAAGAGAAGAGTGATTAAGAGGTAAGAGACCACAAGGAAATGCAGAAGGCAGGCCAGCTTTTCACCCGTGTCATTGCCTGGCAGAAATAAATGATTGGGGCTCATTGTAGCTTTAGATTGCCCTTTAGTGGATAGGGCTCATAGTAAAGGAGAAGAAAGAAGATAGTTCTTAACAAATGTACCAGCGAGTCTGTGGTAAAAGGAAAGACTGGGGAAAGGAAGAGTCTGTGAGGAGGAAAAGAGAAGTGGAAGACTTGTTGGTGCTGCTGAGACCAGCAGAATGGTGCAGGCTTCAGCAGAAAAACTCAAACAAACTTCGCTTGTCAAAAAGAAAAGTGGCCTTAGTGCCACAAAGTAAGCAGTTGGCAAGGATGCCAGAACAGCCTTTGTCACAAGAAAAGGAAACAGAGCCATCAGTCCAGATTACCAAATCATGATATGGAAGAGAGCTACTCCTTGGTGAGAAAGAAGGGTTTAGATTGGGAGCATGTAGGGTAAAAAGAAGTTCTACAGTGAAGGAAGGTAGGTCCCTAGGAGGAGAGGGAGGGCAGGCAAAAAGCACCTCTCTAGAAGTTGGAGAAAGCATGAGCGGGTGGATTCAAAAGTTTTCCAGGAGGATTTGGAGAGTCTTGGCTTCTCTCCAAGTCTGGCCGAACTGGAAATGGGAAAGGAGTTTGGAAGATGAAGGGCCTGCTCATGAGAAGACAGAGCAAAATCAGTCAGAGTGACTCATATGGAAAATAGAGATGCCTCAGAGAGGAGAAGAATAATAGTTGAGGACAAGAGGCAGCCAGTGATGGCATGACTAGCTGCTTGGTGTTGGTAACGCTGGTGATGTTAAGGAAGGAAGCCATCTGGGTGAAGCATAAGTGAGAAGCAGCCGAAGAAAAGCTTTGTACAAAAGAGAGAGGGACTCCTTAGAGGGGCCTCCAAGAAGAAGCAGAGATTTAGTGTAAGCCTTGAGATGAAGGAAGAACTTGGCCCTCAGTGAAGATACGTGCTTAGAAAAGAAAAAAGTGTAGACGAAGGTGACTCCAAGAAAAGTTGGAGTGGGATTGAAGTGGAAAGAAGTTGAATAAGAAGAGGTGTGACCGGAGATTAACTTGATGGGGACACAGTAAAAAGAAAGAAGCCTCACATTTTCTCGGATTGGGAAGAAGACACCAATTCTCAGACCAGCGCTATAGTGGAATTAGAGCTCCTCGTGAGCCTCCGCAGCAGCAGGAACCAAAGGGGAGGATGACCAAATGGCCAGGTCATCAACATAAAGACAGCTGCTGATGGAAGGAAGTGGAGATGCAGGAAAATTATTGATGAAAAGAGAAAAAAAACGGGGCCAGCAATAGATCTTTGCAGAATAACCTGACTGACAAAAGGAGTGACTTTTGTGATCTTGAAAAACCACGCAGGTGCACTTGTGAGAAAAATAAGAATGAATTCAACAAGCACAGCAAGGAGTGAGGCCAGGCGAAATAAGTTTATGAAACAGAGTGAAATGTCAGACAGAGTCAAAAGCATTGGAGAAGTTGATTGCAGCAACAATCGTATGAGAACCCAGCCTGGATTTGTCAACCCCATCCAAAATGAATTGAGAAAGATAAAAGAATTTGTTCAAAGGTAGTCCATCCAGGGCAGAAACCACTTGATTGGGATAAAGAATGGAATCACACTCTAGAAAGAAGAGTAGACGAGGTAGAATGGTGAGAGAGAAAAGCAGATAGAATGGTGAGAAAGAAGAGTAGCCAATAGGATGGTGATTTTGATGGTGGTAGATAGGATGATGGTGTATGCTGCTTTGCCAATTAGGTGCAAGGTTTACAATTTCCATATCTTTGCCTATAATTTTCAAATCTATAGTTTTTTTTCCTACTTGAAAAGAGTTGGCATGGATTTGCCCGTTTCACTGTAGGAGGCCTGGTTTACTGCGAACTGAGATCGAGTGAAAATTCGTTGGCATAGATTTGCTCGACACATCTATCAAAGGTGGCCCGGCTCCCACCTTGTGAATTGCCAACGCACTCGCTGCGAGCGTGATGGCATTGCAAAGACAAGGCGCTAGGCTATATATACAGCATTTAATCTGCTTTTTCAGATCAGTGTGTAAACTGATCTCCCAGTGGATATGCAGCCAAAATCAACCAATTTGTCAACCCGCCCTGTTAAGCAACGCAATACGTCGTTGGTTGAAGTCTCAGTGCTTTTGCATGTGCATAGCTGGATTTTTTTTTTTTTTTTTTTAAGGATAACGTGAATGAGTGGGTTACTTTTGCTTGCGATGGGACGGGCCCTGCTGATGAGTCCAAAAGGACGAAACGCATCCAGGGATGGTCTCGTCTAAATTGGTTGGGTGGTATACTAATTATTGTTTCCTGGCATATTCATTTTAATAAATTGTTAATGCCCATTATGCTTGTATGCTGCTTTGCCAATTAGGTGCAAGAAATATTTTCTCCTCACGGAGCTCAGAAGTACCTTTTGAGTCCCCGAAGGAATGACGGCAATTGAAGTCCTCCAGATTGAAGAGATTTCCTGAGGAGAAAAGATTGGAGCGGGAGAAGGAGTCAGTTCTGCTATTTGCCAAAGAAGAGCAAATAGTGGGTTATAAAAATTGAGGAAAGTAAGCAAGAACTTTGGAGAGTTATTTGGTGAGGTGTTGACCCTTACATAGTCAGAGTAGGGATCAAGCTTAGAGAGAAAGGAGGTAAAGGGTTTAGAGAAAAACAAGCCCTGCCTAACGAAAATGATGATACCACTGCTGGCGTGTGAATCGTCAGGAGAAAGAATGCCAAAGTGGTAGTGATTGTGGTTAGAGCAAAGAATCCAGGAATCCAGAAAGAGGAAGCTGGGTGGAGATTGGATTCCTCGATACAGATAAGGTCTACAGGATGGAACAAGATAAGGGAGAGAAGTTCAGTGCTTCTGGCTTGAAGACTTCCAGCATTCCACTGAGGAACACTGAACAAGTCGGAGGAGGAAGAGGAAAAGAAATTGGGTGGTGTAGAAGAGCAGCCAGAAGCATAGGAGGGTGGGAAGGTGTAAAGAGAGTAGTTATGATGTGGGCAGAAGGAGGGTAGGAAGTTTGCAGGTGAGGGTGGTGTGGGGCTCTGCATTGGCAGAGGGGGGCAGATTGAACAGTGGAGGTATACGTGCTGGAGGGCTTCAAAGAAGAAATCATAGTATTGGAAGGTTGGGGACCCCCAGGAGAAGTGGCGACACAGCAAGGAGGACAACTTCAGAAGTGAGAGCTGCCGACAGCATTGAACTTGGAGAAGAGTAGTGAGCGACCACCTTAGATAGACCCATATAGACCAGGTGCAACATTGCACCAACCTAATGCTCCAAGTCACATTTCCAGTGCACACTGAGCAGGAAAAGATGGGGCCAGGGTTAGGATAAACGTTGTTGCTCATCAGGAGAAGAAGGAGAATGAGAATCCGGGGAAGAGAGAGGCTGGAGAACAGGAGATAGACGACCGATTTAAAAGAGACTAAGTGCTCCTCTTTTGCAGTCATTCAGAGGACAGCGTGGCAGAAAAATGATTAAATGAGAGGAGTGCCCAGAATAACTGAAACCCTCGGGAAGGCCAACAGCAATTTCGACCCATCCCAAATTGGGTCGGGGACCACATCACCACCTTGAAGCGGTTTTTGATAGGTGCAATCTGTTTGGAACTCGTTTCCAGCATTTTTTTTTGGTGGTCTGTTTCGTAGTGGCCATAGAAGTGGATTAACCATAGTTTGATTTTTTGTGATACATTTGCAACTACATTAATGGTAACCGTTGATTTGAGCCGAGTCACTACAGTGTTCAGTTATTCAGGAACTTTAAATCTCAAAATTAAGACAACTTTTGCAATAATACACGTTAATTGATTTTGGAAATACTTTGCTTCATTGTTTTTACCACTTTTGACTTTTGGAACAAAAAGGTTGTTGGAGCGATATTTCAACAGTTTTAAATGCTTTTCCCCACTATTACGCAATAATCATGTTGCGGTAGGTACAAATGTGATGGAAATTTTGTGATGGAGATGTGAGAGATGTGATGGAAATTTTGCAAACATGAAGCTATTGCTTAGGATATGTATCTACGAAAGCATTATAGTTAGTTGGAGTTTGTGATAGGGTAAATGCCAGTTAAAGCTATTATTTCGAATTCTTCAAGAACATAATCTTGAAAAAATTTGTTGTTTAGTCCCGCGTTTTTGTGCTTCAAAACGCTTTGAAAAGAAATTTCATCAATTGGTGAAAAGCGTTGCTTGCCTGGAGTCTTCAATTGAGATTAAAATTATTTTGCCAGTGTATATATATATATATATTACATGTACTGCAATCATGCCGGAAAACTACCGTGAAATGTCTTTCCAACAGACACTGCCGTGGAGAAACCCTACCAAGATTGAACTTGCTAGCTCAACGGTTGCAAGTTGTATTGCACTGAGGTCGATCTACCATTAATTGGCAACTCTATTGTTAGTTTTTTTAATGTTTTTAGGTGGTTTCACGGTCATACCTCTGGCAGACAAGCTGAAAGTTTGTTATCCGAAAAGGGAAAGAATGGAAGCTTTCTCGTACGACAAAGTTTGAGCAAACCTGGTGATTTTGTTCTATCCGTCCGCTGCGATGAAAAAATAATCCACATCATGATCCATCACAATGTGAGTAGGCAACAAGCAGGCCAAGTGATTTGGGCTGGGCTGGGGTTTCCTTGCCAACCCTGGCCGGAGCCTGCACAGGAGCTCAAAACGCACGTGAGTGTGCGCGCACGCGCGATCAATCATTGTTTCTTATCAAGCACTTTGGTTGAACCTAAGCTCGTCTGACATGCCACCCTGCAACGTAGAACTCGGTTTTACGTCCTCAAGTTTGTTGCGCAAAGCCACTGTTCTCATCATTCACTTGCTTTCAAGCAGTTGCGCGCCATGCCAAGGCGAGCATAGATACATCGTCAGATACACACATTGCTTTCGCATTATTAGCACTTGATGTCGGTGCAACAACTACAATGGGCAACACCCCTGCTCCGGCCAGGTCCGATCCGGGGCAAAAGTAGCATTTCCGGCCGAGGCTGGGTCCCCGGTCGATTCTCAGTTGTGAAGACGCTTAATTTGTTGAACAACGTAAAGTGTTTGGCGTAAACGTGAAACATAGCAAATCCATAGAAGTATCT
Source organism: Trididemnum clinides (assembly GCA_963675345.1). Classification (NCBI taxonomy): domain Eukaryota; kingdom Metazoa; phylum Chordata; class Ascidiacea; order Aplousobranchia; family Didemnidae; genus Trididemnum; species Trididemnum clinides. Next base: position 27,395,151 of record OY776305.1, on the reverse strand, counting down.
TCAAATAGGTTTTCTTTCTCTCAAAAAATTTATTATTCAAAACCTGGCCAGGTTTTGGTTTGGTTCTCTTTTCTGCCTGGGATTTGTAAGTACAATTTACTATTACAAAGAAAAAGGTTTTTCTGGTCGCGGAGCTTAAATCATAAAAATCAGCTAGAAAAGCTTTTAACAACTTAAGTTTGTTAAGATTGTTCTGTTCGCTGGTTTGACGTGATATCATCTGTAAATTTAAATAAATCTTAAAAGCTGGGAAATGCCAGAAGTTGTTGTGTTGGCGCCAATAGTGGCTGTGTGCTCAGGCCTCGGAAACCGATCGACTTTTTTTGTTATGACTCAGTAAACTCAGCTTCATATTTCATCCTCCACTCCTATTGCTGAACGCCAAGCAGTAGATCTGCGAATAACATTTTTAGAATCTTCATATATACCTCGACTAGGGATTTGAACTCTGATATACCGACTGCAAAGCGGACGCTCTACCCACTACATCACCATCCAGGTAGAATGCCAGATGATAGCCAGCAATAATACTTACATATCATCAAACTTTTATTGACCAATAAAAAAGCGCGTCAAAGCTGCTCAGAATTTCTTGCAGCACTTTTGCTTTCAATGTTTTCCGAAAGCTTTGGCTTTCAATATATTTCTGAGTAGAATTTGGATGTGTTTATGTTGCAAATGGTATAACTTGCTGCTATAGACTATTTCAAAAAAACAATTGTTAAATCAGCAAATCGATGATAGTTTCGACATCGGTGGGAACCAAAAGTTTGATTCATTGGCTGATTTGATCGATCATTACAAGCAGAATGCAATGGTGGAAAAATCTGGTAACGTTGTCAATTTAAAACAACCATTTAATGCAACGAGGATTAACGCTGCTATGATTGATGCACGGGTGGATGAACTTCATCAGCTGGATTTAAGCAAAGCAGGGTTTTGGGAGGAATTCGAGGTAATCCTGATTAGTAGTTAAAATGTATGTTTGGCAATAACTGAATCAGATGTAGCAGTTTACAGATTTTAACTGTGATTGCCTAAAAAAATATTTGTGGTACAGAATGCTTTTGGCGTTCGCTACAAGCCTTGGCTGAATCAACGTATTTAGCAATATATCTAGTTCAGGGGTACATAAATACAGTCGCGCGACCAAAAAGTGGATGTGTGCGAACGGGATTTGCAGACACATAGTAGTAGCAACTTATATATATGAATGATGGATGGCAAAGGTTGTGTATATCCGTGCAACTAAAAGTTTCTACGCGCTACTACTAGGTTCCAAAAAAAATTTTGCAACCCTGATCTAGCTTTTTAGAAGTGATGACAATTTATCCGCATCACATATCACTCTATGAAGAGAATTAATGATGCATCTACTTCTAGGTCTTATAACTCTCAGAATGTTGTAAACACAGTTGGCAGTGGGATCCGAGCCGATACTACACAAACCAGTCGAACAGTTGTCATTTTCTTTTAGGTGTAGAGCAAAACTTAATCGCCAGCCGCCAGCCAATGAATATTATTGGATTGGTTGGTATAAATGTTGGTTGAGTGAAACCCTACTCCCAGCTTTGTTTGTAACACGTTAAAATTATTTGATCTAGCGGGAGGTCCAATTGTTAACTCTCTTGCTATGGTGCCATTAATTGTTGTCCGCTTGATCCATTAGTAGGAACACCTGTAGCAGCAAGAAGTGTCTGCTTTCAGATCGTGGAATATATAGAGACATGCAGAATCGGGATGTGTTCCTGAATGGTGATGCGAGTCGCAATTAAAACCAGGCAATACGTTACTACCTTAAAGCAGCATTGGTAAAAAAAACGACTCATGCCTCTTTATATTCTATAATAACGTATAGTATATGTAAAACTGTTACCTTTTCCTAACCGTAACTAGTTTGTATTCATAACTGTGTTATGTGGCATCGGTCTGGCAATCAAGAAGTCGTTACATCAACGCAGGTTTGATCCCACGATCATTGTATTCATTGAAAGACTTTTTACTTTATTTTTGCATGTTTGGGTGCATTGTTTGTGATAAAAATATTAATTGTGCAGAGATTGTGGGCAGCACTAGTAATTTTGAAAACAATACGTTTTTTATGTATTATGCCTAACCCTAAATACTTTGTGACGGAAGGATGATGATAACTTTGAACCAAATGATGAGATTGGACTTATTTGTAATTAGAGATTTAATGCTTCTGAATGTGTGATGCTTCACCTCAGATGCATTACATACAGAACAGCAGTGTGATTATTATCACAGGTTATATTGTTTGTATTTTATAGACACTACAAAATCAAGAATGCAAGCATATGTTCAGCAGGAAAGAAGGAGCGAAGCTAGAAAACAAACTAAAAAATCGTTACAAGAACATTCTACCTTGTAAGTAGTATTATCGTTCATCTCTAAGTTTATTACGAAACAGGTGGATCGTGGTGACATTCACTGTTTGACGTTTGACATGTTTGATAAGCACAGCCTAGACAAATACTTCATGTAATAAAAATGCCGTAGTTTTGCTCTGCTTGTCGCTGTTATGTCTTTACCCCTAGGGCTTGCTTGTTTGATCAATTTGCTCATCGTTCATCGATGACTAACCTGCCGCGTTAGCTATTGGATTGATGAGATTGTTGAACAGCTGTTGGTCTAAAAATCGTTTTTAGACATCAATCTTTTTCCAAATAGAACCACTTTTGCGTGTTGCTGATATCGGTGAGCTGTATAAGTAAACCGAATAGCAGGCGTTAGCTGTATCTCGCTGAATGCCTTAAATCTTGATATTTTTGCGTGAAATAGACATTGAGATGCACTTGGAAGATATGATCCCTACCTGAAATTACCAGAAAAATCAGATCCACTTGCTCACGCAAAATTCTAACCTACAAATATCAATATAATTGACGTGTATTTCTTAGCAAATAGTACCGCTGCCTCTTTCGCCGGAAAGACTCTGCAAATCAACGTAAAATAAGGCGAAAGTAATGGTTTTTTTTTATGGTTGGTCGAGGTGACGCTGTAGATTACAAGCGTAACCATCAGCAAACTGAAGTAGCTAACTAGTGCTGAAAAAAACTAAAAATGTTAAAAACGTTTTTTTCTGCTGGCTTTTTTGCGAACAGAAATCTTATCCGGGTAACTAAGAACTGTGAAGGTTTGTATGAAAATGATTGTTACGTCATAATGAGAGCAGGTGCATACTTTGCGTTGGCTTAAGGCAGGGGTTCTTAACCTGGGATACCTGTATCCCTTGTGGGTTCGAGGCACCAAAGCGGGGGATACGAGATGAGGCGTCAGAATAATGGTTATTTTAAACTATTTGCTAAAAATTTATTTCAATGTTATTTGAAATAAGAAAACATTTTCCAAAACCTTTTTTCACATCTGTATTTCTGAATGATTTTTTTGTCATAAGAAAGAGTTACTGTGACGTAATAAATAACTTCTTGTTTGTTCCGACAGAATTGGTTTTGTTGTGAACAATATTATGGTTAATAAATATACACCGGTAACATGTTGCATTGTGTTTTATTTCATTGCTAGATTGTATATTTACCGGTAATTTTGTAGGTGTTTGTTCGATAAGTCTAGGGGTACAAAAATATTTCACAAAATTTTAAGGGGTACGAGCGCCAAAAAGGTTAAGAAACAGTGGCTTAAGGTATATGATAAATTGAGAAAATATAAAAAACGAAAAAGTTATAAGCAGCAAAGACAAAACAAAAAACTGCGTCGAACAATCCTATCTGACACTTTTTAATATAATTTTTTTTTCTGTGACGGCATTTACCCACTAGGCCATATCGTTTGTTGAGCATGAATTTTCTGTTCCCGCTTGAAATTATCAGCTTTTCTGCCAGCGTTGGGTTGTATCTGCTACCAACGCAACTGTAGGATGGAACTGCGTTAACAATGGACCCTTATGGAGCTGTGTTAACTATGGACCATTTTGTTGATGGCCCAATACCTCTAGCCTTCGCTTGCCAAACTTCTTGCGTTCGGTTGCACGTTTTTTTCGATGGTTGATAATTGTTTGTGATTTCCAAACCTCGACTTGAAGCTTGTGCAACAGGATCGACAATACAAGTTGGTAATGTTGTCAGAAGTTGTTTTCGTTTTATATACAACTGGCTTTTGATTGCCGTCGCTGCTAAGGTGGCTACCGGCTCTGATTCTGCAATTGCTCTGTAGTTGGATTATAAAGGGGTTATCGGTATTTGATACGGTGGAAAGAGCTTTTTGTTGTGGCTCGAGATGACTGCGGACATATTTGACATACAGTTGTTGCAAATCTCAAGATTGTTTGTTTTGCATATCTTATGGAGTTAATGGTGTTTTGGGAAACGCTTGGTGATTAATCAAAGGAATTTACGGCAAATTTTAGTTTTTACTGTTTCGCTACGTGGAGGTTTGAACCAAGCTGCATCTCTTCTTCTGTGATTGCTTGTTTTTGTCTTTACTTCCTTCGGATGTTCTAGATTGATTTTGTATCCGCTTTATATCATGAATGGCTTTTTTATATAACGTTGCCGCTTCATCAAACTCTTCATTCGAGGATAAGAGTTGGTGAGTCGATCATTGACCATGGTTGGGATTTGTTTTGTCATTGAAGGAGAATGTTCGGAATTCTTGTTTATGTATAGCAGGCGTTTATTAGGTTTTCTGTATAGCCAAAATTTTCCAATGTTGAGGTTCAAAGTTTTGTCAAGGATTTCTGTGCGAACAAGATTCAGTTCTACGGCTATGTTCGTAACATTGCCTGAAAAAGCTTAATTAGTTGTTTTCGGGTTCGATCAATTTTTGACCCAAACGCATTTTGAAGTACTGCCAATCCAATCCAAATAGATGCTACATTTGATTAAGGAGAAACAAACTTACTTGCTCGCAGATTTCAACGCCATCAAACAACAACGTTTCTCATATGATAAATTTAGTCCCCTTTTTAAATCCCGGTGTCATTATCACAAAATAGAAGTAATTTATGTGAATGCATTATAATACTCAGTGGTTCTTGATCAATTTCCATGTGATCTTTAACGAATTGTAATGCTTTCCATAAAAGAAACTCCAAAATGAAGTGGTGACAATCTCCGATATGAAACTTCATTATCTTGGCACGACGCTTGTTCGGTGTTGCTTGAAACCAAGAAATCACGACCGCGGTGTTACGCTACTGGTTGAGACCAGAATTGGACCAAATGCTGGCATTAATTTTTTGTTGTGTAATTTTTCTGAGTTTGCCACTTTTAGATTTAGTGGAGTATATGAGTCTGCTCTTTGGATTGTATAGAAACTTTGGCTTGTGGTCCTTCGCGGTTATGAAGCCATTGCGTTCAGGAGCTCTTCAGTTCTGTCATACAAATTAAGTATTGCTGCAATAAATTTTGCCTCCGAGTTTTTCTTATTAATTATTGCGTATAGTTTTTGATAGTTGGCGGTGACATTTAGCTGGCAGAAGTATTGGCTTTGACGATGACTGTAACTTGCTATTTGGCACTCTTTAAGTATTTTATCGACCTTATTTTTATATGGGTTGACATTGCTCGTGGTGCCCCATCTCGGGTAACTTACAATGTAAGTAGTATGAACGTGGAACGAACGAACTTTGGTTTGGTTTTGGTGCAGTTTGTGTTATTTTTAAAAAATGTCTGAGGAGCCTTTACGACTGAACAAGCTTTAATTGGTGCTCATAAATATACATTAATTTGCTCTAACCGTGGTTATTGAGCACTCGTAAGTATTTTACCGAGCTTATTCTTTTATGTGTTAGCATAGTATAGAGTTATGTAGTGCAAGATTTTGTTAATAGTTTTTGTATCCATCCTACGAGGAAATGATTACCTGTGACACGGTGTTGCAAGGGCTATCATTGTAATATTGCGATTAACTTCACTCGCATTTGATGTGCAGATGGTCTTAGTGTACTGCGGAGTACTTGCGATTTGTTGAACAGCCAATTTTAAGACCTAAAATGAAAAGAAACCTAAAACGAAAGTCAAAATCTTTCCGTGTTTACATCAACATGTGAATTACTGTTACTTCGGTTCACTGCAACTAAATTGCAGTGAACTTAAATGTAATCAAGCTTGTTCAAATTGCCTTGTCCTGTAGTCAAACTTGTTATTTAATTGTCAGCCATTTTCCGGTTTTTGCCGCATACTACGCTGTTGTAGATCGGAGGTTGTACAGCCGTGTCGCTTATTATCGTTGTGATCATTTAGAATCAACTTCCAGCTGACCTATTTTTATTCGTGTTGGCTTTTCTGAACAAATGTTTACTTCGCCTGGAAAATGAGATAATTGAACTCAGAATAATATAAGTAGCTGTGGTAATACAAACATGCATACGTAAAGAGTAATACCACAAAAAAGTAAAGACGATTTGCTGCATAAAAAATAGGAGGAAAACGGAAAAGGGATAAAAAGCAAAGTAAATGAAAAAGATGAAAGAAAAGGGCGTATACAGAAGTTTTGTTACGGTACATAGCAGTGATAATGGCGGTTAGCATTGTACAAGTTGTTCGTATCTTACTTCCGAGTTATTAAATTTTGCTTGAAGCGTTTGTCAAGCTGAGGCAATCATGCAGTGCACTGCTAGGTCGCAACGACGTAGCAATCGAGAGCATGAAACACACGAAAAGAATCTTCATCACCTATTTGAGATCTTGTAAGGCTGGTTTAATCATGATATTATATTTGTTAATGTAGTATTGTTCTGTGCTTCATTATGGTTTTGTTACACTGTATTTAATGACGTGGCAATTTGCTACAATCCAATTAGCTTGTAGTGTTAATGATTATAATAGGTAGTTTCGTTCCTGACTTAATCGTTTTGTATTATGACGCAGTTGATGAAACCCGAGTGATATTAACCGACGCTGATCCTGCTATTCCTGGTTCTGATTATATAAATGCAAATTACATTCGGGTGAGTGTGATGTGGAAGTTCTTTTGTGTTTGTTGCAAGTTTAGAAATGACAAATTTTTCTATTGTGATGATGCTGGCTTACGAAATGCTGTTAAAACGATAGAACCCAATCTTTCAATTAGAAATTTATAATTTTGCTGTATAGCCAGCAGTTAGTTTGTGATAAAGAAAAGTTGTTTTTTTTTCTAAATTCTTGGAACTTGAATATATTCTAGAGTTTTCGAGCACTCACGTCAAACTACGACCTGTTTTGGGATGCGGTACACTCGGTTACAAACCGACTTGAATAAAAGTGAAATAAAAGACTTTAGTGGGATAGTCAACGACTCGTGTCTGTAGCACTGCATTTTTTCAACACAGTTAAGTCGGACTTTTTGCTCCGTACGTGCAGTGCGCACGGACAGAGCAAAAATGTGAAAAATAACAATGTTATGCCACTTCTAGTCGTTTTCTCTTCTTTTTTAAGGTCATTTGTAACATTTTCTCCTTTTTAAGTGAAAGTGTTATTGCGCAGCCACGTGTGGAGGAATTAGGTGGAATGTGGTCGAGCAAGGTGTACATATCAACACAAGGGTGCTTGCCCAACACCACTGGCGATTTCTGGAAGATGGTGTATCAAGAAGATTCAAGAATCATTGTCATGACAACCAAGGAAGTGGAGCGTGGCAGAGTGAGTACAGGGGAAGATTACGTGAATTTGATCCCTGAGATATTTCACTGAAGTTGCTTTTTGATATTAAGGTTTAAAACTTTTATAACAGTTGGTATTATTATGTCGTTTGCGGACCGAAACATTTAATACCACTGCATTTTTATCGTTCAGGCTGGCAGATCAGTAACAGCGCCTGCAAACAAAGTACAATTGTCCTAGCCAACTTCGGGGTTTCCAAGCATCAACATCCCGCTTGAATTGCTGGTATTTAACCAATTTGCCGCTCGTTGAAATTCGCTAAGTAGAAGAAATCATCGTTAAGTGTTTTTTCTCATTGTCACAGCAACACAGCCACGGTGAGGTTTAAACTCATGGCCATTCGATATTTGTTGCTTAAAAACGATATTTCAATTCACCGATTTTATCAATAAATCACCGATTTCATCACTGTTTTCTTGGCAGTAATTATATTTTTTTAACTTTTGTTTGTTTTAACGCAGTAGGTTATTGCCTTCAGTGAAAAGTAGGAGAGAGTTAGGCTAACACCAACGAAATTAATGCTCTTTGAACGACGATTTTGTCATTTAGCTTTGGCTGACATATTTAAATAGGTTATTTTCACCTCTAAAACCAAGTTTGCCTCTTATTCTTCAGGAATAATAGGCGATGCTGCAAGCAGTGAATGCATGAATTGGCTGTGTTTTGCTTTTCAGAGCAAATGTGCGCGATATTGGCCGAATGAAGAAGAAACGAAAGAGTTTGGGAATTACGTAGTTGTTAATGCGAAGGAACAAAGCTCACGTGACTATACATTGAGAGAATTTAAATTGTCTAAGAAAGACGTGGTGAGGAGTGCATACGGCTGGTATAATGACTTAATGTGTGCGTTTGGTACTTTGATATTTATTGATATAAAAGTGGTTGGATATCAAAACAAAACGATATTCTATCATGTCTTCATTCAAAGTTCGGTTTGTATTTTACCTTCAGACTTTCACGCAGCCGTAACGGCGCTAAATATACAGGGTGGCCCAAAAGTAGGTATACAGTTATTAAAAGTAGGGTTTGGGTCCAAAAGTAGATTTGTAGTTCTTATGTAGGCACTTTTAAACCTCTAGAATGATAGTTATATCTTAAATGGAAACTGTTTAATCTTTTTAGTGCTCAAAATGTCCTTCTTTACATCTGTTCAAAACACTCTGACATACCGTGCAGCACAAATTTCAATTTGCATCAATTTCTCTGAATGCGTCATAAATGCAATCTTTTAATTCATTTACTGTTTTGGGATTCTTCTCCTTGTTCTTTACATACTCTTTGTTCTTTACAACACCCCAAAAAAAGAAATCCATTGGTGTCAGGTCAGGTGAGCATGGTGGCCATTCAATGCTACCTGTTCTTCCGAACCAACGCTGTGTAAAGACTTTGTTAAGGTAATCTCTTACTCTTAACGCATAATGTGGAGAAGTTCCATCTTGCTGAAAGAAGAGTTCATCAAAGTTAGGTTTAGTTTGAAGTTGTGGCACTACCACTTCACAAAGAATTTCCAAATAGTTCTCTCCATTAACTGTATGCCTACTTTTGGGCCACATAAAGTTCACTGCTGGTAACTTCAAAGCACATAAAAAATAGTTTAATAACTGTATGCCTACTTTTGGGCCACCCTGTATAACTATTCTAATCTGCTTTGATTTTTCCTAGTTTTAACATTCATTTGTAGAGCTTAATATCGCTGAACAGGCTTATTCAATAACTTGTAGTTTTTGCTACAACAGTGCGTACCGTTAATTGACGTGGTATACTAGGATCCTCTGTCACAATAGCTTAGTATGTCATAAGGGCTACTTGCAGGCCAAGGTAATAACGCCCCGTTAATTCATGTAGTAGAATTGGTTTAATCAGCGCCGAACCGGGATAGGCGAATCGGATATCCCGGTTTGGCGCTGATTAAACTAATTCTACTGCTTACATTCTACAATTGCTCTTCTCTAAACCATGACCATTGTTCAATTGTTGGTGTAGATTTGGGTTCGAATCGCACTCCTAGTTTTGTTTTTAACATGCTGAGAGCTATGAGCCCAAGAGTTTGATTCAATTATTTTATTGCTTAATTCACTGTATGCCAGCAATCGTGAAAGTTCATTTTAACTCATCTCGAAAATTTATTTGAAGTCTTGCTGAGGCTTAGACTCTCCATCTACGATTTTCTCTCTCTTATCTTAATTAGTTACGTCTTTAGGCTAACTCACAACGGTTAGTGTACCACTACCACTTCAAAGTGTGGCCTGATCATGGGGTTCCTGCTGATCCTGGAGGCGTGCTCAACGTGCTACATGATATCAACGAAACATATGTGAGTCAATTGTTATGTAGTTATGTCAACGTACCTGGATATTACGAGGTGCAAGGAACACTTCCCTCTGTGGTCATCCGTTGAAGATAATTGAGTTTAAAGATTTGTTTGTAATTGTTCCAGCGTACAACTGGTGGTGGTGGTCCTGTGATTGTTCACTGCAGTGCAGGCATCGGAAGATCGGGAACGTTCATTGTCATCGATATTATTTTGGATATCATCAGACAACAAGGTATTGTGGGATGCAGCTAGCATTCTATGAATGAAATCAATCTTTTTGTCTTTTGTGTGGTTACTTATTTATAATCAACTACAAATATCTTTTATATTTATTGGCTAGAGTAAACAAAGGAAATGCCATATTCCATCATTTTTTAATATTTGTGGAGGCCATTCCTGCCATCCTGGTACAGTGTATGTTTACCACTAAACAACAGCCTGTGCATCCGACTTAATCAGCAAAGCGAGTAGTTCGAATCAATTTCCTGATCTTTGATGGAGGTTTTGAAGCCCGATCTGTTTGCTCTCAATCCTGGAGAAGTTGCTGGTGCTGGAGTGGTTTTTCTGATTCAAGTGTAGCATGTAATTGGTATTGTTACGTCACAGTGACGTTGTTATCACGTGATAGGATTGGATTGTGAAATCGACATCTTACGAACAATTCAAATGGTTCGCGGGCAGCGATCGGGAATGGTACAGACCGAAGCTCAGTACCAGTTTGTATATCTTGCCGTCAAACAACATGTGGAAACACTGACGAAACGCATGGAAGCAGAACAGGTGCGTCATTTCCGCTTCATTATATTCATTACAGTCCAACATAAGTTAGATGAGGATAGACTGCTGGAACGTAATGTATCAAATGTAACGCTTTGTGTTGGCGACGGTTTAAGGCTTCACGTTTTAGAGCGGTTGGAACGGATCATGAGCTGGAATATCAAAGAAATCGCTTTGAAAAAACACGGCAAAGTTTTGTTTCCATATTTTTAAAACTTTTAGTACAGAGAATGAGGTGTTCAAATTTTTGTAACAGGGTAATCACGTGATCTGTGTCTCGCGGTGAAATAAATTGTTGCTTACACTTCAAATTTGGGATGGGGGTATGGAGTGAAACAGTTTTCCAGGTTTATTCTGCAAACCTTATCGCGGTTGGGCCAGGCGGCATTTAGAGCCATTTATGAAGTATAAACTGCAGAGTTATAGCACTACCACCAACAAGGGGTAGCTCCATCGGTGGGTACTCGACAGTGGCTTTTTGCGGCGTGCTGTGTGAGCAGCTTCACTGTTTCAATATGGTGAAGCACGGAAATCAAACGATAATTCGTCATTCCTTACGCTATTTAAAAAGCTCTCACGAGGTTTTCTTTTTCGAACTTGGCCAATACAATCTGGTTAGTCTTGGTGGTTATTGATAATAACTGATATAGTTTCAGGTTACTTTAGTAAAAAATTATCGCGTAATTGAGATCAATAGTTAAAGTTAGGTTACCCTGGAATGCAAGATAAATCTTTAATCCAACGAGCTACAAAACACGCATAGCTGATGTTGATATAGCAAACGCGAGTATAGGATTGTTTCGTCTCGGTTTTCCTGCATCAGTGCCGTTAGGTAGTCGCAATAACGACTACAAAATTATCCAACCTTTACTTGTCTATTTGCATCTTAGCCTAGGTCGTCCACAAACCTCAAAAGTTAGCTTAAAGTAGTGTCGGTAACCAAGACGGCATATTATTCAGAAATCGTAGTCACTGGCATTTCCCATGGTTTGATATAAGCATTTTTATTTTCTTTATTGAAAGCTTCAATATGTATGTCATCGAAAAAGCTCTTATTTTCAGATTATTAACTATCTTTTAGTTTCGTCTTTTTGTATCCCTTCAAATGGTTTTGTGACCAAGACTGACATGTTCTCTGAATTCAGTTTCGGCTTAGCATTTTTGCGCAACATGATGTCGTTTTTGAATGAAGCGGTTGCAAGATCTAACTTGCTTCGTATTTTATTTTCAAAGGACGACCAATTGATGGTTGTTGAGTAAGTGGATTGCAAGGTTAGACGTGAAATCCGCACTCTTATCCAAGTCAGCCACAATAACTATTTTCTTTTGGTCATCGGTTTATATCTGGAGTTCCCAATCTTTGATACGCCAAACTTCTAAAAGTGCTGGAGCAATTTTGGCGAAAACGTTTAAAATAAATACAAAGATACATTAGCTTCTGAAATAAGAAAGCTAACAACGACGTAGCAAAGCAAGAATTTGGGATAATTACATGATAATGTGTTGTAGGTTACTAATAAGGTAAACACTTATATAGGGCATCCACAAATTATTGCTACATTTTCAATAATTCTACAAAATTTTACTTACGAGATATTTTTATTCGGTGGTGTCATAAGAACGAAAAATACCTGACTTTTTGTATAGTGTATTAGTGCACCTCTGCGTGTGCATGTGTTAGTGCACCTCTATGTGTGCATGTATTAGTACACCTCTATGTGTGCATGTATTAGTACACCTTTACGTGTGTGTGTATTAGTACACCTCTACATGTGCATGTATTAGTACATCTCTATGTGTGCATGTATTAGTACACCTCTACATGTGCATGTATTAGTACACCTCTACATGTGCATATATTAGTACACCTCTATGTGTGCATGTAATAGTACACCTCTACATGTGCGTGTGTTAGTACACCTCTACATGTGCATGTATTAGTACATCTCTACATGTGTGCATATATAAGTACACCTCTACGTGTGCATGTATTAGTACACCTCTATGTTTGCATGTATTAGTACACCTCTACATGTGCGTGTGTTAGTACACCTCTATTTGTGCATATATTAGTACACCTCTACATGTGTGTGTATTGGTACACCTCTACATGTTCATGTATTAGTACACCTCTATGTGCGCATGTATTAGTTCATCTCTACATGTGCATGTATTAGTACACCTTTATGTGTGCATATATTAGTACACCTCTACATGTGTGTGTATTAGTATACCTCTACAGGTGTGTGTGTATTTGTACACCTCTACATATGCATGTAATAGTACACCTCTATGTGTGCATATATTAGTACACCTCTATGTGTGCGTATGTTAGTACACCTCTACGTGTGCATGTATTGGTACATCTCTACATGTGTGCATATATTAGTACACCTCTATGTGTGCGTGTATTAGTACATCTCTACAAGTGCATGTATTAGTACACCTCTATGTTTGCGTGTATTAGTACACCTCTACATGTGCGTGTGTTAGTACACCTCTACGTGTCCATGTATTAGTACATCTCTATGTGTGCATGTATTAGTACACCTACGTGTGCATGTATTAGTACACCTCTACATGTGCGTGCATTAGTACACCTCTGCATGTGCATGTATTAGTACACCTCTGCATGTGCATGTATTAGTACACCTCTACGTGTGTGTGTATTAGTACACCTCTACATGTGCATGTATTAGTACACCTGTACATGTGCATGCATTAGTACACCTCTACATGTGCATGTATTAGTACACCTCTACATGTGTGTGTATTAGTACACCTCTACATGTGCGTGTGTTAGTACACCTTTACGTGTGCATGTATTAATACACCTCTACATGTGCATGTATTAGTACACCTCTACATGTGCATATATTAGTACACCTCTGCATGTGCATGTATTAGTACACCTCTATATGTGCATGTATTAGTACACCTCTACATGTGTGTGTATTAGTACACTTTTACGTGTGCATGTATTAGTACACCTTTACGTATGCATGTATTAGTACACCTCTAGATGTGTGTGTATTAGTACACCTCTATATGTGCACCATTAGTCGCACGAGAGGTATGTAACGTGTTCAGTTTCTTGCCATGATCTCAATCTAGCCTGTCCAGCATGCTCACTGCCAAGTCTTCGCGCGGCTTGCTTTCTCGTTCAAGGACCTGTAGTAGCTGTACTTTATATGCATAAAGTCGCAAATTTTTATGCCAAACTGAATAGTGGAGCCCGGTACCTGTAACTGTGTTGAAGCGCTGCGAATGCACTTTATAAAGCTTCTAGTATATTCCGCTCTCACAGATTTAATTTCTTCTGATGTTTGAGCTCGACTAACTCCCTTTTTTTGTAGCATGCTACCAGTTTCCATACACTTAGTTATGTCATGATCGAATCGTAGACCTCGCAGCTAGCTCTCCCATATTTGCCTCCAAAGTTCTGCTTTGAATGTCTGAATTCATTTTTATAAACCAGGAAATGCTGTGGACTTTTTTGCGGAGTACTCATTTTCAAAAAACTCACTATCCTGCTAATTTTAAAAGATTTTGCTCAATCGCTAAATAAATTATAATTTCAAACGTGGTTATTTCGAAAAGTACCTGTCAAGAGAACAAATCAAATGAAAATATTTCAAAAAAATATTTTTGCATTGTTGCGATAATTTACAGACACTTATAATTTTTCGGTAACCATAAAAAAAGTAAGATTTACTGGATTTTTGATGAATATTCAGTTGTGTATGTTGAGATTTTTTAGGAGAAGACGATTTGCACACAACTCTCACGTCTATGTGGTACGCTATAAATAAGAGATTAGAAACTTGTTGTTAATATATATCAAGCACGCCTTGATCATGCTTACATGTGGAACAGCCATTAGAAAATGGTTGAGGACTGTCAACTTAGCGATGTTGAGATGAGCCACAACAAATAACTGGTTTTGATGCAATTTCTTCTATAATTAACAGATGAACAAAGGAAAAGGAAGAGAATACATCAATACGAGACAAAGTGCTGAGTCTCTCGGCGATGTTGTTCTGCCAACTGCCACTCAGAAGGTACTTTCATCTCACCATTCATTATAATACGCAATTCCTTAAAAGTGTAGAGAAGAAGCAATGCATAGACGCCAAAATTTTTATATTTAACGAAGCTAAAAAAACGTGTTTTTCAAATGCAATATTGATTCACTGTTACACACAGCACATGCTATTAAACTGGAATTTAACTTGAAGTATAGTAATGAATGAGCGATAATGGTGGTGGAAGCCAGGAAAATACAAGAGATCACTCTCTTTTGCCTCCCCGAGACTACACTTTCTTGAGAAAATATTGTGTTATGTTAACGGAAAAAATGTTGATAAACAGAGAATTACGACATGAATATTTTTGTCGCGTGTGGTCAGATCGCAATAGTTGAGGCTTTTTTGATTTACTGTCCTCAACTTGCCTACAACTTTTTTATATTTCCAGGCGCGGTTTCCTTTCAGCTCACTTCCTCCATCTCCTGGTATTTTACCATCACCCTCACCAACACCAATCACTCCAATCTTGCCAGGATCAAGAACCGGATCGATGTGAATATAATTTTTACATTGTTTTGTAGCGTTTCATTGTAAGCAGATGGAATTTTATGGTATCGCAGGTCCTCAAAAATTGTTTTCCATTCGATATTTTGAGAAAATTAGCAGCCGTGCCTCATATTTTCCATTGGTTTTGGAAAATACTGTTGATGTTAACCACGTGCATGGGTAGAAAATGTTTGATGGAAGGTGTGATTTTTTTTTCATGATGACGTCACCTTTTGTATCAGTACTGTTGTAAGTCGTGAATTTGGGGCGAGGTCGTCTTGCCTCCTTCCTGGCTACGTCACCGAAGAGATTAAAGATGCCGCAGCTACTTCACACTATGTCGATCACATTTCAGGGCCAGCCTTCCCAACACTCCGACTCCATCGTTTGGTCGTGGTATCTATGAAAACACAAACTCAATGTACAACGCACACAATCGAAGTGCTCCTCATACACCCCAGATGCCTCCTCGAAGATGATGAATCATCTAAAACTAGTTAATTATGAAGGGTCTGCTGTTGGCTTCCATCAACTAATCTCTGTACGTCATCTGCTTCGAGGCGCAGATAATTTTCTATTTGTATTTGTAAATGCACTTAAAAGTTCGCTAACAGTTATGAGAAAATATTCACGATTATTGATTTCTGGTTGTAAGGAAAAAGCAAGAAATAAATAATGGTGAGTTGCTGGTGGTGGCGTAAAGCGCTCTTCATAACTTGTGTTAGGAAGCCTGTTTTATAGAAGTTGGGTTTTCATTCTTTCAGGAAACTTTTATACAGTGGCACAGCCAGCATTTCTCGAAGAAAGGCAAGACTTTTCAACACCACAACCCGGGGTAGTTACATTAGATATGGCCGGTAGTTACATAGATATGGACCTCGCCCCTCAACCTATAATGGAGATTTTGGTGTTTTAACCAAAAGTAGACAATTTTAATGCTTACGAAATTGCAAATAGCACATTAACGTGACATAGACTTACCATATTTTTGCAATGAAAAACCGGGAGGCTTAGAACAACAGGCGTGATCAGAGGGATTTGCTGTAGCTAACCAGGTGAAGCGCGGACATTATTTACAGTAAATGAATGTGTCCTCTAAAAGAAGAATAAAAAAAAGGCCACCAATTACTTAGCTACCAAATTGGTGTCCATTCTGGCCCAAATTGTCTTATCTTACCCTAAATGGAGGTGCTCTTCAAAAAAAAAGGTCATCACCTGCTATTTTGCTGTCCCTTGCGGTCCAAATATTCGGCGACTTCGAGTTCGTTTTCAAATTGCCTTTGCTTACATGGGCAATTATTTACATACCATAGTTCCAGCTACGCTTGCTGACTGCATGAAAAACCGGGACTTTCGCTCAATTGGCCGGGACGTATGGTAGGTCTAACGTGACAGGAAATGTGGTTGTAATGACAGACGAGCCAAACCACTGCTTTTGTGCTCTACTATTGATGATATAGCACTGTCCTACATTTTTTGAATTATAATCTAGATTTTAGGTGTGTTATTTAAAAAAATGAAAACAATTTCTTTCATTCTCGTCGTACGGTACCTGGATGGCTGTATTTTTATTTCAGTTCTCATACGTGTTTTCTAAAATAGGAAAGCCTTTCACTTCTAAATAACAACGTTAACCATGATTGATTGCCGATTTTGAAATCAATTTTCTCAATGAATCTTGCTACAATCCCATATATCACAACGAGTTTAGAAATTTCTTTTAATGTTGAAGTGCACGGACACGTCCGGGAAAATCTGGACGTATGGCAACCCCAACCTGAACAAATCATGGCGCTATTTGCCTCTGATCTGTTTAAATCTTGCATTGAATTTGCGCTCACCAACTTTAACTAGGTAACTGTTATGTTTTCCTGCTCATCTTGTAATTGTTGCACTATATGTTGGAATTGTGAGCAGTTACTGCAGCAGCTTACGGTTGCAGGTTTGACACTTAGGTTTAACCCTGTATTTCGCTACTGATCACCGGACCAGCCCAGAGCTTATAGGTAACCACCACTGAACACAAATTCTTGATCCCGTTGTTGATGCCAACAAGATTAGGCAATGCTTGTTTGAGGACGCTTCAAGTAGATAACATTGTGACTCAACAGAACTATAAAGTAGTTTCTACCGTTTAAACTATTGGAGGCGTAAAGCTCTCCTTTCAGTTTCAGGCATCAAGCAATGATTAACTTCCAGCTAGTTTTTAAGCAGTTTGTTGGTTTGTGCATAGCACTAACTGTGACCAAAAGGGAAGGGGCATGGCACTACGGGCCCCCCATAGCTGCAGACCTTACACAATGTGCGAATAACTACGACAAAGCAGTTCTTAAAAATATGTTTCCACCAGCCATTGTGTGGCGGGATGTTTTACAATTCAGTCTGATTAGAAAATATTTTTTACCAATTTCTGTAGGAAATTCTTACTTTCAAAAAAGCCTTTCCCAATATATGGTTTTGACGTGTTTAAAGTTTTGCAGCTGATGGAGCGTAATACGTCGCCTTGTGTAACTTCGATTGGAATTGCAATCTTTTTAATTATAGCTTTTGGTATGCTAATTGCATTGTTGCTAGCTTGCGTTATGTGGTATATTGTAGACAATAAACACAACAATAACTATAAAGTCGTGATCGAGTGTTCTGTAATGTAGTAACGGTGCAGGGAACATTCCTACCGCATTTAGTGGATCAAAGGTCTCCTCTCAATGCGAATACAACGTTTTGCAGAAATTAGAGGCTTTTTGCGAGTTCATGCTGCTGTTAATCCGGGTGCTAAATGTGGGAAAAGAGTGACGAGGAACTCCATTCCGATACATATAATACTAAAATTCGGTTCTTACAAATGTTCAAAGATAAAACGACGATTGATAGCAAGTGTGGCAGAAATAAAAGTGGTGGCAGTAATGAAGAAGAAAACAAGCGTTGGCATGCAAGGAGAAAGAAATTATTTTTATACTGAAGAGACCAGCTTTGGCGGTAAGACTGCACTTGCAAGGTTGTGACGTCAAGATTACGAGCAGGATAGAGCAAGTTTCAAGAGTTGTTGGGTACACTTGAGATAGAATGCTTTGTCGGAGGCGAAAAGGTAGATTATATAAGCAAGTATGAGAAGCAGGGATGTGGAAGCGGTTATCTTTCAACCGATTCCGCTTCCACCAACAAAAAACGATCGTTGACAATTTTTTTAACTTTTGTGGGTCTGTAGCCTGCCTTCTTCTACACTTTATCATTTTGAGGGGACAAAAACCTTCATTTTATGCTACTATTTACTTCGCTTGAGTTTGTTGTTCCGAACTACTCTGTGTTTCTTTTATTTAGATATTAGAAGTCGTGTTCAATGTAAAACAGTGCTTTCAATCGATGGGGCCACCTTCTCTGATCTCCTCCCCCTCAATGACTCTGTCATACCTACTCTTCTTCATCGCACCTCTGGCAGTCGCTCCTACCCTGACATCTTCTTTGCTCTTTTCTCTCTCGCCCTATCTTGCTCCTGGGAGGTGCTTTAGAACCTGTGTTCTGATACCTACCAATTCTACTAACCGTCCCTCTTTCTCCGGTCTTTCGCCCCAACGAACGTCTCCCTTCCTTGAATTTTCGGAGAGCTCGTTAGAATGACTTTACTTTTTACTTTGGCTCTCACTGTCCTTCTGCAGAGGAATACTCGTCTCTTTTTCTTTCCTTTGCTGTTGTTCTCTTTACTTCTCTGACACTGAATGCCCTCCGTACGATCTGGTGCTCTGGACAGACGGCTCTGTTCCTTTCCCTCTTGGCAAAGACGGCTTTGGCGTACTTGCAAACTGCTATCTCTGTGGCATCGAGGCCATCCTTTCCTTCTCAGCAGGCCCAGTATGCTCAAGTTTTTCTGCTGAAGCCTACGCCATTGTGCACGCTCTTTGCTGGTCTCGGCAGCACCAACAAGTCTGCCATTTCTCTTCTCTTCTCCTCCTATCTGACTCTCGCTCTGTCCTCGCCACCCTGTCCTCTCCTTCATCTTTCTTTTTACCTCAATCTCTGTCAGAAACTGTTTTCTCTTTTCTCCAGTTCTATCAAGCTACAATGGGTCCCCGGACATTTGTTTCTTCCGGACGACGACGCGGCTGATGAACTGCTCAGACGGAGAGCGCAACTTGTTTCCTCTGCAATTCCTTGTAGTCACTCTTCTCCTATCTCTGGTATCCAATTTTCTTTTTTCTCGGACTGGAGGCGTACTTTCTCATCTAAATTCTTTGACATACAGGTTCCCTCGATTTCCACCGAGTAACTTGTGCTTCTACGTCATGCTCGCTGTGTTCTCTCTCGCCTTCGCTGCAACGGACACAGTCTTCTGTTAAGTTGTTATCTCCCTAGAATTGGCAGAATCGAAAATCCTTCCTGCAGCGCTTGCGGACACCTCTCGTCTCAGTCTGCACTGTCCCAGCTACGGACTCTTTGCGTCGCTCACTCTTTGGCAATTTTCTGTCTCTCTACGACCTCTAATCCAGGCCCTGGGGAGTTTCCCGGCTTCTGCGGCTCCATGGTCTTTCGCCATCAACCCATCCCTCGGAAGGGATTAGGTAACAACAACAGCAGCAAAACTGAAATTGCAGACGCACTATTACGTTACAAAGAGAGTTTGCAAATTCAGACGTTCCTAAAGCTGTAAACAGAATTACGTCAATATCTGCAACTTGCTATCCTAAGATTTCAATACTATTTATATACACGGAACACCACTACATTTAAGAAATCAATACCGGTATACTGAAATAAGAAATAAATACTAGTGATAAACGAAAAACTTTCGTGGTCCCCTCACGGAACCCTTAAAACTCACGCTACACAACTGCATGTTTTGCGAAACCCCAGTTGAAGAGCACTGATGTGGAATGATCAAGTTGTTTCCGTCGTGAAAAATTTCTTTTTCAACGTTTTCAACCCCCTAACCAAGGTTAGTTAAGTTTAATCAAATCATCATTTTCTTGGCTACGTTTCATTGTCCAAACTACTTTTTTCTTACCCGTAATCGATATAAAATGTGATGCTAGTTATACTTTTTCTTGTTCTCTCGCGCTACTGATATCGCACGTTCATTCAGCCTTTTTGTGCAATTTCACCGTTTAATCCACATTGGGAAATGGACAAAACTTTTTCGCCAAGTTACTCTTTAAGTCAAATAACCTATGTGGAAGCGGAAGCAGTAGATTTTTCTCGCTTCCGCTTCCACAGAAAAAGGACCGCTTCCGCTTCCAGCTTCCGCTTCCGCTTCCACATCCCTGATGAGAAGCGTCATACCTCGTATGTTATGGGACCAGATGTAGAGCAATAAAACAGCAGATGCCAGGTGAATGCAGTCGACAAAAACGAGAATAATTTATGGCTAGATTTACAGGACAAAATCGCCAACAGCTTGTCAAAAAGAATAAACAAATGTTGAGGATGTTGATGAACATCTTAGAGCAGCGGCTCCCAACCGCCGATCCGTGAGAAATTTGGTCGGTCCGCAGCTCATTTTCACTTGGAGGAAGTTCATTTTCACATTTTATTGCATCAGCATTGGTTATTGTCACGCGACTGTTTAAAACATTTATTGTTATGAGTTACTGTTACGTGAACTGACAAATAATAACATAAAAAAAAGAAAATCCTAAATTATGAGCAAGCAAATAGGGGCAGTTTACAATTCATTTATAACTGGCATAGGTCTAAACGCCTAATTGACATTCGCGTTTTTATGTGTCTGTAATGCTATGAGTCATATTAGTGAGTCCGCAGCTTTAATCCAAAACAACGTAACAAATCAAAGGGGATCGATATATCTCTATCGTTGTTTTGTAGTGGTAAATTTTGTGTACCGGTCCGTAAATCTTTTTATAAAAAATTATTGGTCCGCCGATGTAAAAGGTTGGTAACCGCTCACTTAGAGGATACCGTTTCAGGTGGTTGTGCATCTTTATAGAATGAATGTAGAGAATTTGGCGACAAAAGACAGTTGCGTGCAGTGGTGAACTAAATGTGAGGCATCTGCCTCAGGTTCCTCTTTTTAGCTTCTCCCCCCCCCCCCCCCTTTTCCATACAAGTCCTATAAATTGCTTTATGTCCATGCAAAATAGTGTTGATCTCGAAAAAAGTCCTTACAGGTATCCTTGGGGCCAAACCCTAATTTTGAACACTTATCTGCGATTCACCTCAAGATGACAAAGATAATCTCCAAAAAAAAGTAATAATCGAGACCTTCGGAACAGAAGTAACCTTCAAGTGAACAAAAAAAACAAAGATCTCCAGTGTGTACTTGGCCAATAAAGGCCCCTCATGATATCTTGCCTCGGGCCCCTAAAATCCTCAATCCACGACTGGTTGTGGGCAATGTGAGAAAAGGGAAACCAAAGAAAACTTATAGTGTACAGCAATGGTCGACATAAAGAGAAGAAATTTGAAAATTTGAGGTGCTCAGGATGGCCACAAGTAGAGTCATGACCGCAAACGACTGGTCGACCCAGATGATTCGGTGTTGTGGCCAGGCCTTAACAAACGAGTAGAAATGAAATGAATATGTCTTCATCTCACCTGTTTATTTCTTTTGGAAAATACTTTTATCCTGTCAGCTCAAAGCCAATTTCCAGGTGCGGCGCTAATGATCATGTGTTTACATTCGGTGTGGACAAGCTATTCTTCTAAAGGTGTTTTAAGGTAATACTTTTTGTTCTGGCGAGTTTAACAAGCAGCAAGTCTATCAAAATCAGTTTACAACGGAGTGTGGGTTCTCCAAAAAGAACAAGAAATAAACATCTTTGCGAGACTTGGAGCGACCACAGATGAATAACATGCAGTACAAACATCAGTGCCTTATGATGTGTCGGTACCGGTACTTAAAACTGGGAGGTGCGTTGAAAAATCAAAAAATACTATCGTACTATATCAATAGCGCCAATATACAAGTATCCCAAAATTACAGCCTACCATAAAAACTGATATCACTTTATTCTGTTACGTAGCCTAGGTTTGAAGAGTTGATCATACGCCACCATTATTCTTAAGCTTTTAAAGTCAATGCAAAATCATGACAGCAATAAGCTAGCCAGAATCGATTTAAATTTTAACCGTTCCACCGTCGTGATTCTAGTGCACTCATTTGCGGAGTTTATTTCTTTCAAAGGATTTTTTCTCTCGATGCTGAGTTTTGTGAAATGGACAATGAAATTTCCGTCAAGATCTTTCAAAAATTGTTTAAGCTGTAACCTGCAACATAACATGATTATAGATCAAGCAAATGATTTAGAAGTGATTCGGAAAGGGTTAAAAAGTTTGACGGAAAAAAGGTTTTCCAAAGTGATTCTGTAGGCTGTCAGAAAGGTGCAAGTGCGTAAAAGCAGTAAGATTTAGGAGGTATCAGGTAGGGTTGGATTATTCCTTATGCAATCTAGAGCCTTGCTCCAACAATAGATTGAGTAAGTCTATTCAACAAAGTCTATTTCTTTTGATGATATAGGCTACATACACTTTGCAATGTCAACGTTAAATCCTTCAATCTCAAATTTTGGCAAAATGTGATGATTCAAACCAATTGCATGGTCTCTTTTTGTTTTATATCTAGCTTTTTACAGCTTGGATTAATGATTGATTCTAGATATCTTACTCTTTTTTTCTTCCAAAGATTAATCGTTTTTTATTACATTTTGCCCAAATATGGTGTGCAGAAGATTTAAAGAATCTTCAGTAGTTAATAATGCAATCAAACACTACATTTCGATAAAGATTAACTCGGATAAAACTTGTTGCTTTTCATTACGAAACATGCTTTCTGCAATCCTAAGTTCTCTCTTTGTCTCTTATTATATTTTGCTTGAAACAGATTTTCTTTTCATGCTGATCAAAAATACGTCAAATGCTTTGAAACCTGTTTCAATCGACAAGAAAAGAGAAATTGGAGAGTTTGTTTTGAAAGAATGAACGTTTAGATTTGAAGGTTGTTAATTTGAAGTTGGACGTCAAATGTTTTGAAACTTGTTTGGATATGAAAATTTGCCAGCAATTTTTGAAGTTTAAACCACCTAATTTGAGTGTCCATGAAAAATCAGACTACTTTTTTCAATCTGTTGTAAGTAAAACTATAAAAGACAAACAGTAAATTTAGCATGGCAGAAAGTATGCTTCGTGATGTGGAGCAACAAGTTTTAGCCGAGTTTATCTTCATCGAAAAGCAGTGTCTAGAGAGTCAGTAGACCTGAGGTTTATTTCCCTTGTCGAGCCATGCCAAAAGACCTAAAAAAATGGTATTTATACCTTCCTTGATTGGCGCCCGGCATTTAAGAGATGCTGTGGAGAAGAAGCCGGCAAGCTCGCTTGTTGTGTCCTTGGGCAAGGCACTTAACGGGATGCCCTCAACTTTATGTGGAAGACAGGTGGCCCAGACACCTCGGAAATGGCAACTCCCAAGCGAGTGCGGATATCCGGTCCAAAAGATAGCGATACAATTTGCTTTCTCGTAAATGGAGGGCAAAATGTAAATAAATAATATGGGCAAAACGAGTAAGATGTCTAGAATCAATCACTAATCTCAGCAGTAAAAAGCCAGATATAAAACAAAAAGAGACCTTGCGATTCGTTTGAGTCATCACATTTTGTCAAAAGTGTGTGTATATCATCAAAAGAAAGAAATCTATTTTGATTGACGATGAAATCAAAGACAATTTGAAATTGTTTGTTGCATATAAAACATCAATTCGGCTCCGGGGCGAGACGCAAGGTCTAGCCCAAAGCTTCTTCAATCTCGCAGCCAGAACGAGGTGTAGCAAGTCGTCGTCACTTGAAAGAGTTCCGTGAATTTTGGACTTGTTTCAGCGCTCTTGATGTTGATGACAAGGGATACGTCCTACCCCCACCAACTAGTTGACGACATGCGATACGTTCGACCTCCCTCCATTACCCCAAAAATTTTCATAGTTATTCGACTTGCTTCAGTACAGAAAATATTGATGACAACCAATACATCTAACCTCCCTCCATCATTTTTTTCTTGTTGCACACCAACGACCAAATCTAACATTACTCCCTACTTTAGTAGTTTTAATTTCCTCTCCTTTCGCACACTGCCATCCTTTAGAAACTCCAGCATCATTTTTGTAAATCTCACATTTCTCGTCTTCAAGGCACGGGTTCATATTGCACCACAGTTTTTCGATTTTTATTCGATCTAAAGTGAAACAACAGCTTAATTGATAAACCATAAACTACTGATTAAGTTATGCATTTCCCAATAAAATGGTTTTCAAGCCAAAAAGCGCATGACTTCCCCTTTTTTTTGAAATGAGTGAAAATGTCACCTATTTCCAAATATTATACCATGATTTATTTTTTTAAAGGAATTTGTCTCTATCTCTTCCATCTAGCACGGCCTCTAACAGCAAACATTGTTGTTTTTTGAAAAAGCCTGCGTAAATGAACTAAATCAATATTTACAAAGCTTTAGTGTGAATTTGACCTGCTTGATCTATTCAGTCTCAAAATTACAAAACAAAATTTGTACCACAGTTTTTGTGGAATTCTGAAGGGATATTTTCTAGACCACAAGTTTTCCATACTTAATTCATTAAATTGTACCATTCAGTTCCTCAGGACTAAATGGATTGGAAAGACTTGCATCCCAGCTTGGTGCCGACCAGAGTTGCTTGATTTTAAAGTCAATAGTAGCCAGACTGGTTAACGTTGCAGTCTGTTATATTTTGTTGTCGTATGCAACCACTCTACCAATTTTGGAATTAAGCTCGAGAGACAGCTCACCTACCTTTTACATCTGGAAGCTCTCCATGCTAAATATCTGCACAAAAAATACCTATCTGGAACCTTATGGAGTGCAAAGGCTTCAGTTTTTTACCAGAGCTTTCTAGCGATTGTTTGTGAAGATGCGCTGTTCAGTTAGAAAACCCACCAAAACATTCCATATTTGTCTAAATAAAACCATGAGCATTTTGAGTGGATACAAAGCAGCCCAATTGAATTTCTTCCTGTGTTGTTGGTATACCATCGCCACACCCATGAGGAGAACTTTTGTCATCTACACTCTTAGGGAAGGTCTCTACAGTCCCTATCTATCTGTTCCGTGATCTTGTCGCTTCTTCCAGCTCCCTTAAATATCTGTGGTAACTCTTTCGACGCTCATCCAGTTGCCAAGCTACAAACCTCCTCAGTAAAACTAGAACATCACAAATGTTTGGAGGTCTTCTTGGAAAACACGACGTTCTCAATTGGCAGAATTTAGTTTCTTTTCCTCAGACTGTCTTTCCCCTGATAACCTCCTACAAAAAGAATTGGTTTTCCTCAACCGTCTCAGAACGGAGGGGTAGGTTGTTGTGAGTTCAGTATGACTCACTACGGTTTAAAAACTTCTCCATGATGTGAGCATGGAGCAAATAAACAAACAGCGGATTATTCAATAATCTGTTCCTTTCAATTCAGTTTTCAATGGCATGACAGACCTCCAGTTAGTAGATAAACCTACAAGAAGATGGCTGAAAGAATCTCCAACTTAGCGACATTTTATACAAACTTAGGAAAATTTTCCGATCAGCATAGAAATGTTTTTATGCAATGTATTTGTGCCAAGAATCATCAGCAAACACTGTTTCAGTTACTTTTATTTACGATCAAGCGAGCAAACATTATTTATTGATGTTGTTTACTTTCTAGATCGTATCGCAACAAATGAGATGCATTTATGACACTGAGGAGCTTCGGGCTGTTTCATGCATTTAATGGAAGTTGTATGTAGTCAAAGAAGGATGTTGAACCATATGTTGCTTCAAAGATTTCTGTTGTCCTCGCACTAGAAAAACCTTGTTTTCACAACATGACTCTTTCAGCGAGTCAGCTTCTTATAAGTTTTTCCTGAAGCAGTTTTCTTCTTGCTGGTTGAACACTTAAAACCAATTCCTTACCACGCCCAGATGGTTCATGATCCGCACTTTCAAAACCTCTTGATGAATACGTTGCCGCGTACTTTGAAAACCGCTCCATTTGTTTTTGCAAACAATGTAGAATTTTCGAGATTGGTCATATTATCTAGAGTCTGAAATATGGAAGTTAAATTGGGTCGGTTCCCTTGATATTGTAACACCTCCTTCAAAAAGCGTTGGTTTTTCAACATCAAATCATAATTTTATCAAAAGATTGAAAAATCCTCAAAAAAATTTTGATGATTGCTTTGGAATGAAGGTGATCCTGTTGCCCCCTAAAATAAATATTCTTGGGTGGACATCCTGCAACCACCGTAAAACTAAAATAGTTTTCGCGAATCTTGTAAAACAATTTTATTTTTATAAATACTGCATAAAAATTTTGTTACTGCATAATACTGCATAAAAGTTTTGTTAGGGTTTCACCCCAATTTTTCTTAGTACGACATTGCTGCATGATATATTGTGAAAGCACATCTCCCTAAACAACCAATGACGGAACCGCCATTTCATCGTAATCGTTTAAAATGATTGAGTTTTCTGATTTCCTGTCAACAAAATGCGTTGCTTCATTATTTTTGATAGATATGAAATTGATTACTGTCATTGTATGACGCATCTTTGCCAATATGACAAAACAAAGAACAAAATCACTCAACAATGAAGGCAGGAACCGACTCGTTAAATCAAATCAAGCTTGCGGTATTTGGAAAAGTGAGTGACACACAGTGCAATTAATCTCGACAAACCGACCACTCCCTGGAATATCGCCAAGCGTTCGAATCATCGTATTTCAATAAGTTACAACGTATTTCAATAAGTATGGAAATACGTAAAACCAAGCCGCAATGCTTGTGATACGCAACAGGACTCGTGGTTCGGGGGGACTGTTGGATGATTAAGTCGAAAAATTATAAAGCTTGAGATCAAATGATCAACGACTGCACTTTCGTGGAATGGAATTTTGGAATTGCTTTCATACTATATCAATAAAGAAAGCTTAGGTTGCTACATACTTGAACTTTATTCTCTTCAGTTGTTCCATGATGTATTTTTTCCGTCTACATTTACTGGCTTATCACCTTTGCGCTCCCAAAAATTGTTCTACTCTGTTTCTTATAAAAAAAGTCAAAAATCCTTCAAGGAAATCGCTTCTGAAGTACGAAGATGATATTGCCAATTTTATTTACAAATTAACTAAATTAATAATTGAAGACTGCCTTAAACGCATCTTCAGATTCTAAAGTGAAGACGGAAGAATTCTTCTTTAAGGTTTAGTAAAGAATTTGAGCTTTTCCTAGAGTATTTGCACATCTTCTGTTCCAAGAACGAGCTTGTTCCTTCAAAATTTATAAAATATTAAAATATTTTTCGAAATTAGCTTCTTGATAGTTCGATGGCTGTGACTAATGTGTGAATCGACCCTCATGAGGATAACAGCAGCATATCAGTTGAAACTATTAAATTATTCATTATGTATCGCCCATAAATCTGATGTTATTCTATGATCAAAATTATATTCAAAGCCATTGTAAAGGAAATAGCAGGCCTAGGATATTGCCGCGTTAGAAATCGATAAATATTATAAAGTTAATAGAATATTTCGTTGCGAGTCTACTGTGGCAACCTACGTTCTTGGAAACACAGCGAGAATTTTCAATTCGGAAAATTATGAAAACTTCTCTGCAATAAAAATATATAAAAATGACTGAGAGTATTAGAATATACATCAGTGCTCGTGAAATTAGGTTAATCAGGCCATTTATGGGTGGCCATAGATCCTAAAGCACAACCGTCATCTTCTTAGGTGGCATGGGTCAAGCCGACAGTTGGCCGATGGCGGTGCAAGGACTTCGCTGCTCCAGAAGTGAAGGTGCCTTTTAAGAAAAGTTTTGGGAATATTTTTTTTTTATTTCAGATACTCTCCTCATTTTTATTTTGAACTCGTGCTGTATTTGCAACATTTGGGCCCAAGGCTACTGGTTTTAAAATTCAATTTGTTTGTTTTTTGTTTTATACTTTTGCTGTTCTCTTTAAATACGATAAACTAGGTTGTTTAATAAACCGATTCATTATTCAAACTGTTCCCTATATTTTAAAACCCTTTACTATTCCTTCCCACCAATAAGACTTCATATAACTGCCTGGGATCATCTGTAAACAAAGCTTCAGTTAATTCTATTCTTGACCAAGCAAGCAGATATCATTTGTTGATGTTAATTAATTGAGTTGGCAATAGTAGAGTATGAACCACTTCTAAATTTAACTAGAATATTTTTTACAATATTTTTTTTAATACCTCATGTCATATCTACTGATTTTGTCATAATAATCAATGAATGTGCAATCCACCACAACTAATGTGAGTTAGTGGAAATAATGACGGCGTCAAACCAATCAATAGATTAAAAAAATATTACACCTTTTTTCAAACGAAGTTTAAATATTTTTAAACTTCCTGATTAGTTAGACCGGCAATCCTCAGGTGTAGACCAAATTACAAACTAATAAGTTTTCAGCTCTACTTGTTAACTTCAAATCAAGCGTCCACAAATTTTGATCGAAAATATTTCGGTGAAACTGGCTGACTTAATTAAAATTGATTTTCATCGTTCATTTTTAGCCAACCCGAAATAGAATAATGATTTGAATAACAGCAGCGTAAAGAGGTAGCATTAATTTATTCAGTTGAACCATTGTCGGATTTACTTATGGTCTCTTGTCAGAGTATTTTATGCAGATGTCATCACAGTTGTTAAAACTGCCACTCCACAGATAATCAATTTGAGTTCAAGTTTCTTGTTGAGTTATGTCCACAATTGCTATTTTCAGAGCAAACCTTTTGTTCAGAGTGATGAGGAGAATTAAGTGTGAAGCCCAACTTACACATCCATGAATAACTTAAGCCCTGACGCAAAAAATTGCTGCAAATAAAAAGCGTCAAAAACTCCATAATATTTCACCTTACCACATTGTTTTCAATTGAAAATACAACAGCGCTAATATTGCTTATTGATTTTGATGTTACTGCAGGTTCAAGTCTTTGGAAGAATATGCGGTAATTCTAGTAAAATTTAATGCTGGCTTACTGTAATTGAAGACCAATGAATGATAGTGCGTAGTTTCAGTAAAAAGAACACACTGCATACTCGGTAAAGGCTACTCTCAACCTTTACGAAATTAATTTTACTTTCAGCAAAAAGTAGCTTGTAGATGATTTTAATGCACCGATGGAAATTTCTACAAGTCATCTCTCAAATCGGCATCAGATTATTTCAAGTCAAATTTCAGATCAATCAATGTGTTTATTTTTTATAACAACAAATACCAAGCTATAGCGGTAGCAATTCAATAATGTAATTGGTACATTTGGTACATCTACACAGCTCTCACACACACACACGCAATCATCTGGTTCGAGTTTGCTGTCTTTATGCTAATTTAAAAATGCTGGAGTTTTTGCCAAATTATCTGCTATTTTTCCTCTCTTTCCCCTTGACCTTGACAACAAAGAAAAAGAAATGCTGAATTTGCGTTTGTGAGTGAAATTTGGCTGGAGAAGGCTTTATTTATAGTTTACTTCAAAATCTCCGTTTTTTTGTGAAATTCTGAACACCCTTTAAAAAAGAAAAATAAATATTCGCTGAAATAAAATAATTTAACTTATGCTCTCCCCTTTTTAAAAATCCTTTGAAAGCTATAGAGTAAAGTTGTGAAATGACACCGAATGTTTACCTTACCACCCACCTAATACACAAGCAGGTTTTCCTCTTGTAGTGCCAGCCGAGTATCCATCCTCACACTTGCATTCAACAGTTTGCTGCTGCTTCCACACTCCATTAACATCGCAACATCGATTGCTGATAACAATCTTGCAACTTCCCCCGGGGCCCGAACTAAGACTTGTGTCTTCTTCAAATGATGGCACTGAAAATATTTATGCTTTGTAAATCAAAGCAATGAGTCAGTACCCTTGTTGCTTAATAGTAGATTACTTCGCTTTGCAGAAAACCCATTCTTACATCATAAAACTCCTCCCAAGTTTACTTTATTTGAATCTTTTTCATAATGTTCTTGCATCAAAACAGTAGAAGAAGAACGACTTTAAAGCGGTACACAGCTATTGTAGGCCAACTGTTGATAGCGTCTCACCATTTTAAAAAACATTGCGCAAACAAATCAAAGTTGATTTTAATTGTGAATGACAAATAAAGAAGAAAGTTTATTTTGCAAAGTAAATTCAAACACGATGAGCCATTGTCTTTCTTTTTTACCAGAAAATTAAAAAATCGTCACAGCATTCTGATTTCGCTCATGTCTACTTGCAGGTCCGCAGTGACAATTTTACACCAGATGATTTTGTTTTATTAGTTAAAGGAATGTAATTGATAAATTTTCAAAGATGGTCAAATAGGCTACTCGCACAATCTTCAAATGAACAGTAACTCCGACAAGTGGTTGCAGTCAGTGTCAAAGTAGCTTGAAACTCAAAGCAAGAAAAAGCACATTAAGGCGATTTCCCCCGGTTGGTCAGTGCTATATCAAGGGGTGGGAGAGATTCGAGAATGCCCGTCCACCCAAGATCTGCGATCAGACCGTGCCAGCGGTTAATCAATTTTTCGAAAAAACGGAAAAAATTTCCAAAAAATAAATTCGGACAGATAAAGCGAAATGTGATTTACATGAATTCTTTCCAGATTGAAGCTTACGTCTCTTTTCCATACCTCTAGCTGAATATATTTTAATTGACAACAGCTTTTTTCTCTATGAGGTAGAAGAAAACCTGTCATTGTTTTGTAACTTGCTGAATTAAAGTAGCTGTTAATGAACTACAAAGTTTGAAAGAAAATCAAAAGAAACTTATAGTTGGCTACGTTTCTTAAAAATACCGTCAGATGGAGGTCGGGTCCAAGAAATTGGAAAGATCTTAGTCGATGGTACTCTTTTGAACTGAATTGCTTTATCATTGGAACGCAATTTGATCGGACTTCAGACATCCAAGCAAAACTTAGTGGTAGCTGCCATCTTGAATTCAAGCCCCAAATTCCTCCTCTTGTCATGCTGGCACTCTTACAAAAGTAACAACGCAAGCATCCGTTTAATGTTGTCACGAAGTAGGTAACCTTCTATCTCTGTCTCATACACAATGACTCATCTTAATTTTGCCAGATCCCAAAATGCTCTGCAATACTGTTAAGCTACCAAAAATACTCTTTTTTTCTTATTGTTGACATAATTTTTTCAAAAGGGCAAATCAATTTAAGAAGGTTCTCCAACTGACTATAAACCTCTGTGTACAAGGATCATGAAGCTAAAAACATGAAAACCCACAAATTTGAAAAGTTTGGAACAACAAATGCATCGGGGCCCTGACTGAGAGTCATACTGCCGATGTTAAGCTTGTGCTAAAGTGTTCTCGATAACTTATTTTGTTAAATTGTAACACAAAAGCCTTCGGTTTTGATCTTTATTTCTTATTTACCAACCTGGAAATAAAGTTGTCTCCGATGAAATCCGGGTGAATTTCATAAGTAATGAAAATGAAACGCAATACAATACATGACAATTCATCATTGAAAAACTAAAAATAATCTGAAAACAATCTCTAAAAAGAAACAATGCATCAATAACTCCAAGCCAAACAAAGCAAGCTGGACAATATGCGTTGTCGATAGCACAGCAAAATAAAGCAAAAAGTGATGAATTTACGTCTTTTTCTTAAATCTGCAAACAAACATTTAATTTACGCCGACTGCATATTGCAAAGATACAAAATTTAGCAATGATCAGCAATACAAGGTCGATTACTTTCAGCCCATGCTGTCAATATAGTTGATAAGACATCACACACTCCTCAATAATAATATGATTTGAAAATGCAGGCTTGTAATATTCAATCTCTTGGTGGAACAGGAGGCAGCGTATGCACTACTTACACACATCGGTCACTTGTGTCTGGCTTATGATTTCAATGACAAACTGTTTTGAATATTTACTACAAGATTGGTATATTTAAAAAAGCATAGAATCTGACATATTTATGTTTGTCGCGTAGATTTATTTATTGCGGTGTTAACGCTATAGAATCCACGCATTTCTGAAGGGAGTGCACATTTTGAGAAAAAAGACTGTCTTTTAGCAAATACGGTCCTCCTGTAAAACAAAAACTTTTCACCTATAGTTTTCATATTGTCTGTAAAAACTCTTTTGTTTTTTTATGTAAAACTCTGCATCCATAAGCTTACCTGACGAGGGTTTTAATTTCCCTCCTGGATCCACCAATGAATTGGCGGGTAAATTCAATAAAATGTTTTTTCAAAAACTTCAGAATTTTGAGCTTCTCTGGCCCAAATCTTAGTCCTAAACGCCTGGACATGTCAAAAAGTCCTGACGTAGGGCAACCCTAACTAAAAGCAATCTGAAATGCATTCCACTGTTGAAGCTTTTTTGATCTCGATGTCTGTATTTTGTGCTTCTCAAGATGCGACTTAGCTCTGTATTTTGACAAGCAGAAAATGAAAAATCCACGATTAAGCCAAGATGACTTGACAAATAAATCAAAAAAAGACTTAAGCTTCTTCTTAGCCGTTCTTAACTTTACGCTTATTGACTGCCAAGACTTGCAGCTTACGAAGAGATCATTGAAATTGAATTTTTAAGTCTCTGAAGCAGTTCGGTTGCATACGCGCACTTGTAAAAAATTTGAACCTATATTCTGGAACTATACAATCAAATATCCTGGAACACTTTGACTAAGATGGCACAAAAGCCGTTTTTTATGCTCCTGGTCATCAATTCTTATCATTTTCATCCATGGTTGCTAGTTCCTTCGACGGCAGACAACCAGTTAAGTACAACTTAGGACAGTTTTATATCAAGTGCAGTGGAGCTCCAATTACCCTTCCACCAATCACAATCAAGTATCACATCAATAGGGAGATCCCCTCGGAAAATTTCCTTGAAAAATGATGCCAAGAAAAACTGAACATGTGTCGTAAAGACCTACAGTATTTTAAACATTTTAATCAAGTCTCTCTATTCTTTAAATAATGTATGACAATTGACAATGTATTGCTTTACCACAGGGATGACCAAACTGCGGCTCTTTTGACTCATGTTGTATTTGTGTACAATGATGTAGTATAGGGGTGTGCTACCTGCTGTGCACCACGTTAGGTTTTGTGGACACTGGAAGGGTGCAGATGCCTAGTTTCGTGCTTTGAAAATGATGGTCGCCAAAGAAAAGTCCTCACTCTCTGTCTGGTCAAAAAATGCGTCAATTCAAACATACAAACAAACTGAGGATCGCGTAGCGGCTCTTCCAATGATGGCTTCTATCGGTTTGGGCTCTTCTTTCCACCAAGTGTGGCCACTCCTGATTTCTAGTGAAGAGTAGTGAGCGCTTTTAGAGGTTTAATCATATTGCTTTCAAACCATTAAATTGGTGGTTGCAACATGGAAACGTAGCTGGTCAAGCTATTAGGTAAGCTACAGAGCAACGCGTTTAAAGAAACGGGGAAATATATTTTCTACAATCTTCTGTTTCCGAAGAATATAACAAATATCTTTAAATAAAGTGTTTTAGTGGATTTCTCTAAACGCTGCCTTAATTTACCTTGTTATTTTAACCTCTTCAGACTTTTTGTCCTATATATTGAACATTTTAAAATAGAATAAATACCCCTTTGTGTCTAAAGAGGTTAACTGTCATTTCTTTCGAGCATCCACTCATCTATTTCCATTTGCCTGGAGAATTTCCTAAACCCCAACGCAAGTGCATATTTTTGTAAGTTTATCTAAGCTAGATTAAGAAAGAAAAACCGCGAGTTACACATTGTAGAT
Source organism: Trididemnum clinides (assembly GCA_963675345.1). Classification (NCBI taxonomy): domain Eukaryota; kingdom Metazoa; phylum Chordata; class Ascidiacea; order Aplousobranchia; family Didemnidae; genus Trididemnum; species Trididemnum clinides. The sequence goes on along the minus strand of OY776305.1, from coordinate 27,361,094 downwards.
CATATTGTTCTAAGGTTTTATTCATTTATTGCAATATCAACATTTTTTAAATTTGTGAAAAAAGATGGAATTGATTAAACAGCAACTAGCAATAATAAACTTTTGTAGGTAGGCCTACGCAATATACAACTTCACCTTCTGCCTCACGCAACGTAAAAACCAGGTTAAAAAAATTTTGCAAAAGCGCTTTCGCCTCACATTAAGACACTAAACTCATAAATGCCGGCAAATAATTTCCGCCTTACAAACTTCATTACAACTTTTCTCCTGTTTTTGTCAACCCTTTCTATACACGGTAACTTTGCGTAATAATTCGTCATTTCTCTTTACACAAATCCAATTAGCAGGACACAGCAGCAGATAATTCCAAATAATATTGAGCAACCAATGGTATTCAGTTGAATCGATCGACAATGTCTCCCAATAATAAGTTGCTGTTAATTTTGAATATGCTGCCAATTCCCTCCATGAGTCATCCAATATGATCGAATCGATATTACAATCTTATGCAAAATCTTGCTCAAGTCTGCTGGCAACAAAACCATAAAACATTAATAAAAAAGAGTGGTTAGGCAAACCGCTGTACAGCACCTGAACGTTTTTAAACTTTTGCCCGATAGGCACAAATGACTGTAGTCGTGCGATGCAGTTGCTTGATTTGAGACTATGGTACATTTAGGTAAGAAGATAAAAATCAACACCTTACCGTTCAAAATAATTTGCTCAGCGTGTGAATTTTTGAGCAAAGCAAACCAAATAAAAAATGTATTGGTGTGATTTTAGCGCTTTTCTGCTGCGATGGTGTATAAAACCCAGATCATATTCCAATCACGACTAAGCAAACTTTGCTCAGTGTATATTTTATTTTTCACCAAGCAGGATATCTGTAGAAAACTTTTTTAAAGCCTTGGAAATGATTCGAGTAGGGAGATGAACCCAAGTCTACCGTCTCCGAAGCGGACGCTCTTGCAATCACTGCATCGCCATGACCGCAAGCAAACCAAGTAAGGAAAACTAGTTCTCAATTTTCATTTTTGGCTCCGCTCATCTTTACATTTTTCTTTTTCAAACATTTTTCTTTTAGAAAAATTTCTGGTGTATTGCCATCTGTTAATGCGCGTTTCATTCTCAGCAAGCTCATGATTAAAACTGAATTATCATCAATAGAATTTAATAAGCGAATACGTCGTCTTGACACCGTTTCAAATGCGCATTCTATGACAGTAAGTTCACAACATACATCCGATTGCCATTAAAACTTTTTCAAATTTCTTTAAATCACATGACACCTGATATTCAAACATAGTATCTGACTTAATATTTGTTATTGTAAAACATAAATCATGAAGAAAGACTTAGATTTACAAAAAAAAGCTCTTTAATCCATCGGCTTCCGTCTAGCACACGTATGGTTTCGATTGTGCGTAAGCTCGAAGTAAAGCCTTAAGTAATTGAGTTTAAGCGCTGACTAAGGTTTGCTGGAAAGCAGGTTATAAATAATTTATCTGGCTCACCAGAGTGTGTTTTTAGTTTTAATTAACGGCTTTTCACAAAAAAGATAAAAAATTAACAGTTATCTTCAAAAAAACTTTAAAAAATGTTGAAGTTCAAATAAAAGTAGTGAGACTAAAGGTATTTTTCAAAACAAATGTTTTAAACTTTTATTGACAAGTAGCTGGCCCTGCCGGCGTCGCCCACAGGGCTTTCCATTAGTAATGTCGAGGTTACCAATATGAGGAGAGTGCCCGGGATTACTGGGACTCTCGGGAAGGCTAGCAGTCATTTTGACCTTACCCACTCGGGGTCGGAGACCGCACCAGCACGTTGAGGTGGCTGCTAATTGGGTTCCATGGTCTTCCACCATGCCCCCACCCCTCAGAAGGGGTCGGGTAACAACAACAACAACAACAAGAGGTTAACGATATAGGTTCAGCCGGCTGTGCTGGTTTCGCCCGGGGATAGAGCAGTCTAAGCCGAACTGATGTACTTACACATAAGTTATTACAACAGCGCCCCCATCAGTAATGTCGAGATTAAGAATATGGATAGCTGCTAGAACAGTAATGAAAAGTAAATGTTATTTTGACATAATCTATTCTCGTTCCAAAAACCAAAAGCAACGCGTTTCAAATAGAAATTGGGTAGAAAAACATCAGGGAGTTGTGCATAGCCGCTATATTTCTCTCAAAGTTTTTGAAATCCCTAGCAACGTCTTATTTGCCCCGTTTCCAGCATGTACTAAGGAACTGGACTTTTTCACAGTTGAAACAGCTATAATGATTTCACAAACTTTTGTTTGTTTATTTCACCACTTGCATGGAAATGTAAACGTAAAGCTGTGGGATGGGGGGGGGGGCGCCACAATGACTGCGGCGTAACTTTTGAAACAAGGTATTGAATGTTTGATATACTACTCAGCACTTTTCGTAAGTGTATGGATGTTTTGATGATCTAACATCTCTGGCTGCGCATTTATTGCTAAGTCTTGGCCTAATGCAGCTAAGAAAAGGGCAAACAAAGTCAAGCACTTACAGTTGAGTTGTTACAAGAGGTTAGGTTATGCTTTAAGAGTATAATGTATGGACCGGGTTATTGTGGTAAAGATGCGGATAATTGCTTTGATTCCTATAAGATTTGTCATAAAAAATTATAAATTTATTAAATTTTTCTACATTTGATTAATAAGTCTTAGAGATTAAGACTAAGTCAGGCTTAAGACACGACTGTACCAAAGCATTACAACTTGATATTGCATTACTAAAAAGGAGGTTTTTTGATATACCACTATGTTGATTCTGTGATAAATCATTTTTCTTCAACATACATTATATAATTACTTTCAAAATAATTGTGAATAAAACGCTTAGCTACTGCCAGCGTGCTTTTCACGGTAATTGTATGGATAACATTATGACATCATGGAGGAAATTTGAAGCGTTCAAGAAAAAAAGAGGAGCATGCTCAGAAGGCTTAAAAAAGAATTTGTTGTTACATTGTGAATTCAGCTTAAATTGCTGTAGAAGTATTTTTAACGCAAGCACCTTGTTAATATCTCAAAAAAGCTTCCAAGCGCGTTTCTACGATCAATAGGTTTTGAGAAACTACAAAAAACAAATTGTGCAGTCAAGCGTAAGCTATGACGTCATTTTAGACCCCAAAGGAATAAAATTTTTGCAAGTTGATCAGTTGGGAACTGGGTTTTGTTTAAGCAATACATAATTTTTCTCTGTCAAGAAATACAAGTTCAAAAATCATCTTTGTGACGACTTATGACACTCCCTCGAAAAGAGGATCAAGTGTGGCAAGTTTAATGTTTGTGCGCTCAGTCGTTTCGGAGAAGTTTAAGCGAACGTACGAACGTACAGAGGGAACTCTGCTTGGTTTATTAGATCTTCATGTAAGTTGGCGCCGCCGCATGCACGGATAAGGTACCGGTGGGACTTTACCCGTTATTACAGTATTACAACTTGAAAGATAATTTTAGGTTTTTTAACATAACCATTTCTAAATTATTTTGTTTACGTTTTATTGATTTCTGAACGTTGATGTTGTTGTTTTATTTTTGACATAATTTTTGTTTGAGGGAAATATTCGTAAATAGATAACTTTTATTAAGCTACTTCTACTCTTAAACTTTTCTTAATTCTTTTTGACAAATTTTACTATGCCTAATATGAATGAAAACAGCTAATATTATTTAGATATGCTTGTTGTAATACTTCTTCTTCTTCTTCTTTCGGCTTCTCCCTATTCGAGGTCGCCACAGTGCAAAAGTATTTTCCATTTGACCCGATCAACTTCGTCTCCCCCCCCCCTTAGCTCCAACCCTTTCCAAGTCTTCTCTCGCCAAATCCATCTACCTTCTCCTTGGCCTTCCTATTTTCCTTCTACCTGGCACCGCCATTTCCATCATCCTTTTTTCCCACGTAGCCTTCTTTCCTCCTTTTCACATATCCATACCAGCGTTCCTAAGTTTGTCTCCTAGCTTTGCAATTTTCGCGGTCCCTCTCACTTATTCGTTTCTTATCTTGCCCTTTCTTGTCACTCCCTGTTCCCATCTCACCATTTTTAACTCTGCAACTTCCATTTTTCTCACCTGTCTTTACGTTACTGCCACTGTTTCCATTCCATAAAGCATAGCTGGTCCAACAACACTCTTGTATATTTTGCCCTTAACCCTTGCTGATAACTTCCTGTCGCACAGAACTCCACACATCTTCTTCCAATTCATCCACCCTGCTTAGATCCTTCTCCTCACTTCTTCTTTACATCTTCCATCGCTACTAACTGTCGAACTCAGATATTTGAAGTTTTCCGTTCTCTTTACCTTTTCTCCTCTCAGCTTCAACTCTTCTCCATCATCCACTCCCCCCAGCCTTCAAATACTCGGTCTTGCTCCGGCTCACTTGCAGGCTTCTTCTCTCCAGTGCATTTCTCCAAATCTCCAGATTTTGCCTAGACAGCACTATGTCATCTGCAAACGGCATATCCCATGGTACATCCTTCCTGATGTTCTCCGTCAGCAAGTCCATGGTGATGGCAAAAAGGAATGGGCTGAGTGCTGAGCCTTGGTGAAGTCCAACACCTACCTTAAATTTCTCAGTCAACCCTGCTGCACTTCTCACAGTTGTTGTGGTTCCGTCATACATAATTTAATAATCCTTATGTAGCACTCAGATGCTTCTGCTAACCGCAAGCATTCCCACAGTTCCTCTCTGGGTACCCTGTCGTTTGTCTTGACCAAGTCAATAAAGACACGGTGCACTGCCTTCTGCTCTTCTGTCCACTTTTCCAACAGCATCCTCAAACAGAAGATTGCATCGGTGATACTCCTTCCTGGCATAAATTCAAATCGTTGCTCAGCGATCATCATCTCCTTCCTTATCCTTGCTTCTATTACCCTCTCCCACAGCTTCATAGTATGGCTTATTAACTTGATCCCCCGGTAATTTCCACATTTTTTTGATGTCTCCTTTACCTTTGTGCAAAAGTACGACCACGCTCCTCCTCCATTCATCTGGCATCTTCTCCCCTTGTAGGAGTCTATTGAAGAAGCTCACTAGAAACTCCACACCTTTATTCCCTAGAGCGATCCATGCTTCCACTGGTACGCCATCAGGTCCTTGAGCATTTCCCTTCTTCATTTTCCTTAACCCAGTCCTGACTTCTTTTCAAGAGATATTTTCCAGGTCTTTTTCTCTCTCTTCTGTTCTCATTCTTCTTTCTCTAGGATTTTCCTGGTTGAGTGAGTTGTCAAAATACTCCTTCCATCTCTGTTTCACTTTCTCTTTTTCCATCAGCATCTCCCCAGTTTTACTCTTGATTACTCTTACCTGTTGTACAATCTTGCTTTGTCTGTTTCTTTGCTTTGCTATTTTGTACAACTCATTTTCCCCTCCTTTGTTTCCAATTTTTCGTGCAGTTCCTCTGTAATCACCATAAGGGTCCTTAAACTTAACGAATTCTTCTCCGTACAATTCAGCACGTGCTTGAAAGCATATCAAAGCTGTGGAAGGGTGCCAAGATGATTGATATGTATTTTCAGAATTAAGCGATTAAATACTGTGACCACTGCTTACGATTTGTTCGTAACTGTAGGCGTATTTGTATGAGCTAACTCTTCTGGCTGGGCGCGTGGTGTTTGATCCTACAACAGCCAGGCAAAGAGCAAACCAACCCAAATTGAAACACTCGCGATTAAGTAAATACAATAGTAGGGCCTCCATCAGTAATGTTGAAGTTAAGAATAACGGTTTAGCCGGCTTTACGTGATTCATATTTGTAAGAACAATAACAAAAAGTCCATGTTTTTTGGCGTAGCAAATTCTCGTTCCAAAATCAAAAGCACCGCTTTTTTAAAGGAAATTGATTAAGTCTAAAAATAACATTATTGGGGGTTGAGCCTAGCAGTGGCGTAGCTAACCATTAGATATTGTGAATATATCCAAGGGCGGCATGTTATTGAGGGCGGCAAAATGTAATGACTTGATTGGCAATTCTTTTTTCGATTGTGACGCACTGTGCTCTCTGTGAAGGCATAGATTGCTTATCACTCTGCTGAAGTCATGTCGGCTGTATACCTGGGCACTTTCGAGTTTGTTTAGCCAATAGGTTTTGGGAAAAAAGCATCAAAGATTTGACAGTTTTACGTCAGACTTAGTAGGTTATAGCTCGGGTACAGCAAATTTGCTACTACAGTGTTGTTTTATATTGCAGATTACAGTTAAAAAATTTAGTTGCTAATTTTTTTATGTTAATTAATTTACTTAAAGTTAGCCTACCAATGAAAAGAGTAAAAGAAAGTGAAGTCCCTTTTAGAAAAAAAAAGAAAGCCCGGGAAGAAAAGCTGAAAAAGAATGAAGGAGCCATTTTGAAGTTTGTAAACATTTCTTTATAGTCCTCACTCTATTCAGCTAACGAAAAGGATGAGGTTAGCAGCTTCAGCAAATCTCTACCTCACACAGAAACGGAAGAGACAGGTGAAAGAGAGCAAAGTAATCAGTCCCGTAGCACTCCAACTTCGGGCCCCCCCCAAAGTAAGCGCAAGAGCCCCTGTGCACAGGTCATATCACTTTAGAGGTGTAAAATTGAAAAGCTGCATTAAGAAAATACACCACAATTTGTACATAAGTAAACAGGCTAATGTCAGAATAAAGCATGCCGATACCGAAGGTGCAAGTCATAAAAAATTCGGCACCGATGCCAGAGTTCAGTAGGACATTTATGCAGACACTGCGAAACGAAAGCAATGATACTGAAAAACATGAAAAACTTATAAAAACACAGTATCATTTAAATAGTCTGGAGCGAACCTTTTTGTTCGCAAATGCTGTTATGACATTGTCATAATCAAGAGATCGGGCGCAGTCATTTTCGATTGACAACATGGCTAATGAAGATAGTCTACTGTCTGTCATAGACGTTCTATTAAAAGTTTTGATCAGTTTCAATTTGCTGAAGCTTCTTTCAGCGCTGGCAACAGTCACGGGGCAAGTTAGTAAGATTCGAAGTGCGATGTACACATTCGGATACAATTCAAATAAATGAGTCTTTAGAAGATAGTTCAGAAAGTCTTGAGCCGTATTGAGATTGCGTTTTTTTGTAAAATTAAAACAAACCGCTGTAGCTCAGCGCTCATTTCATCAGAATCAATGTCACCGAACTTTTTTTGGAACTCTTTACAGCAAGTAAGAAGAGCATTTTCTTGTTGCACAAGCAAAAGTTTGTCTCGTGTGTACAAAAACGAAAAGGCGGAAGAAACCTCACGTAACAAATTAAAGCGCTCCTTTATTGACATAATAGCCTGGTCTACTAATGGATAGAAAAAGTTGCTTTTAAATTTCAGTTCAGGAGTAGCTCGTTGTTCCTCTTCACCTTGGTAATCAAACAATCTTCTTTTCTTTCCACTTCTTGACGGAGGAAAAGAAGGATCAATATCCAATTCCTGTGCTATTTCAACAGCAGATCTTGCGGCACTGTCATAACCCGTTGTGCGATAGTTTTGCAAAAACTTTTCAGTTGCTTGGATTTCCGTTTCCATTGTATGAAGGGAGACTCCATACGATTGAAGAATCTTGCTTGCTTTATTGACTTGGAATAGGATATCATACCAAATAAACACCGACAAAAGAAAACTCCATTTTGATAAATGAGCTATCAACGATTTTGTTTCTGAGGCAGCTCTTCCATCTTTTCTTTCTATGGAAATGGCTTCCAAGTCTTTCAGTGCCAGCAACACCTCTTTTAAATTGTATCGAAGAGGTTAGACGCATTTAATTCTGCTTTCCCAACGAGTATCAGATTGTGACTTTATGGACAGCTCCACATGTTTCTTCAAAATTTCCCAACGCTGAGCAGAGGAAGAAAACAGCACATACAACCTTGTAAGTACTCCAAAAAATGTCAATGCTTCCGTCGATGAATTAGCACTGTCAACAACAACTAAGTTAAGGGTATGGTTTGCACAGGGCACGTAAACAGCTTTGGGATTGATGTCTAGCATTCTTGCTTGGACCCCAGAATGTTTTCCTTTCATGTTAGCACCATTATCATATGACTGACCTCGACAATCAGACAATTCGAGTTGCAGTTCGGTCGCTTTTTCTAAGAAAGCGTCCAACAAGCCTTTCCCAGTACTGTCACTTATTCTCAAGTAGCCAAAAAATGTTTCTTTAACAACAGCAGCTTCTTCATTATATAGTACATAACGGAGAATGACAGACATTTGTTCATGATGTCACATATCTGGAGTGCAGTCCAAAATTATAGAAAAATATTTTGCCAATTTCAATTGCTGTAAATTTTCTTTTTCAACTTCTGTCGCTAGCAATTCAATTAGTTCATTTTGTATGGTAGGACTCAAATAGCGATCTTTAGTGTTTTTATTCTTGATTCTGTCTTGAAGCTCTTTTAGGATCGGATCTCTTCTTGCCAAAAGCTCAAATATACCCAGAAAATTTCCATTGTGAGGAGATCCTAAGACTTCTTGAGATCCTCTAAAAGCAAGATTCCTTTTCGATAGAAACAAGGCAATGTCGATAAGTCTCTCTAAAACATTTCTCCAAAAACGTCTTTCATTGAAAAAAATATTCATCTCGCGTTTGTCGATAGTGGATGAATTTCTTATCCCTTCAGCTAGCAACATCCATTGACTGCAGCATTCTTGGTGGGAAATGCCGTTTTCATGGTCTTTCAGTTTTTTCGAAAAACCCTCCCATGTATTTATACCACTACAAAAGGGGCTTAGTGTTTTTCCAAATAGCTTACAACAAAAGCAAAAAACTTGATCTGATTCCCCACAATAAACTAGCCACGACCGTGAAACACTTTCACCATTAGGTAACACACGTTTATAATGGTTGGAGGAAAAACGTCGCCGTCGAGTTGTGTTATTATATGGAAAATTCATTATTAGTTCATGTGGTCCACGCTTTACTATATCACATCGTTGAGCATCAGAAATACTTTCAGGCCATTTACATGGGTCATCAGGGATAGGGGTAAATTGAGATTCAGTTATTTTTGATATTGAAGGTTGCGTATTGGCTGGTAAATCACAACTTACATTTTCTGGAAATTCACAATCACTTTGATGCTGATCGTCATAGTCTTCTTTTTCTTGTACACTATAGTTTTCTTCATCCCTCTCGGTACTAGTGCCAGGTCTACTCTGCTCAGTAATCTTGAAAAAATCTGTCATCTTGGGCAATTTCGCTACAGCATCTCGAGCAGTGGCTGCTTCTTTTCTCTTTTGAGCACCACTTTTTGAACGTTTCATTCTATACAATGTCAATAAAATACTTTATCTGCACTCTGCAGTGTATATATATTGTCCCGGTATTTCTAGCCAAACAGAATTCCAGACCATTCTATGATTGTTGCGTAACAACGGCATTGTTACGTCAATCGAATATTCAAGATTCTACCAGAAAATCAATCGAAATATTCTAGATTCTGCGAGATAAAATGACGTCGCATTCACTTATGATGTCACAAGCCAATTTCTTCGTACAGTTTAAATCGGTTGTAAACAAGTCTGCTGAACTGAAAATAGTCACGTAGCCAAAAAGCAATTTCAGACTAACTTGGGCCCCCAAAGTTGGTTGAAGTCATAAAGTTTCTATGCAAGCAAAATCTTTCTTTTCGTGACCATCGTGAAGGCTCTAACTCAAGAAACCAGGGGAATTTTCTTGAAACTATAGAATTGCTTGCAAAATATAATGCAGTCATTAAGAAACATCTTTCAGTTATCCAACTTTCTAGCAAGGGCGTGACCACATACCTTTTAGCAACAATCCAAAATGAATTATAGGAGCTGGTGTTAGCCTGTTTAAGATATTAATTTAATTAATTGATATTAAGGCATATAGGCTAATTGCAATCAGTTGAATAAAATACCACTTCCACCAGCGGTTTCGCTCTTATTAGAACTCGTCAGGTGGACTCAGGTATTGAACCGACGATGAAGCAATTCATGCAATTCATGTGATGAAAGAAGCCGCATGAAGCAGCAATTCATGTGATCGTCGGTTCAATATCTGAGTCCACCTGACGAGTTCTAATAAGAACGAAACCGGTCGTGGAAGTGGTATTTTATTCAACTGATTGCAGTTTGCCTATATGCCTTAATATCAATTAATTAAATTAATATCTTAAACAGGCTAACACCAGCTCCTATAATTCTTATTATAACGTAATAAAGGCGCTGGCTTGGCTGGGAATTAAAGCATATACATTAGATTCCGCTTAATTGGGTCACATCGGGGTAAGCACCATTTGGCTCGATTAAGCGGCTGACCCGATTATCCGAAGTCTTGCAGTATCTGTGCCAGGGTTGTCCTTGGTACACCAGTTATCTCAGCTAGCTGGCGATGACTAATGTTTGGAGGTTGCTCTCTAATTTTTCTTAGGACAACAACCCTTTCAGCAATTGTTAATTCTTTTTGTGGCATCTCTGCTTGGGACTTCACAAAATTTGCAACAAAACACAACAATTACCATGTCCAAGGGCATGAAATGACAAAATAAGTTGCGCCTGTATTTTTCAATTGTTACATAATAAAGTTGGCTTTGTGATATTGAGTTCTATTACATTACAAAGACGGTTTTGCAATTAAACCAGTGTATGTCTGACTACAGTTGTGGCCCGATTAAGCGGAATAGTTGCCCGATTATGCAAATTTAACGTAGTGCATTATCTTTGATTGGATTTTATTCTCAACAATTTGGCCCAATTAAACGGCTGACCCGATTAACCGGCGGCCCAATTAAGCGGAATCTAATGTATCGCATCAAGCTCACTGTAGTGAGCGTACACCATATATAAACTTAAAATTAACAGCATCAGTTGAAAGGAGCGATGGCGGAGTGGCATAAACCGCATGAAGCAATTGATGAGACTGTCGATCCAATACCTGAGTCCACCTGACAAGTTTCAAGAGGAACGAAACCGGTCGTGAAAGTGGTATTTTATTCAACTGATTGCAATTAGCCTATATGCCTTATTATCAATTAATTAAATTAAAATCCAAAATGAGTTATTTCAGCTTCTTGAAAAAAAGGTAAAACATCTCATTGTGGAGGAAATAAAGGCAGCAAAATATATTTCCATTTTACTCGATAGTACTCCCGACGTCTCTCATATTGATCAAATGGCTGTTATTGTTAGATAGGTAAAAGTTGACCGCAGTGAGGTACAAATAAAAAGAGTCGTTTCTTAATTTCTTTCCACTGCACAGAAAAACGCAGATGAAATTACTAAGTCTATTCTCGATCAGCTCAGCAAAATGGTTTGGACATAATAATGTGCAGAGGTCAAGCATACGACAATGCTTCCAACATGGCTGGAATCCATTCTGTAGTACAATGCAGAATAAAACAAGTTAATTCGAAAGCAATATTTATTCCATGTGCTTCGCTTAACCTCGCAGGTTTTCACGCAGTGGCATCTTCGGAACATTCTGCAACATTTTTTGCTGTTGTGGAAAGGGTCTACTCCTTTTTTCTGCTTCTGCTCTAAGATGGGAAGTGTTACTTAAGCATGTACCAATTGTGGTAAAAAGAGTGTTTGACACTCGATGGAGTGCGCATTACGAAGCTGTGAAAGCGCTTCAGCATTGCTTCCTTGATGTAATGAGTGCATTAAACAAGCTTTGTGATCAAAATGAAAACATTGATACACGAGGACAAGCTCGTGGAATCTTGGATGCAATTCAGCGTTTTTCCTTTGTTTTTTTTACAATTTTGGATTGGAAGTTCTAAGAAAATCTTATGATACCCAAAAATATTTACAGAGAAGAGGTTTATCACTGGAAAACTGTTCCCACAAAATGAATGCTTTTATTGCTTTTTTGGTCGATGATCGCGATGCACTGGTGAAGCAAAGTATTGAAACTGCTATCAAGATTTGCGAAAAGCAAGAAATTCCGATTAAAGAGGGACGTGTCCGAAGGGAGAAAAAAAATGCCTGGCGAACATGCAGAAGGCGTCGGTCTCTCGGCTGTTGAAGAAATCAAAAGATGCATGCTAGAAGCTATGGACCGATTTCGAAGTGAAACAGAAAAGCGGTTCAATGAAATCTGCATGTTAAATGAGGTATTCGGCTTCTTAAATCCCCAAGCGTTGTTGCGAAGCGAAAATACCGAAGAAGATATGAACAAATTTAAGAGCTTATATGCTGACGTTAATTTTTCTGAATTCACTTTAGAAACAGCCAGGTTCAATTGGCTGGTACAATCCAGCGGCAGTGCATTTCAAAGCAATGCCACAGCGCTGGATGTGCTGCAGTGGTTGACCAAATATCGTTATGTGAATCAACACCTTATTTATTTTTGCGTCTTAAGCTTTACCTCACTGTTGCTGTTTTTATTGCCAGCTGCGAAAGAAGTTTTTCAAAGCTCAAATTGATATAAGCTTACTTGAGATCGACTAGGAGTGAAAGCAGGCTGTCTGCTTTAGCAATTCTGTCCATTGAAAGTGATTTCGTCGAGATGCTATCTTTTGAAGATATAATTTCGGAGCTTGCTTCAGTAAAAGCTCGACATATTCAATTTTGAACTTTTGATAAGAATTAAACCATCACTATTATCTTCGTATTGTGTAAAACTTTATTAATGTGTTCTTTGTTTTGGTGGTGTTAAATGGCGGCAGTTCGTGCAAAAATCCAATGGCGGCAGATTACGTTGCTACGTCACTGGCGCCTACCCGCAATACTTCTCTTTAAGTTTCTCGAGTTTCTGGCTACGTCGTGCTTGCGCTGTGTAGTACGCCGGAAAATTAGACATACACACAATTAAATCAGCCGAAGATTTCAAAAAGTTTTATTCTTTCGTTTAATAAAATTCATGTTGGAAGTATATTGAAATTGTGGGGCAAATGTGGGAGGAGCGTCAAAGTGATTGATATGTAGTTTCGTAAATATTCTATTAAAGGTTAGGACCACTACATAGCCTACCATTTTTTTATTATTGTAAGCCTATTTGTACGACCTAAAGCCTCTGACTGAGCGCATGTTGCTTGGTCTTGCATAAATGCAGCCTGGCAAATGCCGAGGTAAGAATATTAAGTCAACCGGCTGCGCCAGCTTCACCTAATTCCAAAAGAAATTGGTACTATATTCAGTTGATATGTAGCTCAGCACCAATATTTTGATGAAAAAGATAAAACAACAGGACCATCTTTACCTGGGGGTTCACTAATTTTTTGCTTGGAGCAGGCTACAATTTAAAATCTTTAGAGACTTCTTTTTTAGATAAATTTTTTGAAAAATTTTTGTAAGTAATGCCAAAAAGCCATACTTTCGAGAAAGAATGATGAAAATGTACCAAGAACTTAGTTCTTCTAAAAATTGCAATTTTGTAAAATCCAGCCAATAGAATTTTAAGTGTTTTTGACTGGTAAACTATATCTCAAAAATTGTAGAGATTCCTTTTTTGATGAATCTTTTTGGGAATGTAGGGAGGTAATGACCAACAGCCATGTTTTTAAGGAAAAACAGTCAAAAAGTACCAAAGAATCAATTTTGTTTAAAAATTGCAAGTTTCTTAAGCGTAGGCAAAAAATTTTTCATAAAAAAATGGAAAATGACGTATGGCAACCAATTTCTGATCAGCCATTACAAACTAACCTTAGCCATAACTGATTCGAGTTTCATACTGTTGGAAAGCAGATTTCCTCAGTATTCAAACAACACATTTCAATTCCTTGTCATAGTGTTTATACAGGGTGAATCAAATGTAGGGTAATATTAAAGAGCGAGGCATTTTACTTGTGTTTGAAAGTTATATGCATATATTTGCACAAAAAATAAAATCATGATTCGCTGGATCAGCTGAGCTTATTTATTATTAGAAAAATCGATTTTGCCTTCACACGGGCATTTGCAATTTCCATGTAACAAACGAAAAAACAAAATGCATAAAACAACTTACCGCAGCTATAATGCGCTAAAATCAAAAGCAGTAAAAACTATCTCACAGTGGATGAAAAATGAAAATTAATGACTCAATACTGGCTGAAAATATTCCGTGAACTTATTTATAACTACTTATAAACGGGAATAAACTTAAGGGCCTTACTAACTACGCACTGGAAGAAAACACTGCATTATACTGTTCCTGGACTAAAAACTAAACAGACAATATTGCACTACTCTAAAGACATAATAAAGAAAAAAACTAAAACTTGCCACTACTCATAGCTAGTTACTAAATTATAAGATGTAGGGGACCAAAAAATTATGAATCAGGCGTTACGTCATAAACAAGAAAAAATGACAAGAAAAAACGACATAAATAATTTGATACCTGGCAAAATCATAATTTGTAGGTTTGTAGAAGCTCTAAGTTTATGAAACCATTTATCTTCACGTATATCCAACATATCAAACGATGGTTCTTCAACAAATATAACAGAAAAACACTGTGACAAACTAGGACGGCGTGCTAACAAAAGATTGTGATTAGATTTATAATGTTGCAGGAGAGTGGTACTATCGTTTTGGGTCGAAATATCAAATTTTTTCCAAGTGTGTCTATGGTTATTCCATCTAACTGAAAATTTATTTTTGTCTGTCCAACGTATTAAACGTTACAATTTACCCAATTAGCAACATAATTACCATCCTTTCTACAATTTTAACGATTGGTTAAATTTAACCAGTCTATTGTTTTTTCACATTTAATATGATTTATACTCCCTACCTCACATTCATGTTTGCCATAAAGGGTGCCACTGCCGCACGGGGTTGATGAGCCAAGTTTCAAAGTCTTTTGTTGCTAATCAGCTAAAGCTTTGAACTTTGTACTTGCCAGACATGCTGGTATGAACGACGTTGGCTTCTGGTTTTGTGGAGCGTTCTTTATCAGTGAGTTGAAAAAATTGTGAAAAGCTTGTTGCCCTTGGAATGGGACTCTTTTCTGTCTGTTTTTTTCTGATTAGTAGGTCCAAATCTTTCTGTTCAAGTGCTTACTTTTTGAATCATGGTCGGTGTCACTTTTCGATGAAACCCAGAACTCTGACGAGCAAATAAAATTTAAGTTCTATCTCAACTTTAATTTTTTTCTTAAAAATTGAGGCGACTTATAGTATCGCTCGAATAATTAATTGTAACTGCAACTTATCAGCCAGATGAAAATTGGCTTCTACTAAATACTTTATCACGATACTTTAACCCACGCTTATCTCGATCAAGAACAGAACAGATATATTCCCAAAACACTTCTACAGTAGACTTTAAATTCCTTCACTCGCCGATCACACAAACGAATGCGCTCCAATATATCAATCGGAAAACCTGTATCGATCAATCAACCGCTTGATTCGTGTCACGCTAATTATCCATCTCAAACCACCACAGAATAACACGTTATTAGTCTCATTACGTTCCTTGTTATTCCCTCTCTTTCTCTTCACTCTGCACTCTGCCTGTGTAAAAATCTCGTCGCTTTATATACATGTATACGAATGGGGCGTGATCCAGAAAATTTAAGAACGACATCACCGGACAAAAAAATCACCGCTAATAAATTACGTCACATCAGCAATCCAAAACTGTCGAGAAGAAAAAAGTGTGTTCTGGACCAGTCTTGAACGTAAACACATAATCTACCATTGTGACGTCAAAAGAGGCGTGTACAAACAAATCTTAATGCGAAAGATAAAAAGATATTTTTGCAAAAAAAAAACAACCGAGATTTAAAACAAGTTTGCACTCTAGATAATTCTAGATTCGCAAATAAAATAATTACAGCAGAACGAAAGCAATAAATTAGAGACTACACATATATAAACTATTCCAACCAAACAAATTTACTTATTCGTGACAAACTCAAACATTTATATGTATAGTAATGCAAGAGGCCAGCGATGCACTTAGCAAACTGCAGACAGTGACACTGAGACCTGATAGGTCGAAACAGTGTCACTGTCTGCAGTTTGTCAAACATTTATCTTTTAACTTCTTCATGCTTTTTGGGTAGTCTTCACGTCTTTCGTTTAACCTGCGTAATCTCACGGCTTCACTGAAAATGAAACCTTTAAAAATATGAAGTGGATGGTATGAATTTCTGTGTAAAAACCTATAACTTTACGACATTGACCGCCAGCAATTGTTAGTCCTGTAGTGTCATATAGTAAGTTATTATTCATTACTTGTTTTTAGTGTAATGTAATAGCAAAATTTTCACATTTTTTTCTGACCGTTGCTACTTTCTTTTGAAAATCCTTTTGCAATATATTAGGTTCCTGAAACTGTTCCAATTCTCTCTTCATGATATTGTTGTAAGTAGCCAAATCAATAATAACCAATTCACCATCCTTGTCTGTTTTACATAAAATAATGTCGTTGCTTCTCACTAGCTTCTGCAACTTTTATAAACTATTATTCAACGCAGAATCAAAGCTATCATTTCTTTTAAAATTGTCAGTTACTTTTTCTTTCAGGTTTCTTAGTTTGTTAGTTCTTACTTGCTTTCTTACTAAGAAAACTGAAAGAAAAAGTAATTGACAATTTTAAAAGAAATGATAGCCTTGATTCTACACAAAAATGTCCTCCAAAGAAATGTCCAAAACCTTAGTGTTTTGTTGTGATTGAGGAAGCTACATTTTCTAATTATTTTTACATGCATGATACATCTTAACTTGCTTGCTTTAGAAGAGACGTGTAAGAAATAAACTTCTTCATAAACTTCACAATCTCCAGCAAATAAACTTTCATCACAGTTTGTACTGTACTGGACGTTGCGCAGGATAAAAAGATCCGCGTTCAGGTCTGGGGCACATAGTTCTTTCGAATATTGGCAAGATGTATTCTCCTTCATAAGCTATATATTTTAAAAACCTCATCAATACGCTTGCTACGTGTTGCGAGAGGATAAGGGCACAACTTTAGTTTCGCTTTTTGAAGCAAAATAAAACAATGTTTATGTTATTCAACTCTGTGGATATTTTACCAGATGTGGCCAAAGTAGCTTAAAAGTCTACTTGAGTCAAAATATTGTTACTCACTCAAAAAATACTCAAGCAAAGGTATAAAGTATTGACAGGTATTTTTACTTAAGTAATAGTAAATAAATAGTTGAGAATTAAACTACCTAAGTAGAAAAAGTAGTCTCATTTTTAGCAGTTTTGTCCTGTACCTCTTCAAAGTAGTAGTTTTTGCTTGAGGGTGCTCCCACCACACAAGATGCCAGAATGGATTTCTAAAGATGCAAATCTATGTGCCAAATAGTGTGGTAGCTACATTTATATTGCCGACCAAGAGAACATTTAGGTGCTTTTAGAAGATTCTCGAAAGGTTTACCTTAGTTTAAGTTAATGATTTTATTTTAAAGTGCTCTTTGTGAAGTTAAGTTGAAAACTTTTGTTGTAGAAACTGCTTATTTTAGAGCGACACGTTCGTAATCAGTTCCGGCCGGTACAATTTATTAGAGAATGAAAAGAGACAATTAATTTTTTTCTTTCATGGAGTGCGAGACACAAAAAATATTGAGATACTCTTATACAGACCTATATACAGACCTCGTACAACACAGCAGAGAAACGTAGGCCTAATTATGCTTATAATTACTACTTTCCTTAACGTCTGTTTGATTGTTGTCTTATGCTTTTGATAGAACTTTTTAATGATGAACAGTCGCAAAAACGTGTAGCGACTGGATGAGACAAACCTTTTTCAACATCTAAATATAAACCTTAGATCTTCTTTGTATTAAAATTTTGGCTACAAAAACTAGAACCAAATAGTGCAGTCAGCTAAAAAATTTTACGGAAAGAAAAGCAAAATTTTGCATCATAAATCACATTTTTGATGATGACCGGTTTTTATTTTTATTGGTAAGAATCAGTGAAATGAAGCAAATTTTAAAGATATTTGCTACGGTTAAGCTTCCATGATTACCGTTTAGAGGGCGCTACAAAACTGATTAAAAAAACTTTATCAATTTTTCGGGGAGGAAAATTGTTTCCTGGCTTGTTGAAAACCTAATGTATATCTGGAAAGTTAAAGCACTTTAAAATATTAAATACTAAGGAATATTTGAATTTACTTACCCCTCTAAAAACTTTTCAAAATCAAAAAAGTAAGTTAACTAAGCCCGCTGATGTCTCATTGCATCTTGCTGAATTAGTTTAAACAGTAGTAAGCCTACCAGCTGATTTTCAAAATTCAAACCAAAAACGTCCTTCAATAAAGAATTTGCAAAAAATAAAATCTTAAATTGAAAACTTTTTTACCCTAGTGGATTCCAGTGAAACAGGCATTTATCTTTAGCATCTACTCAAGTAAAAGTCATCGCAACCCAAGTAACTTTACTTTTTTCTCAATCTGCTCTGTAAAAGTAGAAGTAGTAAAAAAACAATACTAAAGTAGATAATTCATTTCTGTGAAACCTACTTAACTTAAGTAGAACAATTTCTGCCTTGTACTAAACAAAACTTCCAATTTTACGCTGTCGCGTTTCAATACAATTTTCGTTTCATCTCAATCTTTAATTTACTTCTTAAAATTGAGGCGACGTATAGTATCGCTCGAATAATTAAGTCTGGTTGCAACTTGATAGCTAGGAAAAGATTGGTTCCCACTAAGATACTTTAACCCATGCACTTCTTGATTAACAATAGAGCAAATATATTCAGAAACCACATTAAAACTTCGAATTTCTTTGCTTGTCAAATACAGAAACTAAAGCACTTTAATATATAAATATCAACGACTAACCAAAACTAAAACCACCAAAATAATCGCTTGATTCGTGTCACAGCAATCACCATAAAACAACGCATTTTTACTATTCTTTCTACTCTGCCACGAACTACCACTACTGAACTACTCTCTCTCTACTCGAAAAAATCTCGCCGCCTTATGCAAAAATACGGGCTTCTAGAAAATGCTAGAACATCACGTGACACAGAAAAAACACTGTTAATAAATTGCGTGATCGGTAATAATAAAAAAAGAAAAATCTTCGAGAAGAAACAAGATTCACCAAAGTACACTGGAACTTAGTCACCAAAATACACTGGAACTTAGTCACGTAGTCGATCATTGTGACGTCAGAAAAGGCGTGTGAGTTACAAATCTATTTATAAATGCGAAAGAAAAAAAGGTCTTCAGAAAATTCAGATTCGCAAATGAAACAATCAGTGCAAAATAAAACAACAGATTACAACAACTATACATATATAAAGAGTATTCTTTCAACGCAAATTCACTTATTCGTGACACACGCAATACTTTTGTAACACCAGGGTTGGCTAAGAAGTTTATAGGTTGACCGAGAAATAGTTATGGCACAACAGTGAAAGTTGGCATTGGCTGAATTCAACTTTTTTTTATACTAGGCCTGTGCGAATATTTTTCGGATAAAGCGGTATTGGATAAATAATTACATACCGGTAATACAAAACTAGTGCTAGATAAATACTTAGGTTCCCCTTCAGTGGGAGTGACGGCTTTTTTTACCCGATCAAAAGCTTTCCAGATTGAAAATCTTTAAGAAAACGTTTTGAGCTGCTTCAAAAACGTAGAAGTTTGCATGCGACACCACCGATTTGATGAGTTTGTGATTTATTGTCAAAAGCCTTGACACCCACCAAACAGATATCTATCAACTTTATCTAGCACTATTTTTTGCTACGTAATCATTTATCCACTGCCGTTTGTCTCAAAAGTACAACCCGGTTAGTATCAAAAAAGTTAAACTTAACACATTTCACTGCTGTGTTATAATTCTTTTTTAGTCTATAAATGTTTCAGCCGACCCTTGCAAGTCTACGAACGACTTTGGGTATTAAAAATAGAACTATCTTTTAAACTCTTTAGTTACTAAAGAGATAAATTTGAAGCTTTACGGGAAGGACACATTTGTTACGTAAAACCATAGTAACCCTTGCACATACTACGGAATATTAAGGTCATCTTCAGTTAATGCAACTAATTCTTCATCAGTCATCTTTTGACATTTTTAGTTATGAATATTTTACGAACAACTTTTGTTGACAAGCTACTCGATTTTTGACGTCACAGATTAAGAGGAGAAAAATTTCGAAAGAAAGGGTCCTTCTCTGGTGTATCCAAAAAAGTTTAGCCTACATCCGTATGCTGCTATTACCTGTCATTGGAAAAAACGTCGCAATCACATCTCCCTTGTGATGAAATAGAATTTATTCTTAACTATTTTTTGAGACTTCGAGGAAAATATTTAACTCTTTGACTGCCACGCCGATTTTCAGGAAATAGCTCCCACAGTCCACAGTGCGAAGGTGGGTGTTCTGAGTTTATTTTGACTAGAAATGATCATCTGCCCTGAATTTCCGTGTTTCCGTGTTTTTTTACCTTTCTGGTGAACTTTTTTATATCGGTTGTATATGGCTGACGCGGCCCTTGCGTGAAACGTTTTCACTCCAGGCAGTGTCAGTCATATTCGACAGACAGAAATTTAAGTTCATTTTTTTCTTTTGCAATCATCAACATCCAATATGTTTAATTTATCAAAAGCAATAATGTTCTCATCCGTAGTATTTAGCTTTGCTGTTTTCAGATGCCTTTTTCATTGTGAAAAACAGCAACTGTAATAGAGAATAATAGTAGAAAATACATTCAGCTTGTTACATGCTTTGCAGTGTAAAACGTGACTTTCGACGTTCTCCTTTTCCTTTGATGGAAGCTCTCCTTTTCTCCACGGACAAGTGGTTGTTCTAGAATTGCCTATATTTTCGCAGGTTTTTGTTTCGTTAGGTTGCTTTGGCGCAAGCTGTTGTTTTGCAAGCCAGTTATTTTGTCTTGTAGAAAGGAAGTTATTTTTCTAAAAGTAGTTGGTAATTACTGCCGCGGACTGTGTGGTTACAGTAGCCTGTCTGTGTTCTTAGGTTGTTCAGTGTTAGAGCCAGACAGTTGGACTGCATGCTAAAAATTACATTATTTTACCATTGTGTTTTAAGTACAGTGTACTAAATTATTGTAATATGGCTGAAAGAAAAATATCTGCTGATGATTTAGCTGCAATTTTGTTTGACTCTGACTCAAGTGAATCCAATTTTGATGACTTTGTTGAGAATATGGATTGGGATCCACTCCTCTTAAGCGATGAAAGAAATTATGAAGATGATGAGAAAGATGCAGCAGAAGATGTAGAAGCTATTCCTACAATGGATGATAGTGTAGTAGCTGCACCTGACACGAATAATAGTATAGAAGATGAAAAACTGCCATCTGATGACGGCGATGACAGCACCATCATAAACAATGGCAACTAGACAGATTTTGTGGGGAGGAAACAGCCTTTTGCTTTCAATGGCCATGGTGGTTTGTTGAAACCAGTTTCTCCAGACTGCTCCCCATTAGATGTTTTTTCGCTTTTGGTGGATGAGAATATTATTCGTCACATTGTTGCAGAAACAAATAGGTATGCTACACAAACGCTTGCAAACTGGTCTCTTCCCAAATTTTCCCGGATGAACAAGTGGTGGAAGCTGATCAAAAAGAAATGAAAAAATATTTTGGCTTAATATTGTGGATGGGACTCGTGAGACTAAACAGTATTGAAAAATATTGGTCGAAAAATACACTTTTTCAGCAAGATGTTCCTCGTGCGATCATATCTCGCAATCGCTTCTAGTTACTTTTGAGCGCATTGCACTTTAGCAACAATGAAACTGCGGAAAGCGGCAACCGCCTTGCCAAAATACAACTGCTGACAGATATGTTGCAAATAAATTTTCAAAATTTGTTTTGTCCAGAAGAAGATATGGTTATTGACGAAACCTTGGTACCATGGAAAGGACGCTTGACTTTTAGACAGTACATCCCAAATAAAACGCATCGCTGTGGTGTCACGCTTTTTAAACTTTGCTCATTGGCTGGATATACTTGGTCGGTAAAAGTGTACTCTGGAAAGTCAAGCGCTGGTAAGCGTGAGATTGGATTGTCTAAAACTGTCTACAAAGAGCTGATGAAAGACCTGGTAGATCAAGGACGTACATTATACGTAGATAATTTTTACACCAGTTATGATCTGGTTCAGTACTGCCAAGAAAAAAAACTTATCATGTAGGCACTCTCCGTGCTAACAAAAATCACATGCCAAAAGAGGTGTTGAACGCCAAATTGAAAAAATGGAGATGGTTGCTAAAGAGGATTAAGATGGAGTTGTTATTTTAAAATGGAAAGACAGTCGTGAAGTCCGCATTTTGACCACGAAATACGCACCTGTTATGGTACCAGTGGCACGACGTGCACATCATTTTGAGTCAGCTGAGATAGTCCAGCGGAGAAACCAGAGATCTAGAAAAGCCTCTTGCTGTCCTGGCATATAACAAAGGAAAAGAAGGCATTGATCTCTAGGATCAAATGGCATCCTATGCCACAACTCTGAGAAAGGGCGTCGAATGGTATTGATAGTTGGCAACAAAACTAATGCTAGGAATGGCAGTCGTGAATGCTTGGGTTGCTTACAAGGAAGCCACCAAAAAAAGATCCAGATTTCCAAGTTCAGGGAGCGCCTGGCTGAGCAATTGTTAAATCTAGGAGGTGTCGTTCATGTTACACCAGCGGGTTCGTCCTCGTCACACCACTTGGTTGAGAGAACTGGAAGACATGGAAGAAGAATACGAAGAACATGTTCATCCTGTTATGCCAAAATGAAGAAACAAGAGGGCCGGGATCACGCAAGAAAGATGACACAAAAACATACACGTACTGTGATTTGTGTCCTGAGCAACCGCAGATGTGTTTGAAATGTTTCAATGAAGTCCATCAGTAGGCATTAATAACACGTGATTTTCATTTTTTGTTGTATTTTTTTTTCAAATACAAATAAAACATTCATTTAAGTGTGATTACCAAATTTTTGTCCATTTCCTAAAACCAAAGCTATCAAAAGGTTTCTCAGAGGCCACGCTAGCAAACCTTTATTGGATTTGCGCGTACTGTCAAATATAAGTGAGAGATGTGGCCTAAAAGGAAAAATGTGGTGTCACCCACATACAGTCAACTTCAGATATAAGAGATCCGCCGGGACCAGCTTAATCAGTCTCTTATAACCGACTTATTAGTTTATATTGAAAATCATTTGGGACCTTTTGCATAGTCCCTTATAAGCGAAAATCCCTTATATCTGAATCTCTTATATCCGAAGTTGACTGTGTGACTTACGGTAACCGCATTGAAACATTAAGTGTCACCCATACATGGGTGACGTGGAAGCCAAAGGGTTAATCTCATTAAAAACATATTTCAAAACATTTGAAGATAGAATTGCTTCCCCACTATCTTCGTATATCCAGCAAAAAAACGGTTCTTTAATTTAGCTAGAAGTCTTATTTTAGTAAAGATTTTATGTATTGGTTGAAAAACTCCTAGGAAATCAATCTACAAAAGCTACCTTTTCTTCACGATCTAATGCTGTGGCGGTCGAAATTTTACCAAGATCAGTCCAACAAAAAACGTAGTTTCTGCGTAGTATATCCAGCGAAAAAAGCGTGGTGAAAGTTGCATGGATCCGTAATGAAGTAGAAATATGTTCAAATAATTTATAAGTTTTTTTTTTGCTGAACGAGGACATGGTAGACCTACGAAGAGCAAATTTTAACTGTTGCAATTGTGCGCTGGTGACGTAGAAATTTCAAGATACTCTTTGTGAATATTGCTAAAATTAATCTGAAAAATCTTTTTTTGCCGATTTTTGCAGCATCAACTAAAGTAGACCACTGGTAATTCTATGGGTGCTTTGAATCAAGGTTTTTACTTTGTAGAACAAACCAAAAATGTGATGATGCAACGCAAGACTGTGCTTGCCCTGCTCCACTTCGTGCCACACACTTAGTCCATTCAATATGCCGCGCTGTTGACACGATTATAGCAGACTTCGTTAATGGGGTCGAGCTGGCATCAAAAGCCAACTTGACTTTAGCCGAGGGGACCACCCTTGAGGTGACCAGCAGCTTTGAGCGGAGCAAAAGATCAGAAAATTTTGCTCGGTTAGTTATGCTGCGTTTGCACATAGCGGTTTTCGCAACCAGGAATAAAATATGTTACTGAAATTTAGAGACGAGTTTTCGCTGATTGACACGGTGTGCAAAGTGAGGGTCGCTCTATTTACACTTAGTATCAAACATCAAAACAGAACCACATCGAATACTTGTTTCCTACAAAAAGCTTGCGACAAGCGCAACGACACATTCGGACCTGCACCAATCAACAGCCGCCTCAACGTGGTGGTGCGGTCCCCGGCCCATTTTGGGTTGGGTCGAAATGGCTGTTGGCCTTCCCGAGGGTCCCAGTTACCTCAGGCACTCCCCATTTATTTTTTCGCTATGCTGCCCCCTGAACGACCGCAGAAGGGCAGCACACAGCATCTTTAAAATCGGTCGCCTGTTCTCACCTTTTCTTCTCTCCTGCCTTACTCTTGCCCTCCTTCGTCTCCTTATTGTTCTTCTTCTCCTGATGAGCGGTAACGTTCATCCTAACCCTGGACCCATCTTTCCCTGCTCTGTGTGCGCTGGAAATGTGACCTGGCGGGGCAAGTCAGTGCAATGCTGCGCTTGCTCCAAATGGGTCCATCTAAGGTGCTCACAACTTTCTTTATCTAATTTCAGAGCTCTTGGCAGCTCTCACTCTTGGAGCTGCCCCCCCTGCCGTAACACTGTGACTCTCCCCCCTCCTCGGACTCCTCCGGCACGTATACCTCCACTGTGGAATCTGACCCCCCCCTCTGCTAATGCTGCACTCTTGCCCCACCCTCGTCTCCAAACTTCTTATCCCCCATCTGCCCATCTTATATCTCGTTCCCCTGCCCTACCACCATCATTCCTTGCTCCTGGCTATACTTCTGCACTTCCTGCCTCCTCCCCTCCCCCTGACTCTCTCAGGGTTCTTTAATGGAATGCTGGAGGTCTTCGAGCCAGGAGCAGTGAACTACTTCACTTTCTTTCATCCCATCCTGTCGACCTTATCTGCATTCAGGAATCCAATCTTAACTCATCTTCCTCTTTGCGGATTCCTGGATTCTCTGTTCTGCACTCTGATCGCACCCACTCCCGGTCTGGCATTCTCTCTTCTGATGCCTCGCATGCCAGTGGCGGCGTTGTCATTTTCGTCAGACAGGGCCTATCCTTTTCTGAACTTTCTACCTCCTCTCTTTCTTCGCTCGATCCCTACTGTGATTATGTAGGGGTCAACATCTCTCTTAACAAATCCTCCTCGGTGTCATTTCTTAATGTGTATGCCCCCCTATTCGCTCCTCCCCAACGGATGGCAGAACCGACTCCTTCTCTCCCTCAATTCTTCCCTCCTCCAGAAATCTCTTCATTCTGGGGGACTTCAATTGCCATCACCCGCTTTGG
This sequence comes from Trididemnum clinides, assembly GCA_963675345.1. NCBI lineage: Eukaryota > Metazoa > Chordata > Ascidiacea > Aplousobranchia > Didemnidae > Trididemnum > Trididemnum clinides. The sequence goes on along the minus strand of OY776305.1, from coordinate 27,335,756 downwards.
GACTCAAGAGGTACTTCCGACCCCCGTGGGGAGGAAGTATTCGACTGGGTCATCTCCTCAGACCTCCTCTCCGTCAATGACCCTGACACACCCACCCTTCTCCATCGCTCCTCTGGCAGTCGCTCCTCTTCTGACATCTCCTTTGCTCCTTCTACTCTTGCTTTTTCTTGCTCCTGGGAGGTGCTTCAGGACCTGGGTTCTGACCACCTACCAATTTTTCTATCTATCCCTCTCTCTCCGGTCTTTTGTCCCAACGAGCGTCCCCCTTCCTTCAATTTTCAGAAAGCTCGCTGGGATGGCTTTGCCTCCTACTTTGATTCTCACTGTCCTTCCGCAGAGGAATACTCGTCTCTTTCTCTTTCCTCTGCTGCTGCTCTCTTTACCTCTCTGGCAATGAATGCGGCCAAATCTTCCATTCCTTTCGGCCGCATCAAACGCCCTCCTAAAGCCTGGTGGTCTGCTGAGGTGGAAGAAGCGGTTGGTGAAAGACGCAAGACTTTCGCTACTGCTCACAGAAGTGATGAAGATCGCCAGGCTTACATCTCCGCTTCTCGATGTGCCTCGTCAGTCATTGTCAAGGCCAAGGCGGAGGCATGGCAGACGACCTGCACTTCTCTTTCACCTAAATCTAATCCTAAATCTGTGCACTCTCTTCTTCGCTCTATCGCTGGCTCTCCTTCCTTGTCTTCCTCCTCTCCTAACTGTTCCTCTCCCAGGGAATCGGCTTCGGCTTATGCCGCTTAACTGAGGTCTCACTTTTCCGTTTCTCAGCCAAAGGCCCTGCGCAGCAGAGCCAGAGGCTACCTCACTGAGCTCCGCCGAGCCACGTGCTCTGTGGAGTCTCACTCTTCCTTTTGCTCACCCTTCTCCCTCGCTGATTTTCTTGCGGCTGCCCCCAACCTCTCCTCATCCACTGCTACTGGTCCAGACAAAGTTGCCTATCCCATGCTAAAGCATCTTCCTCGCTCTGGCATGGATTTTCTTCTTCACATCTTCAATCTTTCCTGGTCTTCACATTCCTTTGCTTCCATCTGGAAGACATCTTCTATTATTCCCATCCATAAGATGGGAAAGCCTCTCAACTCTCCTGCTTCCTTTCGGCCTATCTCTCTCACCTCCTGCGTATCAAAGCTGTTTGAACGCATCATTCTATCCCGTCTTCTCTTTTTTCTGGAATCTAACTCCATTCTTTCTCCCCGCCAGGCCGGTTTCCGCCCTAGACGATCTACACTCGATCAAATTCTGTACCTTTCTCAGTCCATTTCGGATGGGTTTAACAAACCCAGGCCGGGCTCTCGGACGATCCTGTCTACTATCGATTTCTCTAAAGCTTTTGACTCTGTCTGGCATCCGGCCCTTTTTTCCACAAACTAATTTCGGCTGGCCTCCCTCCTTGCTTTGCTCGTTGGACTCAATCTTTTCTTTCTGATAGGCGCGCTTCTGTGGTTTTTCAAAATCACAAAAGCCGCTCCTTTCGAGTCCATTGAGGTGTTCCGCAAGGATCCGTTCTTGGCCCTGTTCTTTTCTCTCTTTTCATTAATGATCTTCTGGCCTCTCTGCCTTCTTCCGTCAGCTGCTCTCTTTACGCTGACGATCTGGCCATTTGGTTCTCCTCCCCCTCGGTCCCTACTGCGGTGGAGGCCACACAAGGAGCTCTATTTCGATTGAAGCGCTGGTCTGAGTACTGGTGTCTTCCTCTCAATCCGAGCAAATGTGAGGCCTCCTTCTTTTCAGTGGATCCCCACCAAGCTAAAATCCAGCCCAACCTCCTCCTACTCGGCTCCCGCCTCCGTTTCAATCCCACTCCAACTTTTCTTGGGGTCATCTTCGACCGCACTCTTTCCTTTACTAAACATGTATCTTCGCTGAAGGCCAAGTTTTTCCCACGTCTCAAGGCCTTACGCTGTATCTCTGCTTCCTCATGGGGACCCTCTAAGGAGTCCCTCTCTGTTCTGTATAAATGTTTTCTTCGGTCCCTTCTCACTTACGCTTCACCCAAATGGTTTTCTTTCCTAAACGCTACCAATATCACCAAATTGGAACACCTCCACCGAGCGGCCAGTCGCGCCATCACCGGCTGCCTCTCGTCGTCCCCTATCCCTCTACTACTCACCGAGGCTTCTCTACCTCCCCTACGAGTCACTCTGACTCATTTTTTTTATGAGCGGGCTCTTCGTCTCCCAATCTCTTTTCCCATCTCAGGTTTGGCCAGACTAGGAGTGAAACCAAGACTCTGCAGATCGTCCTGGAGAGCTCTTGCGTCCACTCACCCGCTCATGCTTTTTTCTACTTGTTCTAGGGAGGCTCTTCTTGCTTGCCCCTCCCTTTCCTCCTTGGAATCTGCCTTCCTTCACGGTGGAGTCCACACTTTCCACTCCATGCTCTCACTCTGATCCCCCTCACTCTCGCCCACCTTGACTCTCTCCCCCCTCATGATCTGGTACTCTGGACAGAGGGCTCTGTTCCTTTTCCTTTTGGCAAGGGCGGCTCCGGCGTTCTTGCCAATTGCTCTCTCTGTGGCACTGAGGCCACTCTTTCCTTTTCGGCAGGCCCAGTTGTTCCGCTGAAGCCTGCGCCATTCTGCAAAGCTCTTTGCTGGTCTCGGCAACACCATAGAGTCTGCCATTTTTCTTCTGTCTGACTCTCGTTCTGTCCTCTCCTCCACCTTTCCTGTTATCTCAAACTCTGTGGCAGATCTGGCAGGAACTGTCCTTTTTCTCCTCCTGTTCTATCAGGCTACGATGGGTCCCCGGACACTCGTTTCTCCCGGGGAACGACACAGCTGATGAGCTTGCCAGACGGGGAGCGCTGCTTGCGCCCTCCGCAATCCCTTGTAGTCTCTCTCCTCTTATCTCTCGTCTTTTCTCGGACTGGAGGCGTACTGTCTCTTCAAAGTATTTTGACACACAGGTTCCCTCAATTTCCACTGAGGAACTTGTGCTCCCTCGTCATGCTCGCTGTGTTCTCTCTCGTCTTCGCTGCAATGGACACAGCCTTCTTTTAGGTTCCTCTCTCTCCAGGATTGGCAGAATCGAGAATTCTTCTTGCAGCGCCTGCGGACACCCGTCCCAGGACATCTCTCATCTCATTCTGCACTGTCCAGCTACGGACTCTTTGCGCCGCTCACTCTTTGGTGACTGTCTGTCTCTGTACGACCTCTGGTCCAGACCCTGGAGAGTTGCCCGGCTTCTGGGGCTCCATGGTCTTCCGCCATGCCCCCATCCCTCGGAAAGGGTCGGGTAATCAACAACAACAACAACAACACATATTCGGACGAAATGCCGACTTGAAGACTAAAGGCCACTAAGCAGTTTTCCGACTTTTTTACTTTGTGTTCGTAAGTTCTCATCATTTCATTTCACATAAGTGCACCAACAAAATGCTGCAATCAATTCCAAAACTACTGCAACGCATTTTGTAACAGCAACCAATCGCAAACATGCTGAATATATTCGAAAATAAAATTGAAATACTTCACAATAATACGTGCATTGCATACTAGGTGAAACTACAGAACCAAAGAACCTTACTGGACGTATATGAAATGTAGCAAACCAATGTAATTAACCCTATTTCCTGTTACGCACACTTACACACAGAATACTTATGCTGAGTAAGCGAGGCTCTGCTACTAACCGACTATATTGCATTTGCATTGGATCAGCCAAGCAACCTAGGATAATAAAAGGTAAAAATTAAGCAAACAACATTGCATCTTCAGCACAAATGCCAAGGTAAGCAATCCTTCACTACGAGCTGCTGGACATGGCTATTAGTCATGCGGTTTCTACGAAACGCATGCGTAAAATATTACTCTTATTAAAAATTATTGGCATTTTAATGTCTAATCCTTCCATTCCCAAAAGCATTAATTCTCGAACAGTGTTTGATGCAATTTGAATTAACTTGCTATACGTGCAACGCACCGAGCAACAAACATTGAGGTTTTTGAATGCCGTTTGACAAGGCCGATCGATTTGTACAGTTGAAGACTTTTTTCCGGATATTTAACTTTTTCTCGGTGATTTTAAAGACTATTTTCACGGCGCAACATTTTTCTAACCAAAATTAAGTGATTGCTTCTTGCGAAAAATTTTTGTAGAAGCTTTGGTAACGATCGTGTTCGTGACAAAGCTTCTTTTTAACGAAAGTGTTTGATTATTAAAACCAATGTTTTTGTAATTTCACAAGAGTTGAAGACCTTTTTATGGATGATAAACTGCGCGCACAATCAAATTTTGCATCCCTTTTCTAGGAGGGTGACATATCAACAGATCCGGGTCCTCTTGCAAAGTCCTTGGAAAATCAAAACGACGCACAGTTAAGATATCACTGCTCTAAACAATTCCTAATAAAGATTGTAATTAGACACTAAATGAGAACTGGATTTAGACAAAATAAAAAGATGGATTGAAAATTGGCATGCTTCAATACTGTGCAATGCTGACAACCATCACTGAGGAGAGAGCAAAGGGTCAAATGGTAGCACATAATAATCAGCACCACGATGTCAAAATCAATGCTTTTAGCACCAACAAGAAACTGACGTCACAAGCAGCAGACACCAAGTGATGACACCGGGGACGCGTCAAAGCTCGTCCTTCCATGAAATCCGGTTCAAAATCTCTTTCGCTTCTTTACGCAGCTGAAAACAAAGGCAAGGCATGAAAGCTGTGATGTTATTTGAACCTTCATATACGAGCTTAAAGGCGTATTTTTGCTAGCTCTGAACTTTATTCGAAATATTTCTACATTTTTTGGCTCAACCGCTGCAAACGAGACAATACAAGATTTCTTAAGGCCTTGGACTTCCAGCTCGTCTCCGTTACCAACATGCGAATTAACGAAATCAGCCGTTTGGATAAAATTCCGCATTAACGTCAGACTCTACTCCATCCATCACAACCAACGAAAAACAGATCATCCGATGTAGCATGAAGTCAACATTTTTTCCAAAAAATAGCCTGAAAGCTGTAAATGTTGAATTGAAACTCTCACCACTTCATCGTAGTTTGGATCAAGAGTGAACCACAGAGCCATGGCACAACGGCGCCCTCTAGTGACCGGCTTCACACCATGCAAGCATTCCTTCCCAGCCGAAAAGCTCACCAACCGGCCGCAGCGAGGTTTCACTTGAACCTGCAACAAATTCAACCAGTTGCGTAATTTCAACATCATTGATTGCACTTATCAATATCTGCGTGGCAAAATGGTGGAGGATAAGGAGAGCGAGCTATTTTTTAAATCCGTTTTGTCGCCATTGACGAAAAGCCGGACTCACCTCATATACGTCTAAATTTCACAAACAACATTGCGTCACTTCATAGATGAAACACAACAAATATTTGGTCAGCTGTGGGCAGTGGACTGGGCATCAAGATTGCGAGCTTAGCGCACAGTGCGTTCGATGCAACAGAATCAGCAGCGTTTGCTTTCAAGCTCACGTTTCGAGCTCATACTACAGCTCGCGCCGATCGCAGTCACAGCTACAAGTAGTTGCTAACTCGTACACCGCAGTGTCGCTTCACAACCTCCCAACCTCTCCATGCATATATGTTCAACGAATTCAACGACTGGTCGAAGCACAGGAAATGAATTTCATCATTCACTACAATCCCATGGTTTACCAGGGTAGAATACGGAGACCGTCCACCCAGCATGTCGTAGGAAGCGAGTTGGGCATACCCAACTCTATTTCAAAAACTGCAGTCGGAGATTTTCAGCCCACTCACGTCTAAGGGGTGAGCAAGGCCAAGCCTTCTGTAGAAAAGTATGCCTCAGAAAATTCTCTTTTTACGATCGCAAGAAACACGAGGTGAATACGGTCATCTCGCTGACGGAACCAAAACTGAGTTTTAAAATTAGTTACATCCCTCAACTTTCTTCCAACACAAAATCCAAATAGTGACCAAAAAAACTATAAAAGACTCCCTAAGTGCAGGAGGAAAAGGTGACACGTTTCAATATATTGGTCGTCAAGCCACTTTACGTTAGCGAAATATGGTGATGATAGCTCTTCGGTTATGCAGGCTTTTTGAAGATATTTTTTTTCAACAAAGGACGTTTTTCTCAAACGGTGACCACAACTTTGAGATGTTTTATCATTAGCCGGTTGTGTGGAATTGGAGTGCTAATTGCTTGGCAATTAATAATTGAATCCTCTGACAATCAATATCTTTAAAATGTAGCTTTCTATAATCCGTGTGATTACGTCACGGTTCCTTTTTCCCACTCAATGTTTATACACTACAACACGTGGTCCAACTTACAACAACAGTCTTCGCAGTTTGATCGGTCATAATAAACTGTCCGCCATCAAAATTACTGTTTAAATACACAATAGCGCTGTAATCTCTCCATGTATAAGCTGGAGGTCTTTTCTCGCATCTACCATCCTCCTCCAAGATACAGTTATCTCCATGGACAGGATGGCTCGTATCGTCACGCGCCTTCTGATTACCTGACCAAAATGACTCGAGTTGAATAATCTGTTTTCTTTGAAAACAAATATTATAAACAAAAAATGGAAAACCTGCGCTGCACTAACACACAGAAAAAAAGATTTGAAGAAAAGGCGAGTGCATGGCCAAGATCCAGCATTTATTGGTAGAAAGGATCTATGTTTGCTTTTAAAATTACATATGATCTGAGATCCCTTGTCATTACTGAGCATTTTTACTAACCGATTAAGAAAATAACCAGTTGATTGTGTTTTGGATATATAACGATACTTTGGGTAGCAATCACGTTTTAAAGAGCTTTAACTAAACATTGTTCAACGCAAAAATAAATGAAAGGAAACAATAAATTGCAAACTTGAAGAGAACAATCAAATGCGAGTAATATCAATGCTGCTTCACACTTATTTACAATGCCACTGTACAGTACCGAACTCATATTCTATCATGCAGGGTTAACGCCAGCATCCGCCTGCAAAAAGGCAAGCGGAGTATTTCCGTTTGTTTTATTATTACGCTAGTTAAGCATCATGCAACATAATAAAAGAAAAATAAAATGATTATTTGTTGTTGAAAAAAGCCCAAGTGCTGTTAAACGTACGAGAGCAGTCAAAAAGTAATGAGCCCAGATTTCTCCTGGCTTTACTTCTTAGAATATAAACGCAACACACGCATCCAAATAAAGCTTAGTAATTGAGGATTTCAATGCTACTTAACAATGTAATCTCTTTTTTCAATGCCAACAGTCCATCGATGAATAAGGGCATGAATACCGGCCTTTTAAAACTCAGTAGACTGCAATTTTAATCATTTTTTACGGCGTGCTCGACTTTTTCATCAGTAGTGAACTGCTGTCTCCTAATCGCTTCTTTTAGGCTTATAGTGATGAACCCAGGTCTCATCTCCTGCCACTATACGCTTGAGTAGAGTTTCATCTGTTTGACACTCGAGAAGCTCCAAACAGGCTTCGAAACCGGCTTGCTTGTGACGTCCGTAAGTTGTCTCGGAACCTGGCACTAACCTTTGCAAAGCCTAGTTCCCCCACAATCTTTGCAGCACTTTTATGGGTGATTCCAAAACGCTGAGCAATATCATCAATAGTGACTCTGCGATCGTCTTGGATTAGTTCCTCGGCTTGAGCACTGTTTCCAGGATTAACCGCTAACAATGGCCTTCCACTTCTTTGTTTGTCCAGGTCACTCAAACGTGGGTCTTCTTCTTCCCCTCTAATCCTGGACACCCACTTTTTGACAGCACTGTAGCATACTGCAACATCTTCATATACTTTTCTAATTATTTTTGGAAAATGTGTATTGGTGGCTTCCCTTCCAAACAAGAAATTCAATCACGGCCCTTTGCTTCTGACGGACATCAAATGATGACGTTATTTCCGAAATGGCTGACAGTAAGTGGTTACGTTCAAAGACAATATCTCAACATCGCATTTTTAGAGGAGTACCTTAACTACTTGTAAAATTTTTGAAAAAAAAAATTTTTTTTATGTCTATTAAATTGAACATGACCCATTACTTTTTGACTGCCGCTCCGAATATTAAGACGTTGTGCTTTCGATTTACCAACCACATGCTAAACAAACAATTAACTAAGGCTAGACCCCTATTAAGAGTAAAAGCAAACTTCAATAAAAATAAACGCCTAACATTAAAAGAAAATACGGTACTAGCAATCACCTTTCAAAGCAGTGCGACAAACCAAATGCGTGTAATCGAAGTAGAGATGGTCGAGTCTGAAGTACGCTTCCACTTGCTCTCGTGCACGTTCACTCAACTCGTAATACAACCAAGCTGCTTCAACCGGTAGCTCGCCACGTGCGGCCAACTGGGACAAAAGTTCATTATTACATTGAATGGAAAAGAAAAAACTTTGCTATAACCAAGCTGCAAAAAATATCACACACCACGAACCAACGGAACTATTATTGCCATATTTCCGAAGAAGCAATGTCACGCGACACTGCTGTTCCGGGACTATAAGAAGCCAAACATAAATATTTGAATTGAACAACTAAATTGGTTTATTCAAACTAAATGCTTAGTTAAAAAGAACCCAATACTAAATTCAAAATTATCAATTCACATCAATTTCTTTGCTGTGGCAAGTGATGGTTTCCTGGGCTTAGAAGAATTAACTTTAGATTCAAAACTAGACCCAAACATGTTCGACAGCAAACGCCAGGATTTGACCAGGGCCCCAGCCAGGAATGGCAATTCCAATAACGGTTCGAGTTCTGACGGGGTCCCTTCAAATGAAGGCTGGAGTCAGGGGTAGGTATATCGTCTAATATTGTCGGACATTCATGCTAACAGACCATTGCCCAATTTTATTGTCTAATAAATAGCCCACAATTAGAAAACTTTAAAAACACATAAAATAGTTGAATTCACTTTTGTGAATTTCGGTTCCGGGGAAATTTTCTCGCCTCGGTCATTCCCAGTCATGCACTTTCGGACGCCTTTCTTGGCGAATTCTAGTGGCCTAAATGGTACGCTTTCATGTCCAAACAGCACGCGCTAAATCCCAGCCTAATTCATCTGCGCCGTCGCAGTCGTTTGTCTTGTCGCAGCAAAACGAAAATAGCTTCAAAATATCCTTAATTGTACAACTAAATTCGGTCTTCGTTCTGCTGTTGAGTTGAAAACACAAAAATTACTCATGTGATCACAGCTCATCCAGCAAAACGAAGGCAGCTTTAGTTCGATTTTAATACCTGGTGAACAGCTTTATCGAAATATCTCTAAATGTTGCACTTGTCTAAATAAACAATACCACCCTAATGTTAGTCACCTTCGCTGCTCGGTGTACAGTTATTCCTTGAAATAATTCGTGCTCAGTATGCGGAGATGCTTTACCACGATATCCATCTCCTGATACACCGCCGGTCTGTACAAAATCGTGCTGTCAACAAGGCAAGAAATACAAATTGCTTTCCTTCATTGTTGCCGTAATATACCGAAGAATTCGCTGTACCTACCACTGCTTTGATTCGCATGCGGAACTTATGAATTCCACCAGTAGTGTCAGAACGGGAGGCAAGGGGGTGATTTACCGTTCGCCTGCTTACTAGGGGGGCGAAGTGCCTTTTAGGCTTAATGTTACCTCCAAACTATAAGGTAAGCACCTCAATACGGAGTAATAATAGACTATATTTGCCTTTCCAAGTGGTGATCGCAACAGAAAGAAATCAAAAGATTTTGAAAAATACCCCTCTGCCCCACGATCACAAATCAATGTGCCCTTTTGAAAATCTTGCCCCGCCCGGCACACGTAACGTCCGGCACTGCTGAATTTCAGATAATATTCATGGGCAAAACCACCAACAAATTGCAACATATCACTTGCCAGCTCGAGATCTATCAATAATTGGCATTCTTTCTCATTCGCAAACCCATCAACAGCAAACCGCAGTGGACCTCCCATCTGTGTGGAGTTTGCAAGAAGACTTGAGGAGAACAAAATAGGACCTTCAGCAACGGGAGGCCGACTAACTGACGATTCATCAACAATATCGATCATGTCGTTCGCATCCACTGTACGGTGGCCGATACGTGGCGCAACTTCGACAAAATCATCGTCCATATCATTCTGCGATGAAAAAATAATATTAGTGCTAACTACTGTACGTTATGGCACAAGTAAGAAATATGAAAAAAAATGACAAAACTGACTCGATGTCAGGTGATACTTGTTACTTAAATAAAATTGATATTAGAGTACTCACGCCATCATCTCCTTGCGTTAAATGTTCATCCTTCCACTTCCGCATGTCTTCTTTGTATTCATCATTTGATGCAATAATGTCAAGTTGTTTTTCTTCCATACTCTCATAACCGTCATCGATGACGTCATTAGTGGCGCCATTCATGACGTCAACAATCGCATCTAAACGATTGGTAAAAATTGAAACAGAAATGGTTTCGCACAAGTTCCACGCTCTTTACCAGTGGTTACCAAACTGTAGTACGCGAACAACTTTCATCCCAAGCCTCCTACGAGGGTTGAAGGATATATTTTTGAATGATGTTTCTTTTTTCATTTATTTTTATATTTTGTACACTTATATTTTGCCTTTGTTTTGTATATTTTGAGATTTTCTGGATATACATGTGGTTGGTACGCGAACACCGTAGAAAATCTGGAAATGATACGCGTCTAGAAAAAGAAGGGAAATTAATGCTCTAAACCGACGTATTCACGTCGAAAAGATTCGCACCATTGCAAGTGCTTTAAGGAACAAAAATATTTAAGGACGAGCAGCATTACAGCTGGCAAGCAGCTGAGTTTGGGGTCAACTGCATTACTAAACTCAACCATCATCGAAAAACTAAACTTAATAAAGTATTTTAAAGAAATAACTGCACAAGCTGTCGTGGTAAGATATGAACTATTGAATCTCGTAACGCAACAAGCATAATGCAACAAACGGTATAAACACTAATATTTGATTCCAATTCATATAGGAATTCAGACAAATAGAAACAAAACGTTAATAGTAAGATGTTTAAGTAAACACATTTCTATGCCTAATTGCCCATGGCACATGTTTTTCTTTTGCAATTTTAGCAAATGCCATCAGGTTAAATTATTCTTTAGAACTAAGTTACCTCGAGTAGCCTCGATTGCGCTCTCACGGTCTGTGCTCATGTCATCATATGTCACCTCGTCTTCATCATGATAAACTGTGAGTAAATCAGGATCATAATCATGAATCCCAAAGTTCTGATAGATATAACGAAGCAAAGCAACTTGAAGTTTTAAACGGTTGTTGAACGTCGTCGCATCCTGGAAAATACTTTGCTTAGCATAAGCAAAAGTACTGAATTGGTTTTTAAAGGTGATGCAGGGGCACCCAGCAAAAAACCTGTCCCTAGATTATGAGAACATTTTTGTCAAACTAGAGGCAAGGCTTGGTTGTAGTTGCTGCCCCATCACCTGCTATGATAACCTACAATATAACAAAGACCGTGATTCCTGCAAATGCCTGGTGCTATTGGCGGCTGATCCGGCCATTAACTAATTATTTAAAAATGTTTTAACTAGTGCTTTGATTAGTGTTTTGTGTTTTAACTAGTGTTTTAATGTGTTTTACCTAGTACTGAAATTTTACAATATCAAATTAACACAAATAGAAAAGAAACTAGCCTAATTGTTCAAGAAAAAACGAGAAATTGTAACTACAACGACGAATCTCTTCGCCTTCACACAGGTACTTCATGAGAGCAAACTAATCAAAAATTTACATTTGAAAAATAGTAAACTTAGCTCTTTTTATTTTCATTTTTTATTTGTGTAAATTCAGTATTACAGAAATTTTGTACAAAAAATTTCCCTTTCAGAAACTTACCAGTTAAGTAATATTGCTAGCTATTTTCCCGCACATTACATAAAAAATATATAAAACATTCAGCATGTTCAAAATACGTCTGGAGGCTTTTTACTGGAGTTTACTCAAGACATGATGTCTGGGTTTATCGGCTCTCCTCTTTAGAAGGACTAACCATAATGTGCAAACGGTAGAAAGTATGACGCACAACAAGGTACTCAATAGATACAAGCTACGTCGTGAATCCAGAAGTGTATCGAAAAAAGCCAGCTAGGTTAGGGGTAGCAATTCACTCTATACATACGGCGGACTCGCACAGATGAATATCTTGATAATTCTGAGTGAGCAGCTATACTGTTTGAGCTTGCTAAACAGGAGTTGGGTCAAATACAGCTCCGAACATCAGCTACGGCAATTATAATCTTTAAACTGTAGTATTTTTCTCCTTCATTGATTTTAAAACAATCAAATTGACACCTTTCTTGCAGGAACTTGTTGTAGATCATCACTGAATATTTGCAAGCGATCTTTCATAAGCTGGTTGTTGGGAAAGAACAATAAATATGATTTGATGCATTTCACAGAGTTCACAAGATTGTTGGCTGAAATAACAAATCAAACACGACATAAAATATACATAGTTTTTCGTTTCTACTCTATCTTGCTTTACATAGCTGCAACACTAAGCATTCGGAGAAGTCTACCACCTACTTTTGCATCAAGCTTCAAAATTCCCAAGCAAGTATTATGGCAGGTGTATAATCCCCCAACTATCTGGGTCGTGATCCATAACATGTTTACCGAGGCAAGGAAACGTCATCATAAATTGAATATTAATAGGAATCCACTTCGCAATATATTAATCAAAATAACACAAAAACCTCATCTTTGACACATGAAAACTAGCAACCACAACAAAATAATTTGTTGACAAGCAAAAAATAAATGAAGTAACGTTCAACTGAATGTTGAGACCTGAAATCCAGACTTGAAGGAATTTAGCGTATTTTAAAAGTACAACTAGTTAACCATTTTGCAATACATTTTACTCACTTTCATAAAACGAATAGTGTAGATAGTCGTATATGATTGGCACGAAATTAAGCACGTAAGTATCTTTAGTAATACGAACCACATTGTTCGGACAAAACATGTAACATTCCAGCACTCTCCTGTAATGACCTAAAAGTTACCAAGCACATATAGAACAATGCAGTAACTAGAACATCAGTCTCCCTATCCCTCATCTATCACTAAGAGCTTGAAGCGTTGTAACCAGTGATTAAAACTTGCTAGTTGAATAAGTTGCGAATCAAGGTCTGTCGCAGAAGCAGGTCGCACTGCATCAAATACACCTAATGATATTTTTTGTATTAGGAGATGCCATGACTAACTTTAATTAATCTATCTTAGTGTTAAATTGTCTTCTATTCCATTTCTCGTACGTAGGGCCGAGAATACCACTGTTATCTACGAATACCACTGTTACCTTGTATATAGTGAGAAGAAATTTAACAACAAGGTTATCGTAAAAATCTGCCAACTACAAAAAGATTATTTATTGCTAAGGGTATCAATACTTTTTTGTTAACTATACTAACCATTAAAGTAAAAAATGGAAGTAAATGTTTTGCATTAAAGCAATCACGCACCCACTAAAACCACCTCACGGACTCCCAAGAAGTTCGTGGACCGCAGATTGGGAACCACTGCAGTAGAAAAATACAACTGCATTACTATGAACAACTGAAACACCATATCTTAGCTTCAAAATAAATGCAAACTGCGTTACTTTTGTCGAAATCACCGGGTCGTCCCAAAACTAGGTGGGTGAGCGACAAAAGCCACTTGGCTTGATTGAAGCATGAAATTAAACCGGCTGAACAAAGTAAGGTTTAGAAAAAACTCTTAGTGCTGCTGCCTGCTGCTCTCAACAGGAGAGCAGGTTAAGAAAATTAATGAAGGCGCAAAGTAAGGAATTTAAAAACCATTTAAATTTCCAAACGGTCGGTAAAACATTTTAAAATTTAACTGTGAACTCACCAACAAAATGTGTGAAGAATGTTATAGGTTTGTCGCCATGATCATCCCTTCCATCATAGTCCCCTTCACACATCGCTCTACATCCATGTACGGCATCAAAATAACTCATCAGAGATTCTTCAAAATGATTAATAGCTTTGCTGTAATCTTCTGCTCTATATGCTTCAATGCCTGGGTGACAATATCGTTCACATACAGTGTTTAACAGCTTAAAGTAAACTGTTGAAGATTGGAACCAACAGTATGATACAAAGTAATTCCTAACATTTAAAAGGGCAACTGGCGTTACTGTCGCAATGACATAAGTTGATAGTTTTCAGCAAACTGGATTTTCATCAGCCATTAACCATCATAGTGAATATTATTGCCAAAACACTCCAGAGTCCTTTCACCGCTCAACGGGGCCCTTTGCCCAACCAATCTTAAACACATCCTTCTCAGATTATATATATATCATGCAATGGGCTATACAAAGTGAATAGTACATCCCAACTTCCCCAACAAAATGCACACCTTTATCATAAGCCTGCATGTGAGGTGCATAATCACGATTTATCAACATGTCATCAGTAGTGTTCGGATTTTTTGTGAAGTATTCCATATTTTTCTTCATCATTTCATCATCAGGATCATATTTATGATAAGTGTATGTTACTGATACTGACTTTGCATATTGACCATCCTGTCAACACATAGGCAACAATCAGCAAGATGTTGCTTCATCAAACATGTTATCAAGCAACCACGATGAGCCAAAAATCTATGCAAGTATTTGGTTTTTCAAAAGTTGGAAGAAAAGGTCCCAAAGATTATAAAATTTCTTATTAGGCGACATCAAGCAATATCAAGCGATCGTTGCCATCTAACAGTTACAATAAGAAAATGCTGAGGTAAAACCAAAATTAAATATTGATTCCCATATAGTTCTCTTTCGCAGTACACTACATGCATGTACGTCACTAACGCAGAGCAGTGAACTTCATATTTGTTATGTCCATCCATAGTCAAAAAGAATCATAATATAAATGTTTTACAAAGAGCGCTTCCAAAAGTTCAAAAGTCATAGCCAGGCTAAGTTGAGCTGGGTACGGTCGTAGAGTAAGTGAACTATGCAGCACGCTGATCGGCACCGAGCCAAGAGCAGGGGTAATCAGGTCTTTTTCCTTTGTGACATATGAGATGTATATGATAAAAAATGCAATAAATAAAAATAAATGACAGAGAAACAGACTTAATGCAATTAACAGTCAAAAAGTAATGATAAAAAGCCATGTACAAAACCTGCTACAATTGAGTAGTGAGAGCTTGGACCAATAAATTGAGTGCTTCACCCAATTTATCTCCTCCTCCACATTTCTCATGTACCCAACCTTGCACTCGAATCAGACCAATTGAAGCAAGACCGGGTAACAAAAACAGAGTAATCGAATAATAATAAATCATATCACAACGCATGCATGGTGAGCCACGGCCTGAGAAGCTCTCCTGCGTGTAGATGCGATGCAGGGAAGGTGACAGCCAAGCGCATAATCTGCCCTATCCATTGCTCTCCTGCCTCTCAATAGAATAACTGGCTTGTGCCATTTGGACCCTCCAAGAAGATAATTTCAAATCACACTAACTCTTTACTGATTGTTTCATAAACATCATTACGGGAAACTTAATCGGAAAGGTGGAAAACAATTTTTGATTTATTGAGAATACTAGAAATAATTAATTTTTGCTCTTCTCAAAATCATTTATCACAGATAGATAAGCCAAGATATTTTACCACACTATTTATGTTTAGTCTGATATCAGAGATATTCAAATCAAAACGTTCACAATGCTGTTGAGATGCATTACCGCCTGCAATCAAAAGACATTTAATTTTTTTTTAAGTTAAAGCAATTTAATTTTGTATTGACCGATCAATAATTTTTTCAGTTCAAAAGAACATTTACATCGTAAATCTAAAACGTTGCAAGCATGACATATGGAGACGGCATCATTTCTTGACAATTGAACGTAGGATCACAAAAAGCTATCTGACACAAATGTGAACCTCTCATGATCATATATCAAAGACTGCTACTACCAAGCAACACAAAATGCAATTACAAAATCAGCTAAGATGGAAGTTTTAATAAGAAAGTCAATTTGAGATAAAAAAAAAGTTGACAGTACAATGAAACAACAGTGAAAGAATTTTTCAATCTTGCGGCACTGTGCTAAGCTTTGCCATGAACAGCAATGCAAAAGAAAAAAAGAAGTGTTTTATTTTAAGTTTTGAAACAATTGAAAAAAAAGAGCAATTCCCACTAAATACAATAAGAAAATTATTTGAAAATAAATATTATATCATACGAGCAATAAGAAATGCAATACTCACACGAAAGTAAGCAAGCTGTAAATAGACCAACGGTCGTTTGTTTTGAAATAGTTTATGAGTTTCTGGAGATATTCGGGAGAAAATACCTGACCGTCCCAAAGTTTCTTTTTCACATTTTTCAAGACAAGCAGCTGGAAAAAAACAAATGAGACATTTTATCTCCATCCTCCAGTCGCAGTAACACCTACGTAGTCCAATACAATATGAACAACGTGTGCTCCGACCAGCTTCATAATTACAAGTCTTGAAATGAACGAAAACAAAATTACCATTTCGGTCACTTTGGCCGAAAGTAAAATTTGTAACAACACCGTTGTTTCTAAACCTTTTTTTAATCGCAACGATCGTGGGCTAACGCTCGTCTGATTGTTTTTCACGATCCACACGGTCGCACCTATATTGTCTTGTGGTAAAACCTTCTGCGCAATATCGACTTTTCTTTTTGTTTAAATACGTCGTGCTATTGGAGTAATTTTAATTGGTTGGTTTTTGATGCGAGGTGCTATCTAATATATATAGCACGATTTTGTCTGTACGTGTGTGCGTACACACCGATGTACGTGCACTTTTAACTTTTCCGAAACTACTGGGGGTAAAAACATCAAACTTAGCACGATTAATCACTACCTTAAGATGAATGTCACAAGGGTGTTAGTGACGTAAAAATCGAGAATAATTTTTCTAATTTACATTTCTTGGCAGATCAAAACCACTGTGTGCTCAAACGAAAGCCAACTACTTGACCACAAACTTCATTTATTTGGGATTTAAAATGACGTTACAATCAACGCTTGACTACACAGTTTGTTACCTGTATTTTCTCAGAAGCTAAACATCGTAGAAACGCAATTACCGGTAAACACTTTTTCAGTAGATATTAATAAGGTGATTTAACCACTTTAAGCCTTCTGAGCATGCTTCGTGTTTTTTTCAGTCGCACGCATAAAACTCGCTATATGATGTCATAATGCTGTCTGGTACGATTACTCAGTCTCTGCCTAACAGAGATCAAAATTTTTTCGAAAATTGCAACATTTTTACAAAACCAGTTTATTTAAAAGTTGATTTGTGACCTCGTTTCTCAACTTTTCAAACTTTTTTTAAAATTAAAGGCTATTTTAAGCTGACTCCAATAGTATATAATATGTACTTTCAGCATTAGTTTTTATGCTAATAAAACTGAACTTCAACACCAGTAGTGTAACTTTCTATCCCTTCCAAAAAGTGGTAAGCTAAGTAAATACATGTAAGTTTAATACATAAAAGCTATAATAAGGTACTAACAATTCCAAATTTGTTTTCCAGCAATATGTGACTGCAATTACTTAGGGCTACAGATTAGTATACAATGACTGATCAAAAATTGGCTGCCATACATCATGTTCTATTTTTAGTTGAACAACTATCCTACTTGACCAAACAAACTTGCAATTGTTAGACAAAGTTAGTTCTTTGGTGCATTTTGACTACTTTTCCTCACAAGCATGGTTCTTTGGCATTATCTGTCAAAGTTTTCAAAAACATTTAATCAAAAATGAAGTCTCTAAACGTATGTGACATGTAGCTTACCAAATAAACGCACTCAAAATTTTGGAGCCAGCACTTCACAGAACTGCAATTTCTAGAAAAACTAAGTACTTTGGTACGTTTTGTCTACTTTTTCTCGAAAGCACGGATCTTTGGCAATATTCATCAACATCTTGTTGGTGGTGCAAATTTTTGATATAGCTTTGATAAAAAGCTGTCTGAGCCATAAGCTTTTCATGATGCTCTTATCAGTGATGGTATCGTGTGAAAAAGGAAGATCTAGAGAGAATAAGTGTTTTATGTAGTTACTTTGGAGGTTAGGCAATCAAGACAAGCCAATGATAGTGCTAGTATTGTAAAGTGCACCAAAGAGATTTTGCAATAGCGAAATGCTAAAGAAAATGCAGCAAGAGACCAAATAAGAACGCTGTGATTATCGAAAGAGTAAGAGAGTGTAAACAAACTCTTTCTGTCTGCATAACACTGAGTGCCAAGTTTTGATATAAGCAGCCTCAAAGAGATTAAGATGGAAAGAGCTTCATGCTGCAGTGAGGATTGAAAACCACTTGTTGTCATAGTTTAATGCACATTGATCACTTTCTAAAAGATGATGACCAATGGCAGGGTCACAGTCCAGTTTGATGTCATTTCGTTTGCATGATCTGTGTGGTTGAGATCAGCGTGGATGGGTCAACTGTTGTCTTAACCATTGCAGAATTTGCTGCTTGATGAGATCCAGTAGTCATTGAGATGTTTGCCCCACATACCAATTGTCACAGTGACACTTATATTCATACATGAAAAAATTTTTCTGAGTGGTAGGTAGAACATCCTTGCAAGCCACAGCCAGCATGCGCTTTGACGTAAAGACCAAGCGGGTGCTGACAGAACAATGGCAGCTTTCCACGAAAATTTTGACTTCTTTTTCCAAGTTTGTGGAGGCCTTACCTATCCAAAGGACCCTCAAGTACACAGGGCTTTTTTCTGGGACAAATCGCTTAAGGGTAAAAAACTGAGCAATTTTCTTAGCGATCTGAGCATTGATGATGTTTTTAGGATAGCCATTGTCCAGTAATATTTTCTTGATCCATTCTATTTCTCCATTGAGTCTATGCAAATCACTAGGGCTCGGTGCACCAAGGTACATATTAGACTTATTTTACGTTTGAGAGGACTAAAGAACTCCCAACGCAAATACTGGAAGGGGAGAGTGGGCTTAATGATTTGCACCAAGTGTAGACTCAATCGAGAAATAGCCAATCTCAGCCACACAGATTGTGCAAACAAAATGACACCAAACCAGACTGTGACTCAACCATTGGTCAGCATCTTTTAGAAAATGATCAATGTGCATTTAACTATGACAACAAGCAGTTTTCACTCCTCGCCTTAACATGAAGCTCTTTCCATCTTAATCTGTTAGAGGCTGCTTATATCAAGACTCAGCACCCAGCTTTATGCTGCAGAAAGAGTTTGTTTATGCCGTCAAACTCTTTTGATAATTGCAGCATTTGCCTTCTTCTGGGCTTTCTCTAACTTTCGCTATTGCAAAATCTTTCTTTGGCGAGCTTGACAATACTAGCACATCTTTGGCTCGTCTTGATTGCCTCCGTCCAAATTAACCACATAAAACACTCACTCACTGTGGACATATATAAGCACATATATAAGCTTAAAATTAACAGCATCAGTTGACAGGACCGATGGTGGAGTGGTATAAACCGCATGAAGCAATTCATGTGATTGTTGATTCAATACCTGAGTCCACCTGAAGAGTTTTAATAGGAATGAAACCAGTCATGGAAGTGGTATTTTATTCAACTGATTGCAGTTAGCCTATATGCCTCAATATCAACTAATTAAATTAATATTTTAACAGGCTAACACCAGCTCCTATAATTTGAAAAATCTAGTTTAATTTACTTCTTTACTTTAACCATACCTTTTTTCAAAACAAAGTGAAATATAGGAAAGTTAACATTTGGACCTGGTTTAATATTTTCACATTTCGATGAACAATTTTTCATAACATCTTTCATAATTCTAAACATAAGTTATCATTATGAAGATAATAAGAAATCAGAGAAACTATCATATCAATCTTAGTTATGCCTCATATTGAAACAAGCTGTTTTGAGCTTTCAAGCTCCAAGTACAACTTAAAAACTATTATAACCACTATTGGTACCTTCCAGAGAAAGATTATGGATTTCAATGTTTACTTATTAATCAAAGGACGACATGAAAAAACAGGTGGTTAGTGATAAATATTTGACTGCACGAAAAATGCTCAACTTTGTATCAATGAAAAAATGTAGTTAAATGACACTGCTTTCAGCAATGATCATTCAGAATACAATGATCATATTTCACACATATTGCAAATGAAATAACTAAACTATGTCAAAAGCAATGACATAACCTGGCGAAAGACTAATTTTATGAACCAAAATAGAGTTTTGTTCAATAAATGACATCAAGTAAAAATAGGGTTGCCAACTTTGACAAATTTCAATAAAGGACACTGTGACTAGAGTTGCCAACTGTCCTGTATTTTGAAGGACAATCCTCAATTGGAGACCCTCTGTTCTTGTCCGGGTGGGTAATCAGGTGTTGACCTTTTTTTTTTTTGGAGGCCACCATGTAAAAATACTACTTGCTGACATGGTGGCCTACAAAAAAAAAAAAAAAGTCAACACCCGGTTTTCCATGGGTTGTGCTACACAACCACGATTGGACTGTACTTTTGCAAATTTTTTCTGCTCTTGCAGTAAATTTTTTTCAGCTCTAGAAATAAAGGACAATTCTAAGTTTAATAAAGGACAAAGACGGGGGGTTCAAATAAAGGACGGTTGGCAACCCTAAGTAAAAACATGAAAAACTTAAATTTACCAGTCAAAACTGGCCAATAACTTACTGATAGCTCGTCAATGATTGCTCCAACTTGTTAATACATTCTTTCCAATTTTCATTCCAGTAAGCTTCAATTCCATCAGCATATAATTCATCAAATGATTTGATATCTATAAATAATTTAAACAAAATACCATCAATTTTAAAGACCCAACTGCAGCTAATAGTAGCATAGTTTAGCACTGTAATAAGATTCTAGTTTTATTTAGGTAATGACAATATTCACGTACTGTCTAGTGCCACTTTTCCTGCCAAGTTGATGCTTATGGCCACACTAAATTACAGAAATGCAGATCTACAGAAATTGATACTAAATGTAAAATTACTGCATCACAGAAATACAAATATAAAAAATGGATTTATGCCAAATTACATTATTATAATAAAATATAGAATACTGAATCATGAAAATTCATTTTAACCCTTAAAGGTCTATGCAGGTAGCTAGTAACTCAAGCTGTCTGTTTTTCCTCTTAGGGCAGCTGGATCAATTCTATGTGACTTTCAGCATTCCCAAAGCATTTATAGTTTTAACAAAGTTCCATTAATGAAATAGTTGTTGAGGTTTTAGAAGAAAAAAGCTTATAGGGTCTCTAAAAACCCATGTTAGGGAATAGTGCCACTTTTTTTGAACAGCAAAGAATGTTTCCAGCAGTAATTGTAAAGTATCACAAATATTAAATCGAATAATACAGGAAATAGTTCATCATCACATTTTTCATACTGTTTGAAGCAAGTTCAAAGAGCTTACTACAAAAAAGTATAAGATCCAGAAGAAAAGAAAAGAATCTGAAAAGCAATGACAAGAAGGATACTGGATGCAGCAATAGCTGCAGGGAAAGTGGCAGCTTGGTCTGATTTAGATGACAACTCTGACAATGAAAACACCATTGAGAGCAAAGATTTTGATGATCTTGTGCTCAAAATCTCAGCCTGCATCTCTTCATTGGTTGTGGTCACCTGGACAATTAAAAGCTATATTGTCCATCAATTATAAGAGTTCTATTATGCAGAAAAAAACAAAATTTACAGAATGACCCCTGCTCAAAAATTTACATGATTTATTGTCTTGATCATGTAAAATTTATTGTCTTGTCAACAAAATTGAAAATATGTTCACTGAAGTTAGGAGAAAACCACTATTGCCAAATGTCAACAAAAAATTTAGGAGTTACCAAAAATAAAGGAGGTGGTTATTTTGTCATACACCATTGGTATATCTTTAAATAACCACATTTGCTGTAAGCCAAATGCATCGAGTGATGCTGTGGCATAGGCAATAATGCTGCCTTTGAATGAGATGGTTATGGATTTGATTCTTTGCAGGCAGGGTACTTCAACCACAGTAGTTGCATACCAGGTTACTGGGAGGGGGTGCAGGTACATAAGCATAAGAGGAGAGTACACTGGGGATAAAATTTTTGTCGAGTTATGTGTCTAATACGTCAGAGAAACTGACCAATTACAAGCAACCAAATATCACGCTTTTAGCATGTCATTAAAACTGACCAATTACAAATGTTCAACAACAATAACTCAACTATAGCAGACATGTTTTGTTTGTCAAGTGCATTGATATCATACAAAGATATCGTCAATCTTTTGACAATTATGTAATTGCCTGCCTCATTACAAATAATTTTTAGTGTTTAATAATATTCAGTAGGTTGTTGAGATATCTTTATGTTTAGGCAGTGGCTATTTTCCCGTCGACGGCAATTTACCCTCAGAGACTATTTTGCCGTGAGTTGTTTGTGATTGGTCAATCTTAATGACGTACTAAACATGTGACTTTTGGTCGTCTCTGATTGGTCAATTTTAAAAACCAAAAAAAAAATTTTGCACCCCCAGGTCTCTATCCCCCACCCTGCACACTCCCTTGCAGTGTACACTGCCCCGTACATTTACATACCAGGCCTGCCCCTTCAGTGTACACTGCCTTTCTTTTAAAGCCCTGGCCAGCTGAGATTCGAACCCGATACCTTGGCATCTCAGCGCTCTATCCACTACACCACAGAGTCACTAATGCGATTATAGCAAATTTGGCTATATAAACACACGTGAATGATCACGGCAAAATAGATTCCAAGGGCAAATTGCCGTCGACGGCGAAATAGCCACTGCCTTATGTTTAACAGTTTATATGTCAGGCAGTGGCTATTTCACCATCGACGGCAATTTGCCCTTGGAATCTATTTTGCCGTAGTCATTCACATGTGGTTATATAATCATATTTGCTATTATTACGCCAGTGACACTGTGGTGTAGTGGATAGTGCACTGGTCTTGGGATACCATGGTTGCAGGTTCAAATCTCAGCTGGCCAGGGCTTTAAAAGAAAGGCAGTGTACATTGTAGGGGCAGGCCCGGTATGTAAATGTACGGGGCAGTGTACACTGGAAGGGAGTGTACAGGGTGGGGGATAAAGACCTGGGGGAGCAAAATTTTTTTAATTGATTTTTAAAATTGACCAACCAGAAATGACCAAAAGTCACATGTTTAGTGCGTCATTTAGATTGACCAATCACAAATAACTCATGGCAAAATAGTCTCTGAGGGTAAATTGCTGTCGACGGCAAAATAGCCACTGCCTATATGTTATACTAGTAAGAACTTCTACCATATTTTGAGGAAACACCTAGGTTACTAAGGGGAGTGAAACGTCAAGTTTGCCAATAAAAGTGTTGCAAGAATGACCATATCTGTTTGTGGTGACAAAATAAATTCCGAAGGTAAAATGTCATCCACAGCAGTACAGCACTTGGCCAAAATTAAATCCTTTAGCGAAAATAAACTTACCCTTTTCCACATTAGCACTTGAAATATGTCTGAATAAAACAAACAAGATGCAGTAACATAACCATTCTTTCCGAAACCAAGAGTAAGTACCATCAACATTCAACATCGCATAAGCCGTTCTCCGTTTCGTGAACTTTGCAGTGGAGTACTACAATACCAAATCAAAAAATTCTCTAGTCTAGGGCTAGTTTTAGGATCCTCCTGAAAAGATCTCAGCATTGGTCAATCCCGTCCCGACATCTCAATCTTGTGAGAAACGTGTTTCTTGTTTTAGTATTGCAGAGCTGTTGTTGAGCAGTAGGCTTACCATATTTTGGTGATAAAAAAACGGGACGCTTCAGAACAACAGGCCTGATCGAAGAGTTTTGCTGTTGCAGCCACTGCAACTTCGATGTTACAAACCACAAGTCAAAAATCAATAATAGCATTGTTAACTTATAAACCGAAAAAAATCCACGAGAGTATCTAACATGATAAAAGTGACTAGTTGCCATATGGCGTGCACTCTTTTGACGCCGGACTCCAGCAAGACGCCTGCCGTTGCGCTACATTGCTATACCGGTAGCTCTCCAGGTAACGTTTATACCTTAAATCAAGGTGTCCTCCAAAAAAAAAGGTCAACACCGCTATTCCTGCAGCTATTGTGTCATTCCCAGTCCAAATCATCGTCGGGCTGGGGACGGACGTTTAAATTGGCACGCATGATAGGTCTGGCTCTGCTGGCTGACTGAGTGCAAAAAAACGGGACTTTAGATTAACTGACCGGGGAAAATGCCTTAAAAACCGGGACTGTCCCGGCTAAAACGGGACGTATGGTAAGCCTATTGAGCTGTGAAGTTCCCACAGCACTTCTGACTCCAAGAACAAACATATTTCAATCATAAATAAAACGTTGAATACACGAATGATAACTTGCGATGAATCTTAAATCGAATTGAATTAAATTTGAATTTGAATCGAATCGAATGAATTGAATTGAACTGCATTGAACGAATCGAATGATAAAGCAAAATAATAATGCCTCTTTTTATATGCTTGTTTACTAAGTAACTCTGCCGTACGTCACACGAAACTATACCTGGCCATACGGCTCAGTCACCCAGTATTATTACATTGTAATATGAGAGCGGACATCATTCATGATATGTAGCTGTGTAAATTCTTTTATGACCAGTTTTTAGGCCAACGAATGATTTTGCTATTGAGGTCAACGAATGATTTAAATTTTACAGTAATGATATACAGTACAATTACGACCGCACGAACAAAAAGAGAACGTTTGCGAGCCACCCACATGATTTCGGCAAAACGTCAATGATTGAGAGTTTGTATCTCGTAAGGTCGCCATAATCTCAATCGTCAGCTGCGTAGCTGTGTGGTCGGAGCGCTGTTCTTAAGGCGATTTTGAGCACAAGATCCTGGTTCAACTCCCACCTAAGCTTCGTAGTTGCGTCTTTGGATAAGATGGTCTACGACAATTATACTTACTTTGGGGTTTCCGCAAATAGAACAAAAAGTAGTCGGAAAATCAATCAAAAAAGTGTAAATACCATCTAATCCCAAGCAAGTCAAAATTTGCCTAAGCAGAGCGCCATTGTCGCATTCTTGTAATTCAAAGTAGCCTAATTATCCATTTCCAATTTTGACGAGCACCGCTACTTGTTCAGTGAGCTGGTCGTCGTCTTTTTCCAAGTCATGATTTTACGTTTGGCACTTTTGCTCGGAGGCCCCACAGTGCTCATAAAGAGCAGGTTAGTGGCGTTGTTTAAGGTTATCATATTACGGTTCTTGGTTATGATATTGTTCACAGTTAACACTTGCTCACAATCGGCATTATTTGTTGATATGGAGTGTACTGAGCCAAGTTACATAATGAGTTTGTTAGAAATGCTTTCTTGTACCACATGCCTTGTAGGCCATTTAATAAACCCACGATGAGCTTTTTTGTAGAAATAAAGGACATTACATATACTTTTTACATCCTCTTTACCAAATCGGAGATTTTCGTGCATGCTACTCAGTGTTCTACGTTTTACACTTCCGTTTGATTAGCAAGGTGTTTGTGCTTCTCTTGTCAAGTTAAAACAACACTAGCCTCTGCTCAGTTTGATGCCGCAGTGAAAAGCTATTATTTCATGTTGTCAGCTACAGCCCGAATGAACTGAAACTAAATGATGACTGGGTTTCTACCCTCTCTCGATTTCGCTTACTGAAACGGTATGACTTTTTCTGCCTGCTGAACGAAAACAGAATGCTCTCTTGAAGAAACAAGACGGCTTTCCATGCGTTTTGCATGTATAGTTAGTCAATTATGTGTCTTCAGAAGAGTGATATTCTGTTTTCAATTGTTTCGGATAAATTTTTTAATTCAAGACATCAGCCATTAACGCTAAATTTCTAACACGAGTAGTTGTACATAGTTTGGGCGGAAATCAGAGAAATCTGACTTTTTCTGTACCTTGTCTCTGTTTCATCTGTGGAAGCCATGTGAAAATATTGCGCTTATGCTGGAAAAGAATGCCAGACTGTAGGTGCCGCTTTCAAAGAGATAAAGCCACCCTGCGAGCACTAAATATTTTTCCGATTCTTTTGAGGGTGATATGCTAGTCATGGGAACATTTCTTAAGTTTCTTCATGTTCTTTGGTTACTGTCGGTATATAGAATATAAATTTTCATAAAACGTCTGCAAGTAATTCGTGCCGCTGATATTATTTAATGCATTACTGTCAACTTCGAATATAAGAGATGCGAATATAAGGAACGGTTTCAAATGGTCCCAATCATTTTCAATTTAAAATAATACAAAAATTATTCGCTTATAAGGGATTTTCGCTTATAAGGGACAAATTTCAAAGTCCCAATCATAATTTCCTATAGTAATTTCAGTCGATTATAAGGGATAACCCATTCTGCCAAGGGTTTTCTGCCTGCGAGATGTCGAATTTAGCTTTATAGGCTAATCGTACTTCTGTAGCTGCCTTTCGGCTTTCAATTACGGTAGCAGTCTAATGCCCATTGCGACGTTTGTATGCGGGGGAATGCATGAAAAGCTTCAAAAAGGGTGTTTTGAGCATTTAAAACTTGCGGTCTTACAGTATCGGATCAAACTGTGTACATTCGGTTATAAGCGATATCCAGATACAAGGGAGTGATTGAGCTGGTCCCGACGTGTCTCTTATATTCGGAGTTGACAATACCAATAGCAAGTTAAGTTTGTGAGGGAGGAAGTGCAAAAATGCTATGTGAGGAAATTGGTCTGCTATATGAGGAAATTGGTCTTTGAGGAGCTTTCCAATCTCAGATTTTGTTCTTAATTAAAAGTAGTAGTGTATTTCCGATTCAGTACAAGAAGAACTACAGAATTCAAGAAACAAGCATTCAATAATACGCGTTGAAGAAAAATGATTAACCCTTTGAACCCTGAATGATCACAGCGTAGTCCACAAGCCACTTTGCATTATAATACAGTGGGCTAACACACACTACTAGTCATGTATCTTGTATGAAACCTTGGTGCTATGTTGCTATGATGGCTGGGTTGCTATGGTTGCCAGTTATAAGCAAGAGCACGTGGCTGATCGGAATACCGGCATTTCGGGTTCTACGAGCTAACGCAACAAAAATAACGTAAGATAACAAAAATAGGGCCACGGACTAAATAGCGTATGGGTGCTGCCCAAACACTAATTATCAAATAAATGATTTGTCTTGAATGTAATTATTAACGTGGCAGTTTAAATTAGGCTAATGACCAACAGCAAACAAGATCATCGAGTATAGTATTTCCTAATTATTTAAATAGTATTTCATAATAATGCTTTATTTCATAAAGCAAAAATACGCTTCGAGAAGAAAAATTTTCGGCCGTCACGATGAATTCGGGTTTTATAGATCGTAAAGCTTTGACCTCAGATAGTTTTACAAACAGGCAACCAGAAACTACAGTGAAAATTGTGAAATAATGATAGGTTATGTATCAATTTACTAGCTTTAACAAGATCAATACCGGTAATACACCGTCTCTTTTGAAGATAATTAAGTTCAAGCAAGGATTTGGAGTTGCTCAGCATAGGATTTATTGCACTAACTCATGATGCACTTGGTTGCTTGACGCTATACTTCTCAGTCAGTTGAATGCCTGCTTTCATGTGTGGAGACCAAACAACACACACATATGTCAGATGAGCCATTTTGGTTGTTTGAAGAGTTTAAAGAAAACTATATTGTCACGATTGATCATGATTTTTTTTATCATTGTCAATTACTGCAAAATCCAATAAACAATTCTTGAAGCAATTCAATAGTCAAAATATTTTGCAACAAGAACTCCATAATTTTGTCTTTAATGTATGGGAAGCACTCACAATTAGCAATTTAACCAAATCAACCTGGAAGCAAACAAGTGACGTTTTGCCATCAGCACCTGTTTTCAGAAAGATGTAGTGATAACCGACGCGATGGCGTAGTGGTGAGAGCGTCCGCTTCGCAGTCGGCAGATCTGGGGTTCATTCCCCTTGTCGAGTCATACCAAAAGACTTTAAAAAATGGTATTCACAGCTTCCCTGCTTGGCGCTCGGCATTTAGGGGAGGTTGTGGAGAACAAGCCGGCAAGTTCGCTTGTTGTGTCCTTGGGCAAGGCACTTAACGGGACGCCCCACCTTTATGTGGAAGACAGGTGACCCATAAACCTCGAAAAAGGCAACTCCCAAGCGAGTGCGGACTTACCGTCCAAAGTATAGCGATACAATTCGCTTTTTCGTGAATGGAGGATAAATATGGCAAACAAAAACAAAACAAAAACGATTAAGGTTAATTTGTTACCAACGCGGATAAGTTCGTCATATACTAGGTCTGCATATGTCTTGCACCTCCTTTAAATGATTTAGTAAAAAGTTTTTCTTTATCTCCACAGATACATGGTCAGTTATACCAATGGCAATAGTTCTACTGTGTAAGAACGTTCCATGCCTGTGGAATTAGCTTGCTGACCGTCAATTAAACTTTGGATGTCAATGAAAGATTTTTTGTTGTTTGTCACATAATATGCTGTTCTGAAAAGTATTGTTATTAATGTGGTTGTCCCTCCTCTTTCACGGAATGGAATTACGGCATGAAAAGCTTTTACGGATTCATACCGCAAACATAATTACATTAGGGTTGGTGAATAGTGGTAGCCCATTTCTAACCAGTTGTGAATGCAAATTACTGACTCTTAGATCCACCACCACCAAAGCGGACTGCCATTGGAAGGTACCCAAAAGTTGCCTCTTACGACATGCTGAGTGAGAAGCTTCACTATTGTAAATCAGTAAAGCACGGGCATGTGCTGAAAACTTGAGCAGTGGATTGAAAGGCACCTTGAGCATTCAGATTAACCACTCAGTTTTTTTGCGTTTCAAGAATAGTGATAGCTTTTTTTATATGCTTGAGAGTTTTTGTGCTGATAGACTTGTTCGCGCAGTGACGAAAACTGAATTTCTTTTGTGTTACCATAAAAAAAGCCGTTGCACTCTATCCATTGAGTAGAAATAATGACACGTCGTGAAGCGCTTACTCCAAAATTACCACACGAAACTAAGAGCATTATATTTTTAATATAACGGTACGTAGAAAAAAAAGATCTTCATTTTTGTTTGGAGCTGAAAATAACTGAGAAGTCAATCCCAAATAGTACGATATCTTGCATAAAAAGGTTTCCAACTTTGTTGTAAAACAAAAATGCCTTGAACCTCCCCTCACCCACCCTGGAGAATCTTTGAAAATATGCCTAAAAAGTGGTCGGGTCCAAGAAATACCGACAAACTGGAAATTGTGTAAGAAACCCAGAGTAGTTGAAGCAGTTGCAACTTAACTTCTTTTCAAAAAATTATCTTGGCACCTTTGAAAATAGGACTTAACCTAATGTCCCCAAAAGTTCGTTTTCAGCTAAACCTTTTAAATGTTTTTTACTAAAAAGGCTTTGATTAGCTCCATAGTGGAACAAATTGATTCATCAGTTCTTTCAAAAATTAAATCGCTAATCAGGATCAATCTCGCACCACCCCTAAAAACTGGCCTATTTTATGTGCATGACACTTATTGTATATGGGGGAAGGGAAAGAGAGGAAAGGAAATTTTGTCTCAAAACAAGGTTGAGGACTTTTTTGGTGATTGAGTTTTTCTGCGTGACTTTTTGGCTATATTCAGTAGCAAATAAGCTTGAAGACAACTTTTTAGGCATATTTTCAAAGATTCTCCAGGGTGGGTGAGGGGAGGTTCAAGGCATTTTTGTTTTACAACAAAGTTGAAACCTTTTTATGCAAAATATCGCACTATTTGGGACTGACTTCCTGTTATTTTCAGCTCCAAACAAAAATGAAGATCTTTTTTTCTACATACCAGTATATTGCCCATTTTTGATAAATCTTGGGGGCTGGAGGTATTTACATCTCCAAACAAAAATTAGGGTGTTTTGAAAGGTCGCCTTTTGTTGAGCGATTCTTTTGCTCCATGCAATCAAAGTTGAAGACCTATTTTTTGGAGATTAACCTTGCGCAAGTGAGTTCTTTGCCTATTTTGGAAATTTATGAAAACCGTAGGGCTGACAATATTTTGGGGGGCATGGATATACCGTATTTGCCGGTGTATAAGTCAACCTTTTTCGATCAAAAATTGACCTAAAAAAATCGACCTCGACTTATATACCGAGTCATGAAATTCATAAAAGGATATATCATAAAATCGTAAATTTCCGTCGAATTTTAGGGGGTCGACTTATACAACGAGTCGACTTATACCCCGGCAAATACGGTATTTCATTTACATTAATAGTATATTCAGATGGGAGGTGTAGGAAAAGTGCATGACCCCTTCAACCAAATTTTCATGTAACGAGTCTGAGAACCTAACTTCTTAAATTATCTGTATATTTATACCAATAATTCAATGCGGAGCTACTACACGTGACCTGTAGCATTCTGTTATGTTTTCGGTATTAGAACAGTTAGCGATCTAATTCTGCAGTTTCTATGTTCTAAATCTCACTAAAAACAATGCATTCATAAATATGAAGTTATTGTCAACTACATAAATACAAACCACAATTGAATGAAAAAAAAGGATAAATCGTAAACATAATTGAACTACAAAGTTTTTATATGAGGCCATTACAACAGCAAGTTTACCAGACCTTCAAATTAAATTAAAAGATGATACCGCGACCAAGATTGTTGAGAGTACAGGGCCTATGTTTAAAACCCGCGTAAATCTTACCATTGTAAGCTTCGTATCTTTGCTCTTTGCATTTAAACTGCTCTGGGTTCAATCCATGGGTCTACTTCTGTGACATTGTGCGTAAAAATTAAAATTGTAAGAAGAATTTAAGAGGGGAGGGGGTGGGAGGTAGAAGAAGCCAAGTTTCTCGTATAACATTGTCGTAGACAACACAAAAGAAAAAAATGTTGATCACACGTAAGCTCTTTCAAGGTTGAGTTATCGGTCATTGCGTAGCGAGAATTCATGCTCAACATAACTGAATTTCAACTAGCAAAAGCACTGGTCGAGTATGATCAAGCCAAAGCCATGATATGCTCACAATAAAAACAAACCATTAATTAACACAAGTTATTAATAAAGAATTTAAATATAAAATTTATTCTAATAATTTGACAACTTTTGTATCTTCGTATAGCCAGTAATGGGATTCCATCGTTTTGGAATTTTTTTTAATCCCGAGAACAGGCTGTTGCCTTAAGGCAGATGTTGTCAATTTTTTCCCATATACACCTTTTACCCATATATACATTTTACTTATAACTTATTTTGGCAAACCATTGATAGACCTGTTACAGTTGGGAAAATAACTAAAATCAATAATTTTCTTTGTTAGATAAGGAGCAATGGTGCGATGGCTATGCCACTATCTTCAAATTTTAACTAAATTTTTTTCATGTGTATGTATTGACGTATATCATTTTGCCATCGTCTCCTTTTTTGTCCAGTGCTATCAAATTTATTTTCTATGTAGGCTGATTTGGGCAAAAATAAAATGATTGATTGAGATTGTAGCAGTTGGCAACACAAAGATCAAACTTTGTACTTCTATGGAACCAAGCAGCATAGTTTGCCTCTGGAGACTGTTATAACGAGAGCACCTGTTGTTAGTGAGTCCTGGAGTAAGAGAACCTGTTCTTAAAATTTTGAATCCCACCATTGCATATAGCTGCAAAAACATAAAGTATACGTGATGGTCCAGATTTAGATCTTTAATGTACAAAAACTACCACATTAAAAATTGTCTTCTTTTCGATAGTGAATAAAGAAAATCAGTCCATAAAAAAGAAAAACCAAAGCAGTCTTTTTTCTTCTTCTGTGGCCTTGGCCAAACCAATCTAACTTGCCACACCAGTATGATCAAACATCAAGAATTAGATAAAGTTAATTGCATGCAATCATTTCTGAAAGTTATGGAATCATGACGGCACCAGTTCTGGTAAACCCTGCAAAGTTATATCTATCAGCTTTGCTTTTTATCAATATTTACACTGCAAAAACGACATAGCTTTTTAAAATTCTGCAATTTTCTATAGTCAACAACTTGGTGACTCGGCATGTCAAATGAAAAGTTCACAATTAATTGGTTACACGGATACGAAAATGGCCGCTAATCAGCGTAACTGCTGTATAAGCGTCATAAACGAGCAAAAAAGGCAAAAACAACTTGTACAAAGCAGTCCTTGTTTAAACATAAATAGCCTTTTTGAGACCACTTTAAATAACATAGCAACCTCGCCTTTGTGACGTCTTGGTATAATAACTGCAGTCCAGAGGAGCAATGGCATAGTCGGATTTTACATTCAATCAAAAAGACAACATGCTTCAAGGTAGCAACAATGGTTTATAGCATCACATTTACACAGTGCAGTTTCCCTAGTTGGATACAAATGTGTCATTTAATTCTTTCACAGTACTTACCAGTGCATAGAATCTCTTCCAATTGGTTTTATATGTAAGTAATGTTGCATTCCCAAATTTCTTTACGAAAAGGAAACAAGAGGAAAGATTAATGAATCTCATTCTACCCAGCTTTTCTCAGAAATGGAGATTTAGTCGCAACTAAAAGTGGGTAATGCTAAACGAAGATTAAGAGCTACTGATTTATTAGGCACTATTAAAACATAGATTGTCTCCACAAGCTAGCTACTTATTCATCTAAATTACAACTTTCAGATTGCAAATATGTTAGCAAAAAATATACGTAAGTAACACACAACCACCAAAAAATAACTGTTACAAAAATGTTTGTAAAAAATATAAAATACAGGGTACCGGCTGTATCTGTGGTGGCCAGTTGATACTTGTCACTAAAAAGGCAATAAAGTAAAATAAAAAATTTTACTCAAAAATGATCACAAGATTTTTTGATACCATCAGCAATCTCTTACATCATATTAATAACTCACAGCCAGTTTCGACCTCATTGGGTCTTATTATCCCAGTGTAAAAATTCATCAGTAATACAATCCTGAAAATTGTTTCCTAGCAACTAGTAGCACATCTTCCGAGGAATATGGCCCAGAGGGGTTTGTTTGCTCTGCACACCTTACTCTAGCGATATTGTCATCCATGGAACTACTATTCTTCTTGACTCTGCCTTTGCCCTTTCATTTCCGTAGGTTTGTTTTTTCAAAATAATATGGTATACTAGACTACCGTTTTTGCACCATTCCGTTTAGAAATAGCGCTGAATCTTAATGGTATTGCTAGATAACAGGATAGGGGGATTTTGAAAAAATTGTTTCATGTTAATTCAATAAGTTTTCCTACGCACAAATCGGCATTTTTGAAAGAAGTAGTAAACTTCAAAAATGATGAACGGGAAACAATTCGTTCTTAGAAATGTAATCAGAAATATTTTATTGACAAAAGTTGACTTGAGTAAATCATTTACTTTACCATTCCACATCGCGTAGAACGTGGATTGTGGCCCTGGTAGGCGACGCTGCCACCAATTTTTAATGAAGATAGTGAATTTCAAAATATTTAATGCCTAATGTAGCAGAGCTATTGGTGATAGACTACATTGTGCATAGAAAGAAAAGAAGTATGGGGCCTAAGTGTGACGCTCTTAACTCCACAAATAGGTTTCAACTCCCAATCCCCGTGGCTATGCCACTGTCTTTCCGTAATCCTGCCTTTACATTATTCTTCCATCTCATTTTTTAATAAATCTTAAATTTCACTTTTCTTCTCGAATGGATACTTTTATAGGAAGGTTGCATGTGACGTCACGGATTTCGCGCCAAAAAAAGTGGATGACCAAAAGCTCTAATTTATGCTGGAGAGGTATAGGGCGAACACCAACTTTTGGGGTTATTTTGAAAACTAATAAAAAATTAATTAAAATTTGGAATGAATTATTGCTAGTTGGATTCTCGGAAAGAAATAAATTTGACCAAAAGCAATTTGGTTGAGATTTGGTCTTTCAGTTGGCTAGTATAAGCCTAGCATAGTGGGCTAATTTTTTAAAAAATGCCCCTAAGAGAAGTGTCATCTAACTACCATTTACTCCTCACTTAAAAATAAACAATACCGGTACCAATTAGATACCAGTCGGTACATTAGCAAAAACAACCATTATTTGATCATTACTACCGGTACGGTAAGCTTACTTGCTGTCTCCATGAGCAAGGCATTTAACGGTATGCCTCCATCTTTATGTGGCAAACAGGTGGTGGGGCCAAGCAGTCTACCCGTCGCGGTGATCCAGTGTGACAAAAGACATGCAAACAGAGCATGAGCTCTACGCATGAATCAATAAATCGGTACCGTAATTTTTGTATTACCCTTGGTCCAGCAGCCTAGGTAATAGCCCAAACAATTGTTTAATGAGTGGTTAAGGTCACACAATTACATCTGACATATCAATATGACTGGCCTGCAATCACTATTGACAAAAAATTTCAAAAACTTACTGATTTTATCCAACAATAACTAATCCAGCATATGTCAAACGGTACAGAAGTCTGCCCTGTCATTTAGGCTACAGTATAACTTAAGTTTTCAACTTTTCAGAATGCTTATGCCACTAAATATACTGTATAAGTTACACATTACAATTAACTTAAACTCATCATTCCCAAACACGCTGATTAATCGAATATGAAACCCTCACAGAAGCTGGCTACAAATAAGCTTGCATGTTTAGCCCATAAAATTAGCCCAACTATTCGCAATAACAAGCAAACCTTAGCACCTCTCATCTTACTTTGACCTTAGATTCATTCCTTAACATCAGTAAAACAGCATATTTAACGTTCATTCAACAACTGTCACGTTTCTTCATTTGCTTTGCAAAAAACGATATCACTCCTATTCAATTCAATGCAAAAACACTGACTTTGGTCATCCACTTTTTTCGAAAGCGCATTTTGATGACGTTTGATCACGTGCGTGCAACCTTCCTATACATGATGGTAAAATACTATATCAGTAGATACATTTTTTTATTATCTATAGGTGTCCTAGCCACGCTGAGTAATACTTCTTTAACGTCTAACGTTGTGTCAAGTCTTACTTTCCTAGAACCTACTATGTATCCTTTAGCTCTTTTGCTCCCGTGTGAAAAGCGATAGAAAAAAATGTCCGTAAGGTGGCAGCGCGAAAAACTGTCATAATCAATCATAATTATGTACCTCAAGTTTGTTTGGAAATCATTACTCAGCTGTCTACTTCTATATTAAGTGTGATATATCGTTGAAATCTACATTTCTTGAGCATTTTAAATAGAAAAAACATTTTTTTTTTGAATATGCAAATTTTATGCAAATTAACCCCCCCCCCCAACTGGGGGGTAGTTGTCTTCAAAATTAAAGAGGTACCCTCACCTCAAAGATCACTACAGATTTTATTTTCTACCAATTTTTTTAGAAATGGTCGCAAAATGATGCTAAGGAAATAAGCTTTCAAGGTACATCACTCAAAACTTACCTAAGAGCCTAGGTTTTCTACAATTTGCAATTTTCTGAGGCACATGACCTTTGGTACCGACCGGTACCAAATTTTGGTAGTTAAATTCAGTACCTAAAATATGATCAGTTATTATCTGATAGAGGTTAGCCTAAACCATGTAACATTATGTATTTTTGAACAGGGAATTTCTTCAAGATTCAGAAAATATCAAGTTTAAATAGAATATGCTGTCACTGATAATGAAACAGCCGCTTGTTTACACCCTTCCCATTTGTTGAGAAACAAGGGGGATACAGCAAACTTTGATTTAGAGAAGCCAAACTCCTGCTAGTTTTTATGATACAGCAATACCTATGTCATTGTTTTGTATTGCATTTTTTTTGCACCCAATGGCAAATTTGTTTTTTTAGCATGTTTATTATTGAGTGCTTTTTACACCCGCCTGATGAGACCCAATAAGGTCGAAACCGGTCGCGGGTTATTGACATGATGTAATAGATTGCTGTATGATGCTGGTGATCATTTTTTCTATCGTATTTTGATGCTGGAGGCAGATCTCTCTTGAGAAGATTGCCTTGAAAATTGCTGGCTAGCAACTCATGTATTCTCCTATTTATCAATATTATTTATAAAAAATTAAAAGCGTTGCATAGCAAAATGCAACCGCCCGAACATCTTAAGCACGTTTTCGAGCTAGTTTAAACTTTTTTAAGTTAGTTCCTACTGTGTTATTAATGTGCTTCCTCCCGTGTCATAATCAAGCATTAAAACTATCGCCCTGACAATGTACTGCGCAACACTATCACAGTTTTTCGACGCCTTTTGTAGTACTCTGAACTTCTGAAGAATACCAGCGTAACAGAAAATTTATCTACATGAGAAGTACAAAAAATGAAAATATATTAACTACAAAATCGCTACACGCAAACAGTGAAATCATTTCATGAATTTATCGCTTTGTTCGGTGAGGATTTTCGCGGATGATTTAGCATCGAAGAACAACTGATTGATCTCATCAATGTCTTCCTTAGCAATCGCTTCCCTTCCGTTTATTTTAGCAAGAATGTTAGCAGGAGTGAGCAGCTGCACCACATACCTGCGGAGAATAAGCATGATTGATTGTTAGTCAGAAAATATAAAGCAATGCTTACATGGATAAGCCTAACGAATACAGTCGATAATATCGCAGCGGTCTCTAACTTTTTCTAGTCAAGGACTACTTTAAATAATTTGTCAATCATGCGGACCTCAACCTAAATTAGGTTTGGAACTCAATGCACATAGCTTGACGGATGCTTGTGATTTACTCTTTCGGCTCTCACGCATGTATTACGAAAAGCTTTCGGCAGGGTTACACTAACGATCTAACAAATTATTTAAAGGGATTTTTTGAATTCTAATTAACTTCGTATATCATTCTTCTTACCTCAGTGACGTTTTACTTCCGATGTCTCCAAAGATCTTGAGAGCTTCTTCCGACACCTGAATGCTCTCTATCTTGGCTCGGATAGTTACGATCTTCATCATTTCCTCGTTCGTATACATCATCGTTTTAATGATCAAGATACGATCAAGAAGATCGAGTGGAATACCATGGGGAGCAACTATGTCTTCTGTACCTCTGAAATATAAAAGCATTGTTGTAGATGATCTTGCCCAACCCTTTCAGAAGAATGGGGGCATGAAAGGGGATCATAAAGCACCAAAAGCCAAGTAATTTCCTAAGGCCTGGACCAGCGATCGAATAAACAAAAGGAGTCGCCAAAAAGCAAGCGGCGCAGAATTCGCAGCTGAACAGGACAGAATGAAATGAGAAGTGTCCCTAGTCGGATGACCGTAGACGCTACATGTAGGATTCTGAATTCTGACAAATCTAAAAAAAATAAGACTAACAGAAGACTCTACAAAAATTTGAGTTTGACAAAAGGCTGCGTCTGTCGCTGCAAAGACGAGAAGCGATACAGCGGGCGTGACGAGGGAGCACAAGTTTCCCAACGGAAACTGTGGGGACTTGCGTGTCGAAAATTTGGATGAGCCAATACGCCTACACTCCGAAAAAAAGAGATGACAGGATACAAAAGGTAAAGAGACTAAATACGACTGTAAATGGGACAGCATATCTCGTCTGGCCAGCTCATCGGCCGTGTCATTGCCTGCGAGAAATTGGTGACCGAGGACGCGTTGTAGTCAGGTAGAAAAGGAGAGGCTCAATAGCTCCCAACAGATGTGTTTAAAAACATAGAAACGAAAAAAAGACGGTTACCGGCGCGATGGTGTAGTGGTGAGAGCGTCTACTTTGCAGTCGGTGGACCTTGGGTTCATTCCCATCGTCAAATCATACCAAAAGACTTTAAAAAATGATATTCACAGATTTCCTGCTTGGCGCTCAGCATAAGGGGATAGTGTCCGAGAACAAGCTGGCAAACTTGTTTGTTGTGGCCTTGGACAAGGCACTTAACGGGATGCCTCTATCTTTATGTGGCAGTCAGGTGGCGTACCCGTGCTTCACCGGGTTACAACTGTGAAGCCGTTGTTGTTACCCGACCCCTTTCGAGGGATGGGGGCATGGCGGAAAACCATGGAGCCCCAGAAGCCGGGCAACTCCCAAGGCCTGGATCACAGGTCGTAAAAAGACAGAGAATCGCCAAAGAGCGAGCGGCACAAAATGTTCGTAACTGGACAGTGCAGAATGAGATGAGAGGTGTCCTGGGACGAGTGTCCGTAGGCGCTGCACGAATGATTCTCAATTCTGCCAATCCTCAACAGATAAGAACTTAACAGAAGGCTGTGTCCGTAGACGGAGAGAAAAAACAGCGAGCATGACGAGGGAGCACAAGTTCCTTGGTTAAAATCGAGGTTACTGCGTGTCGAAGAATTTAGATGAGACAATACACCTCCAGTCCGGGAAAAAAGAGTGGATGGATATGAGAGATAAGAGAGAGACTACAGAGGATTGAAGAGGGCGCAAGTAGCGATGTCGTTATCAGCCGCGTTCTTCCCGGGAGAAACGAGTGTCCCAGACCCATTGTATCCTGATAGAACAGCAGGAGAGAGAAGACAGTTCCTGTCAGATCTGCCAGAGAAATTGAGGTAGAAGGATAGGGTGGTGAGGACTGTGTGTGAGTCAGATAGAAGAGAAGTGGCAGACTTGTTGGCGCTGCCCAGACCAGCAAAGAGCTTGCAGAATGGTGCAGGTTTCAGCAGAGAAACTTGAGCATCTGGGCCCGCTGAAAAAAAAGAGTGGCCTCAGTGCCATAAAGAGAGCAGTAGCCAAGTATGCCAGAGCCGCTTTTGACAAAAGGAAAACAGAGCCGTCAGTCCAGAGCACCAGAATGTGAGGGGGGTTAGAGTCAAGGTGAGCGAGGATCGCATCTTGACGAAAAAGAGGGAGATCAGAGCGAGAGCATGAAGAGACTCCACAACGATGGAAGGCAGAATCCAAGAAGGAGAGAGAGGGCAAGCAAGAAGAGTCTCCTTAGGAAATGAAGCAGGAACTGGAGAGTCTAGGCTTCACTCCTAGTCTGGCCAAACCTGAAATGGGAATGGAGGTTGGGAGACGAAGAGCCCGCTCATAAGCTGAAAAAGTGAAATGGGTCAGGGTGACTCGCAAGGGAGGTAGAGGAGCCTTGGAGAGAAGAAGTGGGATAGGACGAGAGGCAGTCGGTGATGGCGCGACTAGCCACTCGGTGGAGGCGTTCCAATTTGATGATATTGGTAACGCTTAAGAAAGGAAACCATCCGGGTGAAGCATATGTGAGAAGGGGTCAAAGAAAAGCTTTATACAAAAAAAAGGGACTCCTTAGAGAGGCCCCATGAGGAAGCAGAGATACAGCGTAAGGATATATGCAGACATAACGTAATCACTGCACCAATCAACAGATGCCTCAACGTGGTGGTTATCCTTTCCGAGGTTCCCAGTTACACCGGGCACTTTCCGAAACTGTGAAGCTGCTCACCAAGCATGTCGTAAGAGGTGACTCTTGGGTACAATGGCAGTCCGCCATGTTGGTGATGGGGCTACTAGTCATTCATGACTGGTTCGAAATGGGCTGCCACCTTTCCCTTAACCGGCGTGAACATGAATTGCCGTTCGTGCCGTGCCTCCATCCCGAGGAAGAGGAGGGGTAACCAGGGGCAACAACAACAATAAAAGACGGAGATGAAGAAATTGCAGCAAGAACAAATCAACAGTCTGAGAGGAGAAATGACAGACTTCTTGGCACACCCGAGATCAGCAAAGAGCTTGCAGAATGGCGCAGGCTTGAGCAAAAAGATTTGGAATACCCTGGGTCTGCTAAATAAGAAACGCTGGCCTCAGCGACACAAATCAAACAATTGAAAAACACTACAGCCCCAAAAGCGATCAGTTCTAATCACGTGATCATCAAATGGGAAAGAGCACCACCCTGGAGAGAAAGAGGGGGTCGAAGCGAGCATGGAATAAAAAGAAAGAGCTCCTAGCTAAAGGAGAGCACAGCTGCGCCAATTACACTGGTTAACAAAAAATTTGTTGCATTGATGCAAACACTTGTTTTAACCTAGTTTGGGGGTGCTAAATTGAAACCTGACCTTCGTTTTTTTCTGTAAGCTATAGTTTTTTTGGTATTTGAGGTACTGTCCTGTCTCGCATCAATTTAGTACTTTCCGCTTCACGTTCTCCTGTAAGACAGTACCTCAAATTTTAGCATGACATTTTTAATGAATTAGAGTTTTGGCTAGCATGTAAAACAAAAATATCAAAAATAACAATGTGGAGCAAGATAGTAAGTATTATATGAAAAAGAG
The DNA here is from genome assembly GCA_963675345.1 of Trididemnum clinides. NCBI lineage: Eukaryota > Metazoa > Chordata > Ascidiacea > Aplousobranchia > Didemnidae > Trididemnum > Trididemnum clinides. The sequence goes on along the minus strand of OY776305.1, from coordinate 27,295,570 downwards.
GCAGTTGCAGGCAAATTTACACCAGATATGGGAAGCGAATAGAGATTGTTAACAAGTAAAATGGTACGAAATTCAGTGAACAATACTTGCACATCAACGCCATTGAAGAAAGGTATTGACAATTAACTTATCCATGTACAAACAATTTGCTATGATACAAATTACTTGTAAGCACCTGTCTCACCGGAAAAATTGGCGCTTATAGCTCTTGCTCTTGTACACTATCCTGGACAGTCACGTTAAATACTCCAACAGTAGTCTGCCAACATATGGCTATCCCATCTACCTTGGTAACGTTTTTCTATTGCCATTAAGTCCTGGTGGAATCACTCTCCCTGTTCATCACTGACAGCTCCTAGATTGTCTGGAAATTTGTCCAAATGACTGAACAGGAAGTGCACTTTGATGCCCATTTTGCATCACAAATCATGAAATGCTAAGAGCATGTTGCCTACTAGATCCTCACGATTTCCTGCCCTTTTATTTCCAAGAAAATTCTTTATCACATCCACAAAAAACAACCATGCTGCCTTCTCCGTATTATTCATTGCTTGGACAAAAGCTTGATCTTGCACATGTGTACGGATCTGTGGTCCATCAAATACTCCTGCTTAGATTTTCTCGAAGAATAAGCCAGGAAATGTATGCAGAGGATGCTGGAAACACTCGCCATCCAAACGAAATGCTTTAACAAACTGATTCATCAAGCCTAATTTGATGTGAAGAGGAGGAAAAATTATCTTGTCCCTGCTTACAATCGGATTATAAAGGACACTTGGCATGCCAGCTATAAGGGTGTCACGTTTGGGCCATTCCTTTCCGGTCTAGTGATTTTCACGATCTCGACTATCCCACATGCAAAGGAAGCATGAGAATTTAGTGTAGCCTTTTTGCTGACCCAGTAGAGAACTAACGATTTTCAAGTCAACACATACGATCCAACCATGCTCATGCTATTTAAGTAGATACATTACTGTTCTAATGTCATCCTGCTGCTTTCAGTACAGTGGAGTGACCAACAGGAGCAGCTCCATGTCTATTCCCATTGTGTAAAAGCACACACTTGAGGCTGCGCTTGGAGCTGTCCAAAAAAGTCGCCACTCTTCTGGGTTGTATGATGGGATGCCCAATTCGCCGAGAAGTCCTGGTACATTGTCACAATAAACAAGTTGTTTTTCCTCTTTAAAATAAGGCAGAAACAGCTAATCTCTTTTTCTATAAAATGACACTTTTGTGGAGCTATGCAGCACATGTTTTTCATTCAGCCTAGAAGCTGAGATCTCAGCTGCTTGTTTGGATAGATCCAAATCACGCACCAAGTCATTCAGTTCTAACTGGTTAAACTGCTGGGGAACTGCTTTTTTGCTTTCGGTAGATGAGTCTTCAGATTCTGTATCTGTTCTTTTATACTCCCTTTCAATGTGCTCTTCTTCAGATTTAGTTTCTTCATCTTCAGAGGACACAAAACCATTAAATACTGGAGATGGAAATTCGTCAGAATGTAAAACGGGTAGGATTGCTAATGGAATACTGGGATAAGAGATATTTAGCCGGTTTTTCTTTGCAATACCTTTTGTGTTTACCAAACAAAAATAGCAGTCAGTGAGATGTTCTTTCGGTTCACGCCACACCATAGGTATACCAAAAGGTAAGCCCTTTCGCTTTCTTTTGTCCAGTCCCGAAGCATTCCTTCACAGTTATGGCGCACAATGTGGGGAGCCCATTTTTTTTCTTGATCACCAAGGGGAACTTGAATATATGCTTTATGAGCACGCTTCAAAAACAATGATATATTGCTTCTTTGACGAGTAAGTGTATAGATGCCACAAATGTAACAAAATAAATCAGCTTTATTTTTACACTTTCTAGTTCTACTAGAAGCCATGTTTAAATATGAAACTGAGTTGATGTTTGAATGAGATTAATTCTTTGAATTAAACACAATTTGAAAATGAGAAAGCCTGTAGAGTACTGATAGTAACCAGCAAACCTGCTAATGTTGACCACGATTCAGAAAAATGTATATAACTATGCAAAAGACCGCTCAGTGACTAGTTATTGGACGAAAATGTACAAAAGATATGTACAAAATACCACTCATATAAGAATAATAAAAAGCCGATCGTATAAAAACTAAAGCATACAGAAAAAAACTGATCGCAGATTTGAAATTAGTAACCAAAAATTGTATAGAATCAGTTGAAAAAACTCATGCAACAGAAAATCAAAAAAAATTTGTTGGCCAGTGTTATTAGCCACCTCAACGTGGTGGTGCAGTAACCGACCCTGATGGCGTTTGCTGAAAAATTATTTTGGAATTGGGGAGATAAATGAATTGCCAAAGTGAGCGATGTACGGCTGAATACGAAAATTATTCGCAATGACAATGGGATAATTAGCCTGCGATGATGAAAATGGAAAGTGGAGTAAACTCAGTCGAGTATTTACAACGCATCAACTTTTCGCAGTTAACACTAAATGAAAAGATAGAAAGGAAAAGGAAGACATACAGCAGTTTTGTCCATTGTAGGGGAAAGTACAAGCAGAAGCAAGGAATATACACAGCAGTTCAACATTAGTGTTTATCGAAAATGTGAATGGCTTCCATGACCACTGCTTCTTCTTTCTTTCCTGATTCGCTCAGGATTTTTCAATAGAATGCAGTAAGACTTCGTGCCAGCAGTGGTGAACTTATCCACTTTCTTTTGCTCCATTCTGTCAATCTTATCTGAATGTAGAATTTCCTGATCCCTGGATTCTCTGTTGGGCAACCTGATCGCACTCACCTCCCGCCTGCCTCTCATTCAACTGATAACACGAACGCTGCACCAATGAACATCCACCTCAACGTGGTGGTGCGGTCCCCGACCCTGTTTGGGTTGGGTCAAAATGGCTGTTGGCCTTCCCGAGGATCCCAGGTACCCCGGGCACTCCCCTTCATTTTTCGCTATGCTACCTCCTGAACGACAGCAGAAGGGCAGCTCACAACTTCTTCAAAATCGGTCGCCTGTTTTCTCTTTTTCTTTTCTCCTGCCCTTCTTCGTCTCCTCATTCTTCTCCTTCTCTTGATGAGCGGTAACGTTCATCCCAACCCTGGCCCAATCTTTCCTTGCTCTGAGTGTGCTGGAAATGTGACCTGGCAGGGCAAGTCAGTGCAATGCCACACTTGCTCCAAATGGGTCCATCTAAGGTGCTTAAAACTTTCCCTCTCCAAATTTAGAGCTCTTGGCAGATCTCATTCTTGGAGCTGCCCCCCCCCCCTGCCATAACACTGTAACTACCCACTCGGACTCCTCCGACACGTATACCTCCACTGTACAATCTGGTAACCTCACTGCTAATGCTGCACTCTCGCTCCACCCTCGTCTCCAAACCTCTTATCATCCATCTGCCCATTTTATATCTTCTCCCTCTTCCCCCGCACCACCATTCCTTGCTCCTGGCTGTCCTTCTACGCTTCCTGCCTCCTTTCCCCCTGACTCTCTCAGGGTTCTTCAATGGAATGCTGGAGGTCTTTGAGCCAAAAGCACTGAACTACTTCACTTTCTCTCGTCCCATCCTGTCAACCTTATCTGCATCCAGGAATCCAATCTTAACTCATCTTCCTCTTTCCGGATTCTCTGCTCTGTACTCTGATCGTACCCACTACCGATCTGGCATTCTCTCTTCTAATGACACACACGCTAGTGGCGACATTGTCATTTTCGTCAGGAAGGACCTATTCTTTTCTGAACTTTTTACCTCCTCTCTTTCTTTGCTTGATCCCTACTCTGATTATGTAGGGGTCAACATCTCTCTTAACAACTCCTCCTCTCTCTCTTTTCTTAGTGTGTACACCCCCCTATTCGCTCCTCCCCAACGAATGGCAGAACTGACTCCTTCTCTCCCTCAATTCTTCCCTCCTCCAGAAATCTCTTTATTCTGGGGGACTTCAATTGCCATCACCCCCTTTGGGACTCAAAAGGTACTTCCGACTCCCACAGGGAGGAAGTATTTGACTGGGTCATCTCTTCTGACCTCCTCCCCGTCAATGACCCCGACACACCTACCCTTCTCCATCGCTCCTCTCCTGACATCTCCTTTGCTCCCTCTTCTCTTGCCTTTTCCTGCTCCTGGGAGGTGCTTCAGGACCTGGGTTCTGACCACCTACCAATTTTTCTATCCGTCCCTCTCTCTACGGCCTATTGCCCCAACGAGCGTCCCCCTTCCTTCAATTTTCAGAAAGCTTGCTGGGATGACTTTGCCTCCTACTTTGACTCTCACTGTCCATCTGCAGAGGAATACTCGTCTCTTTTTCTTTCCTCTGCTGCTGCTCTCTTTACCTCCCTGGCACTAAATGCGGCCAAATCTTCCATTCCTTTCGGCCGCATCAAACGCCCTCCTAAAGCCTGGTGGTCTGCTGAGGTGGAAAGTGCGGTTAGTGAAAGACGCAAGGCTTTTGCTGCTGCTCACAGAAGTGATGAAGATCGCCAGGCTTACATCTCTGCTTCTCAACGTGCCTTGTTAGTCAACGCCAAGGCCAAGGCGGAGGCATGGCAGACGACTTGCACTTCTCTTTCACCTAGGTCTAACCCTAAATCTGTACACTCTCTTCTTCGCTCTATCGCTGGTTCTTCTTCCTCCTCTCCTAACTTCCCCAACTGCTCTTCTCCCAGGGAATCGGCTACGGTCTATGCCCCTTACCTGAGATCCCACTTTTCCGTTTCTCAGCCAAAGGCCCAGCATAACAGAGCCAGAGGCTACCTCACTGAGCTCCGCCGAGCCACCTGCCCTGAGGAGTCTCACTCGTCCTTTTGCTCTTCTTCTCCTCCTGCTGAATTTCATGCGGCTGCCTCCAACCTCTCCTCATCCACTGCCATTGGCCCAGACAAAGTTGCCTATCCCATGCTAAAGCATCTTCCTCGCTCTGGCATGGATTTTCTTCTTCACATCTTCAATCTCTCCTTGTCTTCAAATTCCTTTCCTTCCATCTGGAAGACATCTTCTATTATTCCCATCCACAAGATGGGAATGCCTCTCGACTCTTCTGCTTCCTTCCGGCCTATCTCTCTCACCTCCTGCATCTCAAAAGCTTTTTGAATGCATCATTCTATCCCGTCTACTCTTCTTTCTGAAATCTAATTCCATTCTTTCTTCCCGCCAGGTTTCCACTCTGGACGGTCTACTCTAGATCAAACTCTGTACCTTTCTCAGTCCATTTCAGATGGGTTTAACAAACCCAGGCCGAGCTCTCAGACGATCCTCTCTACTATCGATTTCTCTAAAGCTTTTGACTCTGTCTGGCATCCTGCCCTTTTCCATAAACTCATTTTGGCAGGCCTCCCTTCTTGCTTTGCTCGTTGCACTCAATCTTTCCTTTCTGACAGGCGCGCTTGCGTGGTTTTTCAAAATCACAAAAGTCGTTCCTTTCGAGGTGTTCCGCAAGGATCCGTTCTTGGCCCTGTTCTTTTCTCTCTATTCATTAATGATCTTCCGGCCTCTCTGCCTTCTTCTGTCAGCTGCTCTCTTTATGCTGACGATCTGGCCATTTGGTCCTCCTCCCCCTCAGTCCCTACTGCGGTGGAGGCCACACAAGGAGCTCTGTTTTGATTGGAGCACTGGTCTGAGTACTGGTGTTTTCCCCTCAATCCGAGCAAATGTGAGGCCTCCTTCTCAGTGGATCCCCACCAGGCTAACCTCCAGCCCAACCTCTTCCTACTCGGCTCCCGCCTCTGTTTCAATCCAACTCCCAACTTTTCTTGGGGTCACCTTTGACCGCACTCTTTCCTTTTCTAAACATGTATCTTTGCTGAAGGCCAAATTCTTCCCACGTCTCAAGGCCATACGCTGTATCTCTACTTCCTCATGGGGCCCCTCTAAGGAGTCCCTCTCTCTTCTGTATAAATCTTTTCTTTGGCCCCTTCTCACATATGCTTCACCCGGGTGGTTTCCTTTCCTAAGCGTTACCAATTCCACGAAATTGGAACGCCTCCACCGAGTGGCTAGTCACGCCATCACTGGCTGCCTCTCATCCTCCACTATCCCTCTGCTTCTCTTCAAGGTTTCTTTACCTCCCATACGAGTCACTCCGACTCATTTCACTCTTTTATCTTATGAGCGGGCTCTTCGTCTCCCAACATCCTTTCCTATTTCAGGATTGGCCAGACTTGAAGAGAAGCCAAGACTCTGCAGATCGTCCTGGAGAACTTTTGTGTCCACTCACCTGCTCATGCTTCCTTCTACTTGTTCTAGGAAGGGTCTTCTTGCTTGCCCTCCCTTTCTTCCTTGGAATCTGCCTTCCTTCACCGTGGAGTCCATCTTTTCCTCTCCAAGCTCTCGCTCTGATCCTCCTCTCTCTTGCCAAGGTGCAGCTCTCGCCCACCTTGACTTTCTCCCTCCTCATGATCTGGTACTCTGGACAGATGGCTCTGTTCCTTTTCCTTTTGGCAAGGGCGGCTCTGGCGTCCTTGCCATCTGCTCTCTGTGTGGCAATAAGGCCACTCTTTCCTTTTTGGCAGAACCAGTATGTTTAAGTTTTTCTGCTGAAGCCTGCGCCATTCTGCAAAGCTCTTTGCTAGTCTCGGCAGCACCAAAATGTCTGCCATTTCTCTTCTCTTCTCTTACTATCTGACTCTCGTTCTGTCCTCGCCACCCTGTCCTCTCCTCCATCTTTCCTCTTCTCTCAAACTTTGTGGCAGATGTGACAGGAGCTGTCTTCTCTCTCCTCCTGCACTATCAGACTACAATGGGTCCCCAGACACTTGTTTCTCCTGGGGAACGACACGGCTGATGAGCTGGCCAGATGGGGAGTGCTACTTGCGCCCTCTGCAATCCCTTGTAGTCTCTCTCCTCTTATGTCTCGTATCCACTTTTGTCTTTTCTTGGACTGGAGGCGCACTGTCTCATCAAAATTTTTTGACACACAGGTTCCCTCAACTTTCAATTTTCAGAACTCTGAAGTTCCTCTCTCTCCCCCTCTTTTTGCTTGACCCATACTCTTCATTATGTGGGGGTTCACATTTAGCTAAAAAACTCCTCTCTCATTCTTAAACAGCTACGCTTCTTCTACTTGCTCTTTCTAGGCAGATGTTGGAACCAACTCCTTTTCTTTGTTCCTCAAGATACTTCTTTATTTTGCGATTCTTCAACTGCCAACATCTTTTTTAGAATTCAAAAGGTATTTAGGACCCTAGTGGGAAAGAAGTATTTGATTGGTCTTCTCCTCCAACCTCCTTCCCTCATAGATCCTGACACCCTTCTCTTCTTCATTGTTCCTCTGGCAGTCGTACTTTCCTAACATCTCCTACGCTCCCTCCTCTTTTGCCCTCTCCTAGTCCAGGAAAATGCTTCAGGACTTGAGTTCTGATCACCTCCTACTTCTCCTTACCGTCCCTCTTTCTCCACCCTCCCATCCCAATGAGTGTCTTCCTTCCCTCAATAGCCAGAAAGCTCGTTGGCATGACATTGTTCTTCACATCAATTCACAAAAAGACCACCAAGATTAATAATGGCATTTGACGCGGCAGAAAAAAAAGATTTGATCGCATTCCGCACCAAAAAGGTAAGAAGTGCAGCTACAAAGCAAAGTGAGAGCATTTCTCTGCACAAGGGTAGTGAGAGTCAGAATAGAGTACAAAGCCATCCCAAAGAGCTTTCTGAAAATTAACAGAAGGACGCTCATTGGAGGACAGAGTGGAGAAAGCGGGACAGTGAAAATAAGAAGAGGTCTCAACCAAAGTGCTAAAGTACCTCCCGGGTGCAGAAGGCAAGGGAAGAGAGACCAAAAGAGATGAGCATGTTGAGAAGCGGCTGGCATAGGAATAGTGCAGGAGAGTGAGGTTGTCAGGGTGGTTAATAGAAAAAATAACAGAGATGACCCAATTGAATGTTTCCACTCGCGAGGGTCTAAAGTACCTCTTCTCAAAAAGGGTGATGACGGTTGAAGTCCCCTAGAATGAAAAGAATTCTGAAGGAAAGACGAAGGAAAAGAAGTCGGATGTACTATCTACACAGGAGCGTAGATGTTAAAGAAAGAAAGTGAGAAGTTGTTCAGAGAGAGACTGACCTCCACCTAGACAGAGTAGAGATCAAGCAAAGAAAGAAAAGTAGTTGAGAGAGTTCAGAAAAAAGATAGACCCACCCCCTGTTAGACAAAAATGATGAATCCATCGCCAGCGTGCAAGTTATCAAGAGCCAGACTGGGAGCGAGTGCGATCAGATGGCAGAGCCAAGCATTCATGGATTCTAAAAGATATAAAAAGAAGTTTAGATTGGACTCCTAGTTATGGATAAGATCGACAGAAAAAAGTCAAGCCTACTGGGACAAAGACCTCTTGCATTCCACTGAAGAATCCTGAGGTCGTCAAAAGAGGAGTGGAAGCAGTAGATAAATAAGGAGCGCCGGAAGAGAGGGATGGAGAAAATTCCAGGAGGGAGATTAGAAGGTCAGTAGGCGAGGGTGAGATCTACGTTGGTTGAGCGAAAGTTTATTGGATTGCGATCCACAGAGGAGGCAAACGTCCTGGAGGGTCTCAAAAGAAACCGAGGTGCAACAGGGAGACAACTGCGAGAGCTGGAAAGGGAGTTAAACTCAAAGGAACAAGCACCTTAAATGTACCCATTTGATGCAGGTAGAGCACAGCTCTGACCTATACCTCCAGGTCACATTGGCGGCGCACACACGACAACGATAGGACCAAGGTTGAGCTGAACGTCGTCGCCCATCAGAAGTAGAAGAATAAAAAGGCGTAAGAGAAATAAGCACCAAAGCAAAAGATCGATTTTAAAGAATTGCCGGCTGCTTTCCTGCAGTCGTTTAGAGGGCAGGACCACGAAAGCTGTTTGGTGTGGGTGGTGCCCGAGGTAGCTGGGATTATTGGGGAGGCCAACAGCCAATTCGGCCCCAACCAGCGGGGTCGGTGACCGTACCATTACGTTGAGGCGGCTGTTGTTGGCTTGTCGATTTGCACCAGCGCATCACCTATAGACGAAAATCGTAAATTTGAATTTTATATACACATACTCGCCTAATTAATTTCGACATTTATCAAACGCTTGGCCTATACCGTATCAGCAAAGTATAAAAGTTTAGTCAGGACAAGGCCATTGTGTAGACATGTATAACAGGCAAAACTTGTTCACGTCTCAGTTAAAAGCACATCAGCCAGGAAAGCAGGGCTGGGGAGTCGCAAATGTTAGTTAGCAGAGTCGGAGTCAGAATCGGCAGAGTTCGAAGCTATTACCTGGTTGTTTTTTCAATAAGGGTAACTCACTGATTGTTTTGCAACTACTACATCAGTAGTGTATTGAAAACCTGGATTTACTTAAATGATTATTTGCATAATTAAGTTGCTTTATTCTACGCTCGTGCTTGCTAGATTTGTAGCTACTTAGTAGCCAGGAGTACCAGTCAAAAGATTTTGAAAGAGTCTGAGTGAGAAGACTTTGGAAGAGTCGGATTAGGAAAATTTTAAGAGTCGAACTCGGAAGAATTCAGAAGCTAAAATCAAAGTGGAGGGTGAATTTCCAAAAATCTTCCAGGACTCCCCACACTTCCTTGAAAGTATGTAACTTCTAATCATCTTACTTGATCGTACAATGCCCTCTGTTTGTAGCGAATATTACAATGGGACTGATGGTTGATTCAAGTGCTCTGTGTAAGTAAGTGAAACATTCGATATCCAACATATGAATTTCATCTATGAAAAGAACCCCCGGCACTAACTCTGCCACTCCTTGATCGATGTATTTGTTCACAACTTTGTTTATTTCGGTTCGCAACTTGTCTGCAAAAATCAAAACATCTTTATCAAGAACTGACCCAATCACCTATCCACAACTACCGATACTCGGCAGAATGTTATATAAGAGATATTCCCTCATAAACCCTATGAAAACTTATTTTGAACAAACATACAATATTTATTTTAAGCATCATTTTGCTCGTTAATAAAGCGCACCAAGTAGCGCCTAATGCTAAAGCAAGTGCATAATTTATGTAACAAATTTAGCTTTTCTCCGAATAAGCTTTTACCCCACTCGCTACCAAAAATGTTTTGCGTTGTTCAAATTACAAACTTTGAAGTTATCGTAGTTTAATGTGCCACTGCATTGCGTAAGAGTTTTAAACGGAAATATTATCAACAGTCTTGAAACAATAGGCACTCACCAGTAATTTCTGTTTTCTTTGGTTTCATGAGTTGCCCCATCAACGACATCACATCCTGTCCACCTTGTGGTTTTGCATTTGCAACATCGAGGTCATGCAGCGTCACATCCTGTATCACTTCACGCCGCTTGTGAACATCACCTTTCGGAATCGGAACATATTCCTCCGCTTCAAGGTCATATTCAGTGGCATATGTGTCGGATCTTCCTTGTCTCTGCATCACATGTGTGACAGTGAGTGATTTGTTAAACTTTTTGCTTAAGAAGTCATTTTCTACAACAGAAAACGAGCAAAAACCTCACACATGTTTAAAATTTCGTTAAAATGCAAAGTTGAAAGCGCCCAAAGCTCTACAGGTTGCAAAAGTTACTTTTTCTTTCAGATGCTCTTCTGCTGCATTTACATGCACTTTATGTAATTGTAATTTAATAGTGCTTCACCACTAATATGCCATGAGCAACATTATAAGGGCCACTTGCGGAAGTTTTTAATAAAATAAAACCACCAAAATAAGGAAACACCGCATCAACAAAGTACATTCCTAGTCTTAGAAAGTGGCATCACTTCAAGTGTTGCCATACCTCAGGATTTTCCCTATCAAGGATTGTAGTATTAAACTTAGCATCAGGAAAGAATGTCAGAAATTGCTCAAAAGTAAGGATTTGTATAATATTTCATACAGATTGCAGACAGTGACACTGTTTCGACCTATCAGGTCTCTTCAGTGCAGTTGGTGACCAATAAGAAGCTAGAGGCTTTTAATAAAGCATAATAATTTGGTCCCACAAGTGTGACGGTCCCACAAGTGTGACGGTCTAAGCTATGCTTTATCAAAAGCCTCTAGCTTCTTATTGGTCACCAACTGCACTGAAGAGACCTGATAGGTCGAAACAGTGTCACTGTCTGCAGTTTGCTAAAGTGCATCCCTGGCCTCTTGCATTACTATACATGTAAGACCTTGTGACCACTCGGCTGTGACAGCACTATTGTTCTAGCAGTTGTTAGACGTAGTGCACCTGCGACAACCGCCACTCATTCACGAGTGATACGGCTTCGCAGAGGTTGACAGACCATCCACTACAGTGGACCTAGTATTTGGTCCCACAAGTGTGACGGTCTAAGCTATGCTTTATCAAAAGCCTCTAGCTTCTTATTGGTCACCAACTGCACTGAAGAGACCTGATAGGTCGAAACAGTGTCACTGTCTGCAGTTTGCTAAAGTGCATCCCTGGCCTCTTGCATTACTATTTCATACAGAATTTAACATTTTAGTGAAGTTATTGCCAGAACAAATACGTAAAGTGGTCCAAGAGCAGTGATGGATTATGGATTTTAAGAGCCTGAGGCTAGAATTCATGAAGAGTCCCCTAACTGCTTAAGCTGTCGAAGACCTTTTTTGAAAATTTTCCGCTATTGTAAAGGGCTGAAATAGCTTATCGGGTAAGTCTGAAAGGGGGCTCTTTATTATCCAACAAGGGGGGTCCCGAGGCATCTACCTCAATTGTCTCTCCCTAAATCCACCACTGCAATAGCAATAAGAAAGCTGTTGTGTTCTGTCATTCAAAATTCATTTTTGATTGTTTTGAATCCCACACACAAAGCCGGAGTAGTGCATCAGGTGGGATGATTGATGCGTTTACTAGTCCAGTTGAGTGTCGGAAAAAAAGAGAGCCATTGACAGAACCATTAAATCATATTGCGATCTATGATAAAAACCGGCGTGATGATGTAGTGGTTAGAGCGTCCGCTTCGTAGTCGGTAGACCTGGGGTTCATTCCCTAAGTCGAATCATACCAAAAGACTTTAAAAAATGGTATTCGCAGCTTCCCTGCTTGGCGCTCAGCAAAAGAAAAGGGATAGTGTGCTCATTATTTGTGCTAGTGCTTATAGTGCTCAGAAAACTCATTATCAGACAAAACATCATATGCAAAATATCACTCTAATAGCTCATGTTATAAAAACATGGATTCATTAACAACTTTCTAAAAATAGTCAAATCGTATGAAGTCGCATTAATTTAATCGGTAATAATTTCCAACAGACGTGAAAATACTGGAATCGGAACAAATGTTTAGTTTGCTCTGCATTCAACGTTCAAAGCGATTGTATTTATTGAAATTAGGCTAGGCTGAAATTATTGACCGGCGCGATGGTGTAGTGATTAGAACGTCCACACATACACGCACGCACGCACGCACACACACACAAACACACACACACACACACACACACACACACACACATTGTTAATGAGTTGCGACGACTATTGTTAATGAGTTCAGTTTGCTATATTTTGTTGGTATGTTTTTTGAGTGTCATATGGTAAAAATAACTTGATTACGTAGAAATTGATTTCAGGGTTTCCCAAACTATCCTACTCTCGTACAGGTGTAAGACTCTAGCTAGAACATTAAATTTATTTAAAGTATCAAGATGCTTAAGGAAAGCGTTAAAATATTTCATAAAAAAGGCCTCAATTAGCCTGTAGGTAGCCTATCATTTTGCGTTTAATTGAAATTACGGTATTCCACTTCTTTTTAAAGGGTAGCAATATCAAGAATAAATGGAGATTTTAATCGTAAAGTCTGCGACAGAAAGAAATGATACAAAAGTGCTCAAAAGTTTACGATCTTTGAAAAATGTATATAATTAAATTCTTTTCGACAGAATTCAAAAACAACTGGAAAAGATATTTCAAGAGCAAAAACTACTAACAATTGATTGGCCTTCCAATCGGTAGATCCGAGGAAGTCAGCATGCGGCCGCACCCCAGCAGATAAAACTATCTACGCAAACAACGTCAGATAAACTTCAAAGATTTTTTGAGAAAAGATGAAAGCAGGCAAAAGGTTTTTTGTCCTCTCTTTAAGGAGAGCTCAAATCGACAAATGGCTCGGCCTATTTCTCTTAAAATGGGCACCCTGAACCATAAATGTCGGGATTCTCTTATGTTAATACAATTACCATAATAAATGTGCTACCGTGACTAATATAAATACATCACGGATTGTGCTTCTTTAAATATGGTAAACCTACACTACTTAAGCTTTAACACAGCAAGGAAAGCTACAGTCATTTGAAAATTGTTTAAAAGTCAGTTGCACCAACGACGAAACTTCATAAAAACCTGTAAAACAGATACGAAAACTTACCCTGACTGCTCCACTATTCGCTTCAATATAAATGACGTCACCCACTTCCACCTTCTCCTTCTGTATGTTCTCATATATTGATGGATCTAATTTCAATTGCTTTGTTCCTCTTGCAGTCTTGAGGCCAATTATTACGTGACTAACTGTTTTTCCGTAACCTGAAAAAAAATTATTTCACTAATTTAACCAAGAATATATTTTATAAAATCCCAAGTAATAGCTCTACCAGTTTTCTATGCACCTCATAATCTCTCTCAACATTGTTAAACTAAATTATGTTGATGTAGTAAGCCTTGAATAAGTTCATAGCTTATTGACTGGTAGTCTACGAACTTGAGTGAGATCAGCAATCAAAACTATTATTTCAAATTTACCGCCCATAGGATTCTCTGTTTCATGCGGAGTTATTTCTGTCACTTCGCCTTCATAAACTTCTTTTGTTTCTTTTATTCTGAGACCAATTGCTCGCCGGAAGTTCTCCATCAAAACTTCTGTTTTTTTAATTTCAGTTGAATACACTTCACTACCAACCATCGGACAAAACGGAACCTGCAAAGTAGTTACGAGTGGCGAAACAGATTTTCATACCTTTATCCCTTGATTACAAGAAATCTGCTCTAGCCTACATCAGTCGTTGGCCACCTATAACCCGAGTGCCGGTGCTGGAATTTTTTACGAGATTTGCGACTTACGTGAGTGCTTATGGCGGTGAAGCAGTGGATGAAAGCATAGCTAAAAGGTGGTTTGTCAAGCAGAGTGGCGACATATCTCGCTCATGCCGCCCAACGAATACCACTAACCAACAAGACGAAGGACGTCTTGTTCAGATCATCAAATGCCATTGCAAATAACACTGAATACAATTTCTATAAAATTGAGCACTAGTGTGGAGGTGGTGGAAAAGTTAACATTCTCCCTAAGTACAGCAAAATATATGACAGGTTATTACCACAGATGCTCACCCAGCATCAAAAAGCTCACACTTGCGAATCAGTCAAGAGTTGCTGTATCTATAGGACCAAAAGGAATGCACTACTAGACCAAATTATCACCGATAATGATACTTGGAGTCACAAGTAAAAACCAGAATTTAGCAACAGTCAATGAAATGGCTCCATTTATCTTCTTCAGTAGCGCAAAGGTTAAAGTTATAGCGCTCGGCAGGCAAAGTGATATCATATGCAGCGTCTTCTAAGATTCAAAGAGCATCATTTCGTTGGATTTCTTTCAACCAGGGGCAACTATCACCTCTGAATGTTATATTGAAACTTTGACCAAACCAAAAACCTAAATCAATTGCATCAGGCAAGGAAACAATACTTGGCTAAACAACAATGCCAGCCAACAAACACAAGTGTGAAAAGCAAGAAATGTGTGATCAAGTTTGGCTAAACAGCAGGGCTGGGGAGTCGGAGTTGAAGAGTCGGGGCATTTTGGGGGCTTCAGGAGTCGGAGTCGGCAAAAATTGGCCGACTCTGACTCCTGAAGCCCCAAAAATGTAATAAAATTCAGTATGCAGATGTTGATACAGATGTACAATGTGAATTTGTCATTTTAACTGTGTAGGTGCATCTGGGGGGAGGTCCTAGCCCCCCTAATAGGGATATTTTTATTATAATTAGCAACCATATGAGATAAAATCAGGATATTTAACCATTTGTGAAAAGGTAAAATGTCTTAACAATAACATGCAAATTTGATTTATATGTAGATGGCAAAAGAAAATATAAGAATATTTGCTATTAGAATTAACAAGCAGGAGTCGGAGTCGGACCTTTCATATTCCCAGGAGTCGGAGTCGGAAGTTCAGACCACCGACTCCCCAGCCCTGCTAAACAGTGAAGCAATATCCTCCACATTGCCCCCATTCTAGTTAATTTCACCTATTTGGGTCTCTTGAAGTAGGATTCCAATGACAGAACTTTGTTAATTACAACACTCTCACTGACGCAGTGAAAAATGGACCACCGCACTTGGAACAGACTTAGCATGTGCAGCACAAAGACCCTGGTTCATTTATTGCTAAAATGTATTCAAAATAGTTGTGACTACGTAGAAAAATCAAATTCTTGAGGACGTGTGTATACTTGTTTTCGTGCTATCATTCCCGTCTTCCCATCTTTTCAACTTTTTGAGTTAGATAGTTAGATTTTAATGACCCAACCGAGGTAAATTCAAAATACTCCATCAGAAAATAACAGCGTCAATAGCTACAAAGTACTATTTATGACACCAGCAAGAAGAATAGATAACTAAGCTAAGAAAAGATTGAAGGTCAAAAGATCAAGAAAAATTACTACAATGGGCCATATGAGATCGTGATAACAACTAAATGAGTAGCCGCAAGGAAAATGATTTTTCTTGGCATGCCAGTACCGGCCCTCAGGTTGTTTGAAGTCTGTTCAAAAAGTATCTGACCATTTTTTCTCTTACCACGAGAGTATGAGCAAATCGCCCATACGGAGCATGGCTACACACACATACATTCATGCGTAATCATGAATCGTTTCAGGCCGATTCGTCATGCCATTTTTTCTCTGTAAAGCATTTAGTGCAGTCACATACATAGTATGTGTTCATTGTTTGTTTTTTTATTTTCAAGTAAATGCTATATGTCATTTCAATAACAGAACGCATTGAACAAAGTTATTGCCTTAGGTTTTGGCAAAAGCTAGGTGATACTCAAGCTGAACCAATCAGAAAGATTGAGCAAGTTTTGGAGATGAGGCCTTATGAGCAACCCAGATAAAGCAATCGTTTAAACAATTTAAAGGTAGACGAGTGTCAGTGGAAGTGAGCCCTGCTTGGGGAGGACATTCACATGCCGAAATGAGAAAGTGATGGATAAGTTTTGCAAAAAAGTGCTGAAAGATCATTGTTTAAGAGTACAAGAAATTGCCAAAGATGTAGGAATAAGCATAGACTTAGTTCGTTTCATTCAAACAATTATTTGTGCTTGTGGAGAGTGTCAAATAAATTTGTCCTAAGTTGCTGATGGAGAAACAAAAGAAATTCTGGGAGGAAATTTCCGAGAAGATGCTGGATTTTGCAAACCATGACCCAGAATCTATAAACCCACGTCTCATCATAACTGGCGATGAAACCAGTGTTTAATGGTTATGATTCACAAATCAAGTTTCAATCCTCACAATGGAAGCAAGCGAATCCCCAAGGCCCAAAAACGTTTGACAAGTTGGCAGCAATGTAGAAGCGACGCTGGCCTGTTTCTTTGATTCCTGCAGCATCATGCATCACGATTACACTCCAGAAGGCCATGCAATCAACAAAGAGTTCTATCTGGAGATCCTACACTACCTTTATGGTGCTGTGCAACGAAAGCGGCCAGACATGTAATCAGCAAAGAATTATCAGCTCCACGATGACAATGTCCCTGCTCATCCTGCCCATGTAATCAAAACTTTTCTTGTCAAAAAAAGCAGGTTACTTTTTTGACGGGCTCCTTACTCTTCCGACTTGGTACCATATAATTTCTGACTGTCCCCCAAGGTAAAAACAACTCTGAAAGGGAGGCAATTTTAGTCACAAAAAGGCATTATGAAAAAATTGACAAAGGAGCTTCAAAGCATCCCAGAAGTGTTTCAAAAGTGTGTGGACCACCAAGGGAAATATTTTGAAAATTTCATAAAACTTGCAAAATTAATTGTGTTGTAAGCATTATGCAAAAGTCAGATACAGTTTCCCCTCGCTAACATGGACCCTGTTAAGCCGGATATCGGTCAACTCCGACCATGACGGAGAAAAAAAAGAAAAACATTCCAAAATTGAGAATAAAAAATGTTTACAGTGTACAGGTGTATTGTACATTAATTATTTGCATGTTATGAGGGTAAGATAAAAGAAAATAACCTTGGTAATAGTCAATAATAACAGTCGATATCGGTACAGGTTTGTTTGCTAGGCTAAGCCAACGCAGCCTTCGTCAGGTGTTTTACTTGAATAAACAAAAATAACTAAATCTGCTTTTCTACATGTTATGAAGGTAAATGTAGTAAAACAAAATAGCCTATACAATAACGGCATTTTTAACTAAACTTTGTTACCCTAGGCATGTTTATAAGCTATGGTTGGTTAAGTCGGACAATCGGCCACACAGACACCCTTCCACCCAGCTGTCCGAGTTAACGAGGAGAAACTGTACTTTTAAAACAGACCTGGTAGGTTGCTGACTTGTATGCTAGAACCTACACTTGAAAAATCGGGATGTATTGCAACAAGCCTAATAATATAAAACCTATGAAAACTAAGCTAGATCATGAACTAGATGTACTGCAATTAGCAAGTTGAGTAAAATGTAGTTTGCTAAATTTTCTAATGCATTATTACATGATTTATTTCATTTATTTTAATTTGCCTTTTAAGGCCTGGACTTCCTCCCAAATCATCAGGGTCAATCAGTTGTCTGCAGCAATGCCTCCACTTATCTCTATCCTGACCAACTTCGAGTTTTAAATTTTTACTCTTCATGTTATCTTCATGCCATCTCCTACCATATTTTCTGTGGTGCTCCTCTTCTCACATTTTCCACAAATGTCTTTTCTTGCACTTGTCTTCTTAAACTCTCCACATTTATTCGCTCAAGATGTCTCAACCACTTCTCATGGGGTCCTGTAACATGTTTATCAATAATCTGAACATTTGCCCATTCTCTTAAAACACTGTGGCAATTTTTTCAGAAATGTCTCACCAAAGATGGTCCAAATCATTTGAATTTGAATTGTCTCCGTTCACCTGATGCCCATCGCTTTCACTTCACTGTCCAACATTCATCTCCATTGCACATCACTCTTCTCGCACATGCTTTATACCAGGGTTTCCCAAACTGGGAGTCGCGACCCCTTTGGGGGTTGTGTAATGATGTTCAGGGGTTGCAGAGAGTATATCAATTTTACACAAAGTACTGCATATACTATAGTTTCTGTAGTAACTGCGCATACTATACTGCATGTACTATAGAACTATAGTATATACAGTACTTTGTGTAAAATTGGTATACTCTCTCCAACCTTTGACGGTCCTTAAAAACTATTGCAATTGTGCAAAACATCATTCTTTACTTAGCTGTAGATTCTATGCAAATAGGCGTAGCTATAGTATCAAATATGGGACTTTGTTAATTGACAGCAACTGGACTTTTGCACATTTGTATCACGTGGAATAACTGGATGCATAACTTTTTTGTTTCGTCACTTCGGTATCATGTGGCACAGCTGGATGCATCACTTTTTGTTTTGTCACTTCAGTTTACAATGCCATTGCACTGTGCAGACGAGAGGATAGTAGCTAAATATAAAAAAAACTGATCTACTCAATGGAGAGCTGGCTAAAAAAATCGAACAATAATGGTAATAAGCCTACTGCAAATGATGTTGAAGCAACAGTAGAGGTAGATGCATCACTGACTGGCACATCGATGAAAGTTCAACTGCACCAATCAACAGCTGCCTCAACGTGGTGGTGCGATCCCCGTCCCCAATTGGGTTGGGTCGAATAGGCTGTTGGCCTCCCCGAGGGTCCCAGTTACCCCGGGCACTCCCCATTCATTTTTTTGCTATGCTGCCCCCTGAACGACCACAGAAGGGCAGCACACAGCATCTACAAAATCGGTCGCCTGTTTTCACTTTTTCTTCTCTCCTGCCCTACTCTTGCCCTTCTTCGTCTCCTTATTGTTCTTCTTCTCCTGATGAGCGGTAACGTTCATCCTAACCCTGGACCCATCTTTCCTTGCTCTGTGTGCGCTGGAAATGTGACCTGGCGGGGCAAGTCAGTGCAATGCCGCACATGCTCCAAATGGGTTCTTCTATGGTGCTCACAACTTTCTTTATCTAATTTCAGAGCTCTTGGCAGCTCTCACTCTTGGAGCTGCCCCCTGCCATAACACTGTGACTCCCCCCTCCTCGGACTCCTCCGACATGTATACCTCCACTATGGAATCTGGCCCCCTCTGCTAATGCTGCACTCTCGCCCCACCCTCGTCTCCAAACCTCTTATCCCCCATCTGCCCATCTTATATCTCCTTCCCCTGCGCTCCTCACCACCGTCCCTAGCTCCTGGCTGTACTTCTGCACCTCCTGCCTCCTCTCCCCCCCTGACTCTCTCAGGGTTCTTCAATGGAATGCTGGAGGTCTTCGAGCCAGGAGCAGTGAACTACTTCACTTTCTTTCGTCCCATCCTGTCAACCTTATCTGCATCCAGGAATCCAATCTTAACTCCTCTTCCTCTTTCCAGATTCCTGAATTCTCTGCTCTGCGTTCTGATCGCACCCACTCCCGGTCTGGCATTCTCTCTCCTGATGCCATGCACGCCAGTGGCGGCGTTGTCATTTTCGTCAGACAGGGCCTATTCTTTTCTGAACTTTCTACCTCCTCTCTTTCTTCGCTCGACCCCTACTGTGATTATGTAGGGGTCAACATCTCTCTATACAAACCCTCTTCGGTGTCATTTCTTAATGTGTATTCGCTATTTGCTCCTCCCCAACAAATGGAAGAACTGACTCCTTCTCTCCCTCCATTCTTCCCTCCTCCAGAAATCTCTTCATTCTGGGGGACTTCAATTGCCATCACCCGCTTTGAGAATCAAGAGGTACTTCTGACCTCCGCGGGGAGGAAGTATTTGACTGGGTCATCTCCTCAGACCTCCTCCCCATCAATGACCCCGACACACCTACCCTTCTCCATCGCTCCTCTGGCAGTCGCTCCTCTCCTGACATCTCCTTTGCTCCTTCTACTCTTGCTTTTTCTTGCTCCTGGGAGGTGCTTCAGGACCTGGGTTCTGACCATCTACCATTTCTTTCATCCGTCCCTCTCTCTACGGCCTATCGCCCCAACGAGCGTTCCCCTTCCTTCAATTTTCAAAAAGCTTGCTGGGATGGCTTTGCCTCCTACTTTGACTTTTACTGTCCTTCTGCAGAGGAATACTCGTCTCTTTCTCTTTCCTCTGCTGCTGCTCTCTTTACCTCTCTGGCACTAAATGCGGCCAAATCTTCCATCCCTTTCGGCCGCATCAAACGCCCTCCTAAAGCCTGGTGGTCTGTTGAGGTGGAAGAAGCAGTTAGTGAAAGACGCAAGGCTTTCACTGCCGCTCACAGAAGTGATGAAGATTGCCAGGCTTACATCTCTGCCTCTCGACGTGCCTCGTCAGTCATTGCCAAGGCCAAGGCGGAGGCATGGCAGACGACTTGCACTTCTCTTTCACCTAGGTTTAACCCTAAATGTGTGCACTCTCTTCTTCGCTCCATCGCTGGCTCTCCTTCCTTGTCTTCCTCCTCTCCTAACTTTCCTAACTGTTCCTCTCCCAGGGAATCGGCTTCGGCTTTTGCCGCTTACCTAAGGTCTCACTTTTCCGTTTCTCAGCCAAAGGTTCGCGTAGCAGAGCCAGAGGCTACCTCACTGAGCTCTGCCGAGCCACGTGCCCTGCGGAGTCTCACTCATCCTTTTGCTCTCCCTTCTCTCCAGCGGAATTTCATGCGGCTGCCTCCAACCTCTTCTCATCCACTGCCACTGGTCCAAACAAAGTTGCCTATCCCATGCTAAAGCATCTTCCTCGCTCTGGCATGGATTTTCTTCTTCACATCTTCAATCTCTCTTGGTCTTCACATTCTTTTCCTTCCATCTGGAAGACATCTTCTATTATTCCCATACATAAGATTGGAAAACCTCTCAACTCCCTGCTTCCTTCCGGCCTATCTCTCTCACCTCCTGCGTATCAAAGCTGTTTGAATGCATCATTCTATCCCGTCTTCTCTTCTTTCTGGAATCTAATTCCATTCTTTCTCCCTGTCAGGCCGGTTTCCGCCCTGGTCGGTCTACACTCAATCAAATTCTGTACCTTCCTCAGTCCATTTCGGATGGGTTTAGCAAACCCAGGCTGGGCTCTCGGACGATCCTGTCTACTACTGATTTCTCTAAAGCTTTTGACTCTGTCTGGCATCCTGCCCTTTTCCACAAACTTATTTCGGCTGGCCTCCCTCCTTGCTTTGCTCGTTGCACTCAATCTTTCCTTTCTGATAGGCGTGCTTGCGTGGTTTTTCAAAATCACAAAAGCCGCTCCTTTCGAGTCCGTCGAGGTGTTCCGCAAGGATCTGTTCTTGGCCCTGTACTTTTCTCTCTTTTTATTAATGATCTTCTGGCCTCTCTGCCTTCTTCCGTCAGCTGCTCTCTTTACGCTGACGATCTGGCCATTTGGTTCTCCTCCCCCTCGGTCCCTACTGCTGTGGAGGCCACACAAGGAGCTCTATTTCGATTGGAGCGCTGGTCTGAGTACTGGTGTCTTCCTCTCAATCCGAGCAAATGTGAGACCACCTTCTTCTCAGTGCATCCCCACCAAGCTAACCTCCTGCCCAACCTCCTCCTACTCGGCTCCCGCCCCCGTTTTAATCCCACTTCAACTTTTCTTGGGGTCACCTTCGACCGCACTCTTTCCTTTTTCTAAGCATGTATCTTCACTGAAGGCCAAGTTTTTTCCATGTCTCAAGGCCTTACGCTGTATCTCTGCTTCCTCATGGGGCCCCTCTAAGGAGTCCCTCTCTCTTCTGTATAAATATTTTCTTATAAATATTTTCTTTCCTAAACGCTACCAATATCACCAAATTGGAACGCCTCCACTGAGCGGCCAGTCGCGCCATCACCGGCTGCCTCTCGTCGTCCCCTATCCCTCTACTACTCACCGAGGCTTCTCTACCTCCCCTACGAGTCATCCTGACTCACTTCACTCTTTTTTCTTATGAGCGAGCTCTTCGTCTCCCAACCTCTTTTCCTATTTCAGGTTTGGCCAGACTAGGAGTGAAACCAAGACTCTGCACATCGTCCTGGAGAGCTCTTGCATCCACTCACCTGCTCATGCTTCCTTCTACTTGTTCTAGGGAGGCTCTTGTTGCTTGCCCTCCCTGTCCTCCTTGGAATCTGCCTTCCTTCACAGTCGAGTCCACCCTTTCCTCTCCATGCTCTCACTCTGATTCCCCTCACTCTCGCCAAGGTGCGGCTCTTGCCCACCTTGACTCTCTCCCCCCTCATGACCTGGTACTCTGGACAGACGGCTTTGTTCCTTTTCCTTTTGGCAAGGGCGGCTCCAGCGTTCTTGCCAACTGCTCTCTCCGTGGCACTGAGGCCACTTTTACCTTTTTGGCAGGCCCAGTTTTTCTGCTGAAGCCTGCGCCATTCTGCACGCCCTTTGCTGGTCTCGGCAACACCATAGAGTCTGCCATTTTTCTTCTCTTCTTCTCCTGTCTGACTCTCGCTCTGTCCTCGCCACCCTGTTCTCTCCTCCACCTTTCGTGTTATCTCAAACTCTGTGGCAGATCTGGCAGGAACTGTCCTTTTCTCCTCCTGTTCTATCAGACTACAATGGGTCATCAGACACTCGTTTCTCCCGGGGAACGACACAGCTGATGAGCTTGCCAGACGGGGAGCGCTGCTTGCGCCCTCTGCAATCCCTTGTAGTCTCTCTCCCCTTATCTCTCGTATCCACTCTTGTCTTTTCTCGGACTGGAGGCGCACTGTCTCATCCAAATATTTTGACACACAGGTTCCCTCGATTTGCACTGAGGAACTTGTGCTCCCTCGTCATGCTCGCTGTGTTCTCTCTCATCTTCGCTGCAACAGACATAGCCTTCTTTTAGGTTCCTATCTCTTCAGGATTGGCAGAATCGAGAATTCCTCCTGCAGCACCTGCGGACACTCGTCCCAGGACTCCTCTCATCTCATTCTGCACTGTCCAGCTATGAACTCTTTGCGCCGCTCACTCTTTGGCAATTCTCTGTCTCTGTATGACCTCTGGTCTAGACCCTGGGGAGTTGCCCGGCTTCTGGGGCTCCGTGGTCTTCTGCCATGCCCCCATCCCTCGGAAGGGGTTGGGTAACCAACAACAACAACAACAACATGAAAGTTCAATGAGAAAAACGAGGCTAGTCATATCAAAAACCTATAACGGCAGTGTTTTGCAGTATGGTTTCGCTTTCATATCGGAAAACAATGAACACCATCCTCTTTGTTTGATTTGAAAAAAGCGTTGGCAAGTGAGAGTCTTAAGCCGACCAAATTGAAACAACATCTTCACACCAAGCATGATTCTCGTCGCAACAGGCCTAAGGAGTTTTTTCATTGCTTTCTGTGAACATCG
The DNA here is from genome assembly GCA_963675345.1 of Trididemnum clinides. Lineage (NCBI taxonomy): Eukaryota > Metazoa > Chordata > Ascidiacea > Aplousobranchia > Didemnidae > Trididemnum > Trididemnum clinides. The sequence goes on along the minus strand of OY776305.1, from coordinate 27,272,137 downwards.
GAAAGACAAAGACAATCATTTGAAAGTGAAAATGAAGGGAAGTATATGCAAGCATCGTTTGAGGCTTCCTTGTTGATTGCAAAAAGTAAGAAACTTTACAATATTGGCAAAATTTTCTTCTATCGGCTGCAATTCAAATGAGCGCAATTGTTTGCGGCAAAAAAGAGGCCAATGAAATGCGAAAAATTTCATTGTCAAACAATATTGAGTCCAAGCGAATTTCCAAAATAGGAAAAGATCACCGCGTGCAACTCCTACGAATAAAAGAAAGCCATAAATTTACCATTCAGCTTGTTGAGTTGACGGGCAAAGTACCGAGCACCTCTCTCTTAAATTTTAGAAAGAGCTTGCAGATCTATCTTTTGAATCTAAGTTGCAGCTTCAATTTTCTGAAAACAGCTTCACACTTTTTGGGTTAGCATTAGAGCGGAATATCCATCATTATCTGACTCAGCAGTAACCGCACTCCTGCTGTTTGTCTCGATGCATCAATGCGAGCTAGAGTTTTCAACGTTGAGGGCAATCAAAACAAAATGCCATTTCAGCCTAAGCAACATTGAAACCGCCTTGGGACCAGTATTAACAAATGTTGAGCCAGGGCTGAACTTGCTTTGTAGCAGAAGGCAGTCGCACTCATCACATTAAATGAGTTTGCTTTTTGTTTTGTTTCCAATAAGCTACCTAAGTGTAAATTAAAAGGCTTTGAGTACCAGTAGCTTTTTTTATTTTTCACCTTTCAATAATTATCACAAATGCATATTTTGCAGTGTTTATCATTTTAACCATGAAGGGTCGCGGAAAATTTTAGGAGATTAAAAGGGGTCGCAAGCAAAAAAGTTTGGGAAGCCCTGCTTTATAAAATCTGCCTTTTAGCCCGCAAGAGTAATTCACTTCACTCAACAACCTCACTTTGCTATTTGAACATCACGTATCCATTATTTGTATTTTTGAGACTAGATAGAATTTCTCATCAATCTCTTCATACATGTTGCACATGGTTCAACAGCAGGATTGACTACCTCTCTCAGTGGTAATTTTGCTCCACCTTTTATTGTCTTAGTTTTAACATTTACTTTCAACCCCTTGCTTTCTAATGTTTTTTTTTATTCAATATACTTCTCTATCATTTCTTTCCAGTCATCTCCAACAAGGACTAAATCGTCAGCATACAAAAATTCTTTTATTGTTTTCACAAAATCACAGGGAAAAGCATAAAAAAAATAGCAAAAAGCAGTGAATTGAGTAATGAAGTTTAATGCGTAAACTTTCACTTGAAACCATTTTGATACATCACCTTTAATTTATTCATAAGTTTTTGAAAATTGAAACTTTTTAAATTGCAACAAATTTTACTTTCAACTTTCATTTTTACCCTAATCTTCACTTAAAGCCACTCTAACATTTTACAATCAAGCCTATTTGGTAGTTTAATGACACTTTTTAAATTGTTAGATATAGCTCGGGATTCTTGTTTTTTTTTTTAATTCCAAATTTTGTGTGCTCGATTATTTTTTACTTGAAGTTACTTTTTTTGTTTGAATATCAGTTAGCTTATACAACGGTTTTAAATACACTTGTCAACCACAATCACAATTTTCATTTGATGATTGACCAGGCAATAAGATTTATGCAACCTATGGTTTTACTCTGTCACTTTTAAAGTTAATTTTGAATCAAGCTAAAACATTTGGTGCTCTGAAATCAAAAGTGGATCACAATAACACACTAGTGCTAAGCAACCTTACTTTATTTCCCAGTTCTTGAGCAATGGCAAGAGCAAGCGCAGTCTTCCCAGTACCAGGTGGTCCTGCCAACAACACACCACGGCCAGCCATCTTCTTACTTCGGATCAACTCCACGACTACACCGCATGCCTACACAAATATACAATTAGTTTAACAGGATTTCCACACAATTTTCTTAACCAAATTCTATGACTTTTAATGACATGAATTTAACTTTTTTATTTCCATGACCTTTTTAGCGTTTCCACACATTATTTCAAAAAGTATTTTATTCTTCACTACATGACTAGATTGTGTTAAACTAGCCAATCCAGAAAATGAATCATTACCGTTATCAAAGGGCTGGTAAGCTAACTTCATGACATCTGATTGCATACAACACTGACGTGCTCTCTTGGTGCAACCCATTCTGACACCAGGGCTATCCAGCTCAAAAAGAAGAAGATTCAGAAAATATTGATATCACCAAGCCTTGATGAACAATCAGCCACCAAATAAAATGGTATATTCATGTGTCAGAGGTGATTATTATGAGTTGGATGCCATAGTATTGTTTTCTATTTATCAAAAATTGGACATAGTTTCTGGACAAATTAAATTTTCTATCTGTTGAATAGTTTTGTCCTAAGTTAATATAATGTGAATAAGGCGTAACACTAATATTTCTTTTTAAGCTTTTAGCTCTATCTTTTGCACCAAGTTTATTTCCTGCATGAAAATGGACTTGAGCCAAAAACACCTGCTAGGGTTGTTTGGGTCAGATAAACACAGAAAAAAGTTGGACTCCGCTGTAAGTTACCGCAGTACCATTGCAACTGTAATGAGTAAATTAGATATATTGCAAACCATGTTATTCTCAAATGCTGTCAAATAATTTGAAATCGAACTTCAACGAAATAAAAAAAGACATTAAAAGCACCGACTTTTTTGCAATCATATTTACAAGACATCACACCTTTGTTATGCAAAAAGCATTCTAATAAACTTTACAGGCACTAGCTTAGATAAATGCTAATCCGCCCATAAACTGAGGTGAATTACATTTTTTAATTAAACTGAATGTAAACTGCAACTGTACAGAATGCGACTAAAATCAGCCTGACACCAAACATTAGCTCATGCTATTATTTATTAATCCCCTATTTCCCAAAGTTTATGCAATAAAAGCCTGCACGGCCATGTTTGTCCATGACCGGCCAAAATGGACCTTTGTTGATCAGTCTCCAGCTACATCGGAGAATGAGCAGTTGTGCATGGACATTGATGGTTATAAAATCGTCAATGTCTACAAACCTCCATCTATGCGACTGCAAGCGTCTGATCTCCCAGTGTTCCCTCACCCCATTCTTGATGCTGGCGATTTTAATTGTCCACATGTCAACTGGGGTCATAGAACCAGCAGTGCCGATGGAGAGTGCCTTGTTGCTTGGGCAAGCCTTAACAGCCTTGTCCCTCTCCACGACCCAAAGGACATGGCCAATTTTCATCTTGCCCCGCTCCACAACCCAAAGGTTGTGGCCACCTTTTATTAACAAGGTTATCTTTAACATGGAAGTCATTAGCTAAGCCTTACATTTCATATTACTTTAATATGACACCATAATCAACCAATCATCACTAAGAATAATTAATAATTGGTAGTGAATAACAGCAGATATGATGTATTAAAATGGCCCATATACCACGCAATATCTATCAATTGCTGACATATCAGCTTAGTCGTAGTCTGTAAGCTTTCAAAAATGATTCCTTGTAGAAAAGTATGCCATATCCCATACATATTATTTTATGTGGGAATTCATTTTGAAATCTATAACAATCTGACATCGCACTTTTACACAGTATTATATTTGCTTTTTTGTAACAACATTCAGTAGAAATTTGAATTCTCTTTACTGTTTCCCTTATATTAAAACCAGTTGCTTTAAAATTTGTTGGAAAAAGTAGAATATTTTAATAATAAACTCGAAAAAATTACAAAAAACAGTTATTGTTACAATGTTAAATTTTAACTTCAAATCTACCCTATATTTTCTTGCAAATTTGTACTTTTTGCATGCAAAAAGAACACAGATAACTGAAGAGAAGTAGTAAAAACTTATTCAATTCATCTACCTCAATATAAAATATAGAGTTAAGTGGATGCAATAATCACAAGCCATTAGATTGAACTCAAAAATGTATAAACAAGCTACCAAAAATCAAACAAAACGTTTTTTAACTGCATAATTGTGATACCTCTCTAGCATCTTCTTGTCCCACTAATCCAGCTGCAGTTGCCAAAGCTTTGCCTTCTTCATCTAATCCCAATCCTTTGACATGAGAATGAGCTGCTATTCGCTGTGTTTTTGTTGTACTTTTAACTTCTTCAATTTTCATTGCTATGCAATTTTGACTAAAGTTTATCTCTAATGTGGTATAACTCTGATACAGCCACTGAAATTGCAATTAAAAAATAAAGAACATGAAGTTTAGGCCCTTTTTAACAACAATTGGTTTTAGCATGAGCCACCAAGATGTCATAATTGTTACTGTATAAATTCTCTGATTTCATTCTGCATGTGCACTTGTATTGCTGAGCAATGATTTATAAATTTTTGGTATGATAAAATAGGGAAATCAAACCCAGGTGTGCAGGTCGGACCACAAAACTACCACTGGTAACCACTAGGCGTTACAGCATTAGCAAATATGGGGCAACACTAAAATTCAAAAATCCAGATTTAAGGCAATTTAAAATATGGAATTAGAGAGTACTGGGATACTTTGAGAAAAATTACTACTTTTCACCATTTATCTACCACTTACATACTTGCAACTTTGATCTAAACAACTTTTTAAACATTTTTATATTTATTTACTACTTGGCAAAACTACTTGTTTTAGAAATTTTTGGATCAGTAGTTATTCGCAAATTTAGCATATCTGGCATCTCAAATTATCCCACAAATGGAATAATTCAAGACAAGGTTAAGTAGCTTACACATGTTGAAGTTAATCACGAAAAATGTTGTGATAGTTGAAGATACTTGTTTGATAACATTGTGGCTTGATTTGCAAATTGATTCAATCCAAATTTAATTAAAATCCATAGCCTAATTTACAACCACTTTTACTAGTTACATTCACTCCTGGTAAAAGCATCGCTAGGTCTGAGCATATCATCACATTGCATCTAGGTCAGCCAATCACAACTGTGTGTGTAGTCTAGTTTAGTTGGAATGGTAAAAAATTGTTCAGAATTATGCAAGGTCAAAGTCAATATGTCTCCTCAAGCTATGTATAAACTACAACTTTATTTAAATTAACTTGCTCCAAATTACCCCAGTATATCCTAGAGAAGAACAGAAAGCTAGTTACAGAAAAACCAAAACATGAAATTCTGCAGAAAACTTGGCACTGGAATTGCAAACATTTTTATGCAAGTCCAAGTCCCAAGTTCAACTACATTGCTTTAGGGCTAGTCCAAATTTAAGGCTGATTCAAAATTTTAACCAAGAACCGATGATTCCTAATCATGAATTAAAAATACAAATCAGTTATGCACCTTCACATTTATAAAAAATAGGCAAAGGCTATTTTGCTGTCGACGGCAATTTACCCTCAGGGACTATTTTGCCGTGAGTTATTTGTGATTGGTCAATGTTAATGATGTACTAAACATGTGACCTTAGGTCGTTTCTGATAGGTCAATTTTAAAAACCAATTAAAAAAAATTTGCACCCCCAGGTCTTTATCCCCCCCACCCTGTACACTACCTTCCAGTGTACACTGTCCCGTACATTTACATACTGGGCCTGCCCCTTCAGTGTACACTGCCCTTCCTTTGTGGCCCAGCCAGCTGAGATTCAAACCTGCAACCATGGTATCTCAAGACCAACGCACTATCCACTACACCACAGTTTCACTGGTGTAATTGTAGCAAATATGGCTATATAAACACACGTGAATGATTACGGCAAAATAGATTCCAAGGGAAAATTGCCGTTGACGGCAAAATAGCCACTGCCTAAAAAATACGCTATAGGTACAGTAGAATTTGCCTAAGTTGTCAACTCTAGGTGAAAGTGAAAAGTGACAACTTAGGTGAACTGGAACAAATCATGTAAAAATCACTGTAAAAAGCACAAAAACAACAAGACTACAGATATACTGTAGTACTGTTGTTTTATTTTTGTCTGAAAAAATCCAAAATTGTAGACTGCTTTTTCTTAGCTTATAATTGTTTCATTAAGTAACTATTCATTTTATTTAGTATGCCAGAAAAATCTTCATCTTTGGTTTTGTGACACATCATGTAAGGCTGTAGTTGTCTGGCCATGTCCAGGGCTTTTTTGTGGATGGGAGGAGAGGGGCTTTATCTGACTCACTGATGTCTTCTACACAGTGTGTCCTTGAGTTTTGGAAAAGGAACAAATGGAATTTAAAGTTCTTCTTTTAATTCCCATATCTTCAGCAAACTTTGCTTTGTTCCTAATCATACCATTGTTGAGTTTTTTGATAATTCCATACTTTTCTTTTAAAAGAGAGTTTTCAATTTAGAGCAAAATCAATTCTGAGAAAATTATCATTGGCAACACCTAGTTTCATGGCAACCAATATTGTAAATATTGTACTGCTGAGTCTGTCTCCTGTATAGATGTAACGTTGTGTTCTAATTGATTGCTGCATCATAGCTAGCTTTGAAATGGTGTGCACGTTGTGTTCTAATTGAGGATTGCTGCATCATAGCTAGCTTTGAAATGGTGTGCACAGGGTAGTTATGCCCTTGAACAGACTGACAACTGCAAAACTGACTGAAAAATTTATTCCAATTGACTGATGATTGACAAGGAAAATGAAATTTTCTTTTAAGGAAAGCAAAGTCAATGATGAGTTATGCAAAATGAGGAGTCAGCCAATGACAACTTAAATGAATTGATTTGTCCAAAAACACTTATAGCACTTTTGTTTGGGACTTACAAAAAGTAACATGTTATGCAAAGCAACAACTTAGGCAAATTCTATTGTATTGGAGAAGATACAGGAGATATAATCAAGGTGTGCACAGTTGATCAAGCATTTTTATTTCATTATGACACATACTATAATTTTTACATACCAGGAAAAAAAATTTTACATTTTATGTAGCAAGTGTCTATTTTGACATTGACGTCGTTTTACACTTTGAGACTATTTTGCCGTAATCATTCATGTGTGTTTATATAATCATAACTGCAATAATTTTGCCAGTGATGCTGTGTCACATGGATTCAAAATATAATGCGCACCTTCCTTGGAATGCAATGGTGATGGGTTGGAATTTTGACTGCCAGGGCACTTAAAGAAAGGCAGTGTACACTGGAAGGGCAAGCCCAGTGAATGTACATGGTAGTGTACAGTGTGGGGGTGTACACACTGGAGGTGAAATATTTTTTAATTATTAAAACTGACCAATCAAAAACAACCAAAAGTCACATGTATAATACGTCATTAAGATTTACCAATTACAAATAAGTCATGGCAAAATAGCCATCAAGGGTAAAATGCGATTAATGGCAAAATAGCCACTGCCTTTTATTTATGATGCCCAGTGCACAAGAACTGCCACTTCATATCACATATAATTCAATTAAAGTTGGACTTGCCTGGAAAAACTGTACAAACAAGTTCAAGATAAAAACCCACAACACCTGAACTGCTTAAGTAAAAGTCTAATCCCCAGACAGAAAGTACCAGAAAAAAATTATCCCAGTAAACGTAAATGTCAGTTTGATAACTTTGCAATCAGTGTTAAGATTTTGGTTAAAACTAAAGTTAGTGAGTAACCAGGTAACTCATTTGCACAAGACTAAAAGCGTTATGAAGCTGAAGTTTGCTAAATAGTCGGCCTAAACTCACAACGTGCTATGATTAGTTAGCTCACATGCTCAGCAAAAACTCATGATGGCGCAATACTTTAACAACATCAACTAAAACCCAGACAATCACATTTCTAAGACACCCCAGCCTAACCCAATTTAAATTTTCTAAAGCACGTTAAATGAGTTTCCAAACAATTTTTATAGAATTTCTGCAAAAAGATATAGGAAGGTTGCATGTGACGTCACACATTTCGCGCCAAAAAAAGTGGATGACCAAAGGCTCTAATTTATGCTGGGGAGGTATAGGGCGAACACCAACTTTTGGGGTTATTTTGAAAACTAATGAAAAATTAATTAAAATTTGGAATGAATTATTGCTAGTTGGATTCTCGGAAAGAAATAAATTTGACCAAAAGCAATTTGGTTGAGATTAGGTCTTTCAGTTGGCTAGTATAAGCCTAGCATAGTGGGCTAATTTTTAAAAAATGCCCCTAAGAGAAGTGCTATCTAATTACCATTTGCTCCTCACTTAAAAATAAACTATACCAATTAGATACCAGTCGGTACATTAGCAAAAACAACCATTATTTGATCATTACTACCGGTACGGTAAGCTTGCCGGTAAGCTTACTTTCTGTCTCCATGAGCAAGGCATTTAACGGTATGCCTCCATCTTTATGTGGCTAACAGGTGGTGAGGCCAAGCAGTCTACCCGTCGCAGTGATCCAGTGTGACAAAAGACATGCAAACAGAGCATGAGCTCTACGCATGAATCAATAAATCGGTATCGTAATTTTTGTATTACCCTTGGTACAGCAGCCTAGGTAATAGCCCAAACAATTGTTTAAAGAGTGGTTAAGGTCACACAATTACATCTGGCATATCAATATGACTGGCCTGCAATTACTATTGACAACAAATTTCAAAAACTTACTGATTTTATCCAACAATAACTAATCCAGCATATGTCAAACGGTACAGAAGTCTGCCATGTCATTTAGGCTACAGTATAACTTAAGTTTTCAACTTTTCAGAATGCTTATGCCACTAAATATACTGTATAAGTTACACATTACAATTAACTTAAACTCATCATTCCCAAACACGCTGATTAATCGAATATGAAACCCTCACAGAAGCTGGCTACAAATAAGCCTGCATGTTTAGCCCATAAAATTAGCCCAACTATTAGCAATAACAAGCAAACCTTAGCACCTCTTATCTTACTTTTACCTTAGATTCATTCCTTAACATCAATAAAACAACATATCTAACGTTCATTCAACAACTGTCACGTTTCTTCATTTGCTTTGCAAAAAACGATATCACTCCTATTCAATTCAATGCAAAAACACTGGCTTTGGTCATCCACTTTTTTCGAAATCGCATTTTGATGACGTTTGATCACGTGCGTGCAACCTTCCTATTCTCATTTCAAGATCTTCGCCAGACATGGGCAATTATTTTGGCCTGCGGGCCGCATCGCGGTCATGGAAGCTAGCTGAGGGCTGCACTGAGGATTGAAGAGTCGATCGAGGGCCTCATTGACCAAGTATAAGTGGCCGAGGGTCAGTGCTCAGGAACTTGCAATAGCCTGCATCAGCTTCATGTAATACGAGACCTCCTAATATTGACCTTATACCGCGCGTGGACATGGTGGACTCCAAAAAAAAAAAAGTCATCACCCTCTCATAACCGAATTGTTTGAACTGCGAGACGTTCGAAAACCGAGGTTTGAATGTACATGGAAGTTTCTACAAGTGTTGGCGGGCCGCACAAAATGCCCTGGCGGGCCGTAGTTTGCCCAGGTCTGATCTTGGCTAAGCCTTAGGTCTATATGAAGTGAACCCAAGGGAGCCTTGCGTTTTCCATAGTTTGGAAGTAGGAAATACATTTTTGATATTGAGCTATTCTGAAGCAAAATAGCAAAAATGTTTTTCGTGTGGTGCGATTTCACACTGACGCTGTTTTCTTTTGATTTTCCCTTAAACTTTCTCGAGTCCTCGCTGGCTACGCATTATGTAGCATGTTCTTTTTTTCCTGCCTGACGTGGCCTTTTCAATCCTCAATCTGCTTCTCCCCAAATGTTAGGTTTTATTCCACTAGCTCTATAAAGCTATTTTAAAGCAAAATACCAATAATATCTTCCATATGGTGCGATTTGACACAGTGACGTTGTTAATTTTGATTTCGCTTCAAACTTTTTCAAGTCCCCGCTGGCTACAAATTGTAATTCATGTTTGTTTTTCCTTGCTTATATATACTCTGAGAAGTTAAAATAATTCTTGTTTTTCCCAAATTTTTAGGTTCGGTCCCGATAACTCTATAAAGGTATTATCAAGCAAAATAGAAAAAATGTTTCTTTCAAGTAAGGTGCTATTTTAACCCAGCAGGAATACTACCACCCGAGCGATTTAAACCGTATCAATTAATGCAGTTGCGTTGGCTTCACCGTACAAACGTTTATCAGAGCAACAACAAAATGTTTCCATATAGCTCCTGTACAGGTAGTGGTAGTCATATCGGTCTATTAATCAAGACTGGAAATATTAAAAAAGATGATGTCAGAACTACGATTCGTAAATTTTAACTCTTTTGCTCCCGCGAAAATAGCGAAAAAAATGTCCGTAAGGTGGCAGCGCGAAAAACTGTCATAATCAATCATAATTAATCATAATTATGTACCTCAAGTTTGTTTGGAAATCATTACTCAACTGTCTACTTCTACATTAAGTGTGATATATCGTTGAAATCTACATTTCTTGAGCATTTCAAATAGAAAAAAAAATTTTTTTTTTGAATATGCAAATTTTATGCAAATGAACCCCCGCAACTGGGGGGGGGGTTGTCTTCAAAATTAAAGAGGTACCCTCACCTCAAAGATCACTACAGATTTTATTTTCTACCAATTTTGTTAGAAATGGTCGCAAGATGATGCTGAGGAAATAAGCTTTCAAGGTACATCAATCAAAACTTACCTAAAAGCCTAGGTTTTCTACAATTTGCAATTTTCTGAGGCACATGACCTTTTTTTTGACCGGTACCGACCGGTACCAAATTTTGGTAGGTAAATTCAGTATCTAAAATATGATCAGTCATTATCTGCTAAAGGTTAGCCTAAACCAGGGGTGGCGAACCTATGGCACGCGGGCTGATTTTTGCTGGCACGGCACTTGAAACTTCTTATCGCGCATTAGTTCAGTAGCCATCTAGCAGTTACAAACTCAAGTTAGACTAAAATGATTTCTCAGAATAGAATCTAGAACAAGGAATAAATCAACTATTAAGAAAGTTTTGTGAAGTTATTCTAGAGTTAGTCAAGGAATTTGATTCTACGTTTACACAATTCAGGCAATTCGGTGAAACAACGCAATTTATTTTGCATCCAGACTCAACATCACTAGAAACACTAAATTTGGAAAGCTTGAAGTGGCTAGATTTGGAAGATATAGAAATGCAATTAATTGATTTCCAATCTAGTTCTATATGGAAACAAAAGTTTATCGATCTGAGAAGAGACTTAGAATTAATAGAGAACGATAGAGCAGTTGGTGTATTAACATGCAATCCAGAAGAAAAAGTATTGAAAACACGGGATACCATTTCCAATACTTTCATTTGTCTAAAAAAATTAGCAATTGCTATTTTATCAATTTTTTCATCTACGTATTGTTGTGAATCATTGTTTTCGCAAATGAACTTGATCAAAAACAATTTGAGAAGTAGCTTGATTGATGAGTCTTCATCTGCATGTGCATTACTTAAAGTGACAGAGTATGAACCAGATATAAAACGCTTATCATCTAAATTACAGCAACAGAAATCTCATTAACATATTATGATTTATGGTAATAAATATAATCAATAATTTGCATAGTTTACATTTTTAATTAGTTTTGTTCAATGTTACTGGCACGGTATAAACTTGCTTTACGTCACTTATAATATTTTGGCACGCTTGTAAAAAAAGGTTCGCCACCCCTGGCCTAAACCATGTAACATTATGTATTTTTGAACAGGGAATTTCTTCAAGATTCAGAAAATATCAAGTTAAAATAGAATATGCTGTCACTGAAAATGAAACAGCAGCTTGTGTAGCGCAACGGCAGGCATCTGGCTGTAGTTAGATGTCAAAAGAGTGCACTCCATACGGCGACTAGTCACTTCTATCATGATAGCTACTTTCGTAGATTTCCTTTCTGTTTATATATTAACATTGTTGTTGGTAACTTTCCGTTTGTGGTTTGTAACATCTTCGTGCTCATACGACTCTTAGTAGCTAGATCTCATTGTCGCGATAGTTGCGCATGTATGCATCGAAGTTGCAGTGGCTGCAACACTTGTTTACACCCTTCCCATTTCTTGAGAAACAAGAGGGATACAGCAAACTTTGATTTAGAGAAGCCAAACTTCTGCCAGCTTTCAAACTTGTATTTCGCTTCTTGCCTCATTGGAAATTTGATACAAAATGACAACTTTATTGGTAAAACATTTGCAATTTATTTTATCTTTTTATAGGGTGTAGTTTTTCTACAAATTATAATTTAGTGAAGGTAAGTCAAAAAATTTTGGGGGTTTTGAACTGACATGATGTACAGTACTCATTTTTGATCAGTAAATATCATATACCACTTAGTCTAAACTATTTGAAGTCATAAGCTTTCAAAATGAGACCAGTATTTAGCAACATATGATATTTTTTCCGCACTAAATTTACTTTTATCTACTTACCATTCAAATTTGTTTGGGGGGTTTTGAGACCCCTAAAAAATTTGGAAATTTACAAAAGTAAAATTTATTATTATCGCTTGAAATTTTGTCAAATGATGCCCCAAAAGAGTAGTTTTCAGACTGTGTTAATGATGAAGGGTTTGGTTATGTGGTAAAGATGTAATCTCAATTTGATTTTACGGCAGTTGGCACGTTCTGAGAATTTGGCCGATTTTGTCGTCTGCAACTAGGTTGTTGGTCATTTTAACCCTTTTTGGGTATAAAAATCCAAGAATTAGGGTACAAATTATACATCATCCAATGCGTGAGGAAATAAGCGTGATCTTTTGAAAATTTTATGAAAATCGGATGAAAAATAAAGTCACAAATCGATTTTTTAATAAACTAATTTTGTAACTCAATTTAAAAAAATTTGAGGTAAACACTGAAAACACGAGATCATCAATCGATGATTGCGAGAGCGAAAGAGTTAAAAGAGTAAGAGGAATGGTGAAACATAACCAATATTAATGATGTCACTCAAATGGTAGTCGTTTTGACAATTAGAGAAATGAACTATTTAGTGATAAGTCTATTTGACGGTTTGGTGGATCGGTTTTTGTGTTAATATTGGTGACATTAACACTTTGAGTGCTAAGAACGAGTTATCTTGTCCTTTATTTTCCATTTTATGGGCTAAAGACGAGATAACTTGTCCTTCAGATCAGTTTATATTCGTGGATTTTAGCGCCGTGCAAATCGCCATATTCCTTTGAACAGAGAGAAAAAAAATGAAGGTAAAGAGAAGAGGTGATACTTAGAATGCTTTTTTTTATTCATATCTGCCGTATTACTCGAGCATATATTGAGGCAGTTTGTCACATTTGAAAACTTTTGGATGTGAAGTTATAGCGCACAGCGAGAAAAACGGCCACCATTAATGTGTTAAGATTTTTGCCTGCACTTTTTGCTTTAATTCGGCCATAGCATGAAAAGTGGCCATGCCTTTCCTTTAAGTCATATATCCAATTGTAATAGGCACCTATTAAGCTCTTTTTAAACAAAACATTTCCTCTTAGTCCAGTGTTACAAATTGATGCTTGTTCCGCCAACCGCCATGTAGTTTTTCTCAGCGATTTGACCAGTCCCGTAGCACTCCAACTTCGGGCCCCCCCCAAAGTAAGCGCAAGAGCCCCTGCACACAGGTCATATCACTTTAGAGGTGTAAAATTGAAAAGCTGCATTAAGAAAATACACCACAATTTGTACATAAGTAAACAGGCTAATGTCAGAATAAAGCATGCCGATACCGAAGGTGCAAGTCATAAAAAATTCGGCACCGATGCCAGAGTTCAGTAGGACATTTATGCAGACACTGCGAAACGAAAGCAATGACACTGAAAAACATGAAAAAGTTATAAAAACACGGTATCATTTAAATAGTCTGGAGCGAACCTTTTTGTTCGCAAATGCTGTTATGACATTGTCATAATCAAGAGATCGGGCGCAGTCATTTTCGATTGACAACATGGCTAATGAAGATAGTCTACTGTCTGTCATAGACGTTCTATTAAAAGTTTTGATCAGTTTCAATTTGCTGAAGCTTCTTTCAGCGCTGGCAACAGTCACGGGGCAAGTTAGTAAGATTCGAAGTGCGATGTACACATTCGGATACAATTCAAATAAATGAGTCTTTAGAAGATAGTTCAGAAAGTCTTGAGCCGTATTGAGATTGCGTTTTTTTTGTAAAATTAAAACAAACCGCTGTAGCTCAGCGCTCATTTCATCAGAATCAATGTCACCGAACTTTTTTTGGAACTCTTTACAGCAAGTAAGAAGAGCATTTTCTTGTTGCACAAGCAAAAGTTTGTCTCGTGTGTACAAAAACGAAAAGGCGGAAGAAACCTCACGTAACAAATTAAAGCGCTCCTTTATTGACATAATAGCCTGGTCTACTAATGGATAGAAAAAGTTGCTTTTAAATTTCAGTTCAGGAGTAGCTCGTTGTTCCTCTTCACCTTGGTAATCAAACAATCTTCTTTTCTTTCCACTTCTTGACGGAGGAAAAGAAGGATCAATATCCAATTCCTGTGCTATTTCAACAGCAGATGTTGCGGCACTGTCATAACCCGTTGTGCGATAGTTTTGCAAAAACTTCTCAGTTGCCTGGATTTCCGTTTCCATTGTATGAAGGGAGACTCCATACGATTGAAGAATCTTGCTTGCTTTATTGACTTGGAATAGGATATCATACCAAATAAACACCGACAAAAGAAAACTCCATTTTGATAAATGAGCTATCAACGATTTTGTTTCTGAGGCAGCTCTTCCATCTTTTCTTTCTATGGAAATGGCTTCCAAGTCTTTCAGTGCCAGCAACACCTCTTTTAAATTGTATCAAAGAGGTTTGATGCATTTAATTCTGCTTTCCCAACGAGTATCAGATTGTGACTTTATGGACAGCTCCACATGTTTCTTCAAAATTTCCCAACGCTGAGCAGAGGAAGAAAACAGCACATACAACCTTGTAAGTACCCCAAAAAATGTCAATGCTTCCGTCGATCAATTAGCACTGTCAACAACAACTAAGTTAAGGGTATGGTTTGCACAGGGCACGTAAACAGCTTTGGGATTGATGTCTAGCATTCTTGCTTGGACCCCAGAATGTTTTCCTTTCATGTTAGCACCATTATCATATGACTGACCTCGACAATCAGACAATTCGAGTTGCAGTTCGGTCGCTTTTTCTAAGAAAGCGTCCAACAAGCCTTTCCCAGTACTGTCACTTATTCTCAAGTAGCCAAAAAATGTTTCTTTAACAACAGCAGCTTCTTCATTACATAGTACATAACGGAGAATGACAGACATTTGTTCATGATGTCACATATCTGGAGTGCAGTCCAAAATTATAGAAAAATATTTTGCCAATTTCAATTGCTGTAAATTTTCTTTTTCAACTTCTGTCGCTAGCAATTCAATTAGTTCATTTTGTATGGTAGGACTCAAATAGTGATCTTTAGTGTTTTTATTCTTGATTCCGTCTTGAAGCTCTTTTAGGATCGGATCTCTTCTTGCCAAAAGCTCAAATATACCCAGAAAATTTCCATTGTGAGGAGATCCTAAGACTTCTTCAGATCCTCTAAAAGCAAGATTCCTTTCCGATAGAAACAAGGCAATGTCGATAAGTCTCTCTAAAACATTTCTCCAAACACGTCTTTCATTGAAAAAAATATTCATCTCGCGTTTGTCGATAGTGGATGAATTTCTTATCCCTTCAGCTAGCAACATCCATTGACTGCAGCATTCTTGGTGGGAAATGCCGTTTTCATGGTCTTTCAGTTTTTTCGAAAAACCCTCCCATGTATTTATACCACTACAAAAGGGGCTTAGTGTTTTTCCAAATAGCTTACAACAAAAGCAAAAAACTTGATCTGATTCCCCACAATAAACTAGCCACGACCGTGAAACACTTTCACCATTAGGTAACACACGTTTATATTGGTTGGAGGAAAAACGTCGCCTTGGAGTTGTGTTATTATATGGAAAATTCATTATTAGTTGATGTGGTCCACGCTTTACTATATCACATCGTTGAGCATCAGAAATACTTTCAGGCCATTTACATGGGTCATCAGGGATAGGGGTAAATTGAGATTCAGTCATTTTTGATATTGAAGGTTGCGTATTGGCAGGTAAATCACAACTTACATTTTCTGGAAATTCACAATCTCTTTGATGCTGATCGTCATAGTCTTCTTTTTCTTGTACACTATAGTTTTCTTCATCCCTCTCGGTACTAGTGCCATGTCTACTCTGCTCAGTAATCTTGAAAAAATCTGTCATCTTGGGCAATTTCGCTACAGCATCTCGAGCAGTGGCTGCTTCTTTTCTCTTTTGAGCACCACTTTTTGAACGTTTCATTCTATACAATGTCAATAAAATACTTTATCTGCACTCTGCAGTGTATATATATTGTCCCGGTATTTATAGCCAAACAGAATTCCAGACCATTCTATGATTGTTGCGTAACAACGGCATTGTTACGTCAATCGAATATTCAAGATTCTACCAGAAAATCAATCGAAATATTCTAGATTCTGCGAGATAAAATGACGTCGCATTCACTTATGATGTCACAAGCCAATTTCTTCGTACAGTTTAAATCGGTTGTAAACAAGTCTGCTGAACTGAAAATAATCACGTAGCCAAAAAGCAATTTCAGACTAACTTGGGCCCCCAAAGTTGGCCTGGGCCCCCCCAATTGGGGGGTTTGGGGGGCGGCTGCTACGTCTCTGGATTTGACTTCATACAGCGTAGTCTCTTGAGAATATGATGCAAAGACTTCATAAGTAATTTCCTACAAAATTGATTGATATTGTGATAAATTAAGTGATCTCGTGTTGTTTTGTTAGGAGTTTAAATAAATATAGCTTCAAATTAGACCCCTACAGCGAACGGAACAATTAGCCCCTACTGAGAAGTAGTAGACGTTATATTATTTTATTTTCCGTCTTCTACGGAATACTTCTAAAAACTTTCCTTTGTTGTATTGCCTTTCTTTGGTCTTTGCCCTGTGGTTAAATAAGGCCACATGTTTGACTCATATGTATGACAGGTGCACCTGCTCATTTACAGTAACCACGTGTATTTTTGCTATTCTTGTCAAAACGCAAACATGGCGAAACGAGTAGTGAATCTTCGTTTCGGCCTGATTATGCTTCGGATTTCTGTTTGGGGCTGAGTGTTGGTCCCCCTGCTTGATAGTTATTGAGGCTGTATGGTAACCTTTATCGCCGTGAATTTTCGTTCTGCGCACGTTTGTCGGAGCTGCGCATATTTGTAAATAAAACACTGCAAGAAAGCTTCAACCGTTTCCTGTTTTTGTTTGACGAAGCAGAGAGGATCTGTAGAGCTAATATTATTAGCTCTTCAAAGCAACTCGGCCAGTTTGGAGCTAATCAGCAATGGTACGCTTGGCGCGGGAATCAAAGAATTAAAATGTGGTGCTGCCGCACCAATGCTATTATTGCTTCATTTTGATCATTTCTTAAATTTATGATTTTATTACATTTAACTTTGCCCCTAATCCAGACCTTCCTACTGTTGAATGAAGATTGGTGTTTGGTGCCGATATCCTTGCAGTTACAAATATCAGCAATAGGCTTTACCAGGGCCGTAGCTTCGTCAGTTGGAGCCCCAATGCAAACGCCTATTATGGGCCTTCATTTTTTTTCTGTACTTAATATTCAGTTGAGCTACTTTTCTCAAAACAGAAATCATTGACAACTCCGGGTTATAGAAAGATTTTTCAATTAAAACAATAAGACAAAAAAGCATTGAGCTGAACAGGTAAAAGGGCCTAACGCTAAGTTTACTGTGCTTGCAAATGAAAGGCTTTAATTGGAATAAGATTTCACCAAGGTTGCACGGTTCAAAAAATTTTTGTGATTGCAGTGTATTCAAATCGAAATAATGGCAAAGCAAGGATTTTGTGGGGGCAGGCTGCAATAACAATTTTTTATTGTTTGATAAAAGTTTAATCAAATAAACGTCGCAAACCAAAATCGTTTAATAATAACAAAAATAAATTACGTGCAGCCTTTTAAGGCAAGGTGCTTTGTGAGCACTGTTAACGATATTTTAGCAAAATGGAGATGTGCTATGCAATGCGGATAAATTGTTTAACCCAAAAAGAATTGATGTACAATACGATGACATCACCACAAAAGACACAAACTAATAAAACATTACACGTTGAGGCCAATTAAGTAGGTCACGGTAATTTACTTGCTGGTGGTTGGAAACTCGAAATTTTTCCGTCTTGCTTTTGCATTAGCGAACTGCTGGATAGCTTTTTTAAAATCTAAATTTTTAGCTCGTTCATTTTCGATCGATAGCAGAGCCAAACCACTAAGTCTCTCTTGGGACATGGAGTTTCGAAGAAAGTTTTTGATGAATTTGAATTTAGAAAAAGATCTCTCTGCCGTAGCAATTGATTCAGGTACTGTCATATACATCATGTATGCCGCACAAACGTCAGGATAAGTTGTGGAGAGTAATACATTTTCTACAATCAAAATGCAGCAATTTCTTCGGCAGATTTTTAATAGGCAATCTTTTCTCTAAACGACGTTTTGATGGAGAACAATTGGCTAGGAAACAACGGAAAGACGTTATCAGAAAAATTGTTAGAAAATTTTCTTACTTCAACCTCAAGATCCAGATAAGAAGTATCCGATAGAAAACGTTCCAAAACTTGATATGACGTCACCAATGATTATTTTGGAGAACCTTTAGGTAGTTGTAAAAGTTTGTCTAAAACAGTGTCGTATTTGGCAAGAAGCTGTGTGATAGAGAGAAGATTGCCCTTGTTATCCTTCGAAAGTTCTTCACTGGATCTGCGAAAAGGCAAGTTGCACTTTGCTAACATCAACGTAAGATTCGCTAGTATTTCCAAACCATTTTGCCAAAAATTTGTTTTTTCCAGCAAAGACTCGTGCAACGCTTCTTCTATTGTCCCCCTGTTTCTCCGTTGCTCACACACGTCTCCGACGACGTGTGGAGCTTTCATGGCTTCGAATTCGCTGGGTTAAATGCCTCCAGTCATTTAAACCTGTTGTACCCCAAATGTTTTGAAGTGCGTAAGAAGTCCCTGGAGAGACATTTTTATGAGAAAACAATCAGCAGGGCTGGCAGTAAATATGGTCCATACTTGATGAATAACATAATCAATATCTTCTTAGCTTTAGACCTGATTGTGCTACAAAATGGTAATAATTTGTTGAAAATGATCGACCGCTTCGGAGCGAATCTTTTGGGAAAGGTCCCTTAGGTTATTTTGGCACTGCTGCAATAATTGCATTCTTGGTCCCATAGTTTACAATAGGCCTAATGGTGGAAAAGCCGTCATTTTTGCTTGCATTTAATCTATCTTTAGTAGTACCGGAATTTTCTGTCTCACAAATGCTGACGTTTTGTTCATCCGCTTTGGTTGTTTCTGGTCGAGTTAGCCACGAACTCAGTCGGTGAGAGTTTCTGCCTGGCTCAGCTATTTTTCTCCTCTTAACTTGTCTCTTTTGTGCTCCGTTCCGATAATTTCTTTCCATACTAAATTGCAGTCAACAAGACTATGACAATGTTGTTACTCAAAACCAAAAAGGTTTAATAAAATTTAGGCAACGGTTAATAAAGCTTAATGGAACAAACTCTTTTTGTTGTTGCATTTCCGGCTTACGAAATAGTACTGCTGCGAGCGTAAGGACTGCGGTATGTCTAGCAAAAAGGATTCAATAGAAAGCTCAAACCTGACTTTTCAATTACTCAAATCAAAACTTCTTTCAACAAAAGAAGTTTAATAACAGAAATCATAAATCTGATTACCGAATAATAGCATAACGTCTAGCACCCCAATGCTTAAACTAAATCGACGTAGCTTATTCAAATAGAACAATCACTATTCCCACTAACCCTTAAAACTCTAACTCCTGCCACACAGGCAAAACAGTAATACAACAAAACGCTGACTTTCACAGCACAAATTACGAATTTACCTATTGATATGAAGCGGGCAAATTTTACCAGAAAACATTAGTAACTTCGGGAAGATACTGTATTTTTCAGCCAGACAGTTATTGTTACGTCACAAAGCATCAAGTTAAAAAGCTAGCAAACAAGTTATGTAACATGTGACACTATTAAGTTACTGGACTGAGTTGGAAAGAACTTTGGACGAAGACATGACTACACTTTCGCCATATCTCCAGACTTGGCGGCTAAAGTTCAGCCATGCCAAAATATTGACGGCAGCCTTTCATCTCCACAGTCGAGAGGCTAAGCGTGAGCTAAAAGTTAAGAACAATGGTAAAATCTTACCATTTTGCCCGGTGCCGACTTATCTTGGTGCGAAACTGGACAGAGCGCTCACGTACCGTCATCATCTTGAGGCATTGCGCAAAAAACTATCCACGCGCGTTTCGCGGCTGAGGCGACTTGCGGGTTTAGGATGGGGCGCCGGTGCCAAGACATTGCGCACAGCTGCTTTGTCCCTGATCTACTCGACTGCTGAGTACTTTGCATCAGCTTGGTGTCGCAGCGCGCATACTCTCCTCATTGACAGCGTTCTTAATGACTCTTTGCGCATTGTCACTGGATGCCTACGTCCTACTCCAACGGACAACCCCTCAGTTCTCTCAGTCATCCAGCCAGCTGGGCTTCGCCGCCAAAGAGCGACACTCTTTTTGGCTAATCGCAGTTCTTTGGACCTTGGCCACATTCTGCATGGCCAGCTGACTGAGCCGCAGGCTGCTAGCAAGGAGAGGCTGAAATATAGACATCCATCAGCTCCTGCAGTGCGGAAATTATTGCACAACTTATCTGAGTTGGGCATCCGCGTTGCCCAATGGACGAACTTGACATGGGACACAGAGTATTCCAAGAGTATGTCAGCGCTCGGTGTCTACATTCCTAGGGTCAGCACAAGACCTATTGGAATGAGTTTGATCAGAACAGCTTGGGTCAAACTCAATCGCCTGCGTACTGGTGTTGGGCATTTCGGTTCGTTCATGCACAAATGGGGTCTCGCTTCTTCAGCGAAATGCGAGTGTGGCGCTTATAAACAAACTGCAGACCACATTATTTTAGCTTGACCTATACATTCGGGCACCTCAAGGAATACTAGGTCTGACAGTTTTGGATGACGAAACAAGGTGCTGGCTCAACTCCGTCACTGCCAGCATCTGATCTAGATAACACAGAACGTTAGAATGGTAAAAGGATAAACCCTTGGTCCCCATCCTGTTCTTGCGTCTGACTTGGATCATAGATACGTTGCCATATGACGAAGAAGACTGGATTATGGTAGTAAATTGTGGAATTAAATCGAAACCATCACGTGACATTAAGTCATGACAACTTCATAAAGCAATACTTATTAACAATTACAAGGCAAAATAAAGCGAATAAATATGATGCTATATTAATGGTCCCCATACTTTTTCCTGTGAGGGCCACATAGCTTTCCTTTTTCTGATGAGGGGCCGAGGTCAGTTTGTAACCGAAAAAATGTGACGATTGCAGGAGTGTCTAAAAGTAAAAATTTATTGTTTTTTATAAAGCACAATCAAATAACCCTTTCTGGATTCTTCACAGAACATAGGACAGAAAATAAATAACACTATTACTGAAATAAATAATAACTAAATAACCTTCTCTGGGTTTTTCACAGAAAAAAGACAGAAAAAATAACACTATTTATGAAATAATTATAACCAAATAACTTTCTTTGAGTCTTTCACAGAAAAAAATATTTGGAACATAAACTTTCCATTGTGCTGTGCACAATCTTAACATGTCTAAGTTTAGCTTAGTTACCAGAGCAGAACATTTTATTTAAATGACTCATATGAGCAGTCTCTCAAAGCTATTGTGTAACTTCCTTATAATCCTTTTATATGTTCCAGTAGGTTTGTAGACATCGCGGTTTGTAGCTTTCTCTCTCCCATCAACTTTCCTGTGAAAACAAGCAGGCTGAGAAACTAAACTAAATGATACAGCACCTAGACAGCACAACCAGTACCACCACGAATATGGTTAAAGAAAAATTTTATCCCATTAGGTTTTATTATGATTACATTTTTTTATTATCAGAGTGACTTATTCAAATTAGAAAAGTGGGCTTACTTTTCTATGTTCATCATCAGTGTGAACCGTGGGCCTGCATCTGGCTGGTGAGAAGTTGAATGTAAGGTTCCATTCTAGTTACTTTCAGTTTCAAACAATGATGCAAATGTTCATCTGTCAATCTTGATCTGACAGGTGTTTTTATCATTTTTATGCGTGAAAAGATTTGCTCACAGATATACGTATTGAAAAAAGTGTGGACATCTTCATTGCGTGCTTTCTAATGTTGGGATATGTGTCTTTTGGGAGGGCGGCATAAAAATCAATGAGACTGTTTGGCTTGAATACAACTTTCAGACCATCACAGTTCTGTAACTCGGCTAACTCAAACAGATAAGATTCATCAATGGCTGGGCTGGCTTCATCAATGTTGGCAATAAAGGGGTTCTGAATAAGACGGATTTCTTTTGCATAAACATGTAGTTCACGGACCGCACACCGAACTCCGCCTTCAGCGTTGCCAAAGCTTCCTCACACTTTTCAACTGGAATCGCGACCACTGGGTTCTCTGCAGAGAGGTTTTGTGTAGCAGGAAGATGAAGTTGTGATTTTTCACTTGTCTCAAAAGCAGTTTTAGTTTCAGCTCGAATGCTTTTAAGTGAGAATACATGTCGCAAATAAGTGTACCCTGACCTTGTAGCTGCAAGTTAAAGCTGTTAAGCATTTCTGTGATGACTGTTAAAAAATGCAAACTGCCATTTCCATTCTGGATCAATCAGCTCTGGCACCGTCTTGTTTTGTGAGTGAAGAAACAAATAAATTTCAGGTAGCAGCTCGTAAAAATACCTAAAAACTGTGCCCCGGCTCCACCATCGGACCCCTGTGTAGTATAACACATCTCCGTGTGCAGATTCTAGTTCAGATAGGAATTCTTGAAACTGCCTGTGTTTAAGTCACTTTGCTCTAATGAAGTTTATGCATGACACCACAATCTTCATGACAGAATCCCACGTCAAAACTTTGCAGCACAGTGATTGCTGGTGAATTGGACAGTGGACTTGTAGCAGGGCGGGGAGACCTCGTTCTTCCAACTCCCGATTCATGCGTCCTATGAGCCACCGAGACATGCCCTCCACACTAGGAGCCCCGTCAGTTGTGATACTCGCTAGTTTTGACCATCCAGGTCCAACTCTTTCATCGTTTGGCACACTTTACCAAAAATAACCTCCCCCGTCGTAATCCCTTTGAGACTTTGAAGGGCTGCCAGCTCCTCGCACATCTCAAAGTTTGCATTTACTTCACGAATAAAAATTAGCAGCAGCGCGGTGTCCTGCACGTCCGTGCTCTCGTCCAGTGCTAAAGAAAAAAATTCATATTCCTTTGTCTTCTGCAGCAGATGGGCATATAAATTACCCCCAATTTCTTCAGAATTTCTGGTGATTATACTTGCTGATAGACTCACGGTATTAGATACATATTTCTTTTCGGGACACACCTCCTCTACGACAGCGCTCATACATTTCTTGACAAACTCGTCATCAGTGAAAGTTTTACCGCTGCTTGCTATTAGTTGAGCAATCCGAAAGCTAGCTCGAACAGCTGACTGGTTCACCTGAGTTTGGTGTACAAATATATTCTGCTGAGATAACAGCCCAATTTTTGGCTTTGAGAGTTTGTTTGCTCGCATTTGGCCTTGTAAGCTATAATACTTGCCTTTGTGACGGGATTCATAGTGTCTCCGCAACTTGTATTCCTTGAATACCGCCACTGTCCATTGACAGATGAGACAAGCTGCTTTTTCTTTGTATTGAACAAAAAAATAATTGTTTGTCTACCTCAGGTTAAACACCCTGCATTCTAAATCAATTTTTCTCTTACATATTTTTTCGCTTTTTTTTTTGTTTATTCTAAAGAGGGGCAGTTTAGGTTTTTTTCGGGGGGTTCCAGATAGGGGTACAGATCGCAGTAAGGTGGGACAGAATGCCACGTTATATCTGTGTACGAAATAATTTCTAACCAATAGTTATAATGAAAATAGTTCATAATTAAGGAATATTTTATTGCAAAAGTCCAACTTTATTTTCAAATACTCATACACAAGGTTAAAAAATTTCACCTCAAAAACAAAAAATAAAAAAGCTTTGTGGGAATAAAAATACATTTTCAGTCTAATTATATTTAAATTGTACCGATGCAATGGCGTAGTGATTAGAGCGTCCGCTTCGTAGTCGGTAGACCTGGGGTCCAATTTCCTTTTTAAGTCATACCTAAAGACTTTAAAAAACGGTATCCACAGTTTCTCTGCTAAGCGCTCGGCGTTTGGGGGAGGTTGTGGAGAAGAAGCCGGCAAGTTCGCTTGTTGTGCCCTTGGGCAAGGCACTTAACGGGACG
Source organism: Trididemnum clinides (assembly GCA_963675345.1). Lineage (NCBI taxonomy): Eukaryota > Metazoa > Chordata > Ascidiacea > Aplousobranchia > Didemnidae > Trididemnum > Trididemnum clinides. The sequence continues at coordinate 27,247,830 of OY776305.1, read as the reverse complement.
TCTCCGCCTTTATGTGGAAGACAGGTGGCCAGGCCTGGAGAGGGATGGTCTCCGCCAGGCGTCTTAGTTTAAATTTCGCTGCATGATGAACACAACCAGAACAAATTGGTCATTTAAAGCGCCCCAACGGCAATAGTCACTGGATGAGAACAAAAATATTTAACTATTAGACAATTTTTTCAAGATCATATATACATTTTACAATATGTCACGGTTTTGTATCGATTAGGAATTACATTAGAACCTTACCCTGATGAAGATTCCGTACCTCGCAGATAAACGTGAGCTAAAATGTTCACTCGACAGTTACTTGCGATAGCTACCACTCAAGGCGCAGGATGAGAAACGCTAGATAGAACAATGCAGGAACACAAGTAAACTTTTTTTCAGAGCTTCGCTTCAACTTCCAGAACAGACCTACCATCTCTCTAGACCAGTGGCGGCCAACCTTTAGAACTTCATGGATTACTAAATGTGTAGTTTTTTATTTGGCGGACCACTAGCGTATTTTTCGGACCATAAGGCTCACTTATTATCCCCTAATTTTCTCAAAAATGGAACGTGCGCCTTATAGTTTGGTGCGTCTAATGTGTGGATCAGATTGCTCTTTCTCACCAAGCTCTGAACAAATTTTATGTTCCAATAAATGCTACCAACGCAATTGTACTATCTCAACTCATTCTTTCTTGAGGTTTCTTTCCTCTCATTCCCTTTACAAGTGTGTTTGTTGGTTTTTAGTTTTTAAGCATTGGGGAATAATTTGGCTTTTTAGTCAAATAGAGGATTGGATCTATGCCAGATTTAATAAGAAAAACATTCACAAAAATTGCAGCCGCTGGTATTGCGTTAGCGTTCGCTTTAGCGCCGCTATTGTCGTCGTGAACTAAGGGCAACAGTAGCGGTCGTCACTTTTTTTGAAGAATAGTGCAAGCGGAAGCTGCGCTGGTCTTTCTTCAAAAGTGGTTGCTGCTAGCGCTAGTTTGCCCCAAGTTAAAATGAATATGTTATCATTTTAAAATACAGTACGTTCCAAAAATTACAAGCTAACATATTGTATGTTCCGACCAGAGCTGGAGTCTCGGCCAAAATCTTCGAGTTGCGATACCAAGGCTTTCAGCAAATAGTCGAGACGAAACCGAGACTTGAACATGCCGAGATCGAGACAAGCACGAGACTTTTAAAACCAAACGTTTACAAAATGTGGCGGATATTTTTAACACTAAATTTTGGACGTTCCGATGAATTTCCAAACACGTTGCAAAATATCAAGCCACGAGCTATTTAAGGAACAAGCTATTTGACAAGGAATGCGAAAACATAATTATATATCCTGACACACTCATTCACCATAACGCTACTGTATGTAAAGCTGTTCTTTTCAGTATAAGTAAAAATTAATGTGGGTTTTACTATAAAGCAAAACTGTCGGAAATTTGGCTTACTTTATTCAATTTGGAAACAAAACTTGAAATAAGGCAGAGACACGCCCATTTTTCGAGACTTTGAAAAATAGTCTCTAGAGACCGAGACGTGTCTCGAGACACTACAGCTCTGCTTCGAATTTTTTAAAAGAGCGTTTGCGGACAAGTCACGAAAAGGCAGCAGGAGTGAGAAGCTATTAGACGACTCCCACAAAGAGGAGCCCGAGTCCCAAAGCAAAGCGATTGCTACGTCGCTCTGTCAAACGACGTTGAGGGAGTTATTTGTGAAATACAACACCACCGTATCTTTCGGTGCTGCAGTGTAGCGTCTGTTTTCACGAGGAAAGAATGTGATGAAGCCAAAATGATATGGGCACCGCGATCAGTGGTCGATTTAGGGCAAAACAAGCTTGGCATTTGCCTTACGGCCCACCTTTTTGATCTCACTTTACGGCTTTACAAATTATTGTCAATCAATCAATCAATCAATTTAATTTTATTTTTGCCCAAATCAGCATACATAGAAAATAAATTGGACAGCAGTGGTCAAAAAAAGGAGACGATAGCAAAACGATATACGTTAATGCATGCACATGAAAAGAATTTAGATTAAATGAGAAGATAATGGCATGGCCGTCGCACCTGTAAGAAACCAGATAAATAAAAACACACACGAAGAAAATCATATACAGCATGTACAAAGTGTCGCTAGATACAATAAAAATAAAATCTGTCATGTTGTAACCCTAACAGGGGAGGCTATTAGGTGCTACACTTTGCCCAAGGGTGACCTGGGAGCAACGACTGCTAAGAGATAGCTTTTTTACGCCTAAAAGCACATGAACCCTGTCGCCGGTTGTAGTTTTAAGTCATACACCTAGGACTAGAAAGCCCTATAACTCTTCCAAAAAAACATATCCTAACTATCTTTTGTATTTTCCTGAATTTTCTAAGCTTAAAATCGAAGGTACCAAATGCAAGCAATAATTTAAAAAATATCACAATCAGCACAAAATTTATAAAAGTGAAAATATTGGAAACGAAGCTGTGCAGTGGAATTTTCTTGAATTCATAAGAGAGATTCTCCAGAAATCACCAAATATTAGTCAATGAAGTAACTGGCTGGTAAACCTTGGACACTGAGGGGACCTCTTGTGAATCTTGCCTCGGGCTCCTAAATTTCGAAATCCACCACGGTCATCGATGAAGACTTTGAGATTCTCGTTTTTTAAGTAGCTATGTTTTAATAAACATTTGTTTTGTGCTGTCTTTGCGAAAGTTACTGCTATTTAAGGTGAGGCAAGTGAGGCAGCTGCCTCAGCCCCCATTGTTAGGGCCTCGCCTTTCTAGAAATGTCAAAAAAATTGGTGTCAACTTCTTTAATTAGAAAAGTTTGGTCACCGACAAGTTAATCTCGGAAAAAAATACTAATTTTTGCTCCCCGTATTAATATCGGGATTATTACTTTACCTGGCTTTTGAAGAGTAAACTTAGAATTTGATTTGTGCTTCAGCATTTTCTTTCTGCACTTCCCTTCCTCTGCAAAAGATGACTGGTTGGAAAAGAGCGCCAATACCACCATTTTTTTTCATTGAGATGCCACAAATGAGGGTCAAGGAATGTCAAAGCAGCTGCTTCAAGATAACCGAAAATAGGGAGGCATATTTATTTTGCTTTGTACAGTGCTAAGTATTTTGAACAAATTAAGGTCATTGACCGTGGCTTCAAATGAAAGCCGACTTTCAATTTAAGGCTTTATACACAGTATAGTGAAAAAGAACGCTGAGTTTCGATGCTCTTCTCAATCACTAGTGCTCTTCAACATGCCAAGTAGAAAAAGTTAGGAGTAAAAAGCTATCTTCTCTTCACAGATTACTTTGCCATCCATATGGAGTTGCTGATCGCTCCTGCTGATCTGATGGAGGGGAATGGAAGTTTCTGTAAAAGAATCAAGCAATAAAAGACCAATTGGATAAGCTCCATGTATTCGCCTTTCGTGATTGAAGTGTTCTTGTTCCCTCTAATACGGGTGATACTTTGGTCAACGCTAATAAAATCTTCTTCAATGGATTGTAACCATGTTGAGCTGTGAGTTGAAGTGTTGACAGAAAACCATATTGACGTTAACTTCTAGTATACGGTAGTAGCTGGCGCTTTTGTATCATCTAGAGCAGCTGCATAACATCACTGCAGATGTGTTCAAATAAATGTAAAATTTTTGATTGTTATATTCTTTTGATTCCACCATGACACCATTTTTTCCAGCAACTATTTTATGCAGTGTCAAACACTGCACGAACGAACAAACGGTTCATGTTAGGAGCTCTTTTTGTAAGTACCTCAACAATTGCATCAAAGCATTCATCAGCGTCACCACCAATTATGTTACAAACATCCAACACTTTTTCAGAATATTCCCAGGATTCGGAGGTACAAGTCAACATCACTGCAAGTTTTACATCTTTTCGTCAACGCGGCTGTAGTCTTCCATGCTTTTTCCATCCCAGTTTAGTCAATAATGAGATTTATCTTTGCTAATAATTTATGGCACAAAAATAAACAGTAAACATAAATTTGTGAAGACAATAAAGCAAGGATTTTAGTGTAGAGTATTTTCAATTTATCTTGAAATTTTGAACAGATAGCTCGAAAAAATGTATCACACTCCAGTAGAAAACCGCATGTTCTGCATCCTTTGGTCTCAAAATGAAGTCTCTAACACAAGTAGTTATTGGGATATGGTCATTTTGGTGTTTTTTAAGGCTCAATGAAATGAATTAGACTTTAGAAACCCCTAAATACAAACAAACTTCAAAAACTTTGTATAAGGCAGTTTTAGCATAGGAGACTGAAAATATCAAGTTTTGTTTGAAAATCCCAATTCTTCGCTTGAAAAGTTATGCTTACTCGTCACACTCTCGTGTTCTTTCTTCCCTTGCGCTGCAGCAGTCACAGCTTTTTTTTAAATATTTCTTTCTTGAACGCTGGCAATTCTTTCTGCAGCGTATGCGGTCACCCAACTCAAAATACTTCTTATTTCATTTTGTCCAGCTCGGTTACCGATTCGTAACGGCGCACTGTTTGGCAACTCTTTCCCTTCTGCGATCTCTGTCCAGGACATGGGGAGCTGCCAGGTTCCTGGTCTTCCGATACACTAACATCCCAAAGTAGGGGTCGGCAAATAACAACACAAGTGCGTTTCCAACAACACAGTGTAGCTGTTCTACTGAGAATAGATACTACGTTCTATCAAACTTTAAAATTGCCCTCCTAATTACAAAACTAGCGCCCAACAGCGCTATAGAATCGACCACCAACAAAGCTACCCACTATTAATTTTTCCTCGACAGGCCATATAATTTATACAATTATATTTATTCTGACAACCGAAGCGTAAAAAATGAAGCGACACGATTGACATAAAAAAGTGGCAACACTGAACGAGGCGAACCTCACAATACAGTACAACCAATCACATTGAAGTACGACGATCACATGACAGTTGGGTAGGACGTTATGTTGAAGACGATTTGCTTTAGTAGCAAACTTAGACAAAAGCTCAATTCAAACTGGAATCTCGACAAATGATACGACTAAACAAGATCCAAGACCCCCATAGGTCAATTCTCAATAGCCACATCATTCCGACCAATGCCAAAACAAATGCAAAAGACAAAAATATACAACAAATTAAACATTTTTGCCCGCAATACCTCATGGGATCTGAGCAAACCTTTTAGCGCGCATTTTAATGACCTTTATGTCTTGAGACAACTCAACTTTTCGCATATCCAACTCAGCGCATACGCTTACCGAGATAACCTACTATGAATAGGATTTAGAAATATGTACAGCTAGAAACAACTTCTGATAAGGCAGAATAGAAATTAACCGCAATAGCAGAAGACCAGTAGTATCGGAGCACCCAGAGTAACATAATACAACGGTACTGTAGCAATAAGCTTAAAAAATACAGAAGAATGCAACGAGTAAAAGCCAAAGGCAAAATAAAAGACGAATGTATGATCAATGAGAGATTGAAACCTTACAACTAAAAGTCTAAGCACTAAAACCGAAAAAAGATTATGCTCTGCAAGGATGGAAAGGATCAACTGTCTTTGGTGTTCATATTATATGTTCCGAGTCGTGGGGAGCGCAGGAGATAAATCTTCCATCATTGGAACATCAATTTAGTATCTACATAAAGGAAATGGTGAAAATGCGGTCACCATATGAGGTACATATCAAATTAGAATCATATTGAAATTTTACTGCCTTACTGCCAGCTATTTTTCTACCTTCTTCACACCTAGAGCGTTTGCATTATCGCAGCAGTTGTGAATATTGAATTTTACAACATAGCTTGATGAACAGCACATAAAAATTAGCACTTTCAAACATACCTCAACAGTGAAATAAAACAAAAAACCTTGCGAGAATTCTGAAATCAACAAAACATTAGCAATACAACGATGTATAAGCAAGAAATCGATGTACTTTGGACAGTATAAATCCACAAACACCGTCTACGGCAGGTTGCTGCTACAGCAGATACCCAATTCATCCAAACCTTGGACCCGAGTCCTAACCTAAACCACCCATACCTTTCTATTTCAGATAATGATATGAGAATTGTCGAATAACAAATCTTTTCTAAAAGATTAAAAAATAATGAAACAAAGCGGATCAAGTGATCAACATAAAATCAACAGATTACCATTAACATTTACCCTTTGTATTTGATCTTTTTCCACAGAACTAGTACGTTAATATGCACCACTGAGCGCACACTAAAAACAAATGCTAAAAATTTCGTGCGTTTTCTAAACCTTATATTATCGAGTGAACTCATTCTCTAACACGAACACTCCAGCACACACTTGTAGAACATCCGGCGACATAAATGCGTGAAATCTCCCACTTACCAAAGACTAAGCTATTACCAGATAATATTGAAACAACGTCAAATAACTCTCATAAATGACAAAAAGCACCACATCATAAAAGCAAAGTTTCAACAAACGATGTGTAACTGAAATATTTCAGACTATTTTGTTATTAAGTAATTAATACTTCGTGTGTAAGTTAGTGCTATTACATATCACATAATTGCACACGTGTCTCAGTTTGTTCAAACAAAAAATGTCCAACAGTTCAATATCAACTCAGCTCAAACACTGGTGATGGAATGGATCTCTACCACATCACCTGCTTCCTGCTTTCATTAGCAATCAGTGACATCAAAGTGCGAGTGCCATTTTTGACAAATGTCGACGTCACATTTTTTGAACCGCCAAATTTTATCAGAGGTCAGAACACTTGCACTGTTTCATCACGACTATTTCAAAACGAGATAAGTTTGTGTGTTTGAAATTGAACGTACAAGGTAATTTTGAATCACTTATATGATATGTAATGTAACATTAACCAACAAAAACGAATTAAAGGTACACTTGTACAAAGTGAAGCAATAAAATTACGTTTGTTCAGATAAAATGTCAACCTACAGAGCAAACAAACTCAATCAAATAAATTATCACGACTATTACAAAAATGACGTGGTTACAAGGAAGATAAATTTTATAACTTTATTAATAGAATTGGCCCGCAGTGCAATGTATAAAATGTCCTGTTGTGCAAGGTTCCTATCAAGATGCTTACAAATATTAATAAAGCATATTCCCAATTTAACATATTGTAGCACAGTTTACCGCTTCTTCAAATCTGTTAAAAAGTTTTCTGCGTTTACTACTTGTGCGACACTTGAGATAAAAAAAAGTTAACCAGCTTCCAAGATTGTTCTACGAGCAGCTTCAAAAAGAAGGTGATGCCAACTGTATAGCAAAACAAAAATTTACATTTAAAACCAATCACGATAAGACAAGTTCCATGGCATGCAAATGAATAACTCCAAATCGATATTTAGCTCTAATTCAGTGATTCGCCGAGACTCCTCCATGAAAACGGAATATTTACCATAACATGCTTATTCTGAAGATTCTACGTGAGTCTTTCTGTCGTTTTCAACAATGTGCATTACGGAGTTTGTTTTTGGAATAAAACTGTCGCACAGTCAAGGCTAGCCGCTAGCGTGCTTCAGAGCCAACGAATTGGGCTACTTGTAACGGTTGTCAGTATTGATTAAATTAGAATTCTAATACCTCTTAGTTTTTGTCATTATACATATAGCCCACAATTTTTATTAAATATTAAAGTCTTTGTAGACGTTATAGCCAAAGCTAAATTAGCAACTCAAACTTCATTGATTTTTTATAGTGTTACAGCTTCTATGCGGGAAGATTGAAAATAGTGATACAAGGCGGTGTAAATTTATCTTTTCGAGGCCCACCGGCTCAAAAAGGTTGAGAATCACTGCTTTAATTGGTCTTGGTTGCCAAGCACTTCACATGCTTTTGACGTCGAATTAGGTAGCAGCGCATTAAAAGCTGTCCAAAAGTAAGACCATAAAACATACAAGCACTTTGACTAACTCTATTACATATGATATACCCAGCATTCTGTGCAGCAAGGAAGAGTTCAATGAGGAATACTAAAGCAGCATCAAAACAACTTTATTGACTTAATAATGTCAAATTATTGCATTCCTTTTACTACAAGCATGAGGGTGGCCTTGTGACAGTTTAAAAAAATATTGAAAAGATAAAATAGCACTTCACCATATTTAAAACAACTGTCAACTTCGCATTTACAATATCACAACCTCGTCCAACAACGCATTGCAGAGTGTTATTTTTCCAGTCGCAATTAATAATGATAGTAATAAAGTGGAGTGCCATTAGGGGCGGCAGCAGATGTAGGAGTAAGACCACCAATTCCAGCAGATAGTCCCGAAGCAGCTTGGCCTGGAACCAGTCCTTGTAAATGGCTGTAAACAGGCTGAATGGCAGGTGCAGCAGTAGGAGCTTGAACTGGGCTGTGGTATTGAGGTGCTGCGAGCACGTACTGCTGTGGCCAAGCAGGCTGAAATAAACAAAAAAATTAAAACTATTTTAAGGTTGGTTTCCTTTAGGCGTAGAGTGCAGGCGTAGCGCGAAAAATTCTGTTTTTCTGCTTAATTTTAGAGCGCTCCACGCATAAAATAGCGAAATAAAGAATTTTTCGCGCTGCGCCTGCAATCTACGCCTGAAGGAAACCAGCCTTTAATCTTGAAAATCAACACACAAGATTGTTTAGTACAAAATTAGTTTATATTAATTTTATCTTCAAGAATATCTTGATTGCTCCAAATCCCATTTCACAAACAAAGTTTACAACAAACGATTCTGTACCTGGCCATCAGAAGAATTAATTAGAGCTACCACTAGGTACACTAACAATAGATCGAGAGAGTTAGAGGCTGCGATTACACTATAAATTTGACCCAACTTTCCAAATACTTGATAATTTCAGTTAGACCGTTCGTATGAAAAAATGTGGGTATTTGAGCCAAGTTTGATAATCCACCTCTTGATTAACATGTAGCCACTATCCTTATTAGGTAAAGGGCGCTAATATTAATCATTTTATCGAGTTAAAGTTGTTTCGAAAATGGAGAACTTTTTCTTCGAAGACTTAATCAAAAAGTTTCAAATAAATTGCAAGTAAATTGTTACCTTTAAGCCAGGGGTAGACGCAATCTGATACTGCATCGGCAGCTGGTAGGGAGAGGCATTGACGAGGTATTGTTTTCCAGTTGCATCTGTAACTATACTAGGAGAAGCAGCAAGTCCTGGTTGCTGTATGATATATGGCGTTCCAGAAACACCTTGTGGAAGATACATCAGTCTGTGATTGGCTGAAAGTTGACCAGGAAGAGGTGACGTCATCAAGTACTGAGGAGAAGCACCAGCAAGCGACGTGATCTTAAACGTTCAATTATTTGAAGTAAACCTGCTTCTGAGGTGCAGTACAGCTGACACAATGCAATCAGCGCATATCGAGCAAGATTGAACAAAAAAGGATTTGTTGCAAATCAAAAAAATCAGGGTCAACGACAATCGACTTAAAAACAGGTTTTGCATTAAACGTTGCTCAGAAACAACGATTATAGAGAAAGGTGTCAAACTTTCTCATAAAAACTGTGCAATGGAATATGGTATGTAAAAATTGAAGTACATTAAGTTCTATGTTTATAACATGAATAGAGTAATGGAAGAGTAATCCACGTAAAACCGAGATCTAATCCTCGATTAAGATTTTGGTCTCCATGAAAACCACTCAATACGTCACCACAATGATGTAATATCGGTAAAAGCTGACATCAAGTATGATTCGAACCCAGGACGCAAACCTAATACCGCAAGTTTTGAGCTCAAGCTTATGATAACAGAACGTTTTAACCAAAACTTCCACTCAATCACTTGGCGAACGAAGCAAGTTGATACGCTGTGCAAATTTCAGTGTATGAAGACTCAAAACTTTTGTTTGATAAATAGCCCGTAGGACGATGATCAACAGCACTTTCAAGTAGACAGTATACAGAGATACCCTGCTATGGCTTGGCGTTTTTACTAACTGATCACGCGAATTACCACTCAATTCTGTCATACCACTTGTGGGGAACGAATAACGTTAGAATTAAATTCCTAACTGCTTCTTCCATTTGTTCTCCAGTTAGTGCCAGTGTTTGCTGTTTGCTATAGTCTGCCTTCCTAGCACATGTTTCATCAGATAGCTATAGCTTTTCGGCAACATTGGAACATTTTACAACTGTTTACTATTGTAGAACGCTAAGTTTTTTATTGTAGAAAAAATAGGTTCTTTTTACCATTGCAGAATGCTAAGTGTGACTTAGTCATGCGTAGTTTATAAAGGTCTTCAGCGTTCTTTGCACCAAGTCATCCTGGCCAAAAATACCATTCAAACCATCAACATCAGCCATAAAATTTGCAACTGGTTTGATGTACCAGTAATTGTCATTTTTTCTTCGAATTTTTTTGCTGAGTGAGCAACTTTTAGAAAGATTTCGCCAGTGTTTCCAGTCTAAGAACAATGCTTTTGCCCTAATCGGTAGACATTGAAAAGGATCCAAACGCTACACCCTCATAAGCTGCCTTTGTTTGCCATTGACTTCCATGTAGCATAAGCATTTCTGTTTGTAGGCAAGGTATTTTAGATAAAGCTTTAACATGTTTCATGCTTGATAGTTTTGTTGCAGCTTCTTTCTCAACATTTCACCAAGTCAGTATCCACTACTTTAAACTGTGCTCAAGATTCTCAAAAAATTATCAAAATCTAAAAAATTTTGATTTATGCAAAAAAAAAGTTATGCATTCATGCATATGAACTCATGCACTCTTCGCAAATTTTTTGTCCGAAGGAGCCAACGCAAAGGGCAGACTGCTTGACCCTATCATCTGTCTGCCACATAAATATGGATGCATTCCGTTAATGCCTTACTCAAAGGCGCAACAAACGAGCTTGATGGATTTAGCAGTAAAACTGTTTTTAAAGTCTTTGTTATGAAACGACTTTGGATTTGAACTCAGATTTGCTGGCTGTTAAGCAGACGCTCAAGCCACAGTAACTACGTTATCGATTTTAGCCAGAATCTAAACTTTATGATAATTGACTTGATAATTGATAATTTAACTCTTTCGCTCCCGCGATCATCGATTGATGATCTCGTGTTTTTAGTGTTTCCCTCAATTTTTTAAAAATTGAGTTACAAAATTAGTTTACTAAAAAATCAATTTGTGACTTTATTTTTTATCCGATTTTCATAAAATTTTCAAAAGATCACGCTTATTTCCTCACGCATCCGAAGATGTATAATTTGTGTCCTAATTCTTGGATTTTTATACCCAAAAAGGGTTAAAAGGACCAACAACCCAGTTGCAGACGACCAAATCGGCCAAATTCTCAGCACATGCCAACTACACTAAAATCAAATTGAGATTACATCTTTACCACAATACCAAACCCTTTATCATTAACACAGTCTGAAAACTACTCTTTTGGGGCATCATTTGACAAAATTTCAAGCGATAATAATAAATTTTACTTTTTTGAATTTCCAAATTTTTTAGGGGTCTAAAACCCCCCCAAACAAATTTGAGTGGTAAGTAGATAAAAGTAAATTTAGTGCGGAAAAAATATATGTTGCTAAATACTGGTCTCATTTGAAAGCTTAGGAAATTTGCTTTCCAGCAATATATAACTTCAAATAGTTTAGACTAAGTGGTATATGATATTTACTGATCAAAAATGAGTACTGTACATCATGTCAGTTCAAAACCACCCAAAATTTTTTGACTTACCTTCACTAAATTTTAATTTTTACAAAAACTACACCCTATAAAAACATAAAATAAATTGCAAATATTTCACTACTAAAGTTGTCATTTTGTATCAAGTTTCCAATGAGACAAGAAGCGAAATACAAATTTAAAAGTTGGCAGAAGTTTGGCTTCTCTAAATCAAAGTTTGCTGTATCCCCCCTGTTTCTCAACAAATGGGAAGGGTGTAAACAAGCGGCTGTTTCATTGTCAGTGACAGCATATTCTATTTAAACTTGATATTTTCTGAATCTTGAAGAAATTCCCTGTTCAAAAATACATAATGTTACATGGTTTAGGCTAACCTCTAGCAGATAATAACTGATCATATTTTAGGTACTGAATTTAAGTACCAAAATTTGGTACCGGTCGGTACCGGTCAAAAAAAAGGCCATGTGCCTCAGAAAGTAGCAAATTGTAGAAAACCTAGGCTTTTAGGTAAGTTTTGATTGATGTACCTTGAAAGCTTATTTCCTTAGCATCATCTTGCGACCATTTCTAAAAAAATTGGTTGAAAATAAAATCTGTAGTGATCTTTGAGGTGAGGGTACCTCTTTAATTTTGAAGACAACTACCCCCCAGTTGGGGGGGGGGGGCTAATTTGCATAAAATTTGCATATTCACAAAAAAAATTTTTTTTTTTTTTTTTGAAATCCTCAAGAAATGTAGATTTCAACGATATATCACACTTAATGTAGAAGTAGACAGCTGAGTAATGATTTACAAACAAACTTGAGGTACATAATTATGATTAATTATGATTGATTATGACAGTTTTTCGCGCTGCCACCTTACGGACATTTTTTTTCGCTTTTCACGCGGGAGCAAAAAGAGTTAAAGTTGATAATTGACCACAATAAAAATATTTTCGACCTGAAGTCATTTTGTTTCTTCACACTCAATACAAAAAATATTTTTGTCGCATTCCATTAAGAAAGCAAGTTGGATTTAAATGAAAATGCCGGTGAGAATGCCATGAGCTAAAATATTTAGGATTTTTATGAACCAAATAAGGCAACTCGGTATTGGTGTTGATTTTACAGCACAACGTTCTCTTAGACTGGAGCAAACAGAAACAAGAGTTTTCTGATCATTTAAAGCTAAAAATTACTTTCCTAGAACAAACCATGCAAAACTTTGACATTTTAAAAAGATATTTACCATGTTTAATCTTCGACCATGATGTCCTAGCAGAAGTAAGTAGCGACAGCTAATATTTGTTAAGAACGCGTTTTTAGATCGATTGCAAGCTGGTGGTGACCCTGATTTTTTTTTGAATCGAAACAAAAACGTTTTTTCACGCTACACGAATGCATGAACACAACTGTAATACATTGAAAGCTGGCGTCAAGTGTCTTCCACAAATGCACAACAATCAATTGTCAAAGCTATTATCGTCAACACTGAACAAAAATTAACTTTAATATATTGGTAACACTCACCGAAGCAGACACCTGGGGAATCGATTGATGAAGATGAGAGTTGGTATACGAGCTTCCAACCAAAGGTGATGGAATGTTGGATGGTGCTACACTGGTGGAAGACTACGAAAATCAAAAGCATTGGCCTAACCAGTAATCAATCTATTATATTAATACTATGCAGGAGATCAATCGATATAACGTAACTACGTAAAACTCATATGTTGGTGGAAACAAACAAACATTGCATTTGCTTTACAACAATAATCTCGGAAAAAGATGCTTTGGTAAAAAGTTGATTAAACAAATGCAACATAAACGGTTGGTATTTTTTCTTATAATACTGTATCATATGTGTTCAATGTAACAGCCTGTTTGTGGCTTTTAGTCAACAGTTAATATGTTGCATTATTGCTGCCAGTACCAGAAAAGTAAGATATATCCTATTTAAGAACTTCACTATTTCTTGGCACTGAGTAACATCTATAGTCAATAGCAAACGTACTCTGCATCTGCAATAACAAACTTATAGCTACTACATGTCATATTGGTCACCTCCTTGCATTTCTATTAACATGAGCAACAAAAACACACTTAGCCTACCACATTTGCCTCATCAACATTGGTAGTTGGGGCTGACAAATCGGTCTCTCCTTCTTTACTTTCTTGAACACTTTTCAAATTTGATTCTATAAAAGTATATGTACATATTTAAACAATAAAATAAGAACTTGCAATAAACATATTTCTAGTAGCAGCATATATCAGTTTTCAATCCATCATGCATCTAATCATTTAAGATCATAGATATGAAAAATAATATTTACAACTATGATAATATAGGATACAGCAATGCAATAATTACAATGCTATATTTGTACTACGTTCATTATCACAGTTATCAAGACATTGCCACGTAATGATAATGGATAAAGCAAACAAACAGCTTAAGACGGCAAAAAAAAGCCAGTACCAGTACAACCATTGGAAAATTTCCAATTTATTTGAATAATTCTTTGAGCAAAGTTCAAAAGGCAGATTGTGAAGTATTTTTGATCGTGGAATGCAAGCAAAAGCATTTTTTGAAACGACTATACCTGTATCTGAACCATCATGAGAAGCAACTGTGGTATCAGCTGCTTCGGTAGCAACAGGGCTAGATGATAACTCAGTTATTTTTGGAGGAATAACTGCTTTAGAAGCAGAGAGTCCAAAAGCATTTGGAGGAGGGGGAGGAGGAACAGTGAACTGCATCCCATCTAAAAGCACAATTAACTTACGTATAAAAATTTATTTTTACTTCAAATGTGTAAACTTGTTTAGCTAATGAATGAAATTTAAATGAAAGATTGCAAATTTAACGTAAGAGCATGCAACACGTACACAAGAAACAATTGTTCACATTTATCCAGCCAGTTCAGATCGGAACCTGAGTTACGACTGTATCGAATGCACCACCAATGTCAGCTAATCACAGGGCTTCAAATTAAGTCAGCATGATCTTAAGTGTGATCTCAAATAATACCTAAACCACACCCTGCACTTACTTGCAGCAGCATGTGCTGCGATGTATGGTGTTGGTACTTGTCCTGGAATGGCTGGAACACCAGGGGCAACAGCGGCCATTTGATATTGGTAATACTGCTGAGGATTCATTTTCAATTGACAAAAAATTTAGGAAAAAGTTATAGCTTAATCAAATGACTAGCCTAAAAATTAACGCAAAATATTCAATAAAGCCGTAGTAAAAGAAATAATCCCAGGGGCAACATGGGACTTGTTCTTCTGAAAACACCAAGCAGTAGTCTAGCATCAAACCATAACATTCCGATCATTTCATGCCAGCAGAACTCATGTGTATTAAGAGTTTTAACCCCAGCGAAACTATGGGACATATAACTTGGTTCACTGCTCAACAGAGAGTGTCATAAGGGCTTGGTAACATCATCAGGACTTTATTATCACAAACCAATTTTGTAAAACTTGTTCTTCTTGAGAGATAAAAATTTTTAAGCAAAAAATGTGCCCCTTTAGGATGTAAATTTGTGAACAGGTTACACTTTTTCAATAATAAATATTTACAAAGTTTTGAGGTCATTTCTATTTGATCGACATTGTTGTGGCAATTTACGTTTTAGCAATGAGTAGTACCTTTATCAAATAAAAATCATGGGTGCGACTTACCTGGTGAGGGAACCTATCTGCTAGTCTATAAGGTAATATGATCTCACAATCAACATTTCGTGATAAATCAGGTTTTCTTTGTTTTTTCAAAAAGTGCGCCAAGTAAATCTGCAGATTAATGCTGTTAAAAAGATGTTTTTGATGAAAAGCTTTATTGTAATTTGTTCTGCAAGATTCTTATAGCAAATAATTGTTTTTTAAACCTTTATAAACCCGAAGAGCATATCTTTTAAGTTTATTCTGTTTTATTTGTTGTGATATCATTAAAAGTATGTTGTAACAACACTTCAAAATGCAATCTCAATCACTAATTAGTCAACAAGGTGGCGCTGTGAGGCTGCAGCTAACATGTTTTTAACTGATTTAGTGCTTAAGAAACATGTCGAATTTTATCAAAACAGTCAGCTGCATTAGAATAAACTTCACAGAAAATATCTAAAAGCTACTTTCAAAAAATATATTCACTGTAGTTTGCATTGGCATACTTGATTTGTTTTTAAACTAAACACAAAATTTCAAATGCTACCTCATATCAATAGAACCAGTTGTTGCATTATTTACATTAAGCAATAACCCAGGCATTAATTTTACTGGCCAGTGGGTCAACTTGTGAGCACAATATTTCAAAAAGCAGTGTCTGGTTTTTTCAGTAAAACAGGGCTACAGTATGATAAAACATAATTTTTTTAAATGTTTTTGGTGGTTTATTGCCACAGATATGTATTGATCTTTATTGAAGTGAGCAAATATTTGAGGACAGAAATTTAGGTAGTGAAATCAAATTCAAGAGATTGGTTAGAAGGGCATGGGCCTTTTTGCCTTCTCTTCCAGACTTTCCAATGCTAGGAGCATAAACACAGACAGAAATTTGAATACACTAAATGCAGGGTGTTCAAAAACACTTGGGCATATTTTAAGACCTCATATCTGCTGAACTACAAATGGTAGTAGGATGAAACTGGTATCTTTTTAAAGCTAAATTCATTAAATTTTTGTCATGCTAATGATTTTTTCACTTCTTTTCACAGAGCTTAAATAGCTAAGATTCACTAATAGCGTTCACTCAGCCAGAAAAGGCATTTTGAACCCTTCTAGCTATTTTAATTGCTTGTAAAATAGTTTGTAATACAGTAAAATTTGCCTATGACGATATGGGATTAAAAAAAAAACTGCCATTAACAACTGACCATTCCAAAATTGTTTTTTAATTTAACATTAAGGTGTTTTATCCAATCTAGTTTACCCAAGTAAAGAAAAATTATTAAAAAGTCAAAAGTAACAGATATTTGTGTATTGCAAAAAAAAACTTTTGCTAAAGTGTAATTGTGTCGCAACTATTGCAGTCTTATACATCTACCTGCACATGGTGACACCAGGTAAAGTAGGCGGGGTTTCCCAAAATGATTTCAGGGGAAAGCAGCCCCATGGCAAATGCAAAACACTTTTGCGGTTTTAAATAAAAATTATAACTAAATATTTCTTTGCAGCAAGTGCCTCTCTGTAAAACCCAGCAGTTTTATGTGTAATTACAATATTATCATTTCAAATTTTTTACAAGACTTAAAAGCTGCCATTGCCAAACTTGCAAATATTCACATCCATAAATTTCTCGTTTTCCTTTAGCCAATTTTTGAATGCTTTTCACAAAGACAAAACTTCACCTACTGAATATTTGCGACCTCTTTTAATGGATTCAGTAAATGGTTAGTTACTACTTAAGAGCAAAAAAATTGTTATGTGACCATTAAAGAGTATTCAGCAAAACAAGCTTCAGAAGTGCCTTAAACTTACCATTACTTTTGCCACAATACCTAGCTATCCATTTCTGGCTAGATTGGAAGATTTGCTGCTTTTTTGCAACTGGCACAAAACTTGCTAAAAATTAATCCATTTGTTTCTATGCATGGTTTGTGCAATGAGTCAACAAAACTCATAAGATATTTGTTATTGCTCATCAATAACATTGATTTCCAAAATATGCTTTACGAAGAAAGCAAGACACACATACTACTAAAAAATCTTAATTATCTTCTTATAAGTTTCACAGCTTCGGTCATCATATACTTTCCAATTTTAGATTGAAAGTTTAATTGCAATTGCAATATTTTGTTGTTTAATTGATAACGATAGAGAAACGTGAATTGCTTTGTTGTTTACTATAGTAAAGCAACAATTAAAGTTCACAAGTACTTTTTGTTCTTGTGTCATAATCATGATAACCCACTTAAAACATCCGATTATTCATAAAAATCCTGTTTCTCATGTTCACGCAGGTTGTTGGCAGAGGATTAATTTCATATACATGCATTGTTAACCAGCCATTCTAAAATGCTGACGAATGACTATTGAAATGTCTGTGGAGTTTGAGAGACCAAATTTAACCTAATTTATCCTAGGAGGAGAAATAGTGCAGCATTTTACTGCTGCCTTTTTATAACCAATAAGCTATCTGTTTGTGAACATTTTAGGGCTGACACACTCATGCTAATTATTGTGTTACCAAAGCACATTGTCACAGTTTTGCCTCTCCTTCCCCCGAAAATTATGAAAACTCAACACTTATGCCCATACAATTGTTGTTTGGATTTGTTTTTAGGTTGTCTTTGAAGGTCTTAGAAACACAGTTAACTCAAGTCCATGCTGCAAAAGACATAGTAGCAGAGTAAACAAGATGCAATTCTCAAGCTGGCATCTTGATTGGATTGAAAAATAAAGATCATTTGTGACCAATGATCGCCTGGATCAGTGATTTTCATGGTGGACCATGGTCTTCACTGGGTCAGCACTTTAATTAGCCTTCATATTGAGTGAAATTGAAAAATTTTTTCTTGACTTGTTTATATACATATCAATTGGACAACACCCTTGAAATTTACTATGAAAACTTTTTTTGAGGTCGCTTGGTAAAAATGAAAAAATTTTACAAACGGGCCACATGCTTTCATGCATGTTGCAATTGGGCTACATGCCAAGAATGGTTGGAAATCACTGAACTAGAGAAACAGTGTCATAACAGAGTAAAAAACGTCTGAAGGAAAAACAAAAGGTGCCGTTATATGCAAACCAACGTTATGGGTAGACTTTACAAGATGCAACATTAGCTTAGCATATACACTAAATAAATAGCAGTAGGCTACCCCAAATACCTATTTTTACACCTAAATATGTTACTAAAACTGCTGTAACAGTTTGTTCAGCAATATCCAGCGACTTTTGTACATTTGCTAGCAATTTTGCACTTGCGCCAGCAGTTATGCACTAACTAAAATCTTAAGAGGGAACACTGGCAATGAGATTTAGCAATGTGAAATAACATAAACTTTTGTTATGTTAAGCTGGCTTAACCAACAAACTTTTGGCAGTGGCTATGTTGCTGTCAATAACATTTTACCTTTGAAGGTTATTTTGCAAATTATTTTATCTAAATTATTTTGCAACATATTTCAAATATCTGTTATGGCTATTTCAGTTGAATATCCTTGACAAAATTCAAATTGTTGCTGTGTGATGAGTTTGTGAGTGGTAAAAAGACTTTAAAGTCTAAAATATAGCAACTTTTCAAAGATTTCTGAAACAGCTGACAATATCAAGATTGGTCTATAGTTGCTAACTATATCTTTGCAACCAAATTTATGTATATGAATTACTTTTGTATGCTTTATTATAAAAGGAAAATTCCCGTTCTTGTAGCAACTACTAAATATTTCACTCAAAAATGGTAAAATTATAGGTGCCAGTAGTTTGTAAAATTTATTTGGTATGTTTACAGGTCCACTAGCTTTTGATGAGTCAAGTCGCTGAAGTTACAAAAGAACTACTTCTGGACATATGGGATCATAACAAAATGATTTCAATTTGTTTATTGTGTCAAACTTTTTTAATTGTGTATTTGGTATTCTAGCATCCATTGACAGCCCAACATTTGTGAAGTACGGTAGTTATTAAATATATTACAGATTTCCATATTTTCACTCACTAGTCTATTGTTTACATCTGTAACGGTAGACATAACTTTATTATATTTTTTTTGTGCTTAAGTATTTTATCAATAATTTTCCACTGGTTAGGTTTATCTTGCTTGTTTTTGTATTTCTTTTTGATGATGATTCTTTTGTGCTATTCCTCTGAGTTTGGATAATTTATTCAAATATACTTGTAATGGGATATCAGATGTATTTTGTTCCGTTTAGAACACTTTTGAAACAGTGCACTTTTTGCTGAAATAGATTTTAGCGATCCCTTAATGAGCCACGGTTTTGATTATATTTTCATTTCTTGTCGAGAAAGTAGCCTTACAGGAGCATGATTATTGGTAGCATGGGTGGTCATAAATAGGCATAATACAGGCATAGCAGGCATATTACAAGGTCAATAGGGAAGGTGTGCAACCAAAAACCAGTTGCACCAATACTCACTTCTTTCCTTTCAAAAAAAATTAATTTTTAATTTTATGAGTTTAGATTAAGCATTGAGTGGAAACAACAAGATTTTACATTAAAAGCTGCAGTGTATGCCTACTATGCCTGTTTAGTACTACCATCGGTAGCACTGGCAAGAACATCTAAAAACTTGCTCAATTCTGTACCAGGGTCAGAAAGTTGTTTTAGCTTTTGCAGTCGGTGGCTAACATTTCACAGTACGGCTTGGCATTAAAATGTTTCATATTGTGTACTTGTTTTTTCAGTTTAAAACGTTTAGGTAGTGCTATTTTGCCGTCGACAGCATTTTACCCTTGGAGACTATTTTGCTGTAATTGTTCACGTGTGCTTATATTGCCATATTTGCTACATTTTAGCCAGTGACACTGTGGTGTAGTTGTTAATGCGCTGGTCTTGAGATACCATGGATGCAAGTTCAAAACTCAGCTGGCAAAGCATTGACAGAAAGGGCAGTGTACACCAAATAAGGCCAGGCCTGGTATGTATATGTACAGGGCAGTGTACACTGGAAGGGAGTGGGGAGTGCAAAATTTTTTAATTTGTTTTTAAAATTGAACAATCAGAGACGACCAAAAGTCACATGTTTAGTACGTCATTAAGATTGACCAATCACAAATAACTCATGGCAAAATAGTCTCTGAGGGTAAAATGCCGTTGACGGCAAAATAGCCACTGCCAAAAGTTTATAAAAGTTATTTTAAATAGTGCAGAAGGTAGGTAAGTGGTCAGACACATCTAGCACTAAGATACCTGATGTTTGTACTTTTTGTGATGAATTTATGTATACATGTTCTAAGGTAGTTAATAATGTGGAAGTTATTCTAGTTAGCTTGTTAATTAGTGAGCAGCATTCAGAAGAATATACTTTATTAATATAATTCCTCATTTTAGGTTCAATGTTTTGTTTGGATAAGTCTACATTATAATTTCCTAGCAAAAAAAAGAATTATTGCTGTATTTAAGAGTAAGCATTACTTCACAAAGTTTATTTTGAAATGATGTAAAGGAAACTTTGGGATGTCTATAAACCGTGCCAATTAGCATAGCTTTTTTATTGCTTTTCCTTTAGTTTGTTTAAAAATTTAATAAAACTTTTTCACAATCTTCATTATTTACAATGATATCAGATTTCAAAAGGTATTTTAGATCATTTTTTATATAAACACCAACACCGCATTTGATGCAGAATCACTGTGCTAAAAATGACAATTTCCTAGTTCAACTTGGTCAAGATTACAAGATTTCAGCTTAGTTTCTGTTATAGAAATTATGAGGGGTAAATTAGGCAATTGCAAAAAAAATTTCAATTTTATATATAT
Source organism: Trididemnum clinides (assembly GCA_963675345.1). Lineage (NCBI taxonomy): Eukaryota > Metazoa > Chordata > Ascidiacea > Aplousobranchia > Didemnidae > Trididemnum > Trididemnum clinides. The sequence goes on along the minus strand of OY776305.1, from coordinate 27,226,769 downwards.
TTTTTGGCAATGACCTTAATTTAAAATGTATACCACTATCTCGTTATTATTAAATTTCATGGCATCAGTAAATTCTTACAAAGTATAATATTGACAGTCTCTGATGTTAAAGTTAAGAAACGTCATGAAATCAGTATTAAACTCAATACCATTAACCTTAATACTCATCTGCTTATTGGATCAGTAGTTAGCAAACACCTGCTAAACAAAAACTTTATGATAAATACTTCACTTGCGTATGAAGTTTTCCTCAGTAGCAGTAGGATGTAGTTCCACTACCACCTTTTGATAATTATTTTCACTCTTGATTCTAAGTTTATCCTCATTTTTTTTCAAAAAATTTTCTCATTTGTGGTCCACAAATATGCATAATGATATCTTTTTGTTAGTTCTTTAGCTTTTCATAGTATTTTTTTCCTGTACTGAGTTAGATTTTCATTGGCATAGAGCTTGGTCATGCCTGGAACTGAATATTGATGAGATTGAATGGTTTTTGCTACTTTACATTGACTGTATTATTTATTATGAGTATCCCTGCACATACGCTACCGTAAATCTTGCTATAGCTGCTAGATGTTAGAGGTTCAGAACTTGTAGCTCCATTTTTAGGATGCTTAGTTGCTAAACAATGAGCGGTAGAAATAACACTTTTTGTAATTTCAACACCCAGTACCTTACTAATTTCAACAACAGTATTGGTGACATTTTCATTCTCAGTTACTGGTACTCCTTTTAACTTTACCGTCTTCCGTATTGCTCTATAGCAGGGGTTGGCAACCTATCGCTAGCTGCGGGCCAGAACTAAAATCTGCAAGCTCTCAGCGGGCTGTATAAATTTACTATTAACAGTGTTGTTAAAATTTGCAAATTTATGAAATTTTAATCACAATAACTGCTGATTTTAACAGTTCATAATGGCAGCATAAAAGACAACATACATTTATTGATACCGGCAGGAAAATGTTATTGTGATATTTCATGTTGTGTTTTATTTAGAAGTTTTTGAAGTTCATGTAATAAGTTGATGAGAAAAGAAGCACAACATCTTGTAAATGTTTATCAGTAGGCTGTGCTCTCAACTTGGTCTTGGTTAGTTTCATTGTTTAAAATAATTGTTTACGTGCATAAGTGCTACCAAAGATGGATGCCATTTTTTGGCATGTTTTACCAAGTTGGGATAACGTTTGGATTCAAGATATTTTTTAAAAAAGTCAAACAATGATACATGCTCACACCGAAACTTTGGTTTTATGTCGTTGCTACACTACAGCTCATTAGCTTCATTTGATATTTTTTTGGTACAGCGTTGACCTGTATATCAAACGGAGTACTAAACAATCTGATATCATTTTCACGAGAACAAATGTCACTAAAGCGAGATGAAAATTCAGTTCTTAAATGTCGTATCGTGGATACAAATGAAGTAATGCTCATAGGTTTGTTCTTCTGCAGTGTAGCAAAGTGAACATAATTTGCATTTCCCAACTGAATTTTCCAAAGCCGTAGTTTTGTTTCAAATGTGCATACTTAACTCCACATCTGATGTATCAATTGGAGCTTTCCCTGAAGCTGCCAATTCAGGTTGTCCAAATGTGAGATTAAATTGACCAAAAATGTCAAATTAGGAACCCATTCTTGATTGCAAAATTCGGTAAAATTTATGTATTTTTTCAAAAAAGTTTGCAATTTTTTCTCTCAATATGTACACTCTTTGTAGCATTTCATGTCGACTAAAATAAAGCAAATCTCGATACAAATCTCTCTTTGTAAAAGTAGTTGGCAAAATTGACAATGTTTCAACCCTTGGAACAAAATAAAGTTCACAGCTTTTACCACTAGGTCTATGACACTCTTTAAGGTGGATACCTTTGCACACAATACTTCCTGATGAATGAGACACTGCAACTTTATAATGTCGTTATTAATTCCATGGTCTTCCACATGCTTTTTAAAGCAAAGACACAACACCTATATTTTTTTAATGATTGATGGGGGCTCTGTAAGTCGTTGTTGAAACCAGTTTTGAGAGATTCAAATTCGTGGCTTCAAGGCATTGAAGTAATGCCTTTAGAATATCAGCTCCTGTATTAGTAACCATCATAAGAAGCAGTTAAACAAAACTCTCAACAACATGAAACTCTCCATTTACTCCACTTACAAATACTGCCGGCTGAGCTGTATCTGTGTTCTCGTCTATTGCTATTGAGAAGAACTGTAGATCTTCAAAACAATCTTTTTGGTTATATTTTACGTTGTCAAAAATCTCTCTTCTTCGTCGGGCTATGGTTCTCACTGAAAAACTGACATCAGAAAACAATTTTATTTTCTCTGAACATACGGTTTCAACAACAGTCATCATACATTTTTTCACTAAGTCGCCATCAGTAAACGATCTCTTGTCTTTTGCTATTAATTGTGCTATCCTTGTTGCTAGCAAGAGTAATATTTTCCAATTCAATGGTTTGCCTTTAAAATACACAAATCTGCTGCTTTAAGGTGGTTCTAAGTTGATCAAGTTTGTTTTTTTGCTTGACTCATAAACTTGGAAAAATTAGTATGCCTTGTATCATAAAGGCATTTTATGCTAAATTCCTTGTTTACAGAAACAGAAACATTGCAAATCAAACATGTGGATTCACCAAAATTGTTAATAAAAAAGTATTGAAAGTAATACAATAGGCAAGCGATGCCCCTTGAGCAGTTTGCTCAATAAAGTATTTGTTTCTCATTTTTTATTAAAAGCTCGACACTCAGCATCAACTTTTCTACATTTTGTCAACATTGCCATATCACTAAAAATTGATAAATATATGCATAATGACTATTATTAGCTAAACTTCTGTAATTGCAGTGAATATTAAATAAAGTTACAATTAGAAATTAGGGCAAATCGTTTATTTCAATCACAAAGCTGAAACAGCCAAGCACTTTTATGCAACCCTTCCTTTAACTTCCACTCAATTCTCTCCTTGGGCACAGCAATACAGAAATGAATTATAGCAATACAGAAAACTACTAGAAATGAAATATACCACCACCAAATTTGAAAGAAAGGTTTAAGGTAAATGTAGCACAAATTGCTGTCAGTCATCAATTACGCAAACAGTACGTCATTGAATAAAAAATGCTTAGTTAACTTAAGCATCGTAAAGTAAGGTGTTAAGACTCAAGTACTAGTACACAAGAAAGTAGTTGAATGCGACTTTGGCCTAAAAAAGCTTAGGAACGTAGAACAGAGTTACTTGCATTCACCATTATCATGTTTGCACAACCTAAGACAGTTGGAAAACATTTATAGTGAATCAAAGCTTTACGCCAGTGATTTCTGTTAGGCAGTGGCTATTTTGCCGTCGATGGCAATTTACCCTCAAAGACTATTTTGCCATGAGTTATTTGTGATTGGTCAATCTTAATGACGTACTAAACATGTGACTTTTGGTCGTCTCTGATTGGTCAATTTTAAAAACAAATTAAAAAAATTGTGCACCCCCAGGTCTCTATCCTGCACCCTGTACACGCCCTTCCAGTGTACACTGCCCCGTACATATACATACCAGGTCTGCCCCTTCAATGTACACTGCCTTTCTTTTAAGGCAGTGGCTATTTCACTGTCGACGGCAATTTACCCTTGGAATCTATTTTGCCGTAGTCATTCACATGCGTTTATATAACCGTATTTGCTATTATTACGCCAGTGATGCTGTGGTGTAGTGGATAGTGCGCTGGTCTTGAGATACCATGGTTGTGAGTTCAAATCTCAGCTGGCAGGGCATTAAAAGAAGGCAGTGTACACCGTAGGGGCAGGCCTGGTATGTAAACATATGGGGCAGTGTACAGTGGAAGGGAGTGTACAGGATAGGGGATAGAGACCTGGGGGTGCACAATTTTAAAAATTGGTTTTTAAAATTGACCAATCAGAAACGACCAAAAGTCACATGTTTAGTACGTATTTAGATTGACCAATCACAAATAACTCACAGCAAAATAGTCTCTGAGGGTAAAATGCCGTCGACGGCAAAATAGCCATTGCCTTCTTTTAATGCCCTGCCAGCTGAGATTTGAACCTGCAACCATGGTATCTCAAGACCAGCGCACCATCCACTACACCACAGTGTCACTGGTGTAATTGTAACAAATACGGTTACGGTATATAAACACACGTGAATGATTACGGCAAAATAGATTCCAAGAGCAAATTGCCGTCGACGGCAAAATAGCCACTGCCTTCTTTTAATGCCCTGCCAGCTGAGATTCGAACCCACAACCATGATATCTCAAGACCAACACACAATCCACCACACCACAGTGTCACTGGTGTGATTGTAGCAAATATGGCTATGTAAACACATGTGAATGACTACGGCAAAATAGATTCCAAGGGCAAATTGCCGTCAACAGCGAAATAGCCACTGTCTTTCTGTTAAGATAGTTTCTCATAAGTTTACAATGCCAGATAATTGCAAGAGCAGATTAATAAAATAAAATACACCACCACCAGGTGGGCCATATCATTACTAAAATTTGTAAAAGGGCTGCAGGCCGCATGATCTTGTTAGGCGAGCCGGATCCGGCCCGCAAGCCGTAGGTTGCCGACCCCTGCTTTATAGCATCAATTTTGCTGATACCACTTACTACTATTTGTTGTGATAGAGATTTTATTATGTTGCTTTAGAGCTAGTGCTAGCCTGTCATATTCTGCTTTCTGGTTATCATACTTCAGGCATACAACTCTTGACTGGATCAGTGGATTTTAGCTCAATAATTTGCATCCTATGTGCATATACTTCTAACCATTCAAATTTGTGCTGATACTCTGTACAACAGTGAACTGACACTGCTTACTACTGCATTCCAACGGCATTTTCACATAGTCGCTAACCTCAGCTACTTCGTGAATGGATTCATTTTCCGATAACACTGATTTAACAAATTCTGAATTGACACTAAAAGGAGGAACTGTCGGAATTGTCGGAATGATGCTTTTCCTAAAAAGAGGAACGTCGGAACAGATAGAATGGTTAAAAAGTACAATAGGCAAACTGATTTGCATTAATTGGCAAACGTTGTGTTGGTATCACAAGGAACGACACTGAGGGCTTCGTTTCCGGCATTGGTAAAAAAACACTGATTTCCAGCAGGAACATTATAAATAATCTCATTTCAAAATGTATGCCTATTGCTTCCTCCACAAATTGGATGTCAAATCAAGTTCAATCACCAATTTCGTAAGAGCTGGAGTACTCAACAAGCAGAACATGATTGATCAGAACTCTACATAAATCAAACGACAAACATTGAATGACTTCGAAATACCGTAGTTCGAATGATCTGATAGCAAAATGGAACATCCATTCTTACGCCCTCAGTTAATTCAAAGAATTCGGAAAGATTTGATAGCAAAGAGTCACGCATAACTTTTGCGCTCAGTTAATTTAATGAATTATTTGGCTTCATCAAAATGGTGCATTCCTGTTTCTAAGTATTTTTCTCAAAATGTTGCTCTTAGCTACTGTGAGAATTTTGAACGTATTCACTTTATCATTTTTGCTACTTTCGCTTGGTTAGCAGATAACAAATTGTAGTAAATGTTGGTACTGTCGTACATGACAATGCCTAATTTGCTAATGCGTAGTTTTCTTGTGCATTCGAGACTTGCAATCTGTTGCATTGTTTGTCTGCGTTGTGCAACCAATTAGCTTGCTGCAGTGTAACCATAGCTGTAGTGCAATAACAGTAAGCTATTAATTGTTTTAACAAATCGTTAATTTGATAAGCTATATTTTGGTCTCCTTACAACGTTTTATTTTACAGCTATTTTTATACGGTTCTGCTAACTGTGTTAAGTACTTTATTAGTTGAATAAAGCCAGGTACCAATTTGTTGGCCTTGGTTCACTACACAAATGTTTTTATCTCAAAAATGTCTTTCATTTCATTCATCTTTTGACATTCACTATCAATCTAATTGGTATAAAACTCTCTTTAAAAATAAACCGTTTCATTCACAGCTTTTCTCAAAAGAAGCTCAGTTTTGAGGCAGAAAGCTAATAGTGAAATAAGACGTTCGATGAGAAAGTTTGATACGTCCTATGTGTCTTTAGTAGAAAATATTTTTTGATACTTGGCAGAATGCTTTCTATGCACGCTGACAGCATTTCCCGAAGGGCTAGTTGTGACAAACACCATAAGTGAAAGCATTAATCATGTCATCAAATGTGTGTTTCCCACCGCAAAGAAATGCCACTTGATTACATAATTATGATGTTTAAACAAATGCAAAATATGTTTTTCTTCGAGTATCTTTGAGTCCTTACAAAATTTGGAAACTTTCAACTGAAAAAAGAATTTGAAAATTCTTTTAAACCAGGGGAAAATGTCTAGTTGCCTTCAATTATGTCAATGGAGCAAATTGGGGAAAATATTATGTCACAACAAGAGCATCCCGTTGTTCGTGGTTTGGATAAAGGGCCTCATTTTTGGTGTACTCAACATGCAATTGCATGTCTGTGAGTTAAAAAATTACTGCCGCAACACCCCCATTCCCTGTTGTCAATCCCTTCACAGGAAATGTTCGGAGTGTAAAATACTTTCACAAACCATCAAAATGTTCGTGTCTAAGTTGTAGTTGATGCTTTCACATTTTCGCTGTTGATATGGCTTTCGGAGAAGACAAATCCAACTTAAAATATAAAGAAAAATATTTATTGTTTATGCTGTTTAAAAAAAAGGAAAAAGAAAAAATTAGGGTTAAAAAGTTCAAGGCCCAATGATTTTGATTATGACCTCAATCCGGCTTTAGATGCATCATCTCCATTGAATAGAGAACTCTTACAAACCCCTCCATTGACATCTACTCCAAAAAGAAAAAACAATCCGCAAAGCGTGCCAACAATGCATGCAGACTATAACGGTAAATCCTCAAAAGGCATGCATATTTGGAGATCCGGAGACTGGCTTTCACCACAATTGAAAAAAGATAAACCTGTATTTCTTTAGGAAGAACACCAAAAAATTTTTATTGTAACTTGTAATTTGAACAGAGAATTGGAGAACAAGCTTTTTTATTTCTCGGGCACAAACTGGCTGACCGATGAAGTTGTCGAAAATGTCATTCGCTCCATTTGGTCGACGACAACAAGAAGCGAAACGCTTTTACTCTGGCCATTGTGAAAAGATCTAATCAAAAATTTTGGCCAACCGAAAATTAGGCAGTTATAGCTAAAGATTATCAGTGGCCGTATCTACATCTTTTAGATAATTAAACACAAGCAATCATAAGCTTTAACTTTTAATAAAGAAAAATATACTGTATTTCAACTATATGATAGCCACCATCAGGATTAAACACTTTCGCTCCCGCGCACCATCTTGTAACACTGGCGCGCACGTAAACAGAGCTTCCATCAAAAATTTTTTTGCCGGTATATTTACCGTCGCGGGAGCGAAGCAAGCAAAAAAATTCAATTGCAAACCACAAACAGAAAGTTAAAACGGTGTATATATAAAGCGTTTTTGCTCGAACGATACCTACGCAAACAATAGCGCGCGCATACACAAATTCCTTTGCCAGTATATTTACCGTCGCGGAAGCGAGCGCATGAAAAGCGCGTGCCGGTAACCATACCGGCGCGGGAGCGAAAGTGTAAATAGTTGAAATACATTTTCCGTTATTAAAAGTTATAGCTGAATGATTACCTGCGTTTAATTATCTAAAAGAGCTTTTACTTTGGGACAAGTTTTTTTATGACGTAGGCAGCCAGGGATTTCCATGACCGTATTGCCGCTTATGCGCGAAGTACGGGAAACCTGTTCTACAGGGTGGGCCAAAAGTAGGTATACAGTTATTAAAGTATTTTTTATATGCTTTGAAGTTACATGCAGTGTACTTTATGTTACTTGTTAAGTAGCACAAGCATTGTTTATTTTTTAGATAATAATTCTAACTTGAATTTACATTAGTTTTCTAGCTGGTTGGAAGGTAGTAGGCCTACAGTTTTGTAAATCTTGATTATTTTAGGTTAAATGGCAAATAATTTAAATGAAGAGCAAAGAAAATGGGTGTCAGGGTGTTTTGGACAGGTGTGAAGAATGTTGCAATGTTGGCGGAGGAGATTTTGAGCACTTAAGAGATTAAATAGTTTTGTCTAAGGTATAACTAGCATTCTTGAAGTTTAAAAGTGCCTAAATGAGAACTACAAACTTACTTTTTAAACCTAAACCCTACTTTTAATAACTGTATACCTACTTTTGGCCCACCCTGTATTTGTTTAGGTTTTCTCGACAGATTTTTATAGTTGTACGGTAAAAAATTGGATATGAGGCAGTTGGAGCTGACTGTATGGCAAGAAACTCACTCATACTTCAGTCTACAGTGTAAAGCGGTTTTCTATTATAAATTGGCATAAATGAAGAGTTGCAACAACGAAACAATAAACACACATACCAACTGCTTTTGCACAATCAGCTTCAGTACAAACGCTGTAGCTTTCCCATACAACCGCCATCACCAATAACAATTTTTCTGACAGCTTGTGAAATGGCATTGTACCTTCTAACAGTCGAGATATGAAGGCATGAGTTGCCCAAAGTACTGCTGTTTACGAGATTGCTCTTGTATAATTATGTAATCTTTTGAATCAAGCCTTTTTTACTGCAAATCATTAACAACAAAAAAGAACAGAGAATGCGATATTTGGCAAATCTCGAGGTCGCAAGTTCAGGTCCATAAACTAAATAAACTAGTTAAACTAAGTAACTTGAAATTAATCTTATTTCAATGCGGCATAGGAAAAAATTGGCATTTTTAGAATCTGAAGAAAGGTTGAAATAGGTTTTCAAATATTTAACGTTGCATGCAGGGTTGACAATCTTTTTAGGCTGCGTGCCAAAACTTTTTGAAAATTGACAAGCGGATCCGATAAACGCAAAACCGCAATTCTTTATGATGATACATGATGCATAGGTGCATGAAAAATAAATGACACTTGAAATCAGTTTGTAACTAAATGAGAACGTTGTTATTAAGTCGCATTTTTTGACAGTTTAACAAAGTTAGATGTAGCTCGTAACAATTCTTGGAACAAAATTGTAATAAGAATCAATAAACTACGTGGTGACAAGCCTTGTCCATTTTTATTACACTGGATGTCTACTCTCATTCTTCTTCTTCTTCTTCTTCAAATAACACAAGTCTTCTTTATGCCATGTTCCGTAATTTTTGAAGTTGGTTTTACTTAGTAAAGCAGAATAAAATTTATCCACTATATGCCTAAGTGATTTAAGTTTTTTCTTTAAATCCAAGTCACACGAAAAATTCATCAGCTCCCGTGACAGTTATGCGGAATTCTTTCTGAGCCTTGGGTTCGGGTGGATAAGACTAGCTTTTTTTATGATTGGCGAAAAACATGTTAAACTATGCGTTTAAGTGGCGACACAAAAGAATCGACTTTGTAAAGGGTTGGGTGATCTCAACTGCTGATATACAGTCAGCAGAACAACAAAAAACTATGTGCTAAAATAATGCTTACAATGTGTTGTTGAATTGCTTGGCAAGCACAATCAATCTGAGAAACGGATCACGTGTGGGCGGTTGTTTGCCCATACCTAATCTGATATATACAACGCAGCTCTGTCTCTGTGCGCGTATGCTTGTCTGCCTGTGAGATTAAACTACTGAGCGTAGAAATTGACATCTTGGAAAACGTATACGCATTTAGGGATGAGTAAATAGGCGCTATGTTCCCAAATAACTTGATTGTACGACTGTACAGTACAATTTGGTTTTGGAACTGTAATAAAGTATGTCGAAAAAGCTTTGATTTGCAGCAATATTTAAATGCTGCTGTTCTCACAACCGTTGTTGGATGGAGCCGGTGCAGCTGGCTAAACCTAGATTTGTGGCCGACGTAATTGACAGCTGTTCTACCGCCACGCTAGCTCGGAAGTATTGGTCATAATGGTAAAAGATAGAGCTTCTAATCAAACAACTTGTAAAGAACAAAATCATAAAATTTTAAAAGATTTCGAACTAAAACCTGTAAAATCGCTTAGAGTTTTTGATTTTTCCTCACCACCGACACGAAATGAACGCTAAACGAGTGCCAAAATAAAACCAAATACAATCCTTGGAGACTAATTGCGAAAGCTCTGTGGCTAACATACCATCAGGAGCCCTACGAGTTACGGTCTAGTATAAATCCTTTCCCAACTATCCACAGTAATCCCCACAGCATCGGTTGGAAAAATTTAGGGGATCTGTGCTTTGGGAAGCAATTACCATCAAGTATTATTTTGGAGCTTCATTGAATTATGTTTTGTTAGAAAACCAAAATTCTCGTTCACTTGTAGCTACATAGATTGGTAGAGGGTCTCGTTGTCACCATTTTATTTTTGGTTCTGTTAAAATGCGAGTAAAGGAGATTCGAAAAATGTCAAGTGCTCCTGCGAAGCCAGTGGATGGCAAGATAAATTATTTAGTTTATTACTATTTGGGGCTTGTACAAGAAATTATGATCCAATATGTGGCAGTTATGACGTGATATTCTCTAACTAGTGTGAGTTTGAAATTGGTCAATGCCGTGATACGTAAATATTCTACTGGCTTAAAAGTGGTTGCAGGAATTAATAGAGGTACCTTATCGAGCATCCAGTGTAGGGGAAAACAAAAAGAAATAACACTCCCGGTTATCTCAACACAACGTAGTGCTCCTCTATCACTGTCTTTGGACATAAAAATTTATCTTTTTTTGTTGCCATCATTTGCGTTGCATCTATTCTTCTATCTATGAATATGCCATCCATAAGTTAAAGTGTTTCACCTTCCCTCCGAAAAATGTTTGCTCTATGCTGCTGTTCCAGATGTTAGCTTTGCATATTTACCCAAATACTTTCCATGCCAAGTTTTAGCTAATTTAGTTGAATTTTGAGTCAGCTCAATGAATTTGAAGTTGTATGATTTTTTCCTGATTTGTGGTTTTCAGGTACGTTGTGCGAAACCATTGAAAACAAAAAATTTTTGTTTTATTAAAGCATAAACTGCTTATAACTGCAAAACGTCCCACTAGCAATTGTTACTGGCAAAAAATACAGTTTCAACAATCTACACTTTGCATTGAGAACTATTTATCTAAGCCGCCAACAGCCAGTCTTTTGCTATTCTTTTGCATTGGTTTGGTAGAGCTTTTCTGTCGTTTTCTAAATTTTGCAAATATATTTGAAGACCTTGACACGTACACACAGTCCCGTAGCACTCCAACTTCGGGCCCCCCCAAAGTAAGCGCAAGAGCCCCTGCGCACAAGTCATATCACTTTAGAGGTGTAAAATCGAAAAGCTGCATTAAGAAAATACACCACAATTTGTACATAAGTAAACAGGCTAATGTCAGAATAAAGCATGCCGATACCGAAGGTGCAAGTCATAAAAAATTCGGCACCGATGCCAAAGTTCAGTAGGACATTTATGTAGACACTGCGAAACGAAAGCAATGACACTGAAAAACATGAAAAAGTTATAAAAACACAGTATCATTTAAATAGTCTGGAGCGAACCTTTTTGTTCGCAAATGCTGTTATGACATTGTCATAATCAAGAGATCGGGCGCAGTCATTTTCGATTGACAACATGGCTAATGAAGATAGTCTACTGTCTGTCATAGACGTTCTATTAAAAGTTTTGATCAGTTTCAATTTGCTGAAGCTTCTTTCAGCGCTGGCAACAGTCACGGGGCAAGTTAGTAAGATTCGAAGTGCGATGTACACATTCGGATACAATTCAAATAAATGAGTCTTTAGAAGATAGTTCAGAAAGTCTTGAGCCGTATTGAGATTGCGTTTTTTTTGTAAAATTAAAACAAACCGCTGTAGCTCAGCGCTCATTTCATCAGAATCAATGTCACCGAACTTTTTTTGGAACTCTTTACAGCAAGTAAGAAGAGCATTTTCTTGTTGCCCAAGCAAAAGTTTGTCTCGTGTGTACAAAAACGAAAAGGCGGAAGAAACCTCACGTAACAAATTAAAGCGCTCCTTTATTGACATAATAGCCTGGTCTACTAATGGATAGAAAAAGTTGCTTTTAAATTTCAGTTCAGGAGTAGCTCGTTGTTCTTCTTCACCTTGGTAATCAAACAATCTTCTTTTCTTTCCACTTCTTGACGGAGGAAAAGAAGGATCAATATCCAATTCCTGTGCTATTTCAACAGCAGATCTTGCGGCACTGTCATAACCCGTTGTGCGATAGTTTTGCAAAAACTTTTCAGTTGCCTGGATTTCCGTTTCCATTGTATGAAGGGAGACTCCATACGATTGAAGAATCTTGCTTGCTTTATTGACTTGGAATAGGATATCATACCAAATAAACACCGACAAAAGAAAACTCCATTTTGATAAATGAGCTATCAACGATTTTGTTTCTGAGGCAGCTCTTCCATCTTTTCTTTCTATGGAAATGGCTTCCAAGTCTTTCAGTGCCAGCAACACCTCTTTTAAATTGTATCGAAGAGGTTTGATGCATTTAATTCTGCTTTCCCAACGAGTATCAGATTGTGACTTTATGGACAGCTCCACATGTTTCTTCAAAATTTCCCAACGCTGAGCAGAGGAAGAAAACAGCACATACAACCTTGTAAGTACTCCAAAAAATGTCAATGCCTCCGTCGATCAATTAGCACTGTCAACAACAACTAAGTTAAGGGTATGGTTTGCACAGGGCACGTAAACAGCTTTGGGATTGATGTCTAGCATTCTTTCTTGGACCCCAGAATGTTTTCCTTTCATGTTAGCACCATTATCATATGACTGACCTCGACAATCAGACAATTCGAGTTGCAGTTCGGTCGCTTTTTCTAAGAAAGCGTCCAACAAGCCTTTCCCAGTACTGTCACTTATTCTCAAGTAGCCAAAAAATGTTTCTTTAACAACAGCAGCTTCTTCATTACATAGTACATAACGGAGAATGACAGACATTTGTTCATGATGTCACATATCTGGAGTGCAGTCCAAAATTATAGAAAAATATTTTGCCAATTTCAATTGCTGTAAATTTTCTTTTTCAATTTCTGTCGCTAGCAATTCAATTAGTTCATTTTGTATGGTAGGACTCAAATAGTGATCTTTAGTGTTTTTATTCTTGATTCTGTCTTGAAGCTCTTTTAGGATCGGATCTCTTCTTGCCAAAAGCTCAAATATACCCAGAAAATTTCCATTGTGAGGAGATCCTAAGACTTCTTCAGATCCTCTAAAAGCAAGATTCCTTTCCGATAGAAACAAGGTAATGTCGATAAGTCTCTCTAAAACATTTCTCCAAAAACGTCTTTCATTGAAAAAAATATTCATCTCGCATTTGTCGATAGTGGATGAATTTCTTATCCCTTCAGCTAGCAACATTCATTGACTGCAGCATTCTTGGTGGGAAATGCCGTTTTCATGGTCTTTCAGTTTTTTCGAAAAACCCTCCCATGTATTTATACCACTACAAATGGGGCTTAGTGTTTTTCCAAATAGCTTACAACAAAAGCAAAAAACTTGGTCTGATTCCCCAGAATAAACTAGCCACGACCGTGAAACACTTTCACCATTAGGTAACACACGTTTATAATGGTTGGAGGAAAAACGTCGCCGTCGAGTTGTGTTATTATATGGAAAATTCATTATTAGTTGATGTGGTCCACGCTTTACTATATCACATCGTTGAGCATCAGAAATACTTTCAGGCCATTTACATGGGTCATCAGGGATAGGGGTAAATTGAGATTCAGTTATTTTTGATATTGAAGGTTGCGTATTGGCAGGTAAATCACAACTTACATTTTCTGGAAATTCACAATCACTTTGATGCTGATCGTCATAGTCTTCTTTTTCTTGTACACTATAGTTTTCTTCATCCCTCTCGGTACTAGTGCCAGGTCTACTCTGCTCAGTAATCTTGAAAAAATCTGTCATCTTGGGCAATTTCGCTACAGCATCTCGAGCAGTGGCTGCTTTTTTTCTCTTTTGAGCACCACTTTTTGAACGTTTCATTCTATACAATGTCAATAAAATACTTTATCTGCACTCTGCAGTGTATATATATTGTCCCGGTATTTATAGCCAAACAGAATTCCAGACCATTCTATGATTGTTGCGTAACAACGGCATTGTTACGTCAATCGAATATTCAAGATTCTACCAGAAAATCAATCGAAATATTGTAGATTCTGCGAGATAAAATGACGTTGCATTCACTTATGATGTCACAAGCCAATTTTTTCCTACAGTTTAAATCGGTTGTAAACAAGTCTGCTGAACTGAAAATAGTCACGTAGCCAAAAAGCAATTTCAGACTAACTTGGGCCCCCAAAGTTGGCCTGGCCCCCCCCAATTGGGGGGTTTGGGGGGGCGGCTGCTACGTCTCTGCGTACACAGTGAAAAAACATGCGTATTTGATATCTTTTTTCTACTTTTGGTTTTCCTGATGGGATTGAAAATGTTTTTCTATGAAACTTAAATTTTTGTTCAAGGATTTTCTCAGCAGTTGGCAATTTTTTTCCAACTATCCGATAAAAATTCAAAAAAAAGTAGAAAAACGTTCCACTCTCTTTGTATAGTCGCTTGTAAGTGTCTGAAGAAGAGCTTAAAAATCTTCAAACACAATTTATATCGCATTACATGGAGGAAATATCACGACTCTAATCAATCAAACTGTTCAAAACAAAGCCGTATCATCCAATTTGTAATGGATTAGTGTAGCATTTTAATGGCACGCTTATAAAAATGCATAGGTATTTATGCTGTTAACTGAACCACCACAGTGGAATCGGTTCACAAACTTTATATTGTTTGCCTACAGAGAAGCATTTTAGAAGACCACCGGGTTTTTGGCATCGCAACTACTTTATTGGAGAACTGTTTGAGAACCAGTTCAGGTTTTAGAGGAGACGTGGACCTGAAATATGTTTTTGAGTTACCAGGACGGTTCGATAGTACTATGAAATATGTCGATTGGATATATACTATGAAATACAAAATCAATCAAAAAGTAAAAGAAGTTAAATATCCTGATGGCAGAAAGAAGTTTTTTTCCAAAGAAGAAAGGTGCTGCTTTTATTGCTACCGGAAGCCAATTAATTTCTAGAGCAATGGCGGGGTCTTTACACAGTAATCACTAGATTTTGTACAGTCATACCTCATTTTACGAACTCCCGCTTTACGAAACCTCGGAATTACGAAATAGATTTTTAGAAGTAACAGCTTCAACAAAGAACCAACAAATTTTGTAATTTATCAAACAACTGAAGTATTATATTAATTACAATCGTTGTGCAATATTTTCTGCGGTCTTGTCTCACTGTCAGCAAGCTCTATCTGAAGAAAGTGTGGTTGGTTCTATTCAATCTTTTTGAATGTTAACAACAGAATACGTACGCAATTGAAAACAGAAACGCATTGACTTTGTCTTGAAACGTTCTGCAACGTTTTTGAGCGCAAATAGCAGCAACCCAAACCGTAGTGTAACGATTACAAACGATTTTATTGTAACTCGGCGCTTGAAAGGGATACTGCTCAGTGCTCATTGGCTAGCTCTGCAGTAAGTTTTTGCATTCCTTCCAAGACAGAAGCTCTTGTGCATATGTACAGTAGTTGAAGCTCATTTATACAGAACTGTAAGTGTTCGTTTTCATTCCTTTAGAATAAAAAAGTGTTCTTTTCATTTATTAAAAGCTTGGATTAAGTAATCCATGCATTTTACTGTTCCTTTTTTAAGTTTATAATGATTTTTTTTTCATAAGAACGTAACCCCAATTTATGCATTACTTTCTGTGTATAAAAGAACCTCAGTTTACGAACTCTCGTTTTACGAGCTACATTGAAGAACGAATTAGTTCGTAAAGGTGAGGTATGACTGTAATTTCTTTTTTTTTGTTTTGTTTATATTTATCCTCCATTCACAAGAAAGCACACTGTATCGCTATATTTTGCACGAGACGTCCGCACTCGCTTGGGAGTTGCCATTTCCGAGGTGTCTGGGCCACCTGTCTTCCACATAAAGGCGGGGGCGTCCCGTTAAGTGCCTTGCTTGAAGACACTACAAGCGAACTTGCCGGCTTGTTCTCCAAAACATCCCATAAATGCCGAGCGCCAAGCGGGGAAACTGTGGATGGCATTTTTTCAAGTCTTTTGGTATGATTCGACAAGGGGAATGAACCCCAGGTCTACCGAATGCGAAGCGAACGCTCTAACCACTACATTATTGCGCCGGTTTAGATGTGAAAAAAGCAATAACCATCGCATGAAAGTAAACAAAAATGTAAAATCTTGATATGCAGAAATGTTGAAATAGTACATCAAAAAAAAAATCTAAAGAAAATATCTGGAATGAATTCGAAACATCAAGAGATAACATTTTGCAATGCCCTCACTGCAGTCGTTGAACTAGAGGAGGAACTTAGCGCGGATGATGGTAAACTCAACTCCCTATAGCAATGCCCACAAAATGGGATTTAGAATTGTACAACATCTGCGTTAGTGCAGGCAGCTATTTTTAAGTATTGTTCTGGAGTCTCATTCACTTGTGTTTTTATTAAAAGAGCAATAGTTTAGCTTCGCTCGCAAGTAGTTTAGAGGAAGTCATAAAGTGGCTATTGCACTTTTGTTTTGGCTAAATCGCGAGTAAAGAAATTCATTCTATTCTGGAAGAGTTTTCACCAGCAGTAAATGCTTCAAGAAGTGATTGGATGGCAAACGACATTGTTAAATATTTGCATTTTGTTTAGAGGCTGTACTAGAAAATATCGTCCAGTATGCGGCACTGATGGTAAGACTTATGGAAACCAGTGTACATATGAAGTTGCTCGATGCGAAGCTTCGTAAGTATTGTTGGAGTTTTAAAGTGCATAGAGGTAGTAGGTAAATAATAGTGCGCCACAGCACTTCCAGTATGATAAGGAAACATATGAAAGTGAAGTTCTCATCTTTCATTGTGAGACAAACTGATCCAAGTCCAAAAAATTTGAACATGTGGTTTGCATACTATGAGGCCCGAGTTACGGGAAGAACTAAAAAGTCCACAAGTACCTTTAATTTCTAAGTGATAGATTAACTCTATGGATCCCATCAGGACTCTTTAAATAAAGGCTGTCATCATAAAAAGAGAAACAAAATGGCCTACCACAAGTAACTCTTCATAAACATTCATCATCATTGTGCTGTAGTGCTATGATAAACATATCTGACATCAGACAAAAGTCTGGTGTTCGAAATTTTATTAAGACACCATAAGCATTCAGCAGGAAGGCCATTCAGAGTTAAGAATATTGCATTGTTCCAAGTCAATATCTGGTTTATAAACGATTGCGTTATGGTAGACATACATTGAATCAATGCGTCTGCAGAAAAAAGTGGAAAAAGATCAAAACTTGAGCAAAAATCATCAAATAAAGTATAAAAAGATACCGACCACAAGTCACTTTTGGGAAAAAGGACCAACATTAGAATAAAGAGACAACTATAGGGGGTCCTTCATCATTTTTCACAAGCAGAAATTATCCACCAGTTAATAAATTTTAAGAACCATTTCCTCAAAGGTTCAAAATACATGGCATTATTGTGTACAACAAGTGGCGTGCCAATGGAGTGCTTTGTCAATGATGTTCGAAACGCGTGGCAAAAACTCCGTCATACATAATGCCTTTATCTTGACAAGTTTTAAAACATTTCTCAAATTTTCAGGTGACAACGTCCGTGTCTTTCTGCCCTCTGTCCCAGCTCTTGTTTAATACAGACTCGAGGATTATAAAATCGCTCTAAGCATGGATCTTGAATCAGAAAAAATTCGCATTTTTGAAGTCTGAGAATTGATTCTCATTCGAAACGTTTTCATGATCCTCATTTTTGTACAGTTAAAACTGTCTGTCTCAAGCATCATGTATTGTAGTTCTTAATTTTGTTTAGACCACTGAGAAAGAAAGAAAGAAACGCCAGTGAGAAAGGGCGATACACAATGTTAATGAAGTCCTGTGTGATTGTGGAATGATGGATATTTTCTCTGAAAACTACTTGTCCAGCATATTCCTGAAATAAAATCAACAATGTAAAAAACATGACTGTTGTGTTAAGAACTATTCAGTATTTTCACTTACTACTAGGCCAGGAGAGGCAACTTCTAACATTACAAAATCCATTTGGGTTCAATTTCTGTTGAAGTAAAACATGGTAGTGGCAATAACTTTTTTGGCATTTACAAGGAAGATAACACTGCATAGAGTATATGTTTTTATCTTTACGTATTGCACAACTATGATGATAAAGAAGGCCACAAAATTTGATCTTTTTAATTCAGTAAGTCAAATTGTAAAGCGCTGTGCGATAATTTTAATCGTTGTGAAAACTTCATTAATTTAATCGGTTCTCGAAGTAAAGACCAGTTCTCGGGAAATCAACTTTTTGAAAGCAGTTTTTGTCTAAGCGGAATGTTGTTATAAAGATAAACAAACCACATGTGGCTCCGGAGTAGCAGGTTGCCGATCAGTGGTCTAGGCTTCTTTTACAATTCGACGGTAATTTTCTGTGCCAAAATCTACTTATGCCTACAGCAACACTGGAAATCTATGTACAATAGATATTTTTAAGAGTATTGCATTGATTGTTTTGGGCTTCGAAATGAAAGGGGTGGAGTTTGAAATTCTACAGAATAACAGCGTAATTGTTATTGGTCAGGAAGTTTATTTGGAATTTAGAGTAAGCGAGTGTATAGTAGTAGATCTACATCACATCATCCTGTCTGAACCTGCTACAAACACGCTAAAAAGCGTAAAATATTTTTGCGGTGAAAAGGATGAATACCTAAGACGAGAAACAGCTGCTTTTCTTTCTGAGAAAATCATTCTGTTAAACATTCCTGAAGATAAAGAAGGTAAGAAACACTAACTTTTTATGACGAAGAAGACCAATTACTCATACATAGCTATGAGGGTGGTCAAAGATCTTTCGAGTTCCATCCAGCACTACGTATTCCGGTTGTGATCATGCAAAAATTTGATCTTCCAGTTATTCACCAAATGGAGGAACATCCTCTCAATCATTTATATTTCTTTTATTCATCGACGCATGACTTGATGAATAAAAGAAAACATAAATAATTGAGAGGATGTTCCTCTATTTGATGAATATTAAAAAGAGTATTTACTTTCATTCATCAAATCAATGGTCTTCCTGTTATTCACCAAATGGAGGAACATCCACTCAATCATTTCTGATTTTTTTGTTCACCAAGTCACGGATCACGCGCACCGATAGGACGATCAACTCGAATTGCAGTTTTCAGCTTTCAGTTGATTGTGACGATGAGCAATATGCAATGACTATTTATTCTTCAAAATCGTTTTCTTGTTTGGAAGCTTAGGTTAAACTTTTATGACATCACGTTCGTGTTGAAATAAACGATGTTCGAATCTCTGTGTTTTGTAAATGGAAAGTAATGAGCGTAAAGCGCGTACACACGATTATTTGTTGGTAATATCTGGTTCATGTTTGACAAATTCTTGCTCACCGAATCCGGATGCAACAGTATTTAGGAAAGAATTGCCATACCAGCGTACTTTTTGCATAAATGTCATATCCAAGTTCATAGAAATTCGAATCTTGCACTGCTTGCGAAAGCATTGCTAAGCCTTTGGTTTACTGTACTGCATTTCAGTATCAGTGTCCAATTGTTTTCCTCGTTTTGCCCGACAATTGCGTGAAAACGCGATGCATAGAAAAAGCCAGGTTTGTCATTATTAGGGAAACAAGCCGGCATTGATGAGTTTTTTTTGTTACGTTTGTCTGCGAGTTTAATCATAAACATAAGCTCAGTTGGCGTTTCCGTGCTGATCGAATTCGCGTTGCAATTATTTGCCGATAGTTCATTGGTATGGTTTTTATCTGGTTCGTATGTCCAGTTAAATCACACGCAGTACTGCTGGATTGACCGATAGATGTTAAAGTAATAGCAAGCAAGGACCTTGATTCCGAAAAAGAAAATTCAAAGTGTCCGGTAGGTGATTTTTACCTCAGACATATTGAAGACTGTTTACAGATATCAAATTGGCAAAAACGTTGTGATTTTGATTATAAATGAACTTTTCATGCTTTCGTATGTGCTATGAGTAATGCTATGGCATATTCAGGTAAAATCTTACTGCGTTATCAGACAAATCATGGTTTCATAGTCATGGTTTCATTGTTCCTCCCCTTATTTGAACGAGACTTACAATCCGTCAATTTGATCTAAAACACGGGTGTGAAATAATTTTCTTGACTGAAATCAATGATTTCAATCGAGGATGAATTTCTACTGAAAACTTAAAAAATAGAATGGAAATTTTCCACATTGTAGGCTATGGCTTACCAGATAGAGTTTCACGGTTTCTTTATATTTGATATCATAACATGTGAAATTGTACGTTTGTTCTTTCTACATTAACCTGTAGCTTGGCCTAGTTGCCTAGTAACGTGATTTCACAAATGCAAGGCCCTATTTGGCTAGAACACTTTGCAGGACACAAAGCCTGATTGTTTGAGTGCTTTAAAAACTTTATCCAAAACACTCAAGTTAGACACGGGACGGTGTATAATCGGTTTATGCCGTGCCTTTGCTCCAAGAAGAAAAGGGATAAACACAGACTTGTTTTGTGAATCTAATCGAAGTCGATAAGCGATGTTGTCTTTTCTTGTTTTCAACCAACTAATTCATTATTAAAAAGTAGAGAAGGAAAAATAACAAGTTAATTTACTATAAGAATTCATAAGAACTAATGTTTTATAAGGACGGAAAGACTACTAGTTTATTTACCACAAGACTAATTCATTATAAGGAAATAAAAATGGAAGGATGACAAAATAATTGGTCATATACATACACAAGAAGTATTTCATAATAGGGAAGTAAGAATGGAAGGATGACGAGTTAATTTATCACAAGAATTCATAAAAATTAATTCATTAGAAGAAAGCAAAAATAAAGAAATGCGTTTATAGTAGACAGTTATTCGCAGGAATTAAAAACCATCTTTGTTCTACTCACAGTCTCTCTTTTACGGCTATTAAATTTCTTGGCTGTCAGTGCAAAGCTTTCAGAGAAACAATGCCGGCAGAGCAAAAATTTGTATTATTAAAAAAGTGTTCTTTGAACAACCGAGCTAATGGAATCGTTGCTAATCAATCGGCTTGTGTATTTCTGTCAGGTTTAATATTTAGTTAATTTTATTTTTCTGGTCAAGTTCAATAAAATATTAATGATTCAGTTTGATAGCCGTTTTGTTAAACAGTGTGTGTATTGCATTTATGGTTTTCTTAACTTTTCTTCCTAGCAAACGAGCAGGAGAGGCTATTGTCTTTCTTTACGGCATCACTGTAAGTCCTTGAATATTTTAAAAATCCGCTCAACTGTCTGGTGACAACAAGGCTTTTCATTTTTGTTATTGTTGTCATTATTGTCGAAGATCGATTTTGGCATACTGCTTCAAAAAATGTAGCAAAGAGCGTAGAGGTTTTTAAATGCTGAGCCAAACGTAAAGCAACTCTGCCAATAAGAATAATCGTTAATGTTTCGCCGAAAAATGAATAAATCATAAAATGTATGTTATTCTCCGTGGTTTCAGTTGCGTTTTTGTTTGAGGAGTGTCGCCAAAAGTTTTAGGTTTACGGTGTAAGTAAACCAGAAATGAAAAAACATGCAGATCATTGGTCTAAAGCAGGGGTAGTCAAACTATGGCCCGCAGGCCGCATGCGGCCCTTCAGAGCATTTTGTGCGGCCCGCCAACACTTGTTGAAACTTCATCATATATAAGTTAAAATGACGAGGGGAGGAACGCTTGCCGTATTTAAGAGCCAAAAACTTTAGAAGCCATCAGAAGGAGGGCAATTGTTAGCTCCAACTGACGCATTTTCCGTCTAAGCCAAAGGCAATAAATGACCTTTGGTTTTTAGAGACACCATCGCTTTTGCCCCCTGTAATATGACATTGTTAGGACATATCGCAAAATTTTAAGCTAACGCAAGCTCTTTCATTGCATACGGCTGTACAAGATTATAAGCATTGGCCCTCGACCACTCTTAAATGGTCAATGCGGCCCTCTGACTGAAACGTTTGCCCACCCTTGGTCTAAAGTATATCATGGGTCTACAAATATGGCTGCTTGTCATTAGCCATATAGAGTTATTCCAAAGGATTTCCTGCTTGACTTCGTTACCAGTTTGCCATGAAATTATGGATAACTTCTGTTAAAGTGCTTTAGCCACACGTACAATAATTGAAGTCAATGGTTTTTAACTTCACCATAATTTCTTGTGATTTAAGTGTCAATCTCGTGAACACATCCATAGTGCTAGGATCCAGAGCAGGAGTTCTTAAGCTGCTACACGTGAAGGGTTTGAAAAGGGGGCGTGGGGCTACGATGCTGCGGCACTCCTTTGGTCCCAGATATGCAAAAACTGATTATAATTAGCGCTTTGAAGAAATGTTTGAGCAAAAACGAAAGATCTTCACATTGTGGTGACTAAAAGGGGAAAGGCGATAGCAAATTACTGGTTTTAAAGATCCTTATGTTATTTTGTAGAAAAAAAGATGGAAAATGACTGCTTTGAAAATATTGAGCTCCAAAAACAGGTCTTTATGCATTTTTGCTGAACAAATATGTAAAAATAAGCGCTTTGAAATTACTAATCATGTTTATAAAAGATTTTTGCCTGCTAAAGAAGAAAATGGGGTGACTGGTTTTAGTTGCTATGGTCAAGGGAGT
Organism: Trididemnum clinides; assembly: GCA_963675345.1. Classification (NCBI taxonomy): domain Eukaryota; kingdom Metazoa; phylum Chordata; class Ascidiacea; order Aplousobranchia; family Didemnidae; genus Trididemnum; species Trididemnum clinides. The sequence continues at coordinate 27,204,019 of OY776305.1, read as the reverse complement.
GCGCCTCAAAAAGTTTGAGAACTCTGAGAGCTGTACAATTGTAATAGGAAGTTTTATTTTCATTCGAAGCAGTAAAAAATTGGAACAATAGATAAAAATCATGACGACCATGAAAGCATATGATTATTTTACAACGTGGCTGTTGCACATAGGGCAACACAAAATCACACATCGATATTAAGTATTGCAGCATAACGTTAAAAGTGCAGGATCTTATTTAAACTGTATCTTCAACATGAGAGGCTTGCAGGGCCAAAGTAAAGAGCCAAAGGATCAAAGTGGCCCACATAGCACCACTTCAGGACTAGATGTAGTTCTACGTCATAACTGTATCAGTCAAGCTACACATCTACCTCATACAGCCAGGGCATTCAAGTTATATTGGCTAAACGAGACAATCAAACCATATGCATGAAGATTGAGTCCTTTTCAGGGCAATTAATTGATATACCCAAAGTAATCTAGTCTTTGTAATTTTATCCGGTTGATGTTTTGGCTGTAATTTTCTAAACAATATAAATCCTTGAGGGCTATCGATACCTAACGGAACTACAAACGTATCACGCATTGCCTCCACCCCAAGTAAAAAGACATTAACATAACAACAAATACAGCAAACCGATAAATGTTGTTTGGTTTGCTTTGTGTTCAAAGTAGCGGACCTGTTTGTCTTCTTTTGGCTGCAACTAAGTTATTACCTGATGAAGGAAGCAGTTTGCACTCATTTTGAAGCGTTTGAAAGTATCCTTTAGTAAAAGGATTTGTGGTATTGTGAGTCGAGGTGCGGGACAAAGTTCCGCATAATCTTCCTGTTTAAGATCGAACGACCGAACATCCTTTCGATGATACTTTTGTTATATTCATCAAGCAATGCTTTGTGGATGTAGGCCATATAAAACCATCAGCTTGAGTGTTTCGTCTGCAGACGACTGCGAACTCTAATCAATAAAGAAAGACTATTTATTCCAAAAAGCCGCTTGCTTAATTGGAATGTTTTACTTCGTGTTCGTTGTTGGGAAAGCGATTATTAGATTCTTTTGATTTGTATAAAATCGAGGGTAACTTGCGTAGAGCACTTAATGACAACAGTGCTACATCTGCCGTGGGCAAATGTCTTATTAATATCTTGATAAAATACCATAAAAAATGCTAGTTGGTTTTTTTAATGAGTTGCAATAATCTAACCGTACCTTGGAAGAACTTCTCTGGTTTCGACATTTATGACGTGCTTCCTTGCAGCAAAATTACATGAGAAAAAACCATTTTTCACTTAATGTGATGGAGCTGCTGTTAGAAAAGTTTACTATAAAATAGGTTTTGTCAAGTTGTTTGATAGCTGAGTAAAAATATTATGGCCATTAAACTAGTAAAGACTTTATGTCAAAACCTTTTGCTCTGTACTTAAAATATCATCAGTTGCAATTAAATGTTACTGTATCTATTAGGCTTACTTCATTTGAAGTTATTTAGTTAATTAGTGATGTTTTGAAATGAAATATTTACTAGTTTACTGGCCATAATATTTTTACTCAGATTTGTAAAGAAAGCTTATTTTCATTCTGTTATTTTGATAGCATTTATTGAATGGTAAATCAGTTTGTTGTAAATAATGAAACAAATTTTGGCATTTGTTTTTCTTGGCTTGCTGGTGTGTGGAATGGCTTGAGATGAGTGCTCCAAGTGAGTTAAATTTTACTCTAATATAACAACGGGGAGGGACAAACTTGGCACGCCTCCTTCTCTGTAAAATATCAAGTATGCTCAAAGTTTTGATATCAAATTTTGTTTATTCAATTTGCTGTACTACATAAAGTTTTGTTTGTGCGTATAGTTGAACTCTTTGATACTAGTGGACGCAGAAGCATGAAACTCGGCACGAATGATCACAATCTTCCTGAGTGAGTTTTCCGAAAGATTTGGAATTGCCATCGTCAGAAACACTCGTTAAAAAATGCGAGTCTCTTCACAAAGGAAAATATTTTCAAACTCAAATGTTAACCAGCAACAAATTATTTAACTTGAAACAAAAGTATTGATTTCTAAAGATGAGGAACGTCATAATTATTGCATTATTGCAAAATTTGTTTTGCGTATTTCCTTAACTAGTACTACACGTTCGGATTCGGTTGAAAGCTTTGACAAAGAATTTAAAAATTGAGCCGTTTAGGAAAAATATCAAAAAAACTGCTTGATATTGCCCTAGCACCACAAGAAGCGATTTTAATATTACACATATTTCTTCTTTGTCTAGTATATAAAGCGCAATTCTATCTGCGTGTCTGTCTGTTTTAACTTTTTCAAAACTAGTAAACGCACAAACAGCAAACTTGACACGATTGATCACTTTGTGGTTAGTATCTTAGGGAGTTTGTGACGGCATAATCAAACAAAATTTTAATTTGCATTTTTAGACAAGGAAAAACGATTTTCTGTCCAAACGAAAGCCAGTCACCAAATTACCAACTTGAAGAAATTTCATCACTTTAGGGTTTAAAATGTCGTCACAGCTAACGTTTGATGGCACAATTTGTTCTCTGTATTTTCTCAAAAACTAATCATTGTAGAAACGCAATTAAAAGCGTTTTCAAGAGATTTTAACACGATGCTTTCGATAAAAACCTTTTACAACAATCAAAACTGATTTGACAACGAAACAGCGGATTGTTTTTATGCATTTTAAGCTTTCTAAAAAATGCTTCCTTTTTTTTCTTGCGCTCTTTAATTGGTTTGAGATGTCATATATCTGGTGCGATTCGAGGGAAAAAAGCAGCAGGCTGCAAGCTACGAGCATAGTTTTGATGCAGTGTTATTTTAAAAGCATACAACTTACATGCTGACTGTAAACGAAGAATGAAACGCTACAGTATCGGCTTAGTTTGGTCAAAAAACCTGGTGTTTAGTGCTGCAATCAAGTTACAATAGTTTTGTACATTAGTGTGGTAACACATGTTAATCAAATGCAGCAAAGTCTGGCAAATTGCCTGTTTTCCTTTTAAATCTTACCATAATCACAAAAATTATCGGCGTAATTAGCTCTAAAACCTGGTCGATGAATTATACTCTTAAACCATAATATAATCAAACCTATCGCAATAACTTACTCGTAACTGCAAGTGCTTGACTTAAGGTTAGTTTGCAGCTTCCCCTAGCTGTGTTTATGCCAGGACCCAGCAATACGCACTCAGCCAGATATTTTAGGTCATGCAAAATTGCATACAATTACAAAAAGTCGTAAGTATTATGCCTAATACTTAATAGGCATCTTTGGAAATTACACAGCAGTAATTTACTTAGGTGCCCCTCTTTCTCACAGCTTTACATTTATGCGTGCATGTAAGTGGTAAATTAAACAACCGTTTGTGAACTTATTGGCTCTTTCAACAGTAAGTCCACTCCCTAAATATATGCCGCAAACAAGACAAATAATATGTTGCTGGGGACTTCAAAAACTGAGGAGAAACATTACGGCTATGCCCGAATCCCCCACATATTTTTCTATTCGATTCCTATGTGAAACACGGTACTTTTGATTTTGAAACGAAAATTGGCTATATCAGAAAATACTATTTGTTATTACTGTTCTCACAACTACGCATTGAATAAAGCCAGCTCAACCTATATTCTTAACCTATGGTTGTTGTTGTTGTTTTACCCTTCCTCTTCCTTGGGATGGAGGTATGGCGCGAACAGCTATTCAGGTTCACGCCATCAACCTAATTGAATTAGGCTAGGGGAAAAGTGGTAGCTCATTTCGAACCAGTCGTAAATGCAAATTACAGATTGGTAGCCCCACCACCAAAAAGGGGGACTGCCATTGGTGGGTACCCAAAAGTTGCCTCTTACGACATGCTGGGTGAACAGCTTCACTATTCTAACCTGGTGAAGCACGGGTATATTCTTAACCTCGTCATTACTAATGGTGGCCTTACAATTGTAAAAACTCAACTCTAGGTGCTTCATTTTGGGTTAGTGTGTTCTTTTCTAGCTGCCTTTATAAAGTTTATGTTTTTGGCCACTTTGGAAGCCACTGTTCTAACTTGTATGATTGAAGCCGTTGTCCACCCGAATTTGTGCTGTGGTCTGGCAGTAGGCCATGGCTCACCGGTTGAGAATCACTGGTCTAGAGCACCACTTATCGCATTTACTCAATGGTCAATAGCTCATGATCGTTGCTTTAAACAAACTATTTTATTTGGTAGTAGTGATTGCAGATAAAACCTTAAAATTATAAAACTGCTATAATGCTGAGAAAGTTTATTAAACTATATTTAGGCGAGCTTTTCTTTGAGTTACAAATAGTGATTCCTTAACCGATTTTTAGAATTCATTTGAGAGAAGGTTTTGCCTTTGCGTTCCTACAGTGTTTTGTGTGCATGACGGTTTCAGGGCACGTATGATAAACGGAGCCAGGGTCGTGAGTGGAAAAAATATAATGCAATCACGACAGGGAGCGAATCAAGTCTCAAAATAAAAAAATCTCTCGTTCGATAGCTTTTTTGTCGTAAAAATGACAAGGTGTACTCTAAAATGATCACTATTTCGCCAGCCATTCCTAACTTTGATTTTTGTTTTCCGGAACTATTGAAATGAACCTGAAAAAAATTTGGGGTTTAATTTTCTGCATCTGATTGGACCTGATACCTGTCTTGAATTAACGAAAAGAGTAAAATTACATTAATGGGAACAGGGTATATAAGTGTGTTCAGAGATGAGGAACAGGTGGGCTATTCCTCATTTAATGTCTTTGACCCGAATTCCTATTAAAATAAAGATTGGTTTGTAACTCAAATTAGATATGTCAAAATACTTTTAATTTACGAGAGCTCAAGCTCGGAACTTTGGATCATGATTGAAAAAGACAAATCCCCTAATTAAGCAAAAAACGTCTCATAATTTTGGAAGAGTTTGAACCAAATCCTGTGAAATCAGTATGAATGTTTTGATGTTTGTTCATGATGACATTTTTAATGACGCCAATTGAACAACTTCATGTCAAATGAGGGCCAAGGTAATATCAAAATACAGTCTTACAGCTAATTCACAAAAGATTGGTAGCTAACCCTACCACCGTCTGCTCTATAAGTTATAAACAGGTAGAGAAACATTTTTCCAACTCCCTATAGCAATGCCCACAAAATGGGATTGACAATTGTAGAAAATCTGCGTTAGTGCAGGCAGCTATTTTCAAGTATTGTTCTGGAGTCTCATTCATTTGTGTTTTTATTAAAAGAGCAATAGTTTAACTTCGCTCGCAAGTAGATTTAGAGGAAGTCATAAAGTGGCTATTGCACTTTTGTTTTGGCTAAATCGCGAATAAAGAAATTCATTCTATTCTGGAAGAGTTTTCACCAGCAGTAAATGCTTCAAGAAGTGATTGGATGGCAAACGACATTGTTAAATATTTGCATTTTGTTTAGAGGCTGTACTAGAGAATATCGTCCAGTATGCGGCACTGATGGTAAGACTTATGGAAACCAGTGTACATATGAAGTTGCTCGATGCGAAGCTTCGTAAGTATTGTTGGAGTTTTAAAGTGCATAGAGGTAGTAGGTAAATAATAGTGCGCCACAGCACTTCCAGTATGATAAGGAAACATATGAAAGTGAAGTTCTCACCTTTCATTGTGAGACAAATTGATCCAAGTCCAAAAAATTTAAAGAAGTGGTTGGCAAACTGTAAGGTTTGCGTTACGTGTGTAATTAAAAAGTCCACAAGTACCTTTAATTTCTAAGTGAAAGACAGACTTTATGGATCCCATCAGGACTCTTCAAATAAAGGCTGTCACCATAAAAGGACAAACAAAATGGCCCACGACAAGTAACTCTCCAATAACATTCATTACCATTATGCTGTAGTGTTGTGATAAACATTTCTGACTTCAAAATATAAGTCTGGTGCTCGAAATTTTATTAAGACACCATAAGCATTCAGCAGGAAGGCCATTCAGAGTTAAGAATATTGCATTGCTCCAAATCAATATCTGGTTTATAAGCGATTTCGTTATGGTAGACGTACATTGAATCTATGCATCTGCAGAAAAACATGGATACTGAATCAGAAAATATTCGTATTTTTGAAGTCTGAGAATTGATTCTCATTCGAAACGTTTTGATGATCCTCATTTTTGTGCAGTTAAAACTGTCTCAAGCGTCATGCATTGTAATTCTCAATTTTGTTTAGACCACTGAGAAAGGCCCACGATGGACAGTGTTGATCAAGTCTTGCGTAATTGTGGAATGATCGATATTTTCTTTGGAAACTACTTGTCCAGCATATTCCTGAAATAAAATCAACAATGTAAAAAACATGACTGTTGTGTTAAGAACTATTCAGTATTTTCACTTACTACTAGGCCAGGAGAGGCAACCTCCTAACATTACAAAATCCATTTGGGCTCGATTTCTATTGAAGAAAAACATGGTAGTGGCAATAACTTTTTTGGCATTTATAAGGAAGATAACACTGCATAGAGTATATGTTTTTATCTTTACGTATTGCCCGACTATGATGATAATGAATGCCACAAAATTTGATCTTTTCAATTCAGTAAACCAAATTGTAAAGCGCTGTACGATAATTTTAATCGTTGTGAAAACTTCATTAATTGAAGAACCACTTTCTAAACCCGAAAGTATTCGCACAAACCTGCTGTTCGATGGGTTTCAATCGGTTCTCGAAGTCGTATTCATGAGAGATTAGGCCTATCTGAGCACCGTAAAAATCAAAAGTAAAGAGACTTTTTCCGTAGATTGTTTGAGTTCAATTTCTTACCAAAGTTTGAAGACATACTTTGAGCGTTATTTTTCGTATTGTGAAAGCAACTTTCGCTGTAATATTTTGATCACCAACGAAAATAAATGGACATTTATTCACAGCTTAGATGTGCCACAACAACAAAATCAATACGATTGTGGTGCACACGTCATTGCAAACAAGTACCGCTAGCAAACAACGTTGCGCTTCCAACATATCTACATCCACATAAAACTAGAAACTAAGTGAAAAATGTACTTTAAGCAGTGACATTGACATTCTGCCTACTTGAACTAAATCTCGAGTCAAAATACAACTTGCCAAAATTGTCGTCGGTGCTGTATGTTTTGAAAAAAATCTCAGAGATTTGTGTAGCTGAACAGTCAATTTCAGAGTGGTACGAATTACAAAAAACCAAATATAGCTCTCTGAAGTGAAAAGTTTATGATACAATCAATTGCCCAGGAAACAAACTCACAGTAAAGCAGCTGCTTTGCACATCATGCAGGAAATGGTGTCACAGTTTCTGTGTACCTTAAACACGTTCTTTGTCAGCTACTTACTTTCGCTGCACAAAAAGCACATCATAATCAACAACGTTGATACAACCAAAAAAACTGTTTTTTTCCGGTGTTGCCATTATTGTGCGAATCGTCTACCTGTAGTTTTGATCAGCTGCTTTCATTAACCTAGGCAGCGGCTAAAAGTAAGCTTTTTAATTCGTTCAACAATTGAAAATGCGTTAGATTTCCGAAACGAAAGAACGCTTCGAAGTCAAAAAGTTGGAAAAAGTTTTCCTGCTTCAGTAGTCTAATATTATCTGTCAAACAAGAATGCTGCCAGCATTAAAATGTTGCAAAAATATGAAAAACTGTGCGCAGGATTGTCTAAAAAGATGATTGTGCCAGCTTTTATATTAGCTTGAAACATAACTGGATTATTTTTTTAAAAAATAAATGTTACAATGATGGTCAGAGCTAAGGGAGCCACTAAAACCACGCCCTCCCAAGTCTCACTCAGGAACTGCGCCCACACTGCAACCATCTCAAATTTAGGGAGAGGTAATATTTAGACTACTTGAAACGACAAATCTTGTGCTTTATTTTTTGAGGGGGAGGAGATCAACATGAAAACCTTTTTCATTGAGCAATAGTTTTGCCCATACTGAGCTTCCAAAATATGAAAAAATCCATTCCCTTGGTTTATAAAACTCTTTCACCAAATTTAGATTTTTTGCCAATTTCCTGCAAATAAACTACAAAAAATTTAAGTTTTTATTAGAACACTGAAAATTTGAGGGGAGTGTAGTTCTTGAAGCATCTCGGCCAATGAATGATTTACAAATTGCAATAAAAACAAAAATGGCTTTTTCTGGAAAGAAAGCTTCCAAGGGGAGCGGATCAAATTTCTTATCGTTGCAACTTCTTATCAACAGTTTTTCTCATACATCGAATAAACACTTTGCCCAATATGAAAATTTTGTCGGTGTTTCTCCGCTACATTACCTTAGATTGACTTTTTGGCACATTTATTTCTACAATGCGCTAATCTCGGAGAAACATCTCCCGTGCTCTCTCTCTCCCTATCTTTTACTCAATGAAATATTCACTTTATGGTTACCAAATTCAAATTAACTTAACAAGATTGATAAGACAACTTCATAGGCAGCAGTCCAATAACTATCAATCAGCTCGATGATTTCACTTGGACAATAAAAACGACTCGGTTTTTTTAAATGCAACGTATAAAATTGTACTTCTACTACTACTGTACTTTGATGGGTTTCGGCTACTGCATTCCTGCTTCTTTTGCAAAACTACTAAAACAAGACATTTGTATTCAGTTTAAACAGCACTAACAGCAAACGCATCGATGGAATGATGTAGCCTATGCTTACCAATACGATTTTATGTTAAAAAAGAAACAAACAGAAAACGTTACAATCAGGGCTGCGAACTCAAACTCAAAAGAACTCGATCTTTTTGCCGAATTCGAATTCGAACTTGAACTCGAAACTCAAAATTTTGTGGGACTCGAACTCGAAAATATTTAAAGCGAGTTCGAGTTCATTTTCATTTGTACAATATCATTACAACTGAATGTAAAACGAATCAAATGATTGAAAATTAAGGATCTTATGCAGAAAGTAGGCTTAAGCCAGAATTTTTCTAAAATTCTCTAAGCCCAACTTAAGTCATCGATTTCGTATGCAGAAAGAAGTTTTAGCGTTATGCATGACTTACTAATTGTTTAGGTCAGCTTCTTATAAGTCACTATTGTAGATGGCTTGAATCGCGACTAATGTATGCAGTGAAGCAAAACCCTTGTTAGTGCATTGCTATTGCTAAATTTTGGCAATGGGCTACAAGTAGCTCAACCCTTTGAACCCTGCAGGCTGGAAAATCGGCCTTACTAAGAAGCCTTATACAGTAGACCCGAAAGGTCGGTTAATCAGCCTTTGGGTCTACCGTCATTACCCTGTAAGCTGATATACCGGCCAGCAAATTATTAAAGTTGGGCTCACATCACCAGCACTTTTGGTTTATTTAATCTAGTAATAGAATAGTTTTGTTTATCGCCGGCATTCAAAGGGTTCAAAAGAGAAACCAGAGTGCAAAGGGGTAAATCAGCAACAGTAAATCTTTTTGCAAACAACAACATCCATTTGTATCGCACCACAATAACGTACAGCGTGTCACCTGCCAACATGACACCACAAAATATAATATATTTAACGGCAACCTTATAATGCCTTCATAATCCCTTCATAATCTGGGCTTTCAATAACGGTAACGTCACAATACATAAAGCCGGGGTTTCAAAAGTGTCGTTTGAGTTTAGTTTCTGCTTATCACCGTCATCGTCGTCGTTTGGTCAGGCATCCAAACTCAATCCGGGCCAGCACAAATCAAGGCCAGGGCCGAGGGTGTATTCTTTTACCACCCCGGGCTGCTGCGCTGCCCAGATTAGATGCTGGCAGTGGTGGTGTTAAGCCAACATCGAGTTGGGTCATCCAAAACCTGCAGACCTCGTGTTCCTCTTGGTACATGACGTATGAGACATGAAGATATAACGTGATCTGCAGTTTTCTGAGTGGCACCACATTCGCAATTCGGTGATGAAGCAAGACCCCATTTGTACATGGACGAGTGAAAACGCCCTACGCCAGTCCGCAGGTGATTGAGCCTCACACAAGATGTTCTGGGCAGACTCATTTCAAGTGGCCTTTCAATTTGTATCAGTAAATGGGTTGGGAGCAGATGTGTAAGTACAAAGTTTTTATGTATGCAATTGCGTTAAACGTGTTTACGTTCTGTTTAAAAACCGCACATACCTCTCGTCTCCTGGGGAAAAAATCCTCAATATCCCTGTTGTGACTAATATCCTGAGAGTTTTTCTATTGCATCTGGGCTGTGTTGATCAAAAAATTTCGCTACCTTCCCCTTGAAAAAATCCTGGCTCCGCCACTGGTTGTCAAGATATGATTTGTTTGATCCAGTAGATACTAATGAGCAATAGCGTTTAGTGGGTTGAAACTTGATAATTTTGATTAGTCATTTATTCATATTGATTTTAACAATATTCATTGGGGGGGCGTACGTCACGAATAATAATTTGAAGCAAGTTTAAAAACTGCTATTGTTGTGTTATGCAATTGCTTAATTAGTCAAACTTGTTCATAACATTTTCATCGTAAGACTATGTATACAACGTAATTATAGCCACATAAAAAATTGCGCTAATTCATATTGATAACGTCAAGGTAATTTCCATCGTTGCTTTTACTGGAGTCTTTAATAAAATTTGGAATGTTCTTTGCTTCGTACCGGCATATATAATGACCGAAAAGAAGACAATTTAACAGAAAGATTGTGGTTATAAATGTTTGCGTTACTTCATTGGGTGAATAATTGTTTGTTGTTGCATTCCGTAAAGACCAAGTGAAACTGACTGCTGTTCTACTTAGCTAATTAGATGAGATTAAATTAATTGTGAATAAATCTCTTATTGTTTCAAACCAGAAAGGGTGTGTATCAAGTGCTGGTAGATTAGACATAGGGTATTGAATTATAAAAGTGTTAGTAAAGCTGCTATCAAACAATTGTTTAGGTCCTATCCATAATAAAACACTATTATTGAGATACTACTGTACAGTATATTGCCCGACAATAACGAGGCTGCCGCACATATAAAACCAAAACGTTTCAAATACGTCATTGAGAAACGTTTTGAAGACGTCAAACAGTGATCTTGCGGTTTTGAATACGTCAGACAATGATCTTGCGGTGATGTGAGCTACGTGATTGGGTGACGCATGATTTGATGAATAAAAAAATGTAAATGATTGAGAGGATGTTCCTCCATTTGATGAACAACAGGAAGACCAATGACTTGATGAATAAAAGAAAATATAGAAGACTCTTCCAGTTATTCACCAAATGGAGGAACATCCTCTTAATCACTTATATTTTCTTTTATTCATCAATTCATGCATCGATGGATAAAAGAAATATAAATGACTGAGAGGATGTTCCTCCATTTGGTGATTAACAGAAAGATCATACAAAACTTGGTCTTCCTGTTATTCACCAAATGGAGGAACATCCTCTCAATCATTTATATTTTCTTTTATTCATCAATTTATGCATCGATGGATAAAAGAAAATATAAATGACTGAGAGGATGTTCCTCCATTTGGTGATTAACAGGAGGATCATACGAAACTTGGTCTTCCTGTTATTCACCAAATGAAGGAACATCCTCTCAATCATTTCTGATTTTTTTTATTCACCAAGTCATACGTCATGCGCACCGATAGGACGATCAACTCGAATTGCAGTTTTCAGCTTGTCGATTGCGACGCTTAGCAATATGCGATGACTATTCATTCTTCAAAACCGTTTTCTTGTTTGGAAGCTTAAGTCAAACTTTTATGACATCACGTTCGCGTTGAAATAATCGATGTTCAAATCTCTGTGTTTTTGTAAATGGAAAGTAATGAGCGTAAAACGCGTACACACGATTATTTGTTGGTGATATTTGGTTCATGTTTGACAAATTCTTGCTCACCGAATCCGGATGCAACAGTATTTAGGAAAGAATTGTCGCACCAGCGTACTTTTTGCATAAATCTCATATCCAAGTTCATAGAAATTCAAATTCTTGCACTGCTTACGAAAGTATTGTTAAGCCTTTGGTTTACTGTACTGCATTTCAGTATCAGTGTCCATTAATTTTCCTCATTTTGCCCGAGAAAAGCATGACAATTGCGTGAAAACGCGATGCATAGAAAAAGCCAGGTTTGTCATTATTAGAGAAACAAGCTGGCATTGATGAGCTTTTGTGTTATGTTTGTCTGTGATTTTAATCATGAACATAAGCTCAGTTGGGGTTTGCGTGCTGATCAAATTCACGTTGCAATTGTTTGCCGATGAATTATAATGCCAATGAATAATTCCAATCATACCAATGAATTATAATTCATTGGTATGGTTTTTATCTGGTTTGTTTGTCGAGTTGAATCACACGCAGTACCGCTGGATCGACCGATAGATGTTAAAGTAACATCAAGCAACGACCTTGATTCAGAAAAAGAAAATTTAAAGTGTCCGGGAGGTGATTTTTACCTCAGAAATGTTGAAGATTCCTCACATTTGTAATGCTGTTATTTGTTTCAATCACTACATGCAATTATGTTTTAAAGTATTCAGTGGTGTGACACATGCTCACTATGGCGGTATAAATGAGGTCCTATGGGCCATGAATTGATGGATACGTTTTGTAGAAATTAGTTGATGTCGGATATTATTCTGCAATAAAATATGTTTAAAAAATCCACACTTGTTTTTTGTGCTGATGACAACTGTTTAGTATTTTCTTTGACTGGTAGCCACTTTCAACACCTCGAAGTCAATTTTTTACAATATGTCAAAGTCTACGTAAATCCTCCTCACCTGCATTTTATTTGAAGAAGTTAGCATGAACATTATTCCTGCAAGTACCATTGAAACCCCATGATCTTTAGGCACACCCGTTAACTGAACAGATTCAATGTGATACCGGTATCTTGAACAAGTCACTTTAGATGGGAAGGAATTTGGAGAAGGGAAAGAGTAGAGATGGAAAGAGTTGTCTTCCTTCAATATTTCACTGGCTACGTAATTGCTCGATAATGTTTAAGATTAAATATAGAACATAATTGTCAGTGCTAGTGAAGCAAACATTTGAGGGAACTACAAGGTGTGCAGAAGTTTAAGACTGTTTACAGATATCAAGTTGGCAAAAACGTTGTGATTATAATTATGAATGAACGTTTCATGCTATGGTATGTGCTATGAGTAATGCTATGGCATATTCAGGTAAAATCTTACTGCGTTATCAGATCAAATTAGTCATGGTTTTATTGTTCCTCCCCTTATTTGAACGAGGCTTACAATCCGTCAATTTGATCTGAAACATGGGTGTGAAATAATTTTCTTGACTGAAATCAATAATTTCAATCGAGGATGAATTTCTCCTCCAGAGAAAATTACAAAATTTTAAAAATGGAAATTTTCCACATTGTAGGCTATGGCTTACCAGATAGAGTTTCACGGTTTCTTTATATTTGATATCATAACATGTGAAATTGTACGTTTGTTCTTTCTACATTAACCTGTAGCTGGGCCTAGTTGCCTGGTAACGTGATTTCACAAATGCAAGGCCCTATTTGGCTAGAACACTTTGCAGGACACAAAGCCTGATTGTTTGAGTGCTTTAAAAACTTTATCCAAAACACTCAAGTTAGACACGGGACGGGTGTATAATCGGTTTATGCCGTGCCTTTGCTCCAAGAAGAAAAGGGATAAACACAGACTTGTTTTGTGAATCTAATCGAAGTCGATAAGCGATGTTGTCTTTTCTTGTTTTCAACCAACTAATTCATTATTAAAAAGTAGAGAAGGAAAAATAACAAGTTAATTTACAATAAGAATTCATAAGAACTAATGTTTTATAAGGACGGAAAGACTACGAGTTTATTTACCACAAGACTAATTCATTATAAGGAAATAAAAATGGAAGGATGACAAAATAATTGGTCATATACATACACAAGAAGTATTTCATAGTAGGGAAGTAAGAATGGAAGGATGACGAGTTAATTTATCATAAGAATTCATAAAAATTAATTCATTAGAAGAAAGCAAAAATAAAGAGATGGCGAGTAGACAATTATTCGCAGGAATTAAAAACCATCTTTGCTCTACTCACAGTCTCTCTTTTACGGCCATTAAATTTCTTGGCTGTCAGTGCAAAGCTTTCAGAGAAACAATGCCGGCAGAGCAAAAATTTGTATTATTAAAAAAAGTGTTCTTTGAACAACCGAGCTAATGGAATCGTTGCTAATCAATCGGCTTGTATATTTCTGTCAGGTTTAATATTTAGTTAATTTTATTTTTCTGGTCGAATTCAATAAAATATTAATGATTCAGTTTGATAGCCGTTTTGTTAAACAGTGTGTGTATTGCATTCATGGTTTTCTTAACTTTTCTTCCTAGCAAACGAGCAGGAGAGGTTATTGTCTTTCTTTACGGCATCACTGTAAGTCCTTGAATATTTTAAAAATCCGCTCAACTGTCTGGTGACAACAAGGCTTTTCATTTTTGTTATTACTATTACTATTGTCGAAGATCGATTTTGGCATACTGCTTCAAAAAATGTAGCAAAGAGCGTAGAGGTTTTTAAATGCTGAGCCAAACGTAAAGCAACTCTGCCAATAAGAATAATCGTTAATGTTTCGCTGAAAAATGAATAAATCATAAAATGTATGTTATTCTCCGTGGTTTCAGTTGCGTTTTTGTTTGAGGAGTGTCGCCAAAAGTTTTAGGTTTACTGTGTAAGTAAACCAGGAATGAAAAAACATGCAGATCATTGGTCTAAAGCAGGGGTGGGCAAACTATGGCCCGCAGGCCGCATGCGGCCCTTCAGAGCATTTTGTGCGGCCCGCCAACACTTGTTGAAACTTTATCATATATAAGTCAAAATGACGAGGGGAGGAACGCTTGCCGTATTTAAGAGCCAAGAACTTTAGAAGCCATCAGAAGGAGGGCAATTGTTAGCTCCAACTGACGCATTTTCCGTCTAAGCCAAAGGCAATAAATGACCTTTGTTTTTTAGAGACACCATCGCTTTTGCCCCCTGTAATATGACATTGTTAGGACATATCGCAAAATTTTAAGCTAACGCAATCTCTTTCATTGCATACGGCTGTACAAGATTATAAGCATTGGCCCTCGACCACTTTTAAATGGTCAATGCGGCCCTCTGACTGAAACGTTTGCCCACCCTTGGTCTAAAGTATATCATGGGTCTACAAATATGGCTGCTTGTCATTAGCCATATAGAGTTATTCCAAAGGATTTCCTGCTTGACTTAGTTACCAGTTTGCCATGAAATTATGGATAACTTCTGTTAAAGTGCTTTAGCCACACGTACAATAATTGAAGTCAATGGTTTTTAACTTCACTATAATTTCTTGTGATTTAAGTGTCAATCTCGTGAACACATCCATAGTGCTAGGATCCAGAGCAGGAGTTCTTAAGCTGCTACAAGTGAAGGGTTTGAAAAGGGGGCGTGGGGCTACGATGCTGCGGCACTCCTTTGGTCCCAGATATGCAAAAACTGATTA
This sequence comes from Trididemnum clinides, assembly GCA_963675345.1. Taxonomy (NCBI): domain Eukaryota; kingdom Metazoa; phylum Chordata; class Ascidiacea; order Aplousobranchia; family Didemnidae; genus Trididemnum; species Trididemnum clinides. Next base: position 27,188,598 of record OY776305.1, on the reverse strand, counting down.
TAATTAGCGCTTTGAAGAAATGTTTGAGCAAAAACGAAAGATCTTCATATTGTGGTGATTAAAAGGGGAAAGGCGATAGCAAATTACTGGTTTTAAAGATCCTTATGTTATTTTGTAGAAAATATGGTGGAAAATGACTGATTTGAAAATATTGAGCTCCAAAAACAGGTCTTTATGCATTTTTGCTAAACAAATATGTAAAAATAAGCGCTTTGAAATTACTAATCATGTTTATAAAAGATTTTTGCCTGCTAAAGAAGAAAATGGAGTGACTGGTTTTAGTTGCTATGGTCAAGGGAGTGCGCCTCAAAACGTTTGAGAACTCTGAGAGCTGTACAATTGTAATAGGAAGTTTTATTTTCATTCGAAGCAGTAAAAATTGAACAATAGATAAAAAACATGACGACCATGAAAGCATATGATTATTTTACAACGTGGCTGTTGCACATAGGGCAACACAAAATTACACATCGATATTAAGTATTGCAGCATAACGTTAAAAGTGCAGGATCTTATTTAAACTGTATCTTCAACATGAGAGGCTTGCAGGGCCAAAGTAAAGAGCCAAAGGATCAAAGTGGCCCACATAGCACCACTTCAGGACTAGATGTAGTTCTACGTCATAACTGTATCAGTCAAGCTACACATCTACCTCATACAGCCAGGGCATTCAAGTTATATTGGCTAACCGAGACAATCAAACCATATGTATGAAGATTGAGTCCTTTTCAGGGCAATTACTTGATATACCCAAAGTAACCTAGTCTTTGTAATTTTATCGGGTTGATGTTTTGGCTGTAATTTTCTAAACAATATAAATCCTTGAAGGCTATCGATACCTAACGGAACTACAAACGTTTCACGCATTGCCTCCATCCCAAGTAAAAAGACATTAACATAACAACAAATACAGCAAACCGATAAATGTTGTTTGGTTTGCTTTGTGTTCAAAGTAGCGGTGTTTGTCTTCTTTTGGCTACAACTAAGTTATTACCTGATGAAGGAAGCAGTTTGCACTCATTTTGAAGCGTTTGAAAGTATCCTTTGAAAAAAGGATTTGTGGTATTGTGAGTCGAGGTGCGGGACAAAGTTCCGCATAATCTTCCTGTTTAAGACCGAACGACCGAACATCCTTTCGATGATATTTTTGTTATATTCATCAAGTAATGCTTTGTGGATGTAGGCCATATAAAACCATCGGCTTGAGTGTTTCGTCTGCAGACGACTGCGAACTCTAATCAATAAAGAAAGACTATTTATTCCAAAAAACCGCTTGCTTAATTGGAATGTTTTACTTCGTGTTCGTTGTTGGGAAAGCGATTATTAGATTCTTTTGATTTGTATAAAATCGAGGGTAACTTGCGTAGAGCACTTAATGACAACAGTGCTACATCTGCCGTGGGCAAATGTCTTATTAATATCTTGATAAAATACCATAAAAAATGCTAGTTGGTTTTTTTAATGAGTTGCAATAATCTAACCGTACCTTGGAAGAACTTCTCTGGTTTCGACATTTATGACGTGCTTCCTTGCAGCAAAATTACATGAGAAAAAACCATTTTTCACTTAATGTGATGGAGCTGCTGTTAGAAAAGTTTACTATAAAATAGGTTTTGTCAAGTTGTTTGATAGCTGAGTAAAAATATTATGGCCATTAAACTAGTAAAGACTTTATGTCAAAACCTTTTGCTCTGTACTTAAAACATCATCAGTTGCAATTAAATGTTACTGTATCTATTAGGCTTACTTCATTTGAAGTTATTTAGTTAATTAGTGATGTTTTGAAATGAAATATTTACTAGTTTACTGGCCATAATATTTTTACTCAGATTTGTAAAGAAAGCTTATTTTCATTCTGTTATTTTGATAGCATTTATTGAATGGTAAATCAGTTTGTTGTAAATAATGAAACAAATTTTGGCATTTGTTTTTCTTGGCTTGCTGGTGTGTGGAATGGCTCGAGATGAGTGCTCCAAGTGAGTTAAATTTTACTCTAATATAACAACGGGGAGGGACAAACTTGGCACGCCTCCTTCTCTGTAAAATATCAAGTATGCTCAAAGTTTTGATATCAAATTTTGTTTATTCAATTTGCTGTACTACATAAAGTTTTGTTTGTGCGTATAGTTGAACTCTTTGATACTAGTGGACGCAGAAGCATGAAACTCGGCACGAATGATCACAATCTTCCTGAGTGAGTTTTCCGAAAGATTTGGAATTGCCATCGTCAGAAACACTCGTTAAAAAATGCGAGTCTCTTCACAAAGGAAAATATTTTCAAATTCAAATGTTAACCAGCAACAAATTATTTAACTTGAAACAAAAGTATTGATTTCTAAAGATGAGGAACGTCATAATTATTGCATTATTGCAAAATTTGTTTTGCGTATTTCCTTAACTAGTACTACACGTTCGGATTCGGTTGAAAGCTTTGACAAAGAATTTAAAAATTGAGCCGTTTAGGAAAAATATCAAAAAAACTGCTTGATATTGCTCTAGCACCTCCAGAAGCGATTTTAATATTACACATGTTTCTTCTTTGTCTAGTATATAAAGCGCAATTCTATCTGCGTGTCTGTCTGTTTTAACTTTTCCAAAACTACTAAACGCACAAACAGCAAACTTTACACGATTGATCACTTTATGGTTAGTATCTTAGGGCGTTTGTGACGGCATAATCAAACAAAATTTTAATTTGCATTTCTAGACAAGGAAAAACGATTTTCTGTCCAAACGAAAGCCAGCCACCAAATTACCAACTTGAAGAAATTTCATCACTTTAGGGTTTAAAATGTCGTCATAGTTAACGTTTGATGGCACAATTTGTTCTCTGTATTTTCTCAAAAACTAATCATTGTAGAAACGCAATTAAAAGCGTTTTCAAGAGATTTTAAGACGATGCTTTCGATAAAAACCTTTTACAACAATCAAAACTGATTTGACAACGAAACAGCGGATTGTTTTTATGCATTTTAAGCTTTCTAAAGAATGCTTCCTTTTTTTTCTTGCGCTCTTTAATTGGTTTGAGATGTCATATATCTGGTGCGATTCGAGGGAAAAAAGCAGCAGGCTGCAAGCTACGCGCATAGTTTTGATGCAGTGTTATTTTAAAAGCATACAACTTACATGCTGACTGTAAACGAAGAATGAAACGCTACAGTATCGGCTTAGTTTGGTCAAAAAACCTGGTGTTTAGTGCGGCAATCAAGTTACAATAGTTTTGTACATTAGTGTCGTAACACATGTTAATCAAATGCAGCGAAGCTTGGCAAATTGTCTGTTTTCCTTTTAAATCTTACCATAATCACAAAAATTATCGGCGTAATTAGCTCTAAAACCTGGTCGATGAATTATACTCTTAAACCATAATATAATCAAACCTATCGCAATAACTTACTCGTAACTGCAAGTGCTTGACTTAAGGTTAGTTTGCAGCTTCCCCTAGCTGTGTTTATGCCAGGACCCAGCAATACGCGCTCAGCCAGATATTTTAGGTCATGCAAAATTGCATACAATTACAAAAAGTCGTAAGTATTATGCCTAATACTTAATAGGCATCTTTGGAAATTACACAGCAGTAATTTACTTAGGTGCCCCTCTTTCTCACAGCTTTACATTTATGCGTGCATGTAAGTGGTAAAATAAACAACCGTTTGTGAACTTATTGGCTCTTTCAACAGTAAGTCCACTCCCTAAATATATGCCGCAAACAAGACAAATAATATGTTGCTGGGGGCTTCAAAAACTGAGGAGAAACATTACGGCTATGCCCGAATCCCCCACATATTTTTCTATTCGATTCCTATGTGAAACACGGTACTTTTGATTTTGAAACGAAAATTGGCTATATCAGAAAATACTATTTGTTATTACTGTTCTCACAACTACGCATTGAATAAAGCCAGCTCAACCTATATTCTTAACCTATGGTTGTTGTTGTTGTTTTACCCCTCCTCTTCCTTGGGATGGAGGTATGGCGCGAACAGCTATTCAGGTTCACGCCATCAACCTAATTGAATTAGGCTTAGGGGAAAAGTGGTAGCTCATTTCGAACCAGTCGTAAATGCAAATTACAGATTGGTAGCCCCACCACCAAAAAGGGGGACTGCCATTGGTGGGTACCCAAAAGTTGCCTCTTACGACATGCTGGGTGAACAGCTTCACTATTTTAACCTGGTGAAGCACGGGTATATTCTTAACCTCGTCATTACTAATGGTGGCCTTACAATTGTAAAAACTCAACTCTAGGTGCTTCATTTTGGGTTAGTGTGTTCTTTTCTAGCTGCCTTTATAAAGTTTATGTTTTTGGCCACTTTGGAAGCCACTGTTCTAACTTGTATGATTGAAGCCGTTGTCCACCCGAATTTGTGCTGTGGTCTGGCAGTAGGCCATGGCTCACCGGTTGAGAATCACTGGTCTAGAGCACCACTTATCGCATTTACTCAATGGTCAATAGATCATGATCGTTGCTTTAAACAAACTATTTTATTTGGTAGTAGTGATTGCAGATAAAACCTTAAAATTATAAAACTGCTATAATGCTGAGAAAGTTTATTAAACTATATTTAGGCGAGCTTTTCTTTGAGTTACAAATAGTGATTCCTTAACCGATTTTTAGAATTCATTTGAGAGAAGGTTTTGCCTTTGCGTTCCTACAGTGTTTTGTGTGTATGACGGTTTCAGGGCACGTATGATAAACGGAGCCAGGGTCGTGAGTGGAAAAAATATAATGCAATCACGACAGAGAGCGAATCAAGTCTCAAAATAAAAAAATCTCTCGTTCGATAGCTTTTTTGTCGTAAAAATGACAAGGTGTACTCTAAAATGATCACTATTTCGCCAGCCATTCCTAACTTTGATTTTTGTTTTCCGAAACTATTGAAATGAACCTGAAAAAAATTTGGGGTTTAATTTTCTGCATCTGATTGGACCTGATACCTGTCTTGAATTAACGAAAAGAGTAAAATTACATTAATGGGAACGTATATAAGTGTGTTCAGAGATGAGGAACAGGTGGGCTATTCCTCATTTAATGTCTTTGACCCGAATTCCTATTAAAATAAAGATTGGTTTGTAACTCAAATTAGATATGTCAAAATACTTTTAATTTACGAGAGCTCAAGCTCGGAACTTTGGATCATGATTGAAAAAGACAAATCCCCTAATTAAACAAAAAACGTCACATAATTTTGGAAGAGTTTGAACCAAATCCTGTGAAATCAGTATGGATGTTTTGATGTTTGTTCATGATAACATTTTTAATGACGCCAATTGAACAACTTCATGTCAAATGAGGGCCAAGGTAATATCAAAATACAGTCTTACAGCTAATTCACAAAAAATTGGTAGCTAACCCTACCACCGTCTGCTCTATAAGTTATAAACAGGTAGAGAAACATTTTTCCAACTCCCTATAGCAATGCCCACAAAATGGGATTGACAATTGTAGAAAATCTGCGTTAGTGCAGGCAGCTATTTTCAAGTATTGTTCTGGAGTCTCATTCACTTGTGTTTTTATTAAAAGAGCAATAGTTTAGCTTCGCTCGCAAGTAGATTTAGAGGAAATCATAAAGTGGCTATTGCACTTTTGTTTTGGCTAAATCGCGAATAAAGAAATTCATTCTGTTCTGGAAGAGTTTTCACCAGCAGTAAATGCTTCAAGAAGTGATTGGATGGCAAACGACATTGTTAAATATTTGCATTTTGTTTAGAGGCTGTACTAGAGAATATCGTCCAGTATGCGGCACTGATGGTAAGACTTATGGAAACCAGTGTACATATGAAGTTGCTCGATGCGAAGCTTCGTAAGTATTGTTGGAGTTTTAAAGTGCATAGAGGTAGTAGGTAAATAATAGTGCTCCACAGCACTTCCAGTATGATAAGGAAACATATGAAAGTGAAGTTCTCATCTCTCATTGTGAGACAAACTGATCCAAGTCCAAAAAATTTAAAGAAGTGGTTGGCAAACTGTAAGGTTTGCGTTACGTGTGTAATTAAAAAGTCCACAAGTACCTTTAATTTCTAAGTGAAAGACAGACTTTATGGATCCCATCAGGACTCTTCAAATAAAGGTTGTCACCATAAAAGGACAAACAAAATGGCCCACGACAAGTAACTCTCCAATAACATTCATTACCATTATGCTGTAGTGTTGTGATAAACATTTCTGACTTCAAAATATAAGTCTGGTGCTCGAAATTTTATTAAGACACCATAAGCATTCAGCAGGAAGGCCATCCAGAGTTAAGAATATTGCATTGCTCCAAATCAATATCTGGTTTATAAGCGATTTCGTTATGGTAGACATACATCAAATCAATGCATCTGCAGAAAAACATGGATACTGAATCAGAAAATATTCGTATTTTTGAAGTCTGAGAATTGATTCTCATTCGAAACGTTTTGATGATCCTCATTTTTGTGCAGTTAAAACTGTCTCAAGCGTCATGCATTGTAATTCTGAATTTTGTTTAGACCACTGAGAAAGGCCCACGATGGACAGTGTTGATCAAGTCTTGCGTAATTGTGGAATGATCGATATTTTCTTTGGAAACTACTTGTCCAGCATATTCCTGAAATAAAATCAACAATGTAAAAAACATGACTGTTGTGTTAAGAACTATTCAGTATTTTCACTTACTACTAGGCCAGGAGAGGCAACCTCCTAACATTACAAAATCCATTTGGGCTCGATTTCTATTGAAGAAAAACATGATAGTGGCAATAACTTTTTTGGCATTTATAAGGAAGATAACACTGCATAGAGTATATGTTTTTATCTTTACGTATTGCCCGACTATGATGATAATGAATGCCACAAAATTTGATCTTTTCAATTCAGTAAACCAAATTGTGAAGCGCTGTACGATAATTTTAATCGTTGTGAAAACTTCATTAATTGAAGAACCACTTTCTAAACCCGAAAGTATTCGCACAAACCTGCTGTTCGATGGGTTTCAATCGGTTCTCGAAGTCGTATTCATGAGAGATTAGGCCTATCTGAGCACCGTAAAAATCAAAAGTAAAGAGACTTTTTCCGTAGATTGTTTGAGTTCAATTTCTTACCAAAGTTTGAAGACATACTTTGAGCGTTATTTTTCGTATTGTGAAAGCAACTTTCGCTGTAATATTTTGATCACCAACGAAAATAAATGGACATTTATTCACAGCTTAGATGTGCCACAACAACAAAATCAATACGATTGTGGTGCACACGTCATTGCAAACAAGTACCGCTAGCAAACAACGTTGCGCTTCCAACATATCTACATCCACATAAAACTAGAAACTAAGTGAAAAATGTACTTTAAGCAGTGACATTGACATTCTGCCTACTTGAACTAAATCTCGAGTCAAAATACAACTTGCCAAAATTGTCGTCGGTGCTGTATGTTTTGAAAAAAATCTCAGAGATTTGTATAGCTGAACAGTCAATTTCAGAGTGGTACGAATTACAAAAAACCAAATATAGCTCTCTGAAGTGAAAAGTTTATGATACAATCAATTGCCCAGGAAACAAACTCACAGTAAAGCAGCTGCTTTGCACATCATGCAGGAAATGGTGTCACAGTTTCTGTGTACCTTAAACACGTTCTTTGTCAGCTACTTACTTTCGCTGCACAAAAAGTACATCATAATCAACAACGTTGATACAACCAAAAAAACTGTTTTTTTCCGGTGTTGCCATTATTGCGCGAATCGTCTACCTGTAGTTTTGATCAGCTGCTTTCATTAACCTAGGCAGCGGCTAAAAGTAAGCTTTTTAATTCGTTCAACAATTGAAAATGCGTTAGATTTCCGAAACGAAAGAACGCTTCGAAGTCAAAAAGTTGGAAAAAGTTTTCCTGCTTCAGTAGTCTAATATTATCTGTCAAACAAGAATGCTGCCAGCATTAAAATGTTGCAAAAATATGAAAAACTGTGCGCAGGATTGTCTAAAAAGATGATTGTGCCAGCTTTTATATTAGCTTGAAACATAACTGGATTATTTTTTTAAAAAATAAATGTTACAATGATGGTCAGAGCTAAGGGAGCCACTAAAACCACGCCCTCCCAAGTCTCACTCAGGAACTGCGCCCACACTGCAACCATCTCAAATTTAGGGAGAGGTAATATTTAGACTACTTGAAACGACAAATCTTGTGCTTTATTTTTTGAGTCGAAGGAGATCAACATGAAAACCTTTTTCATTGAGCAATAGTTTTGCTCATACTGAGTTTCCAAAATATGAAAAAATCCATTCCCTTGGTTTATAAAACTCTTTCACCAAATTTAGATTTTTTGCCAATTTCCTGCAAATAAACTACAAAAAATTTAAGTTTTTATTAGAACACTGAAAATTTGAGGGGAGTGTAGTTCTTGAAGCATCTCGGCCAATGAATGATTTACAAATTGCAATAAAAACAAAAATGGCTTTTTCTGGAAAGAAAGCTTCCAAGGGGAGCGGATCAAATTTCTTATCGTTGCAACTTCTTATCAACAGTTTTTCTCATACATCGAATAAACACTTTGCCCAATATGAAAATTCTGTCGGTGTTTCTCCACTACATTACCTTAGATTGACTTTTTGGCACATTTATTTCTACAATGCGCTAATCTCGGAGAAACATCTCCCGTGCTCTCTCTCTCCCTATCTTTTACTCAATGAAATATTCACTTTATGGTTACCAAATTCAAATTAACTTAACAAGATTGATAAGACAACTTCATAGGCAGCAGTCCAATAACTATCAATCAGCTCGATGATTTCACTTGGACAATAAAAACGACCCGGTTTTTTTAAATGCAACGTATAAAATTGTACTTCTACTACTACTGTACTTTGATGGGTTTCGGCTACTGCATTCCTGCTTCTTTTGCAAAACTACTAAAACAAGACATTTGTATTCAGTTTAAACAGCACTAGCAGCAAACGCATCGATGGAATGATGTAGCCTATGCTTACCAATACGATTTTATGTTAAAAAAGAAACAAACAGAAAACGTTACAATCAGGGCTGCGAACTCAAACTCAAAAGAACTCGATCTTTTTGCCGAACTCGAATTCGAACTTGAACTCGAAACTCAAAATTTTGTGGGACTCGAACTCGAAAATATTTAAAGCGAGTTCGAGTTCATTTTCATTTGTACAATATCATTACAACTGAATGTAAAACGAATCAAATGATTGAAAATTAAGGATCTTATGCAGAAAGTAGGCTTAAGCCAGAATTTTTCTAAAATTCTCTAAGCCCAACTTAAGTCATCGATTTCGTATGCAGAAAGAAGTTTTAGCGTTATGCATGACTTACTAATTGTTTAGGTCAGCTTCTTATAAGTCACTATTGTAGATGGCTTGAATCGCGACTAATGTATGCAGTGAAGCAAAACCCTTGTTAGTGCATTGCTATTGCTAAATTTTGGCAATGGGCTACAAGTAGCTCAACCCTTTGAACCCTGCAGGCTGGAAAATCGGCCTTACTAAGAAGCCTTATACAGTAGACCCGAAAGGTCGGTTAATCGGCCTTTGGGTCTACCGTCATTACCCTGTAAGCTGATATACCGGCCAGCAAATTATTAAAGTTGGGCTCACATCACCAGCACTTTTGGTTTATTTAATCTAGTAATAGAATAGTTTTGTTTATCGCCGGCATTCAAAGGGTTCAAAAGAGAAACCAGAGTGCAAAGGGGTAAATCAGCAACAGTAAATCTTTTTGCAAACAACAACATCCATTTGTATCGCACCACAATAACGTACAGCGTGTCACCTGCCAACATGACACCACAAAATATAATATATTTAACGGCAACCTCATAATGCCTTCATAATCCCTTCATAATCTGGGCTTTCAATAACGGTAACGTCACAATACATGAAGCCGGGGTTTCAAAAGTGTCGTTTGAGTTTAGTTTCTGCTTACCACCGTCATCGTCGTCGTTTGGTCAGGCATCCAAACTCAATCCTGGCCAGCACAAATCAAGATCAGGGCCGAGGGTGTATTCTTTTACCACCCCGGGCTGCTGCGCTGCCCAGATTAGATGCTGGCAGTGGTGGTGTTAAGCCAACATCGAGTTGCGTCATTCAAAACCTGCAGACCTCGTGTTCCACTTGGTACATGACGTATGAGACATGAAGATATAACGTGATCTACAGTTTGCTCAGTGGCGCCACATTCGCAATTCGGTGATGAAGCAAGACCCCATTTGTACATGGACGAGTGAAAACGCCCTACGCCAGTCCGCAGGCGATTGAGCCTCACACAAGATGTTCTGGGCAGACTCATTTCAAGTGGCCTTTCAATTTGTATCAATAAATGGGTTGGGAGCAGATGTGTAAGTACAAAGTTTTTATGTATGCAATTGCATTAAACGTCTTTACGTTCTGTTCAAAAACCGCACATACCTCTCGTCTCCTGGGGAAAAAATCCTCAATACCCCTGTTGCGACTAATATCCTGAGAGTTTTTCTATTGCATCTGGGCTGTGTTGATCAAAAAATTTCGCTACCTTCCCCTTGAAAAAATCCTGGCTCCGCCACTGGTTGTCAAGATATGATTTGTTTGATCCAGTAGATACTAATGAGCAATAGCGTTTAGTGGGTTGAAACTTGATAATTTTGATTAGTCATTTATTCATATTGATTTTGACAATATTCATTGGGGGGGCGTACGTCACGAATGATAATTTGAAGCAAGTTTAAAAACTGCTATTGTTGTGTTATGCAATTGCTTATTTAGTCAAACTTGTTCGTAACATTTTCATCGTAAGACTATATATGCAACGTAATTATAGCCACATAAAAAATTGCGCTAATTCATATTGATAACGTCAAGGTAATTTCCATCGTTGCTTTTACTGGAGTCTTTAATAAAATTTGGAATGTTCTTTGCTTCGTACCGGCATATATAATGACCGAAAAGAAGACAACTTAATAGAAAGATTGTGGTTATAAATGTTTGCGTTACTTCATTGGGTGAATAATTGTTTGTTGTTGCATTCCGTAAAGACCAAGTGAAACTGACTGCTGTTCTACTTAGCTAATTAGATGAGATTAAATTAATTGTGAATAAATCTCTTATTGTTTCAAACCAGAAAGGGTGTGTATCAAGTGCTGGTAGATTAGACATAGGGTATTGAATTATAAAAGTGTTAGTAAAGCTGCTATCAAACAATTGTTTAGGTCCTATCCATAATAAAACACTATTATTGAGATACTACTGTACAGTATATTGCCCGACAATAACGAGGCTGCCGCACATATAAAACCAAAACGTTTCAAATACGTCATTGAGAAACGTTTTGAAGACGTCAAACAGTGATCTTGCGGTTTTGAATACGTCAGACAATGATCTTGCGGTGATGTGAGCTACGTGATTGGGTGACGCATGAATTGATGAAAAAAAGAAAATGTAAATGATTGAGAGGATGTTCCTCCATTTGATGAACAACAGGAAGACCAATGACTTGATGAATAAAAGAAAATATAGAAGACTCTTCCAGTTATTCACCAAATGGAGGAACATCCTCTTAATCACTTATATTTTCTTTTATTCATCAATTTATGCATCGATGGATAAAAGAAATATAAATGACTGAGAGGATGTTCCTCCATTCAGTGATTAACAGAAAGATCATACAAAACTTGGTCTTCCTGTTATTCACCAAATGGAGGAACATCCTCTCAATCATTTCTATTTTCTTTTATTCATCAATTTATGCATCGATGAATAAAAAAAATATAAATGACTGAGAGGATGTTCCTCCATTTGGTGATTAACAGGAGGATCATACGAAACTTGGTCTTCCTGTTATTCACCAAATGAAGGAACATCCTCTCAATCATTTCTGATTTTTTTTATTCACCAAGTCATACGTCAGGCGCACCGATAGGACGATCAACTCGAATTGCAGTTTTCAGCTTGTCGATTGCGACGCTTAGCAATATGCGATGACTATTCATTCTTCAAAACCGTTTTCTTGTTTGGAAGCTTAAGTCAAACTTTTATGACATCACGTTCGCGTTGAAACAAACGATGTTCGAATCTCTGTGTTTTGTAAATGGAAAGTAATGAGCGTAAAACGCGTACACACGATTATTTGTTGGTGATATTTGGTTCATGTTTGACAAATTCTTGCTCACCGAATCCGGATGCAACAGTATTTAGGAAAGAATTGTCGCACCAGCGTACTTTTTGCATAAATCTCATATCCAAGTTCATAGAAATTCAAATTCTTGCACTGCTTACGAAAGTATTGTTAAGCCTTTGGTTTACTGTACTGCATTTCAGTATCTTTCTCATTTTGCCCAAGAAAAGCATGACAATTGCGTGAAAACGCGATGCATAGAAAAAGCCAGGTTTGTCATTATTAGAGAAACAAGCTGGCATTGATGAGCTTTTGTGTTATGTTTGGCTGTGATTTTAATCATGAACATAAGCTCAGTTACGGTTTGCGTGCTGATCAAATTCACGTTGCAAATGTTTGCCGATGAATTATAATGCCAATCATACCAATGAATTATAATTTATTGGTATGGTTTTTATCTGGTTTGTTTGTCGAGTTGAATCACACGCAGTACCGCTGGATCGACCGATAGATGTTAAAGTAACATCAAGCAACAACCTTAATTCAGAAAAAGAAAATTTAAAGTGTCCGGGAGGTGATTTTTACCTCAGAAATGTTGAAGATTCCTCACATTTGTAATACTGTTATTTGTTTCAATCACTACATGCAATTATGTTTTAAAGTATTCAGTGGTGTGACACATGCTCACTATGGCGGTATAAATGAGGTCCTATGGGCCATGAATTGATGGATACGTTTTGTAGAAATTAGTTGATGTCGGATATTATTCTGCAATAAAATATGTTTAAAAAATCCACACTTGTTTTTTGTGCTGATGACAACTGTTTAGTATTTTCTTTGACTGGTAGCCACCTTCAACAACTCGAAGTCAATTTTTTACAATATGTCAAAGTCTACGTAAATCCTCCTCACCTGCATTTTATTTGAAGAAGTTAGCATGAACATTATTCCTGCAAGTACCATTGAAACCTCATGATCTTTAGGCACACCCGTTAACTGAACAGATTCAATGTGATACCGGTGGTGTACAGACATTTCATCACCAGACACTTAATCACGATAGGGTTAGGGTTTAGGGTTAGGAACGAGACATTTAATCATGTTAGGGTTAGGGTTAGGGTTAGGATTAGGGTTAGGGTGATCAATTCTAGTCCGTTTGCAATATCATCGTGTTATAAAGTCTACGTTATTAGATGTCTAGTGATTAAATGTCTGTGATTAAGTGTCGGGTGATTAAATGTCTGGTGATGAAATGTCGGTAAACCGATACCGGTACCTTGAACAAGTCACTTTAGATGGGAAGGAATTTGGAGAAGGGAAAGAGTAGAGATGGAAAGAGTTGTCTTCCTTCAATATTTCACTGGCTACGTACTTGCCCGATAATGTTTAAGATTAAATATAGAACATAATTGTCAGTGCTAGTGAAGCAAACATTTGAGGGAACTACAAGGTGTGCAGAAGTTTAAGACTGTTTACAGATATCAAGTTGGCAAAAACGTTGTGATTTTAATTATGAGTGAACTTTCCATGCTATGGTATGTGCTATGAGTAATGCTATGGCATATTCAGGTAAAATCTTACTGCGTTATCAGATCAAATTAGTCATGGTTTTATTGTTCCTCCCCTTATCTGAACGAGGCTTACAATCCGTCAATTTGATCTGAAACATGGGTGTGAAATAATTTTCTTGACTGAAATCAATAATTTCAATCGAGGATGAATTTCTCCTCCAGAGAAAATTACAAAATTTTAAAAATGGAAATTTTCCACATTGTAGGCTATGGCTTACCAGATAGAGTTTCACGGTTTCTTTATATTTGATATCATAACATGTGAAATTGTACGTTTGTTCTTTCTACATTAACCGGTAGTTTGGCCTAGTTGCCTGGTAACGTGATTTCACAAATGCAAGGACCTAGTTGGCTAGAACACTTTGCAGGACACAAAGCCTGATTGTTTGAGTGCTTTAAAAACTTTATCCAAAACACTCAAGTTAGACACGGGACGGGTGTATAATCGATTTATGCCGTGCCTTTGCTCCAAGAAGAAAAGGGATAAACACAGACTTGTTTTGTGAATCTAATCGAAGTCGATAAGCGATGTTGTCTTTTCTTGTTTTCAACCAACTAACTCCTCATTAAAAAGTAGAGAAGGAAAAATAACAAGTAAATTTACAATAAGAATTCATAAGAACTAATGTTTTATAAGGACGGAAAGACTACGAGTTTATTTACCACAAGACTAATTCATTATAAGGAAATAAAAATGGAAGGATGACGAGTTAATTCATCATAAGAATTCATGAAAATTAATTCATTAGAAGAAAGCAAAAATAAAGAAATGCGTTTATAGTAGACAATTATTCGCAGGAATTAAAAACCATCTTTGTTCTACTCACAGTCTCTCTTTTACGGCTATTAAATTTCTTGGCTGTCAGTGCAAAGCTTTCAGAGAAACAATGCCGGCAAAGCAAAACTTTGTATTATTAAAAAGTGTTCTTTGAACAACCGAGCTAATGGAAGCGTTGCTAATCAATCGGCTTGTGTATTTCTGTTTGGTTTAATATTAAGTTAATTTTATTTTTCTGGTCGAATTCAATAAAATATTAATGATTCAGTTTGATAGCCGTTTTGTTAAACTGTGTGTGTATTGCATTCATGGTTTTCTTAACTTTTCTTCCTAGCAAACGAGCAGGAGAGGTTATTGTCTTTCTTTACGGCATCACTGTAAGTCCTTGAATATTTTAAAAATCCGTTCTCACAATGTCTGGTGAGAACAAGGCTTTTCATTTTTGTTATTACTATTACAATTGTCGAAAATCGATTTTGGCATACTGCTTTAAAAAATGTAGCAAAGAGCGTAGAGTTTTTTAAATGCTGAGTCAAACGTAAAGCAACTCTGCTAATAAGAGTAAGCGTTAATGTTTCACTGAAAAACTAATATATCATAAAATGTATGTTATTCTCCGTGGTTTCAGTTGCGTTTTTGTTTGAGGAGTGTCGCCAAAAGTTTTAGGTTTACTGCGTAAGTAAGCCAGGAATGAAAAAAACATGCAGATCATTAGTCTAAAGCAGGGGTGGTCAAACTACGGTCCTTCAGAGCATTTTATGCGGTCCGCCAACACTTGTTGAATCTTCGTCATATATAAGTTAAAATGATTAGGGGAGGAACGCTTGCCGTATTTAAGAGCCAAAAACTTTAGAAGCCATCAGAAGGAGGGTAATTGTTAGCTCCCACTGACGCATTTTCCGTCTAAGCCAAAGGCAATGACCTTCTGTTTTTAGAGACACCATCGCTTTTGCGCTCTGTGATACGACATTGTTAGGACATATCGCAAAATTTTAAGCTAACGCAAGCTCTTTCATTGCATACAGCTGTACAAGATTATAAGCATTGGCCCTCGACCACTCTTAAATGGTCAATGCGGCCCTCTGACTGAAACGTTTGCCCACCCTTGGTCTAAAGTATATCATGGGTCTACAAATATGGTTGTTTGTCATTAGCCATATAGAGTTACCCCAAAGGATTTCCTGCTTGACTTAGTAACCAGTTTGCCATGAAATTATGGATAACTTCTGTTAAAGTGCTTTAGCCACACGTACAATAATTGAAGTCAATGGTTTTTAACTTCACCATAATTTCTTGTGATTTAAGTGTGCATCTCGTGAGCACATTTATAATACTAGGATCTAGAACAGGAGTTCATGAGCTGCTACACGTGAGGGGTTTGAAAAGGGAACGTGGGTCTACGATGCTGCGGCACTCCTTTGGTCCCAGATATGCAAAAACTGATTATAATTAGCGCTTTGAAGAAATTTTTGAGCAAAAACGAAAGATCTTCACATTGTGGTGACTAAAAGGGGAAAGGCGATAGCAAATTACTGGTTTTAAAGATCCTTATGTTATTTTGTAGAAAATATGGTGGAAAATGACTGATTTGAAAATATTGATCTCCAAAAACAGGTCTTTATGCATTTTTGCTGAACAAATATGAAAAATAAGCGCTTTGAAATTACTAATTTTTTTTACAAAAGATTTTTGCCTGCTGAGGAAGAAAATGGAGTGACTGGTTTTAGTTGCTATGGTCAAGGGAGTGTGCCTCAAAAAGTTTGAGAACTCTGAGAGCTGTGCAATTGTAATAGGAAGTTTTATTTTCATTCGAAGCAGTAAAAAATTGGAACAATAGATAAAAAACATGACGACCGCGAAAGCATATGATTATTTTACAACGTGGCTGTTGCACATAGGGCAACACAAAATCACACATCGATATTAAGTATTGCAGCATAACGTTAAAAGTGTAGGATCTTATCTAAACTCTATCTTCAACATGAGAGGCTTGCAGGGCCAAAGTAAAGAGCCAAAGGATCAAAGTGGCCCACAGAGCACAACTTCAGGACTAGATGTAGTTCTAGGTCATAACTGCATCAGTCAAGCTACACATCTACCTCATACAGCCAGGGCATTCAAGTTATATTGGCTAACCGAGACAATTAAACCATATGCATGAAGATTGAGTCCTTTTCAGGGCAATTAATTGATATACTCAAAGTAATCTGGTCTTTGTAATTTTATCGGGTTGATGTTTTGGCTGTAATTTTCTAAACAATACAAATCCTTGAGGGCTATCGATACCAAACAGAACTACAAACGTATCACGCATTGCCTCCATCCCAAGTAAAAAGACATTAACATAACAACAAATACAGCAAACCAATAAATGTTATTTGGTTTGCTTTGTGTTCAAAGTAGCGGACCTGTTTGTCTTCTTTTGGTTGCAACTAAGTTATTACCTAATGAAGGAAGCAGTTTGCACTCATTTTGAAGCGTTTGAAAGTATCCTTTAGTAAAAGAAATTGTGGTATTGTGAGTCGAGGTGCGGGACAAAGTTCCGCATAATCTTCCTGTTTAAGATCGAACGACCGAACATCCTTTCGATGATACTTTTGTTATATTCATCAAGCAATGCTTTGTGGATGTAGGCCATATAAAACCATCAGCTTGAGTGTTTCGTCTGCAGACGACTGCGAACTCTAATCAATAAAGAAAGACTATTTATTCCAAAAAGCCGCTTGCTTAATTGGAATGTTTTACTTCGTGTTCGTTGTTGGGAAAGCGATTATTAGATTCTTTTGATTTGTATAAAATCGAGGGTAACTTGCGTAGAGCACGTAATGACAACAGTGTTACATCTGCCGTGGGCAAATGTCTTATTAATATCTTGATAAAATACCATGAAAAATGCTAGTTGGGTTTTTTAATGAGTTGCAATAATCTAACCGTACCTTGGAAGAACTTCTCTGGTTTCGACATTTATGACGTGCTTCATTGCAGCAAAATTACATGAGAAAAAACCATTTTTCACTTAATGTGATGGAGCTGCTGTTAGAAAAGTTTACTATAAAATAGGTTTTGTCAAGTTGTTTGATAGCTGAGTAAAAATATTATAGCCATTGAACTAGTAAAGACTTTATGTCAAAACCTTTCGCTTTAAACCTAAAATATCATCAGTTGCAATTAAATGTTACTGTATCTATTAGGCTTACTTCATTTGAAGTTATTTAGTTAATTAGTGATGTTTTGAAATGAAATATTTACTAGTTTACTGGCCATAAT
The DNA here is from genome assembly GCA_963675345.1 of Trididemnum clinides. Classification (NCBI taxonomy): domain Eukaryota; kingdom Metazoa; phylum Chordata; class Ascidiacea; order Aplousobranchia; family Didemnidae; genus Trididemnum; species Trididemnum clinides. The sequence goes on along the minus strand of OY776305.1, from coordinate 27,170,920 downwards.
ATTTTTACTCAGATTTGTAAAGAAAGCTCATTTTCATTCTGTTATTTTGATAGCATTTATTGAATGGTAAATCAGTTTGTTGTAAATAATGAAACAAATTTTGGCATTTGTTTTTCTTGGCTTGCTGGTGTGTGGAATGGCTCGAGATGAGTGCATGAAGTGAGTTAAATTTTACTCTAATATAACAACGGGGAGGGACAAACTTGGCACGCCTCCTTCTCTGTAAAATATCAAGTATGCTCAAAGTTTTGATATCAAATTTTGTTTATTCAATTTGCTGTACTACGTAGAGTTTTGTTTGTGCGTATAGTTGAACTATTTGATAGTAATGAACGCAGAAGCATGAAACTCGGCACGAACGATCACAATCTTCCTGAGTGAGTTTTCCGAAAGATTTGGAATTGCCATCGTCAGAAACACTCGTTAAAAAATGCGAGTCTCTTCACAAAGGAAAACAATTTTGAATTCAAATGTGAGCCAGCAACAAATTATTTAACTTGAAACAGAAGTATTGATTTCTAAAGATGAGAAACGTCATACATGTATAGTAATGCAAGAGGCCCGCGATGCACTTAGCAAACTGCAGACAGTGACACTGTTTCGACCTATCAGGTCTCTTCAGTTCAGTTGGTGATCAATAAGAAGCAGAGGTTGACAGACCATCCACTACAGTGGACCTAGTATTTGGTCCCACAAGAGTGACGGTCTAAGCTATGCTTTATTGAAGCCTCTAGCTTCTTATTGGTCACCAACTGCACTGAAGAGACCTGATAGGTCGAAACAGTGTCACTGTCTGCAGTTTGCTAAGAAACGTCATAATTATTGCATTGTTGTAAATTTTGTTTTGCGTATTTCCTTAACTAGTACTACACGTTCGGATTCGGTTGAAAGCTTTGACAAAGAATTTAAAAAATTTAGCCGTTTAGGAAAAATATCAAAAAAACTGCTTGATATTGCCCTAGCACCTCAAGAAGCGATTTTAATATTACACATATTTCTTCTTTGTCTAGTATATAAAGCGCAATTCTATCTGCGTGTCTGTCTGTTTTAACTTTTCCAAAACTACTAAACGCACAAACAGCAAACTTTACACGATTGATCTCTTTGTGGTTAGTATCTTAGGGCGTTTGTGACGGCATAATCAAAACAAATTTTAATTTGCATTTCTAGACAAGGAAAAACGATTTTCTGCCCAAACGAAAGCCAGTCACCAAATTACAAACTTGAAGAAATTTCATCACTTTAGGGTTTAAAATGTCGTCATAGTTAACGTTTGATGGCACAATTTGTTCTCTGTATTTTCTCAAAAACTAATCATTGTAGAAACGCAATTAAAAGCGTTTTCAAGAGATTTTAAGACGATGCTTTCGATAAAAACCTTTTACAACAATCAAAACTGATTTGACAACGAAACAGCGGATTGTTTTTATGCATTTTAAGCTTTCTAAAGAATGCTTCCTTTTTTTTCTTGCGCTCTTTAATTGGTTTGAGATGTCATATATCTGGTGCTAATCGAGGGAAAAAAGCAGCAGGCTGCAAGCTACGCGCATAGTTTTGATGCAGTGTTATTTTAAAAGCATACAACTTACATGCTGACTGTAAACGAAGAATGAAACGCTACAGTATCGGCTTAGTTTGGTCAAAAAACCTGGTGTTTAGTGCTGCAATCAAGTTACAATAGTTTTGTACATTAGTGTCGTAACACATGTTAATCAAATGCAGCAAAGTCTGGCAAATTGTCTGTTTTCCTTTTAAATCTTACCATAATCACAAAAATTATCGGCGTAATTAGCTCTAAAACCTGGTCGATGAGTTATACTCTTAAACCATAATCAAACCTATCGCAATAACTTAACTGCAAGTGCTTGACTTAAGGTTAGTTTGCAGCTTCCCTTAGCTGTGTTTATGCCAGGACCCAGCAATACGCGCTCAGCCAGATATTTTAGGTCATGCAAAATTGCATACAATTACAAAAAGCCGTAAGTATTATGCCTAATACTTAATAGGCATCTTTGGAAAATACACAGCAGTAATTTACTTAGGTGCCCCTCTTTCTCACAGCTTTACATTTATGCGTGCATGTAAGTGGTAAAATAAACAACCGTTTGTGAAGGTCTTGGCTCCTTCAACAGCAAGTCCACTCCCTAAATATATGCCGCAAACAAGACGAATAATATGTTGCTGGGGACTTCAAAAACTGAGGAGAAACGTTACGGCTATGAGCAGATGAAACTGCTATAATGCTGAGAAAGTTTATTAAACTATATTCAAGCGAGATTTCTTTGAGCTACAAATAATGATTCCTTAACCGATTTTTAGAATTCATTTGAGAGAAGGTTTTTTCTTTGCCTTCCTACAGTGTTTTGTGTGTATGACGATTTCAGGGCACGTATGATAAACGGAGCCAGGGTCTTGAGTGGAAAAAATATAATGTAATCACGACAGAGAGCGAATCAAGTCTTAAAAAGCATTAAAAAAATCTCTCGTTCGATAGCTTTTTTCGTCGTAAAAATGACAAGGTGTACAATAAAATGACCACTATTTCGCCAGCCATCCCTAACTTTGATTTTTGTTTTCCGGAACTATTGAAATGAACCTGAAAAAAATTTAGCGATTAATTTTCTGCATCTGATTGGACCTGATATCTGTCTTGAATTAAAGAGAAGAGCAAAATTACATTAATGGGAACAGGGTATATTAGTGCGTTCAGAGATGAGGAACAGGTAGACTATGCCCCATTTAATGTCTTTGACCCAGAATCCTATTAAAATAATGATTGGTTTGTAACTCAAATTAGATATGTCAAAATACTTTTAATTTACGAGAGCTCAAGCTCGGAACTTTGGATCATGATTGAAAAAGACAAATCTCCTAAATAAACAAAAAGCGTCTCATAATTTTGGAAGAGTTTGAACCAAACCCTGTGAAATCAGTATGGATGTTTTGATGTTTATTCATGATGACATTTTTAATGACACCACGTGGACAACTTCATGTCAAATGTGGGCCAAGGTAATATCAAAATACAGTCTTACAGCTAATTCACAAAAAATTGGGAGCTAACCCTATCACCGCCAGCTCTATAAGTTATAAATAGATACAAAAACATTTTTCCAACTCCCTACAGCAATGCCCACAAAATGGGATTTAGAATTGTACAACATCTGCGTTAGTGCAGGCAGCTATTTTCAAGTATTGTTCTGGAGTCTCATTCACTTGTGTTTTATTAAAAGAGCAATAGTTTAGCTTCGCTCGCAAGTAGATTTAGAGGAAGTCATAAAGTGGCTATTGCACTTTTGTTTTGGTTAAATCGCGAATAAAGAAATTCATTCTGTTCTAGAAGAGTTTTCACCAGCAGTAAATGCTTCAAGAAGTGATTGGATGGCAAACGACATTGTTAAATATTTGCATTTTGTTTAGAGGCTGTTCTAAAGTATATCGTCCAGTATGTGGCACTAATGGCAAGACTTATGGAAACCAGTGTACGTATGAAATTGCTCGATGCGAAGCTTCGTAAGTATTGTTGGAGTTCTAAAGTGCATAGAGGTAGTAGGTAAATAATAGTGCTCCACAGCACTTCCAGTATGATAAGGAAACATATGAAAGTGAAGTTCTCACCTTTCATTGCGAGACAAATTGATCTGAGTCCAAAACATTTGAACATGTGATTTGCATACTATGAGGCCTGAGTTACGGGAGGAATTAAAGAATCCACAAGTACCTTTAATTTCTAAGTTACAGACTAACTTTATGGATCCCATTAGGACTCTTCAAATAAAGGTTGTCATCATAAAAGGACAAACAAAGTGGTCCACCACAATTACTCTCCAATAACATTCATCACCATTGTGCTGTAGTGCCATGATAAACATATCTGACGTCAGAACAAAAGTCTGGTGTTCGAAATTTTATTTAGGCACTATAAGCATTCAGCAGGAAGGCCATTCAGAATTAAGAATATTACATTGCTCCAAATCAATATCTGGTTTATAAACGATTTCGTTACGGTAGACATACATCGAATCAATGCGTCTGCAGAAAAAAGTGGGAAAAGATCAAAACTTGAGCAAAGATCATCAAATAAAGTATAAAAAGATACCGACCACAAGTCACTTTTGGGAAAAAGGACCATCATTAAAATAAAGAGACAACTATAGGGGGTCCTCCATCATTTTTCACAAACAGAAATTATCCACCAGATAATAAATTTTACGAACCATTTCTTCAAAGGTTCGACATACATGGCATTGTTGTGTACAACAAGTGGCGTGCCATTAGAGTGCTTTGTCAGTGATGTTCGAAACGCGTGACAAAAACTCCGTCATACATAATGCCTTTATCTTGACAAGTTTTAAAACCTTTTCCAAATTTTCAGGTGACAACGTCCGTGTCTTTCTGCCCTCTGTCCCAGCTCTTGTTTAATACAGACTCGAGGATTATAAAATTGCTCTAAGCATGGATCTTGAATCAGAAAAAATTCGCATTTTTGAAGTCTGAGAATTGATTCTCATTCGAAACGTTTTCATGATCCTCATTTTTGTACAGTTAAAACTGTCTGTCTCAAGCGTCATGTATTGTAATTCTCAATTTTGTTTAGAACACTGAGAAAGGCCCACGACGGACAGTGTTAATGAAGTCCTGTGTAATTGTGGAATGATGGATGTTTTCTCTGGAAACTACTTGTCCAGCATATTCCTGAAATAAAATCAACAATGTGGAAAAACATGACTGTTGTGTTAAGAACTATTCAGTATTTTCACTTACTACTAGATCAGGAGAGGCAACCTTCTAACATTACAAAATCCATTTGGGCTCGATTTCTATTGAGCAAAGCATGGTAGTGGCAATAACTTTTTTGGCATTTATAAGGAAGATAACACTGCATAGAGCCATGGTTCTCAACCTATGGGTCGCGACCCAAAGTTGGGTCGCCTAAAAATTATTTTGGGCCGCTTGTTTTTTTGTAAACATCTACTAGGAGTGAAACTTGTAGAAAGCAATAATAAATTAAACGCAGCACCGCTTTATAGAAGTCAACCTTTGTTGCATTTTGGTAAACGAAAAACTCCTGCAGTGAAATTTTGAGCCGCTGGAGACCGCAAAGTTGGAAAATGCTTTGAAGTACAGTAGTAAACGATATAGCACTTTTGTTAGCATACAACTACCGCTGTGAAGAATTTTTGTATGCGTGGAAACTGGAAATCCTATGTCAGACTACGTCAGGTCATACTTGGTAACGATATTGAAAGCTAAATAGCCAATAGTTTGAGTATAGTTCCAGCAGTTTTTATGTTTTTGAGCATGAATAATCGTTGTCATTAATAATGGCAAAATTTTAGACTTTTTTTTGTTGCCTAATTTTAGACTTATAATAATGGCAAAACGACCGTATAGTGAAGCTTTTTTAAAACTAGGTTTTACGGAATTGGATGGTAAACCGAAATGTGTAGTATGTTTGAAAGTTCTCTCTGCAGAATCAATGAAGAAAAATAAATTGAAACGCCATTTAGAGACAAATCATCCAAATTGTTTAGACAAGTTAAATTCGATCCAAGGACAGAGAAATATAATGACAAAATTCGCAACAGAAAATAAATTAGCTGTCTACTCTTCGTACGTTGCTTCCTATCAAATTGCAAACCAGAAAAAAGGTCATACTATTGGTGAGGATTTGTTAATGCCGATTATGAAAGAAGTTGTAAAAATAATGATTGGTGAGAAAGAAAGTAAAAAACTGAATGCAATTTCCTTGTCAAACAGCACGGTGAAAAGACGCATAACAGACATGTCTGATGATGTTCTTGAACAGATTCTGACTCATGTAAAAGCGTCTCCATTTTACTCCATGCAGTTGGATGAATCCACAGATATTGCAGGTCTGCCCCAGCTTTCCGTCTTTATTCGCTACATCAACAATGGTGCTGTATCAGAAGATTTGTTATTTTGCAAAGCATTGAAATTACACACAAAGGGCGAAGACATTTTTCAATGCTTGAATGATTTCTTCACAGAACACTCCATTCCTTGGGAGAAATGTGCTGGAATTTGCACTGATGGTGCAGCAGCATGTACTGGTTTCAAGTCTGGAGTTGTAAAACGCATTAAAGACAAAGCGCCAGATGCTGAATGGACACATTGTTTTCTCCACAGAGAAGCTCTTTGCGCAAAAAAAATGTCACAAGAACTGCACGAAGTATTAAATTCTGTTGTAAAATGTGTGAACTTGATTAAAGCAAGGCCGTTAAATCAGCGTATAATTTCGTGCCTTTGCTCTGACATGGATGCTGATCATAAAGGACTGCTTTTGCACTCAGAAGTACGATGGCTATCACGAGGTCGTGTGCTGAAACGTGTTTGTGATCTGCGAGATGAAATTGTTATCTTTTTGAGGCAACAGCATTTTACGGAATTAGCTGAAAAGTTTAGTCGAGAAGATTTCAATGCAAAGATTGCTCATCCTGCCGATATATTTGACTCTCTGAACTGTCTAAATTTATCAATGCAAGGTGTAGGATTTACAGTAATTGATCATGCTGCTAAAGTTGCTGCTTACTACAAAAAACTCATTCTCTGGAAAAGCTACGCAGCTCCAAATCAGTACGATATGTTCGCTGAACTAACAAAGTATATTTGCCGCAAAGAAATTGATATTAAGCAAACCATAATAGGACACCTGAACCAGCTTGCCGAAAAGTTTGTAGATTACTATGGTGATGATTTGTCGCCTACTAATGAAAACGATTGGATAATTGATCCATTTGCTGGCACAGATCTGCCTCAACTTCCCCTTCTTGTTGCTGAAGAATTTATGGATATGACGGCAGAACCAACAAATCGTATCTCTTTTGCGTCCTTCAGAGAAAAGCACCCGAAAGATTCTGTAATCATCCACTTTTGGACTTCCATATACAAAACGTACCCAACAGTTTCTAGGTTTGTTATAAAAAAACTGATTCCATTTGCGACAACTTGGCTTTGTGAGGCTGGATTTAGTGCAATGTGTATATTGAAAACCAAGCATAGAAATAGGTTGGAAGTTGAAGCTGACTTGCGGTTGTGCTTAAGTACAGTATCACCACGATTTCAAAAGCTCACTGACGGAAAGCAAGCACCGATTTCTCATTAGTGAAATTTTCGAGTGACTTCATAAATGTATATTCAGTGAAAAGTTGTTTGTATTATTTTCAACACAGTTTTGTCATCAAAAAAAGTGTTTTCTACATAACTTTTAACTTAAATATGCATCAGAATATACATGGAGGTAAATATAACGTTGTGGGGAGGGGGAGGGGGATTTTTCAAAATGCAACTTTTGATATTAAAAATTTTTTACTTACTCAAAATTTGACACTGATTTAGGCACATTCATGGGTTGGGATATCGATTTCCGAACTTAACTCAAAATTTTGGTAAAGTGAATTTTTTCCAATGTGGGGTCACATGAAATTGAAAATGCCCCCCACAACGTTATATTTATCTACATGGGTCGTAAAATTTTACACATTAGACTTTTTCTATAAATTGGGGTCGCTTCGAAAAAAGGTTGAGAACCACTGGCATAGAGTATATGTTTTTATTTTTACGTATTGCACAACTATGATGATAAAGAAGGCCGCAAAATTTGATCTTTTCAATTCAGTAAGTCAAATTGTAAAGCGCTGTGCGATAATTTTAATCGTTGTGAAATCTTCATTAATTCAAGAACCACTTTCTAAACTCGAAAGTCTTCGCGCAAACCTGCTGTTCGATGGGTTTCAATTGGTTCTCGAAGTAAAGACCAGTTCTCGGGAAAACAACTTTTTGAAAGCAGTTTTTGTCCCAGCGGAATGTTGTTATAAAGATAAACAAACCGCATGTGGCTCCGGAGTAGCAGGTTGCCGATCAGTGGTCTAGGCTTCTTTTACAATTCGACGGTAATTTTCTGTGCCAAAATCTACAAATGCCTACAGCAACAATAGATATTTTTGAGAGTATTGTATTAATTGATTTGGGCTTCGAAATGAATTGGGTGGAGTTTGAAATTCTACAGTATAAAAGCGTAATTGTTATTGGTCAGGAAGTTTATTCGGAATTTAGAGTAAGCGAGTGTATAGCAGTAGATCTACACCACATCATCCCGTCTGAACCTGCTACAAACACGCTAAAAAGCGTAAAACATTTTTGCGGTGAAAAGGATGAATAGCTATGACGAGAAACAGCTGTTTTTCTTTCTAAGGAAATCATTCTGTTAGACATTCCTGAAGACAAAGAAGGTGAGAAACCCTTAACTTTTTATGACGAAGAAGACCAATTACTCATACATAACTATGAGGGTGGTCAAAGATCTTTCGGGTTCCATCCAGCGCTACGTATTCCGGTTGTGATCATGCAAAAACATTGATCTTCCAGTTATTTACCAAATAGAGGAACATTCTCTGAATGATTTATGTTTTCTTTTATTCATCAATGCATGAATTGATGAATAAAAGAAAACATAAATCATTGAGAGAATGTTCCTCCTTTTGATGAATAATAAAAAGAGTATTTACTTTTATTCATCAAATCAATGGTCTTCCTGTTATTCACCAAATGGAGGAACATCCACTCAATCATTTCTGATTTTTTTATTCACCAAGTCACGGATCACGCGCATCAATAGGACGATCAACTCGAGTTGCAGTTTTCAGCTTTCAGTTGATTGTGACGATGAGCAATTAGCAATGGCTGTTTATTCTTCAAAATCGTTTTCTTGTTTGGAAGCTTAGGTTAAACTTTTATGACATCACGTTCGCGTTGAAATAAACGATGTTCAAACCTCTCTGTTTTGTAAATGGAAAGTAATGAGCGTAAAGCTCGTACACACGACTATTTGTTGGTAATATTTGGTTCATGTTTGACAAATTCGCCTCAGGAATTTTTGTTAGTTTAAGGTCAGGGTTAGGGTTAGTTTTAATTTCCTGAAGCGAGTTTTTTTACGGCGAACTTGTTTAGGGAAAATTTTCCTAGAACCCTTTTGAACAACCGAGCTAATGGAAGCGTTGCTAATCAAGCGGCTTGTGTATTTCTGTTTGGTTTAATATTAAGTTAATTTTATTTTTCTGGTCGAATTCAATAAAATATTAATGATTCAGTTTGATAGCCGTTTTGTTAAACAGTGTGTGTATTGCATTTATGGTTTTCTTAACTTTTCTTCCTAGCAAACGAGCAGGAGAGGCTATTGTCCTTCTTTACGGCATCACTGTAAGTCCTTGAATATTTTAAAAATCCGTTCAACTGTCTGGTGAGAACAAGGCTTTTCATTTTTGTTATTACTATTACAATTGTCGAAAATCGATTTTGGCATACTGCTTTAAAAAATGTAGCAAAGAGCGTAGAGTTTTTTAAATGCTGAGTCAAACGTAAAGCAACTCTGCCAATAAGAATAAGCGTTAATGTTTCGCTGAAAAACTAATAGATCATAAAATGTATGTTATTCTCCGTGGTTTCAGTTGCGTTTTTGTTTGAGGAGTGTCGCCAAAAGTTTTAGGTTTACTGTGTAAGTAAGCCAGGAATAAAAAAACATGCAAATCGTTGGTCTAAAGCAGGGGTGGTCAAACTATGGCCCGCAGTTTGCATGCGGCCCTTTAGAGCATTTTGTGCGGCCCGCGAACACTTGTATATAACTTCATCATATATAAGTAAAAATGACGAGGGGAGGAACGCTTGCCGTATTTAAGAGCCAAAAACTTTAGAAGCCATTAGAACCGGGGGTACCTGTATCCCTTTGGGGGTACGAAACACCAAAACAGGGGGTACGAGATGAGGCCTCAGAATAATGGATATTTTAAACTCTAGGGCACTGGTTCCTAAACTTTCTTGTCTGCTGGCACAGGAAAGTGGTTGATCTACGTTCGCGGCACACCGACCAGGAAACGTAGTTTTAGCGATGGCGAGTGGCATCACGGGCGTCTGCGAGACTAGTAATGACCTTTTTTATTTTTTTTTTTGAGGTCATTTTCTCGATATTGGTAGATAAATGGTATCAACAGAAGGCACTTTAAAAAGACTCGCGGCACACCTGCGAATCTTCGCGGCGCACAGTTTGGGAAACACTGGTCTAGGGGTACAAAAACATTTCACAAAATTTTAAGGGGTACAAGTGCCAAAATGGTTAAGAAACACTGCACTAGAAGGAGGGCAATTGTTAGCTCCCACTGACGCATTTTCCGTCTAAGCCAAAGGCAATGACCTTTTGTTTTTGGAGACACCATCGCTTTTGCGCTCTGTGATACGACATTGTTAGGACATATCGCAAAATTTTAAGCTAGCGCAAGCTCTTTCATTGCATACAGCTGTACAAGATTATAAGCATTGGCCCTCGACCACTTTTAAATGGTCAATGCGGCCCTCTGACTGAAACGTTTGCCCACCCTTGGTCTAAAGTATATCATGGGTCTACAAATATGGTTGCTTGTCATTAGCCATATAGAGTTACCCCAAAGGATTTCCTGCTTGACTTCGTTACCAGTTTGCCATGAAATTATGGATAACTTCTGTTAAAGTGCTTTATCCACACGTACAATAATTGAAGTCAATGGCTTTTAACTTCACTATAATTTCTTGTGATTTAAGTGTGCATCTCGTGAGCACATTTATAATACTAGGATCTAGAACAGGAGTTCATGAACTGCTACACGTGCAGGGTTTGAAAAGGGAACGTGGGTCTACGATGCTGCGGCACTCCTTTGGTCCCAGATATGCGAAAACTAATTATAATTAGCGCTTTGAAGAAATTTTTGATCAAAAACGAAAGATCTTCATATTGTTGCGACTAAAAGGGGAAAGGGATTAGCGAACGACTAATTTTCAAAGTCCTTATGTTATTTTGTAGAAAATATGGTGGAAAATGACTGATTTGAAAATATTGATCTCCATAAACAGGTCTTTATGCATTTTTGCTAAACAAATATGAAAAATAAGCGCTTTGAAATTACTAATCATGTTTAAAAAAGATTTTTGCCTGCTGAGGAAGAAAATGGAGTGACTGGTTTTAGTTGCTATGGTCAAGGGAGTGCGCCTCAAAAAGTTTGAGAACTCTGAGAGCTGTGCAATTGTAATAGGAAGTTTTATTTTCATTCGAAGCAGTAAAAAATTGGAACAATAGATAAAAAACATGACGACCGCGAAAGCATATGATTATTTTACAACGTGGCTGTTGCACATAGGGCAACACAAAATCACACATCGATATTAAGTATTGCAGCATAACGTTAAAAGTGTAGGATCTTATCTAAACTCTATCTTCAACATGAGAGGCTTACAGGGCCAAAGTAAAGAGCCAAAGGATCAAAGTGGCCCACAGAGCACCACTTCAGGACTAGATGTAGTTCTAGGTCATAACAGCATCAGTCAAGCTACACATCTACCTCATACAGCCAGGGCATTCAAGTTATATTGGCCAACCAAGACAATTAAACCATATGCATGAAGATTGAGTCCTTTTCAGGGCAATTAATTGATATACTCAAAGTAATCTGGTCTTTGTAATTTTATCGGGTTGACGTTTTAGCTGTAATTTTCTAAGCAATACAAATCCTTGAAGGCTATCGATACCAAACAGAACTACAAACGTATCACGCATTGCCTCCATCCCAAGTAAAAAGACATTAACATAACAACAAATACAGCAAACCAATAAATGCTATTTGGTTTGCTTTGTGTTCAAAGTAGCGGACCTGTTTGTCTTCTTTTGGTTGCAACTAAGTTATTACCTAATGAAGGAAGCAGTTTGCACTCATTTTGAAGCGTTTGAAAGTATCCTTTAGTAAAAGAAATTGTGGTATTGTGAGTCGAGGTGCGGGACAAAGTTCCGCATAATCTTCCTGTTTAAGACCGAACGACCGAACATCCTTTCGATGATATTTTTGTTATATTCATCAAGCAATGCTTTGTGGATGTAGGCCATATAAAACCATCGGCTTGAGTGTTTCGTCTGCAGACGACTGCGAACTCTAATCAATAAAGAAAGACTATTTATTCCAAAAAGCCGCTTGCTTAATTGGAATGTTTTACTTCGTGTTCGTTGTTGGGAAAGCGATTATTAGATTCTTTTGATTTGTATAAAATCGAGGGTAACTTGCGTAGAGCACGTAATGACAACAGTGTTACATCTGCCGTGGGCAAATGTCTTATTAATATCTTGATAAAATACCATAAAAAATGCTAGTTGGTTTTTTAATGAGTTGCAATAATCTAACCGTACCTTGGAAGAACTTCTCTGGTTTCGACATTTATGACGTGCTTCCTTGCAGCAAAATTACATCAACAAAAAACCATTTTTCACTTAATGTGATGGAGCTGCTGTTAGAAAAGTTTACTATAAAATAGGTTTTGTCAAGTTGTTTGATAGCTGAGTAAAAATATTATGGCCATTAAACTAGTAAAGACTTTATGTCAAAACCTTTCGCTTTAAACCTAAAATATCATCAGTTGCAATTAAATGTTACTGTATCTATTAGGCCTAGTTCATTTGAAGTTATTTAGTTAATTAGTGATGTTTTGAAATGAAATATTTACTAGTTTACTGGCCATAATATTTTTACTCAGATTTGTAAAGAAAGCTCATTTTCATTCTGTTATTTAGATAGCATTTATTGAATGGTAAATCAGTTTGTTGTAAATAATGAAACAAATTTTGGCATTTGTTTTTCTTGGCTTGCTGGTGTGTGGAATGGCTCGAGATGAGTGCATGAAGTGAGTTAAATTTTACTCTAATATAACAACGGGGAGGGACAAACTTGGCACGCCTCCTTCTCTGTAAAATATCAAGTATGCTCAAAGTTTTGATATCAAATTTTGTTTATTCAATTTGCTGTACTACGTAGAGTTTTGTTTGTGCGTATAGTTGAACTATTTGATAGTAATGAACGCAGAAGCATGAAACTCGGCACGAATGATCACAATCTTCCTGAGTGAGTTTTCCGAAAGATTTGGAATTGCCATCGTCAGAAACACTCGTTAAAAAATGCAAGTCTTTTCACAAAGGAAAACAATTTTCAAACTCAAATGTTAACCAGCAACAAATTATTTAACTTGAAACATAAATATTGATTTCTAAAGATGAGAAACGTCATACATGTATAGTAATGCAAGAGGCCCGCGATGCACTTAGCAAACTACAGACAGTGACACTGTTTCGACCTATCAGGTCTCTTCAGTTCAGTTGGTGATCAATAAGAAGCAGAGGTTGACAGACCATCCACTACAGTGGACCTAGTATTTGGTCCCACAAGAGTGACGGTCTAAGCTATGCTTTATTAAAGCCTCTAGCTTCTTATTGGTCACCAACTGCACTGAAGAGACCTGATAGGTCGAAACAGTGTCACTGTCTGCAGTTTGCTAAGAAACGTCATAATTATTGCATTGTTGTAAATTTTGTTTTGCGTATTTCCTTAACTAGTACTACACGTTCGGATTCGGTTGAAAGCTTTGACAAAGAATTTAAAAAATTTAGCCGTTTAGGAAAAATATCAAAAAAACTGCTTGATATTGCCCTAGCACCTCAAGAAGCGATTTTAATATTACACATATTTCTTCTTTGTCTAGTATATAAAGCGCAATTCTATCTGCGTGTCTGTCTGTTTTAACTTTTCCAAAACTACTAAACGCACAAACAGCAAACTTTACACGATTGATCACTTTGTGGTTAGTATCTTAGGGCGTTTGTGACGGCATAATCAAAACAAATTTTAATTTGCATTTCTAGACAAGGAAAAACGATTTTCTGCCCAAACGAAAGCCAGCCACCAAATTACCAACTTGAAGAAATTTCATCACTTTAGGGTTTAAAATGTCGTCACAGCTAACGTTTGATGGCACAATTTGTTCTCTGTATTTTCTCAAAAACTAATCATTGTAGCTTTTTCAAGAGATATTAACAATATGCTTTCGATAAAAACCTTTTACAACAATCAAAACTGATTTGACAACGAAACAGCGGATTGTTTTTTATGCATTTTAAGCTTTCTAAAGAATGCTTCCTTTTTTTTCTTGCGCTCTTTAATTGGTTTGAGATGTCATATATCTGGTGCTATTCGAGGAAAAAAGCAGCAGGCTGCAAGCTACGAGCATAGTTTTGATGCAGTGTTATTTTAAAAGCATACAACTTACATGCTGACTGTAAACGAAGAATGAAACGCTACAGTATCGGCATAGTTTGGTCAAAAAACCTGGTGTTTAGTGCGGCAATCAAGTTACAATAGTTTTGTACATTAGTGTGGTAACACATGTTAATCAAATGCAGCAAAGTCTGGCAAATTGTCTGTTTTCCTTTTAAATCTTACCATAATCACAAAAATTATCGGCGTAATTAGCTCTAAAACCTGGTCGATGAATTATACTCTTAAACCATAATCTAACCTATCGCAATAACTTAACTGCAAGTGCTTGACTTAAGGTTAGTTTGCAGCTTCCCTTAGCTGTGTTTATGCCAGGACCCAGCAATACGCGCTCAGCCAGATATTTTAGGTCATGCAAAATTGCATACAATTACAAAAAGTCGTAAGTATTATGCCTAATACTTAATAGGCATCTTTGGAAATTACACAGCAGTAATTTACTTAGGTGCCCCTCTTTCTCACAGCTTTACATTTATGCGTGCATGTAAGTGGTAAAATAAACAACCGTTTGTGAAGTTATTGGCTCTTTCAACAGTAAGTCCACTCCCTAAATATATGCCGCAAACAAGACAAATAATATGTTGCTGGGGACTTCAAAAACTGAGGAGAAACGTTACGGCTATGAGCAGATAAAACTGCTATAATGCTGAGAAAGTTTATTAAACTATATTCAAGCGAGATTTCTTTGAGTTACAAATAGTGATTCCTTAACCGATTTTTAGAATTCATTTGAGAGAAGGTTTTTTCTTTGCCTTCCTACAGTGTTTTGTGTGTATGACGATTTCAGGGCACGTATGATAAACGGAGCCAGGGTCTTGAGTGGAAAAAATATAATGTAATCACGACAGGGAGCGAATCAAGTCTTAAAAAGCATTAAAAAAATCTCTCGTTCAATAGCTTTTTTCGTCGTAAAAATGACAAGGTGTACAATAAAATGACCACTATTTCGCCAGCCATCCCTAACTTTGATTTTTGTTTTCCGGAACTATTGAAATGAACCTGAAAAAAATTTAGCGATTAATTTTCTGCATCTGATTGGACCTGATATCTGTCTTGAATTAAAGAGAAGAGCAAAATTACATTAATGGGAACAGGGTATATAAGTGCGTTCAGAGATGAGGAACAGGTAGACTATGCCCCATTTAATGTCTTTGACCCAGAATCCTATTAAAATAATGATTGGTTTGTAACTCAAATTAGATATGTCAAAATACTTTTAATTTACGAGAGCTCAAGCTCGGAACTTTGGATCATGATTGAAAAAGACAAATCCCCTAAATAAACAAAAAACGTCTCATAATTTTGGAAGAGTTTGAACCAAACCCTGTGAAATCAGTATGAATGTTTTGATGTTTATTCATGATGACATTTTTAATGACACCACGTGGACAACTTCATGTCAAATGTGGGCCAAGGTAATATCAAAATACAGTCTTACAGCTAATTCACAAAAAATTGGGAGCTAACCCTATCACCGCCAGCTCTATAAGTTATAAATAGATACAAAAACATTTTTCCAACTCCCTACAGCAATGCCCACAAAATGGGATTTAGAATTGTACAACATCTGCGTTAGTGCAGGCAGCTATTTTCAAGTATTGTTCTGGAGTCTCATTCACTTGTGTTTTATTAAAAGAGCAATAGTTTAGCTTCGCTCGCAAGTAGATTTAGAGGAAGTCATAAAGTGGCTATTGCACTTTTGTTTTGGTTAAATCGCGAATAAAGAAATTCATTCTGTTCTGGAAGAGTTTTCACCAGCAGTAAATGCTTCAAGAAGTGATTGGATGGCAAACGACATTGTTAAATATTTGCATTTTGTTTAGAGGCTGTTCTAAAGTATATCGTCCAGTATGTGGCACTAATGGCAAGACTTATGGAAACCAGTGTACGTATGAAATTGCTCGATGCGAAGCTTCGTAAGTATTGTTGGAGTTCTAAAGTGCATAGAGGTAGTAGGTAAATAATAGTGCTCCACAGCACTTCCAGTATGATAAGGAAACATATGAAAGTGAAGTTCTCACCTTTCATTGCGAGACAAATTGATCTGAGTCCAAAACATTTGAACATGTGGTTTGCATACTATGAGGCCTGAGTTACGGGAGGAATTAAAGAATCCACAAGTACCTTTAATTTCTAAGTGATAGACTAACTTTATGGATCCCATCAGAACTCTTCAAATAAAGGTTGTCATCATAAAAGGACAAACAAAATGGTCCACCACAAGTAACTCTCCAATAACATTCATCACCATTGTGCTGTAGTGCCATGATAAACATATCTGACGTCAGAACAAAAGTCTGGTGTTCGAAATTTTATTTAGGCACTATAAGCATTCAGCAGGAAGGCCATTCAGAATTAAGAATATTACATTGCTCCAAATCAATATCTGGTTTATAAACGATTGCGTTACGGTAGACATACATCGAATCAATGCGTCTGCAGAAAAAAGTGGAAAAAGATCAAAACTTGAGCAAAGATCATCAAATAAAGTATAAAAAGATACCGACCACAAGTCACTTTTGGGAAAAAGGACCATCATTAGAATAAAGAGACAACTATAGGGGGTCCTTCATCATTTTTCACAAACAGAAATTATCCACCAGATAATAAATTTTACGAACCATTTCTTCAAAGGTTCGACATACATGGCATTGTTGTGTACAACAAGTGGCGTGCCATTAGAGTGCTTTGTCAGTGATGTTCGAAACGCGTGACAAAAACTCCGTCATACATAATGCCTTTATCTTGACAAGTTTTAAAACCTTTTCCAAATTTTCAGGTGACAACGTCCGTGTCTTTCTGCCCTCTGTCCCAGCTCTTGTTTAATACAGACTCAAGGATTATAAAATCGCTCTGAGCATGGATCTCGAATCAGAAAAAATTCTCATTTTTGAAGTCTGAGAATTGATTCTCATTCGAAACGTTTTCATGATCCTCATTTTTGTACAGTTAAAACTGTCTGTCTCAAGCGTCATGTATTGTAATTCTCAATTTTGTTTAGAACACTGAGAAAGGCCCACGACGGACAGTGTTAATGAAGTCCTGTGTAATTGTGGAATGATGGATGTTTTCTCTGGAAACTACTTGTCCAGCATATTCCTGAAATAAAATCAACAATGTAAAAAACATGACTGTTATGTTAAGAACTATTCAGTATTTTCACTTACTACTAGATCAGGAGAGGCACCTTCTATCATTACAAAATCCATTTGGGCTCGATGTCTATTGAGCAAAGCATGGTAGTGGCAATAACTTTTTTGGCATTTATAAGGAAGATAACACTGCATAGAGTATATGTTTTTATTTTTACGTATTGCACAACTATGATGATAAAGAAGGCCACAAAATTTGATCTTTTTAATTCAGTAAGTCAAATTGTAAAGCGCTGTGCGATAATTTTAATCGTTGTGAAAACTTCATTAATTTAATCGGTTCTCGAAGTAAAGACCAGTTCTCGGGAAAACAACTTTTTGAAAGCAGTTTTTGTCCCAGCGGAATGTTGTTATAAAGATAAACAAACCGCATGTGGCTCCGGAGTAGCAGGTTGCCGATCAGTGGTCTAGGCTTCTTTTACAATTCGACGGTAATTTTCTGTGCCAAAATCTACAAATGCCTACAGCAACAATAGATATTTTTGGGAGTATTGTATTAATTGTTTTGGGCTTCGAAATGAATTGGGTGGAGTTTGAAATTCTACAGTATAAAAGCGTAATTGTTATTGGTCAGGAAGTTTATTCGGAATTTAGAGTAAGCGAGTGTATAGCAGTAGATCTACACCACATCATCCCGTCTGAACCTGCTACAAACACGCTAAAAAGCGTAAAACATTTTTGCGGTAAAAAGGATGAATAGCTATGACGAGAAACAGCTGTTTTTCTTTCTAAGGAAATCATTCTGTTAGACATTCCTGAAGACAAAGAAGGTGAGAAACACTTAACTTTTTATGACGAAGAAGACCAATTACTCATACATAACTATGAGGGTGGTCAAAGATCTTTCGGGTTCCATCCAGCGCTACGTATTCCGGTTGTGATCATGCAAAAACATTGATCTTCCAGTTATTTACCAAATAGAGGAACATTCTCTCAATGATTTATGTTTTCTTTTATTCATCAATGCATGAATTGGTGAATAAAAGAAAACATAAATCATTGAGAGGATGTTCCTCCTTTTGATGAATAATAAAAAGAGTATTTACTTTTATTCATCAAATCAATGGTCTTCCTGTTATTCACCAAATGGAGGAACATCCTCTCAATCATTTCTGTTTTTTTTTGTTCACCAAGTCACGGATCACGCGCACCAATAGGACGATCAACTCGAGTTGCAGTTTTCAGCTTTCAGTTGATTGTGACGATGAGCAATTAGCAATGGCTGTTTATTATTCAAAACCGTTTTCTTGTTGGAAGCTTAGATTAAACTTTTATGACATCACGTTCGCGTTGAAATAAACGATGTTCAAACCTCTCTGTTTTGTAAATGGAAAGTAATGAGCGTAAAGCTCGTACACACGACTATTTGTTGGTAATATTTGGTTCATGTTTGACAAATTCGCCTCAGGAATTTTTGTTAGTTTAAGGTCAGGGTTAGGGTTAGTTTTAATTTCCTGAAGCGAGTTTTTTTACGGCGAACTTGTTTAGGGAAAATTTTCCTAGAACCCTTTTGAACAACCGAGCTAATGGAAGCGTTGCTAATCAAGCGGCTTGTGTATTTCTGTTTGGTTTAATATTAAGTTAATTTTATTTTTCTGGTCGAATTCAATAAAATATTAATGATTCAGTTTGATAGCCGTTTTGTTAAACAGTGTGTGTATTGCATTTATGGTTTTCTTAACTTTTCTTCCTAGCAAACGAGCAGGAGAGGCTATTGTCCTTCTTTACGGCATTACTGTAAGTTCATGAATGTTTTAAAAATCCGTTCAACTGTCTGGTGAGAACAAGGCTTTTCATTTTTGTTATTACTATTACTATTGTCGAAAATCGATTTTGACATACTGCTTTAAAAAATGTAGCAAAGAGCGTAGAGTTTTTTAAATGCTGAGTCAAACGTAAAGCAACTCTGCCAATAAGAATAAGCGTTAATGTTTCGCTGAAAAACTAATAGATCATAAAATGTATGTTATTCTCCAAGGTTTCAGTTGCGTTTTTGTTTGAGGAGTGTCGCCAAAAGTTTTAGGTTTACTGTGTAAGTAAGCCAGGAATAAAAAAACATGCAAATCGTTGGTCTAAAGCAGGGGTGGTCAAACTATGGCCCGCAGTTTGCATGCGGCCCTTTAGAGCATTTTGTGCGGCCCGCGAACACTTGTATATAACTTCATCATATATAAGTAAAAATGACGAGGGGAGGAACGCTTGCCGTATTTAAGAGCCAAAAACTTTAGAAGCCATTAGAACCGGGGGTACCTGTATCCCTTTGGGGGTACGAAACACCAAAACAGGGGGTACGAGATGAGGCCTCAGAATAATGGATATTTTAAACTCTAGGGCACTGGTTCCTAAACTTTCTTGTCTGCTGGCACAGGAAAGTGGTTGATCTACGTTCGCGGCACACCGACCAGGAAACGTAGTTTTAGCGATGGCGAGTGGCATCACGGGCGTCTGCGAGACTAGTAATGACCTTTTTTATTTTTTTTTTGAGGTCATTTTCTCGATATTGGTAGATAAATGGTATCAACAGAAGGCACTTTAAAAAGACTCGCGGCACACCTGCGAATCTTCGCGGCGCACAGTTTGGGAAACACTGGTCTAGGGGTACAAAAACATTTCACAAAATTTTAAGGGGTACAAGTGCCAAAATGGTTAAGAAACACTGCACTAGAAGGAGGGCAATTGTTAGCTCCCACTGACGCATTTTCCGTCTAAGCCAAAGGCAATGACCTTTTGTTTTTGGAGACACCATCGCTTTTGCGCTCTGTAATACGACATTGTTAGGACATATCGCAAAATTTTAAGCTAGCGCAAGCTCTTTCATTGCATACAGCTGTACAAGATTATAAGCATTGGCCCTCGACCACTTTTAAATGGTCAATGCGGCCCTCCGACTAAAACGTTTGCCCACCCTTGGTCTAAAGTATATCGTGGGTCTACAAATATGGTTGTTTGTCATTAGCCATATAGAGTTATTCCAAAGGATTTCCTGCTTGACTTCGTTACCAGTTTGCCATGAAATTATGGATAACTTCTGTTAAAGTGCTTTATCCACACGTACAATAATTGAAGTCAATGGCTTTTAACTTCACTATAATTTCTTGTGATTTAAGTGTGCATCTCGTGAGCACATTCATAGTACTAGGATCTAGAACAGGAGTTCATGAGCTGCTACACGTGCAGGGTTTGAAAAGGGAACGTGGGGCTACGATGCTGCGGCACTCCTTTGGTCCCAGATATGCGAAAACTGATTATAATTAGCGCTTTGAAGAAATGTTTGATCAAAAACGAAAGATCTTCATATTGTTGCGACTAAAAGGGGAAAGGGATTAGCGAACGACTAATTTTCAAAGTCCTTATGTTATTTTGTAGAAAATATGGTGGAAAATGACTGCTTTGAAAATATTGAGCTCCATAAACAGGTCTTTATGCATTTTTGCTAAACAAATATGAAAAAATAAGCGCTTTGAAATTACTAATCATGTTTAAAAAAGATTTTTGCCTGCTGAGGAAGAAAATGGAGTGACTGGTTTTAGTTGCTATGGTCAAGGGAGTGCGCCTCAAAAAGTTTGAGAACTCTGAGAGCTGTGCAATTGTAATAGGAAGTTTTATTTTCATTCGAAGCAGTAAAAAATTGGAACAATAGATAAAAAACATGACGACCGCGAAAGCATATGATTATTTTACAACGTGGCTGTTGCACATAGGGCAACACAAAATCACACATCGATATTAAGTATTGCAGCATAACGTTAAAAGTGTAGGATCTTATCTAAACTCTATCTTCAACATGAGAGGCTTACAGGGCCAAAGTAAAGAGCCAAAGGATCAAAGTGGGCCACAGAGCACAACTTCAGGACTATATGTAGTTCTAGGTCATAACAGCATCAGTCAAGCTACACATCTACCTCATACAGCCAGGGCATTCAAGTTATATTGGCCAACCAAGACAATTAAACCATATGCATGAAGATTGAGTCCTTTTCAGGGCAATTAATTGATATACTCAAAGTAATCTGGTCTTTGTAATTTTATCGGGTTGACGTTTTAGCTGTAATTTTCTAAGCAATACAAATCCTTGAAGGCTATCGATACCAAACAGAACTACAAACGTTTCACGCATTGCCTCCATCCCAAGTAAAAAGACATTAACATAACAACAAATACAGCAAACCAATAAATGCTATTTGGTTTGCTTTGTGTTCAAAGTAGCGGACCTGTTTGTCTTCTTTTGGTTGCAACTAAGTTATCACCTAATGAAGGAAGCAGTTTGCACTCATTTTGAAGCGTTTGAAAGTATCCTTTAGTAAAAGGATTTGTGGTATTGTGAGTCGAGGTGCGGGACAAAGTTCCGCATAATCTTCCTGTTTAAGATCGAACGACCGAACATCCTTTCGATGATGCTTTTGTTATATTCATCAAGCAATGCTTTGTGGATGTAGGCCATATAAAACCATCGGCTTGAGTGTTTCGTCTGCAGACGACTGCGAACTCTAATCAATAAAGAAAGACTATTTATTCCAAAAAGCCGCTTGCTTAATTGGAATGTTTTACTTCGTGTTCGTTGTTGGGAAAGCGATTATTAGATTCTTTTGATTGTATAAAATCGAGGGTAACTTGCGTAGAGCACTTAATGACAACAGTGTTACATCTGCCGTGGGCAAATGTCTTATTAATATCTTGATAAAATACCATAAAAAATGCTAGTTGGGTTTTTTAATGAGTTGCAATAATCTAACCGTACCTTGGAAGAACTTCTCTGGTTTCGACATTTATGACGTGCTTCCTTGCAGCAAAATTACATCAACAAAAAACCATTTTTCACTTAATGTGATGGAGCTGCTGTTAGAAAAGTTTACTATAAAATAGGTTTTGTCAAGTTGTTTGATAGCTGAGTAAAAATATTATGGCCATTAAACTAGTAAAGACTTTATGTCAAAGCCTTTCGCTTTAAACTTAAAACATCATCAGTTGCAATTAAATGTTACTGTATCTATTAGGCCTAGTTCATTTGAAGTTATTTAGTTAATTAGTGATGTTTTGAAATGAAATATTTACTAGTTTACTGGCCATAATATTTTTACTCAGATTTGTAAAGAAAGCTTATTTTCATTCTGTTATTTAGATAGCATTTATTGAATGGTAAATCAGTTTGTTGTAAATAATGAAACAAATTTTGGCATTTGTTTTTCTTGGCTTGCTGGTGTGTGGAATGGCTCGAGATGAGTGCATGAAGTGAGTTAAATTTTACTCTAATATAACAACGGGGAGGGACAAACTTGGCACGCCTCCTTCTCTGTAAAATATCAAGTATGCTCAAAGTTTTGATATCAAATTTTGTTTATTCAATTTGCTGTACTACGTAAAGTTTTGTTTGTGCGTATAGTTGAACTATTTGATAGTAATGAACGCAGAAGCATGAAACTCGGCACGAACGATCACAGTCTTCCTGAGTGAGTTTTCCGAAAGATTTGGAATTGCCATCGTCAGAAACACTCGTTAAAAAATGCGAGTCTTTTCACAAAGGAAAACAATTTTGAATTCAAATGTGAGCCAGCAACAAATTATTTAACTTGAAACAAAAGTATTGATTTCTAAAGATGAGAAACGTCATACATGTATAGTAATGCAAGAGGCCCGCGATGCACTTAGCAAACTGCAGACAGTGACACTGTTTCGACCTATCAGGTCTCTTCAGTGCAGTTGGTGATCAATAAGAAGCAGAGGTTGACAGACCATCCACTACAGTGGACCTAGTATTTGGTCCCACAAGAGTGACGGTCTAAGCTATGCTTTATTAAAGCCTCTAGCTTCTTATTGGTCACCAACTGCACTGAAGAGACCTGATAGGTCGAAACAGTGTCACTGTCTGCAGTTTGCTAAGAAACGTCATAATTATTGCATTGTTGTAAATTTTGTTTTGCGTATTTCCTTAACTAGTACTACACGTTCGGATTCGGTTGAAAGCTTTGACAAAGAATTTAAAAAATTTAGCCGTTTAGGAAAAATATCAAAAAAACTGCTTGATATTGCCCTAGCGATATCAAAAAAACTTCACCAAAAGAAGCGATTTTAATATTACACATATTTCTTCTTTGTCTAGTATGTAACGCGCAATTCTATCTGCGTGTCTGTCTGTTTTAACTTTACCAAAACTACTAAACGCACAAACAGCAAACTTTACACGATTGATCACTTTGTGGTTAGTATCTTAGGGCGTTTGTGACAGCATAATCAAAACAAATTTTAATTTGCATTTCTAGACAAGGAAAAACGATTTTCTGACCAAACGAAAGCCAGTCACCAAATTACAAACTTGCAAAAATTTCATCACTTTAGGGTTTAAAATGTCGTCACAGCTAACGTTTGATGGCACAATTTGTTCTCTGTATTTTCTCAAAAACTAATCATTGTAGAAACGCAATTAAAAGCTTTTTCAAGAGATATTAACAATATGCTTTCGATAAAAACCTTTTACAACAATCAAAACTGATTTGACAACGAAACAGCGGATTGTTTTTATGCATTTTAAGCTTTCTAAAAAATGCTTGCTTTTTTTTCTTGCGCTCTTTAATTGGTTTGAAATGTCATATATCTGGTGCTATTCGAGGGAAAAAAGCAGCAGACTGCAAGCTACGCGCATAGTTTTGATGCAGTGTTATTTTAAAAGCATACAACTTACATGCTGACTGTAAACGAAGAATGAAACGCTACAGTATCGGCATAGTTTGGTCAAAAAACCTGGTGTTTAGTGCTGCAATCAAGTTACAATAGTTTTGTACATTAGTGTCGTAACACATGTTAATCAAATGCAGCGAAGCTTGGCAAATTGTCTGTTTTCCTTTTAAATCTTACCATAATCACAAAAATTATCGGCGTAATTAGCTCTAAAACCTGGTCGATGAATTATACTCTTAAACCATAATCTAACCTATCGCAATAACTTAACTGCAAGTGCTTGACTTAAGGTTAGTTTGCAGCTTCCCTTAGCTGTGTTTATGCCAGGACCCAGCAATACGCGCTCAGCCAGATATTTTAGGTCATGCAAAATTGCATACAATTACAAAAAGTCGTAAGTATTATGCCTAATACTTAATAGGCATCTTTGGAAATTACACAGCAGTAATTTACTTAGGTGCCCCTCTTACTCACAGCTTTACATTTATGCGTGCATGTAAGTGGTAAAATAAACAACCGTTTGTGAACTTATTGGCTCTTTCAACAGCAAATCCACTCCCTAAATATATGCCGCAAACAAGACGAATAATATGTTGCTGGGGTCTTCAAAAACTGAGGAGAAACTAATAATATGTTGCTACGGCTATGCGCAATTCCCCCACATATTTTTCTATTCGATTCCTATGTGAAACACGGTACTTTTGATTTTGAAACGAAAATTGGCTACATCAGAAAATATTATTTGTTATTACTGTTCTCACAACTATGCATTGAATAAAGTCGGCTTAGCCGATATTCTTAACCTCAACATCACTGACGGCGGCCCTACAATTGTAAAAACTCAACTATGAGTGCTTCACTTTGGTTTAGTGTGTTCTTTTCTAGCAGCGTTTACGCCAAGACCAAATAAAATGCGCGCAGCCACAGGCTTTAGGTTAGGCATGGGTAACATACGGCCCGCGGGCCGGGTCCGGCCCCTGAAGGGATTTTGACCGGCCCGCAGAATGTATCCAACCATACCCTATAACAGTGGTTCTCAACCTTTTTTCGAAGCGACCCCAATTTATAGAAAAAGTCTAATGTGTAAAATTTTACGACCCAAGTAGATAAATATAACGTTGTGGGGGGCATTTTCAATTTCATGTGACCCCACATTGGAAAAAATTCACTTTACCAAAATTTTGAGTTAAGTTCGGAAATCGATATCCCAACCCATGAATGTGCCTAAATCAGTGTCAACTTTTGAGTAAGTAAAAAATTTTCAATATCAAAAGTTGCATTTTGAAAATTCCCCCTCCCTCCCCCACAACGTTATATTTACCTCCATGTATATTCTGATGCATATTTAAGTTAAAAGTTATGTAGAAAACACTTTTTTTGATGACAAAACTGTGTTGAAAATAATACAAACAACTTTTCACTGAATATACATTTATGAAGTCACTCGAAAATTACACTAATGAGAAATCTGTGCTTGCTTTCCGTCAGTGAGCTTTTGAAATCGTGGTGATACTGTACTTAAGCACAACCGCAAGTCAGCTTCGACTTCCAACCTATTTCTATGCTTGGTTTTCAATATACACATTGCACTAAATCCAGCCTCACAAAGCCAAGTTGTCGCAAATGGAATCAGTTTTTTATAACAAACCTAGAAACTGTTGGGTACGTTTTGTATATGGAAGTCCAAAAGTGGATGATTACAGAATCTTTCGGGTGCTTTTCTCTGAAGGACGCAAAAGAGATACGATTTGTTGGTTCTGCCGTCATATCCATAAATTCTTCAGCAACAAGAAGGGGAAGTTGAGGCAGATCTGTGCCAGCAAATGGATCAATTATCCAATCGTTTTCATCAGTAGGCGACAAATCATCACCATAGTAATCTACAAACTTTTCGGCAAGCTGGTTCAGGTGTCCTATTATGGTTTGCTTAATATCAATTTCTTTGCGGCAAATATACTTTGTTAGTTCAGCGAACATATCGTACTGATTTGGAGCTGCGTAGCTTTTCCAGAGAATGAGTTTTTTGTAGTAAGCAGCAACTTTAGCAGCATGATCAATTACTGTAAATCCTACACCTTGCATTGATAAATTTAGACAGTTCAGAGAGTCAAATATATCGGCAGGATGAGCAATCTTTGCATTGAAATCTTCTCGACTAAACTTTTCAGCTAATTCCGTAAAATGCTGTTGCCTCAAAAAGATAACAATTTCATCTCGCAGATCACAAACACGTTTCAGCACACGACCTCGTGATAGCCATCGTACTTCTGAGTGCAAAAGCAGTCCTTTATGATCAGCATCCATGTCAGAGCAAAGGCACGAAATTATACGCTGATTTAACGGCCTTGCTTTAATCAAGTTCACACATTTTACAACAGAATTTAATACTTCGTGCAGTTCTTGTGACATTTTTTTTGCGCAAAGAGCTTCTCTGTGGAGAAAACAATGTGTCCATTCAGCATCTGGCGCTTTGTCTTTAATGCGTTTTACAACTCCAGACTTGAAACCAGTACATGCTGCTGCACCATCAGTGCAAATTCCAGCACATTTCTCCCAAGGAATGGAGTGTTCTGTGAAGAAATCATTCAAGCATTGAAAAATGTCTTCGCCCTTTGTGTGTAATTTCAATGCTTTGCAAAATAACAAATCTTCTGATACAGCACCATTGTTGATGTAGCGAATAAAGACGGAAAGCTGGGGCAGACCTGCAATATCTGTGGATTCATCCAACTGCATGGAGTAAAATGGAGACGCTTTTACATGAGTCAGAATCTGTTCAAGAACATCATCAGACATGTCTGTTATGCGTCTTTTCACCGTGCTGTTTGACAAGGAAATTGCATTCAGTTTTTTACTTTCTTTCTCACCAATCATTATTTTTACAACTTCTTTCATAATCGGCATTAACAAATCCTCACCAATAGTATGACATTTTTTCTGGTTTGCAATTTGATAGGAAGCAACGTACGAAGAGTAGACAGCTAATTTATTTTCTGTTGCGAATTTTGTCATTATATTTCTCTGTCCTTGAATCGAATTTAACTTGCGCTCAAAAAATTCAATAGGCTTGTCTAAACAATTTGGATAATTTGTCTCTAAATGGCGTTTCAATTTATTTTTCTTCATTGATTCTGCAGAGAGAACTTTCAAACATACTACACATTTCGGTTTACCATCCAATTCCGTAAAACCTAGTTTTAAAAAAACTTCACTATACGGTCGTTTTGCCATTATTATAAGTCTAAAATTAAGCAACAAAAAAAAGTCTAAAATTTTGCCATTATTAATGACAACGATTATTCATGCTCAAAAACATAAAAACTGCTGGAACTATACTCAAACTATTGGCTATTTAGCTTTCAATATCGTTACCAAGTATGACCTGACGTAGTCTGACATAGGATTTCCAGTTTCCACGCATACAAAAATTCTTCACAGCGGTAGTTGTATGCTAACAAAAGTGCTATATCGTTTATTACTGTACTTCAAAGCGTTTTCCAACTTTGCGGTCTCCAGCGGCTCAAAACTTCACTGCAGGAGTTTTTCGTTTACCAAAATGCAACAAAAGTTGACATTTATGAAGCGGTGCTGCGTTTAATTTATTATTGCTTTCTACAAGTTTCACTCCTAGTAGATGTTTACAAAAAAACAAGCGGCCCAAAATAATTTTTAGGCGACCCAACTTTGGGTCGCGACCCATAGGTTGAGAACCATGGCCCTATAATGTGGCCCGAGGCCTCATTCCTGACAGTTGCTGATCGCTGTGCTCTCACCGAACTGTCGGTGCGAGACACGAGCGGCAACTGGCGTAAGACACTGCATTCCACTGGCACGATTTTAAATGTTACATTGTATTTCACTGCGATTGCTGGAAATTAGGTCGCAGCAGAGAGTGTTGTAAACATTTCCCACTACTGTGTGACAACGTGACTGTTAGTGTTAATTATTCTTTGGCTGTTATCAGTTAGTGTTAAATTTAGATTTTACACTTTTTTACATTTTAAAGAAATTAGATTTGATATTAAGTTTTGTTAACCGTGGAATTTCCCAAGAAACGTAAAGTTGACAGAGAGTGTTGAGCATTTACCAAATATTGGATGCCGAAGTATTTTTTTACAAAAGTTGCCAATAAAGCGGTATGTTTGCTGAGTGGTCAAAGTGTTGCTGTGTTGAAAGAGTACAACATGTCGTCATTATGCGACGAAACATGGAAACTATGGCAATAATTTATCAGCAGTGGAACGGCAAACTAGAGCAACAGAACTGGATAGAAAGCTTGTGAGGCAGCAGAATGTATTCGGAAAAGGCAAATTAGCCCAGAAAGCTTCCATTCATGCCAGCTATAGAGTCGCATACAACATTGCTAAACACAGCAAACCATTCAGTGATGGTGAATTTTTTAAAAAGTACATGCTCGATGTAACTGATCAAGTCTGTCCAGAACGAACCGTGGCTCGCCGCATTAAAGCAGTTGGTAAAGACCTGACATCACAATTGAGCTTGTACCTTCATTTCAACTGTTTTCACTGGCATTGGATGAAAGCACTGACATTGATGATAGTGCACAGCTGCTAATCTTTGTACGAGGCATTTCAAAAAACTTTGAAATCACTGAAGAATTGCTGTCTATGGAATCAATGAAAGACACAACTACCGGGGAAGATATTTTCGAACGTGTGGAAAGAGCATTTCGTACAATGGAATTACCATGGCAGAAAATGGTCAGTGTTACTACGCATGGTTGTCCATCATTGACAGGAAAGAATGTTGGTCTACTGAAGAGACTAAGTGACCGTGTTGCAGAGGTCGATTCCACAAGGGAATTAATATTTCTACATTGCATAATACACCAGGAAGTGTTGTGTAAAAAGGTGCTTGACATGAAACATGTTGTATATCCAGTTGTAAAGATTGTTTATTTCATTAGGGCGAGAGCTAAACCACAGACAGTTTATCACGCTTCTGGAAGATTGCGACTCGGATCACAGTGGTGTTCCGTATCATACAGCTGTACGCTGGTTGAGTGTGGGGAAAGTTCTGAGACGTGTCTGGGACCTAGAAATAGAAATCTTACTATTTTTGGAGATGAAAGGGAAAGATAAAGATTATCCTCAGCTCAAACAATTAGAATGGCTGTCAGATATCGCATTTTTAGTCGATCTGTTTGAACATATGAATGAACTACACATCAAACTTCAAGGGAAGGGCACTTTTGCTCACGAAATGTACTCAACAGTAAAGGCATTCAAAGTAAAGCTAAAACCGTTTTCTCGCCAGCTGAGTCAGAATATCACTTTGAAAAAGCACCGGATGCTGTAGAGCTGGAGCTGATTCGTCTGCAGCGTGACTCTACCCTGAAAGAGAAATTCCAATCTGAAAGCGTTGACAACTTTTATGCATTACTGAATGCATCCAAGTTTGCCAACCTGAGAAAGATGGCCATGAAACTACTCGTTCTGTTTGGGTCCACACACACTTGTGAACAAACATTTTCGACCATGAACATAAACAAGACCAAGCTACGTTCCAATCTAACTGATGTTTATCTGCAGTCTTTACTGAGAATTTCTACATTAAACATGCCGCCAGAGTTCAAACAATTTGTTGACAACTAATGTCTCATTGACTTCAGGAGCTATTGAAGGACAATTAGTACATTATGATAAAATGATAAATTCATTATGTACCTTTCGGTCTCTTTTTTTTGTAAAGTTTAAACTTTACATTAAACACGATTGATTATTTTATTTCTGGCAATAGTGAATAAATATGTGATTAAGATATTGAATACTATTTATGTAATTATCCGGCCCAACAAGGACTTCATTTTCCCACATCTGGCCCGCCGACTGGAGAAGTTGCCCATCCCTGCTTTAGATCGTATAGATAGGCAAGCAATTGTGAAAAAGTCGTAAGTGATAGCTGTCTTGGGATTTTAAAGATTATTCCCGAAAATACATATCAATCACTTTGGCTCCCTCCTCTTTCTCACAAGATTCAAATTATGCTTCTATGCACTTCATACAAGGAAGGAACAAAGCGTTTTGAAATCTTTGGATGTTTTAATCGAGAGGAGATGCCGCTCCTAAGCGCGCCTCTACTGAAAATTAGGCAACCAACACGTAGCCAACGACGATACAAAGTAAATGAAGTACAGTGGACGCCGCTTAATGTAATCACGGATAATGTTATCAATCGGTTAATATTATCGGAATTCCTGATCCCCGCCCGAACGTAAAATATGCATTACAAATATGCCGCTTACTGTAATCAGCACATCGGTTATTGTTATCAATTTTCCCCCAAACGTAGTGACCAATTTTGTTAACTTCCAGCGTAAATGCCCAGCTCTGATGATTAACGGCCTGAGAAAGTGGACAATAATCTCCAGGTGGTTTCAAAGTTAACGGAGGCCGGCGTCTGCGAGGCTGTTACACAGGCTGGGGAGAATGAAGTAGGCACTGACGATAAAGTAGAGAAAGATCAACCAGCAGTGTACATTCACACAAATAAGGAAATGCGGGAACCTCGCGTGTTACGGCTTGGAGTGCAAAATAAATCTTCAGAATTTAAACTGCATTATGAGTATGAGTCCTTTTTATAAATGATTTTCTGCGGAAAGACATGAAGCAGACAAAGCTGGACGATTTCCTAAATAAATATTGTATTTTACTCCGTCTATTGTAAGTTTTGTTGTTTATTAAATATTTCATTAATTTTATTTTATTTTTGCGACGCGTAATGAACGATAAAATGGCAATTTTCATTTTTTCGGTTAATGTTATCAATCGGTTATCGTTATCATTTTTGGCGTTAACAAAAGTGATTACATTAAGCGGCGTCCACTGTATATTTCTTTATCTTATTGGCCACGCCCTGGTCTCCGTACAATTACAAAGTTTTTGCTACTAACAAGAGCACGGCTCATTTATAATAATTTCTGTTTTGAAAAGAGACGAGAGGGGAGGGCGAAACTTTAAGTAAATTCAATGGTATCATCAAGCAATCTTATAAATGAGGATTATGTTATTCTGGGCGAAGTGGAAGGCAGAGTATTAACCCTTTCCGGTCCTATTTTTGGGAGCCTTAGGTTTTAGCCAGGTCCAACTTTTTTTTTTAATAATTTAATTTTAAAAAGCGTTTTGGCATGCATAAAAAATTGATGCTTGAAAAAAAGGTCTCTATGGTGTCGAACACCTTCTTTTTGGCGGATTAGTAAAGCTCATAACGCTTGAAAAGCAAACAGATGTCAGGAGTAGCTAAGAAGTTCAGAGACTTTTAAAATAAACCTTGTCGCCTGAGAGGCGACATAGGACCTATAGGGGAAAAAACCAATGTCGCCTCAGAGGTGACATAGGACCGGAAAGGGTTAAGGAAAATAAACGTCTTAAAAGTGAGAATCTTGCCAATTTTAGTCTCCAAACAACTATGAATAACTTTTTTTCGAAGAACAACGTTTTGAAAGTAAGAAATTTGCCCATATAAGTCTCCAAACACACTTGATCACTTTTTTGTTGAGATAAAGTTTTTGAACGTCCTGTCATATTGTTTGGGGGCTTTTGCTTTTTATTTTCCCTTAATTGCCCCAAGGCGTTAATCAGACTTGGCAAGATTGATCACCTCCGCATGGTGAGTGTCATAAGGGGTTCATGAAATCATGATGACGTCATATAAAAAAAAATCCTTTTTATATTTGCACCTGTTTGTGGATGAAAAAGCTTTTGCATTTCAAAAAGCCATCGCCCGATTTACCAAATTTCAACCATTTTATTTGTTTGTTGTTTAGCATGACGTCACAACTAACGAGTGATTGTAAAGTAGTTGTCCTCATTTTTTCAAAAAATGCTGACCATAGAAACACAGTTGAAACCATTTTTGAGAGATGAAGTAATAGGCTGTTTGTTAATGGCACCAGGTTCCATCAGAAAGTATGTAGTATTTAAAAATAACAATGGATTTATTATTTTACTGCTTGCCTAATATTACAAGTAAATTATCTCTTTACCTTCATTTAGTCTTCGTTTTGGGGAAGAATAATTAATTCAAAGTGTCTCAACTTTAAGTATATTATTAATTGAGTGGGGCAGCTACACTTTGACATAAAAACTTTGTTGCCTATTTTTAGTTCGATTGTCATTTCACTGACTGACCTGTATCGCTACTTGACACAATATCAAGTACATGATTGCGTCGCTTTATTTTTCGCTGTAAATTGGATAACCCGCAAAGTCCAGCATAATTTTGAAAGAGTTTGAACCAAACCCTGTGAAATCACTCTGGACTTTTTGATGTTTATTTATACTGATATCTTTAATGACATCAATTGGACAACTTCATGTTAAATGAGGGCCAAGGTAGTATCAAAATACAGTACTTAGAAGCTAATTCACAAAAGATTGGGCTAGCCCTACCAACATTAGCTCTGAAAGTTATAAACAAATAGAAAAACATTTTTTCAACTCCCTACAGCAATGCCCACAAAATGGGATTTATAATTGTACAACATCTGCGTTAGTGCAGGCAGCTATTTTCAAGTATTTTTCTGGAGTCTCATTCACTTGTGTTTTATTAAAAGAGCAATAGTTTAGCTTTGCTCGCAAGTAGATTTAGAGGAAGTCATAAAGTGGCTATTGCACTTTTGTTTTGGTTAAATCGCGAGTAAAGAAATTCATTCTGTTCTAAAGAGTTTTCAACAACAGTAAATGCTTCAAGAAGTGATTGGATGGCAAAAGGCATTGTTAAATATTTGCATTTTGTTCAGACCCTGTTTTCGACTATTATCCAGTATGTGGCACTGATGGTAAGACTTATGGAAACCAGTGTACGTATGAAGTTGCTCGATGCGAAGCTTCGTAAGTATTGTTGGAGTTTTAAAGTGCATAGAGGTAGTAGTTACATAATAATGCCCCACCGCACTTCCAGTATGATAAGGAAACATATGAAAGTGAAGTTCTCATCTCTCATTGTGAGAGAAATTGATCTAAGTCCAAAAAATTTATACATGTGGTTGGCAAACTATAAGGTTTGGGTTACGTGAGTAATTAAAGAATCCACAAGTACCTTTAATTTCCAAGTTACAGACTAACTTTATGGATCCCATTAGGACTCTTCAAATAAAGGTTGTCACTATAAAAGGACAAACAAAGTGGCCCACGACAAGTAACTCTTCATAAACATTCATCACTATTGTGCTGTAGTGTTGTGAAAAACATTTCTGACTTCAAAATATAAGTCTAGTGCTCGAAATTTTATTAAAGCACTATAAGCATTCAGCAGGAAGGCCATTCAGAATTAAGAATATTGCATTGCGCTACATCGATATCTGGTTTATAAACGATTGCGGTACGGTAGACATATATCGAATCAATGCGTCTGCAGAAAAAAGTGGAAAAAGATCAAAAATTGAGCAAAGATCATCAAATAAAGTATAAAAAGATACCGACCACAAGTCACTTTTGGGAAAAAGGACCATCATTAAAATAAAGAGACAACTATAGGGGGTCCTCCATCATTTTTCACAAGTAGAAATTATCCACCAGTTAATAAATTTTACGAACCATTTCTTCAAAGTTTCGACATACATGGCAGAAAAAGGTGGATATTGAATCAGAAAAAATTCGCAATTTTGAAGTCTGAGAATTGATTCTCATTTGAAAAATTTTCATCATCTTCATTTTTGTGCAGTTAAAACTGTCTCAAGCGTCATGTATTGTAATTCTCTATTTTGTTTAGACCACTGAGAAAGGCCCACGATGGAAAGTGTTGATCAAGTCCTGTGTAATTGTGGAATGATGGATATTTTCTCTGGAAACTACTTGTCCAGCATATTCCTGAAATAAAATCAACCATGTAAAAAACATGACTGTTGTGTTAAGAACTATTCAGTATTTTCACTTACTACTAGGTCAGGAGAGGAAACTTCTAACATTCAAAAATCCATTTGGGCTCGATTTCTATTGAAGAAAAACATGGTAGTGGCAATAACTTTTTTGACATTTAGAACGACGATTACACTGTATGGAGTATATCACGTCATAAAAAATAAAAAATCACGTTGAGCACTAGTCAATTTTATGTTATCTGTCAAGCAATAGTCAACCTTATGGTATTTCATATTCACAAAGAGTAAAGACGTATCCCATCGTATAATGCTGTAAAAAGCAAAATATATGACACGCCAGAACGTTTTGTACCATATCTTGGCAACGTTCTCACATGGGAACATGTCTACATCTCGAAAACCGTTAAAGGTAGAGCCATAAATTTTCAATATTTCTTAATAAAACAAAAGCATGGAAGAAAATTAAAATTCAGCAAGCAACTTTATTGGAAACAGGGAATGCCGTGATAAAGGTTAAGCAATGTGTCGATGTTGAAATCTTATCATTGGCCTACCATTACTACTGGCAACGTAGCTGCAAAAGTAAATATACTACCAGGAATCTACCCGTGAAGTAACTTGCTCGAAGCGATCCCGGTTGATAATCATATAACAGATAAAATCAAGGTACACTAGATCAGCTGAGCTACTTTATTATAAGAAAAATCGATTTCGCCCTATACAGGCATTTTCAATTTCATATTCAGAATCTTTTGAATAAGAAATTGAAAATGCCTGTATAGGGCGAAATCGATTTTTCTTATAATAAAGTAGCTCAGCTGATCTAGTGTACCTTGATTTTATCTATTACTGGCAACGTATAAACAATAAAAATTATACTAATAATGATAAGCTCGTACTGTCAAAACGAATGCAGCAGCATTGCCCAGCATATTAAGTTTAGAGGGGTTGAACGTTGTATCTAATAAAGATTGGTTTGTTTGAAGAGCGGACAACAAAAATGATATTTTCTTAACAGTGCATTGGCCGGCAAAATGCCAGCCTTCGATATGCCAAGTAAGCAAACCCACGGCATGCAGAAAAAAGGTAGGCTCTACGGCTGTGCGGAGACCTCGCGAACCGAACCCAGCTTCCATAGCGTTAGCGAACTCATGCTGCGATACGAGCAATGTCAAGACAAAGCCACATCAATGTCTGCAACAGCACGCTTCTTCGGATAAGTATTGCTCATGTTAACCAAGTTAAATTAAATTTGGAAATCTGATTTAGATCAGCAGTCTTAAACCTTTTTTTAAGATACACCTTTTGTCGGTTTTCAATACATTTGTCACCCTGGCAACTTTTTCCCTCCAAATATAGAAGAATTTTGACAGCGATTGACTAGCCCTTAGAAGTAAAGGGCAAAACATTTCTTTTTAGTGGCCACTATTTTGCAGCATTCATTTTCGCCTAGTTGGAGACGTTTTTCTTTTTTGGGAGAGAACGTTTTCTTTTTTTGAGAAGGAAGGAAATCGCTACTTTACAAATCTCACATTCAAAGACTTCGTTATTTCAAATATAGTCTTCAAAATAAGGCCTTCTTTTGAAAAATTGCCTCACCCCTGAACAATCCATCCCGTTTTTACATCCTTGAGAAATTCTGGTACACCCAGGTAATATTAGGGGAAGTAAGAGTAAAATAGGCTACTGGGGTAAAACGGAACTTGCTCTTTTTAATGCTGACGTACGTTTCTATTATGATAAGTTGACATATCGCAATAGTTTTCATTTTAACGAAGGAGGGTCTGTTTTCTCTATGAAAATAGGTATACCTGGAGGAACATTTTTACAGGTAATTTTGCAAGGGCTACCCTGATATTTTTTTACTGTATTATTAGCTGGTAAAACGAAAAATGTGGAGTAATTTGATAAGTGAGCATAAAGTGATAAGGAAGGAAAACTAATTTCAGCGTAGTTAGAGTTTGTGGGTAATATAGAAACAAAGGATAGTTAATGGAAACAAAGAAACAATTATGCTTTTAATAGCATGGTCATTTCAGATAAGATTGCTGCAGCGGTAAGGGGATTTTACAGTGAATATCATAAGCATAACTCAGTGCATTGCCACTTAATTGGGATAAAAACTTTAAACAAGCTTATAGAGGCAAGATGTAGATTGGCTAGCAAAGCTCTGAACATTATCTGCTAGCTAACCTGATATACATTTTAAAACATAATATTTTTTTGTGTGCAGGATGGCTCTGTTCCAGCCAATTTTTAATGGGTTGTTGTTGTTATTGTTGTGGGTGTTTTTTTTGGTTGTTTTGGCATATACTAGCTTAACAGTATTGCGTTATCGGCTATTCCTCTCCAATGACCAGCCGCTTATGTAAATAACATTGGTGATTCAGAATATATTGAAGAGCTCAAATTAAGTTTTGGGGGCATCAGCCCCAAATGCCTTTGCTATGCCACCTCCCAAATATTTTGAACTCCGAAGAACTATTTGCGTTGGTGTCTGAAAAGTATTTTGCTTCATTGACCGCTTTTGATGCTTTGTGATAGCTTACATGCTAACAAAATGTTCTTTTTGTTTTTGATTTGGCTTCATTTTGCTACGTCCCATTTTATCCACATGAAGCTTGGCAAAATAGAATTTAACGAAGTGACAAAAAACCCACTTTAAAGCTATTGAAGTTGACGATATCTCGGTTTTGCTGCCTCTCGTAGGTTTTCTCTCGCAGCGGATCGCATTGAATTTGATCGGTTATTTTAGGCGCAGCGTAGTTCCGAAACTTTGGTAATCCGTATTAGCCCTACTTACCCCAGCTGCTTAGCAGCAACGATGGCCACTTATATTTGATACAGTTAGTAGACCATGGCAAAAGCACAGTGTCTTAATTGGTCATGGTACAAATGAAAATCTTATAACTTAAGGTCTTTAAATTGTGTTGAAGTCGTAAAAACGTTTGCGACAATAATGTCCGACTGAGATTATTTTGAAGGTAATTGCAGGCGACGGAGCACTTGAAATTTGCGTGTTCTGTACTTGATGTAGTCAGATGATGGGTTCACCGATTTAGTCCCAGACGGGAACTCTAGGAATTCAAGTGTTTTGTGTCTGATGTCAACTGATGGTGTACGATTCGAAATTCACGCGTTCAATCCCTGACAGGAGCTCTCGGAATTCGTGCATTTTGTTTCTGATGTTTACTAATGACATAGGACTTGGAATTTGCCAGTTTAGTCCCCGACAGGAGCACTTGCGATTTGTGAGCTTTGTGTCTGATGTCGACTGAAGGTTTTGAACTCGGCAACTGCGAGTTTTTTGTAATAGGAGGTACTTAGGATTTATGGGTTTTGTATCTGATGTCAACTGATGCTGCAGAGTGCGATATTTACGAGTTTTAGCCCCTCGCGAGATCACCTAAAAGTTTTTGGGTTTTGCAGACCTGCTTGATTTCGACTGATGGTTTGGGGATCGGGATTCGCAAGTTGGGCCCTGATAGCGGCGCTCTGAATTTGGTTCATTCGTCTGTCAGTTTTAAGTCGGACTGTCTTCTCGCGCCTATATTTGTGTTTGTGTTTGTCTCTTTCGTTTGGCAATGCATTTTGTGATGGGCAGCATACGGCTTAAACAATGTGCCGGCCAAATAATTCGTACCTTACTCGCGCGGCGCCGCTGCCAGTAAAAATTAATATTGCGACTAATTTCCTCTGTCGTTACCGCGACTTGAAATAGCTTGAGTAAAGTATTTCAATCCAGTTGCTCTTGATATTTGTATTTGTGGTTTATAACTCTTAGTATTAGGAGTTCAATGCTAAATCACATTATAGCCTAATAATAGCTAAGCAAGTTCGCATCAAAGGTAGCAATAAAACCAACAATTAACAAGTAGCACTGCTTCGAAATTGACTGAATGATCATGCCTTAGTATTGCTTTTTTGTAATCAGGCTGATTAACGTTCTAGTAAGAAGCACTTTCTTTTTGCTTCAAAAGTGTACGAGTACGTATATGTAGCGCAGTACAATGGACTAAAAATTTTTTAAAGCAATTACAGGAAATTTTCGCAAGCATTCTTGTGGTTTTACCGACAAGGGAGCGAGTGTGTACCGGTAGCTGAAATGATGCGGCTCTGCTGTAAAAAGTCTTTGCAACGATTTCGGGGCATTTTGTACTTGCTTTAATGTCGTTCTTCTCGCGATTTTCTAGGCAAAGTTGAATGACCGAGTAGGAGTTCAACCTCTTTAACTACTTAGCTGATCGTAGGGCTGATCTCCTCTTAATCAAAAATTGTTTAATTAGTTGGCCAATGACGAAAGACTTATTGACCAATGAACAATGTCTAAACTCTAGAATTTTATTGGCGGCAGGGTTAACATAAAAACTTAATTTTGCGTTAAACTAAAAACCCTAGAAATGTCGCAAAAAAATTTTTTTAATTTTGTGCTAAGTTGTCAAACTTTAACATTTGATGATCTCCAGTTCCAACCGTAAATCCGCTACCCAACACGCCCAAATACATTGCGTAGCCCAACCAGTGTTGACACTCTTGACTTTACGAATTACCAAGCTTTGAAGTTGTGAAATCCCAAAATTTTTCTAGGTTCGTAAACATACACACAGAATGTTGGTTATCATTTATAAATAAGCTTACCATACGTCCCGTTTTAACCGGGACAGCCCCGTTTTTTTTGCATTCAGTCAGCCAGCATAGCTAGACCTACCATGCGTCCCAATTTAAACGTCCGTCCCAGTATGCAAAAAAATTTTGAAAACGAAGTCTAGCCCGATGATGATTTGCACCGGGAGTGACACAATAGCGGCAGTAATACCGGTGTTCATCTTTTTTTTTTTGGAGGACACCTCCTTTTAGAGTAAATTTTGTCTCTTTGCATTGGCCATCAATAAATGCCACCGGAATCGGAGGTGTGCTCCAAAAAGAAAGGTCAACACCTGATCTGCTGCCGCTAAAGTGTGCCCGCACCTTACATGTAAGCTATAGCAAAATCTTCTGTTCAGACGTGTTGTTCTGCAACGTCCCGTTTTTCAATCACCAAAATATGGTAAGCTGATTTATAATCAGTCACTTGTTATTCACCACTTGCAAAAACTTCACGTTTTATTAATCAGAAGCAGTCTTCGATTGTGTACTCAAAAAAATTGAAACCTTATGCCTGAAACCAAAGCCACGGCTAGTGCTTTCTTTACTGAACAATAAACTCTGTCAAAAGGCAAATGAAGCACGAAATTATCTTACACATCTTTACTTACACTCAAGTTGTTGTCACCAACAAATAAATACAATCATTAATAGCACACAGGGCGTGAACACTATTTTTGTCAACATCAAAAGT
The DNA here is from genome assembly GCA_963675345.1 of Trididemnum clinides. Classification (NCBI taxonomy): domain Eukaryota; kingdom Metazoa; phylum Chordata; class Ascidiacea; order Aplousobranchia; family Didemnidae; genus Trididemnum; species Trididemnum clinides. Next base: position 27,131,782 of record OY776305.1, on the reverse strand, counting down.
ACCTTTTGAAACTAAATTTTTTTCCTAGGCTCAACGTTTATTGGTTCTGTCACTATTGACAATAGGACAGACATATTTGCTGTGACATGTTCCACTGTTAAGGTCATCAAAGCCTGATGATGGCCTCAAAAGAAAAAAAGTTCTAGTTTGGATTATTCTCCAAAACCATAGACGCTTAAATTCAAAGCTTAGTCATAAACTGAACACTTGAAAAGCACCGGTGCCAGAGGTAGCTCATACTACTCTCCCACTAATGATAGTAATCAGCCTTACTCCAGCTGCACTTGTTTTCGCTTCGCATTTTTTGCAATACCTATCTGCAAAGTGAGCAGTGACACAACGTTCTTTGCATAATTGTTCTCACGCTGTTAGACGTTAGTTCGGCTGTCTTTATCGCAGACTTGGCAAAATTGTTCGATCATGCATCATTGATTACTGTGCACTTGGCTGCATGTTTGAAATATATAAAAAAATTAATGTGTAGATAAGCAAAAGGATGAAAAAAGTGTTCGTCCTACAGATACGTAATTGTGATCACTCATAATCGAAGAAATTCTTGAGCCAATTATGTGAAAACTGTTAAACTTTTGTAAAGTTAGCTTCAAAACAGGCTAATACTATAATTTCCCAGGATTAGTCAAATTAAAATAATTTTTCAAAATCCCAAAGTAGGCAGTGATTCCCCCCAAGATCTTGGGGAATTTCCCACGGAGTGACAACGTTGGACCAAATCAACTTGTACGGTCAAGCAAATTACCGCGCTTTGGTATTTAGTAGAACGCTGTCTGCAAAAAAGGCAGGCGCGATAAATCTTTCGCGGCAATATTCGCGTTCTTCGTTGCGCGATGTTTGTTTTGCTTGCCCGTCGAAAAAAGGAGACAAATTAAAACAAATATGCTGTGAGCAGCGACTGAAAGAAACCACAGAGCGTGAAGTTTTGAGCCAGATTCAATTGATTGAGTAGATATGCTGCTTGGTCAAATATATACATATTGTTAAAATTTCTTATGCGTCAGCTTAATATTTTGATTTTAATTGCGATAAGTAACATCATGACAGCTTCAGCGCTGCATATTGCTATTGTGTAGTTCATTCCAGGCATACTTTATCATGAAAGATTTGTTGTTGTGAACTATAAGCTGTGAGGTTAAAACTGAGTTTTTAAGTTTGAGCTGCAGAGCCAGAAGATGCTTGCATTGATTCCCAGTTCCGTTCTTCCAAAGTTCAATTTTTATGAAAAAGTTTATTGTTGTAGATAGGGATCTACCTTAAGGTAGCCAAGGAAGCTGAAACCCCTACCCCTTTTGTATTCCTATCTTTAAAAAATACTTTACAACCCTGGTTTAGTTCCCTGTTTCTTATCAAAATTCTAATGGTTTCTGGTCCTGGGTTGTTATTGCTTGATCTAAATTTCATTTTGGTGAGCTGGATGACTAGCATTTTCAAGAAGTGAAAGAACTAGGCCCAGTATGGCTTTATTAGCCGATTTTAAGAAGCTTTTAAAACCATGACCAGAACAAACTTTAGTGGAATCAGGGTGAACATTCGTGAAATGAAGTTCACTTTTATGTTTTAAAAAAACTTTCTGAAAACAAGTGACCTATGATCCTCCGATCCATTCCTAACCATCCCTTGCCCTTTTCCTCTCTTGAAAAGTTTTTGCCCTATAATTGGTTTTCCTATTGTTGTCACAGCCCTCCTATTCCAGTGTCAATGTACTATTTCCCATTTTATTTTTTAAAGTGCTTTTGAAAAACGGAATGTTTTTGCTGTTTTCAAAACCCTCTCCAATTAAGAGATCTTTTTTCGCTGACACCTTATTCGTCCTACTTGTTTATGTAGCCATGGATTCCTAAATAAGAAGATACTGTTATTACAAATCCACGATCCAGTGGTAGTGAAACCCCAAGCAAATTTCTTCATATGCCATTTAAATTGGTATTTGAATAATGCTAAAATCAGACGCTGAAACAATCAATTGTACAGTTGCTTACGGAAGGTGAGAAATTCCTAAAATATTTTTGAAGTTTAAAAGATATAGTCTCTTTTATTCGAAATGAATAAATTTGCAGGTTGAGCTAAGAATTACGTAGGCGCAACGTTCTTCATTTTAGTCGGGTCCGATACCAATTCATTACGAGGTCTGAGCCATAATTTAGGGATCACAGAGATTTTACCGAAAATCTTTTTTTTTGTGGAAAATTAGAGTGAAGACAAAAATGCCATCATTTTACAAGAGGGACTCGGCATTTCAAAAAACCGAGTCTCCGTAGAATCCTGGGTCCAAAGATACCTATTCTGGGATCCTTCACTCAGTGCTGCTGGTTTAAATTGCTTGACTAAAAAGTGTGTCTCCCAATCTATTTCGCACATTGTTGTCAAATTCAAGGATCACCAATGGTTTGCTTTGCATGTTGTTTATTCTAAATGTCACTTGATATCGCAAAATAAATAACTAATGAAAGTTCGCATCACCTTGCCCCAAGCTAAACACACCAAAAGGATTTCATAAACTGTAGCCTACCTATTTGAGTAGTTTTGCTACAATGGATTGCAACTATCAGTGTGTCAATTGAACAGGGAAGAGCAGGGTCAGTGGCTGTTTCAGATGGTGATGTTTAATGGGCGACTCTCCATCAATCTTACTTTAAGAAAAGTCTTCAAAACAATGATTCTTCCAAATTTAATGGCAAATTAACCATTGATCAAGCCTATTGCACCTGTGCTAAAATGTTTTATCGGGGAAGGTTTCATTGTTGCTTTCCCTAACTGTAAACATCTTATTCAAGAACGTTCTCCAAGTGGTAATAGAATTTAGCAGGCAAGCGAAATAAGTTCTTTTTTTTATCAGATGTGCTTGTTGATGGATAGATAGGCTTGTATTCAAAACAGCATGAATGAATTGTGAGGAAGCAAAAACAAATAAGAGTTGCCGGCCAACCGCATATAATATTGGCCACATTCCGTTGAGGGTGGAGAGGATGAGATCGAGATAAACTTGTTTATTTACGTGAAAACTTAGTGTAAGGTTTTAGATGACTGTAACTTTGCATTGTTGAGTATGCCAGTTGATATAAAGATAAATCGGCCCAGCAGGCTTTCAGTCTTGCTAAATTTTTGTGATGGGGAAAAAAATCTGTTTGAAAACAATCCAACGTCGATCGAAGATTGGAAAATTTAACGAAGTTGATTTTTGGAGAGCTAATTTTTGATGAAATGTCGGGGCTTTTCGTATATTTCAGGAGGTTAAACTTCGCGTCCTCTCATGATCGCGAACTTGTGCTGACGGTATTTTTTTTATCTGATTGCACGGACCAGCTGCCACCTGTCAGATTAATTTCTTAACAAACTTCACAATTTAATTAGTTGCGGTGAAATCTCGACGTAAACTCGGCGTACTGCTATACGTCCAAATCTTACTGCCAAGCAGACTGATTCTACTGCCTGCGGCATTTCTAACATTCGTTGTCTAAACTACTTCTCTGTGTGAAATGCTCATTAAGTGAAATTACATTTACGTGAAAAATGAATAGAACTAATCAAAAGTGTTATTGAATAAGACTATTGATTGCAATTTAGCTATAAGGTAGATGGGAGGTGATAGAGAAACTTTTCGGTGTACAATTCTGGTCTAGACATTCACAGAAATGAATATGAATATTTGAAGTGTTACGAATATTTGCCTTTGAGGCATCTGCATGTTTCAAATGCTTAAAGACAAAACTTATTTCGGAATTTGTATCGGAGGGCGACGAATGGGAAGGTATTTAGAATAGGGAAAATTTCTGATTGAAAAATATGATAATTTATGGATACCATTTTTAGTGCGCGTTCGTACATTCTTTGGGAAACTGATGATATCTCAAGACTTTTTAAATCTGCCTATGAAATTGCTAGTTACGTTAGTTGATCTATCCTGCCAGGCACCAACATTTCTTATTTAAGCAAGATATCATCACTGAACGTTTCATGGCTTGTCATTGGACCAGTTGAGTTAGCAGCAGAGATGAGCGGATTTAGGTTTTTTCAGATCCTGATCCGATCCTAATCCGAAACATCAAATCCTAATCCTAATGCTAATCCTGAATTTAGAAAATATTAAATCCTAATCTTAATCTTAATCCTGACAAATTATTAAAAATGCAAATTTTGAAATTAATTTTTCAAGCTTTACAGCATTTGATCACAAAGAAGTTAAATCCTAATCCGGATTTTTCAAAAACTCTTAAATCCTAATCCGGCTCAAATCTTCAAGTCCGGCTGGATCTAGATCCTAATCCTAATCCGTGCTCATCTCTGGTAAGCAGATGTGGCTGGAAATTGTGAGGTAAACAGAGAAAGGTAATGGCTGCTGCCTCCACTATCTTGCCTAGAAACAAAGGGTCTATAAAAATTATATTTTCGTAACTGAAAGCAATGTTAAATTCAGGGGCAGCTCGTTTTTGAGGGGCCGCAGCCCTGGAGTTTCAAAGCGATACATTTTAAAACGCTGGAATCAACAAAACTGACATTTCAGATGACAACCCTTCAAAAAAAGAAATTACATTGCATTACTAAATTACAGGCCCGACCTTGCTACCAAAGTGATACAGTTTAGTTCAAACTGCTGTAATCAAAAGTGATTATTCACAATTTAGTATTGATTGTTCACTGGTAATTTGCAAAATAACAAACACTTTTTGGCGGCCCATATGCTTCTGCTAGCGTATTGTTAAAAGTTGTAATCTAGAGCTCTGTTTGTTGCTTTTGCATTAGTAATAAAGAACCAAATGTTGTGTGTCTACCGTAGTTATAAATATCGACAGCCACTGAAGTGTAGACAAGGGTGGAAATACGAAAAATTTCTTTGAGATATCTCCAGCAGAAGGCATGCATCCTTAAAAGCACCATTCACAATGCTCATGCTAAAATTCACTGCGGTATTTGTGTGATCTAAAGTACTAGCATGGTAGTCTTGCGCCTGTTTACATCAATAAATCGAATTTGACTTTATTAGACGTTTTTTGTGCCGCGAGATGCAAGGCAGTTGTTTGGTAAAATCTAAATTTCGCCTTAAAGTCACACAACAAAACTCCGATTTAGCACACGCTTTTACAATTAGCCAAAGCTTCTGCTGGGAAAGCTTGTGCTCCCCCAACCTCCCTTACCGGTTTCGCCATTGATTCATCCCACCAGCCATGACTGGTTAAAATCAATGATGGGAAATTATTTAAACATCCCTTTCGATACTAGTCTACACTTGAGAAGTGGAGTGGAGACATTTACTTTCCAGAAATTGACTAGCCAGGCTGCTTCTAAAACCTATGAACCATTTTAGTGCTTAAAATACTTTGTAGTGTAGACTATCATTAGGCTAGTGTTGAGCCTTTTTGAAAATTTTGTGTTGTAAAGGGATGAATGTGCGGCAGATTGGTTTATCTAAAGAGAAGGCTCAACTTCATCAGTGCTAACTTCCAGATTTACTTACAAGACTAATTTTTCGGCATTCTGAAAATAACTTTTTAATAAACTTGACCCCTGATTCCAAGAAAAAATCGCACCAGATTGATTCTGTTGACGAATTCTTACTTTCTTTTTCGTATATTAATTGTTTACTATTTAGATTACGCATTGACTTAATCAGGAAAACGTTTTTACAATTGGTTAGTCATTGCTGGTGTAGTGTTCCATAGTAATTGAAGCGTTGCGGGTTGGATGCATATTAATCTACGCTGTACTAACTGGAAAAGGGATTAGTGAAATTCTAGCTGCGTATTTACACAGCTCCATTCATTTGTTAGTGGTGTGAACTGACTGACAGTTGATCGCCTTTTATGGTGATGCTACAGTTAGAAGTGATCTTATCAGCGGTCATTCTAATGACTGTTGGTTTCACAGCACTCATGCTTTGTCTATGCGTCGATTTCATATCCATCATCAAAAGCAGAGGTATGTTTTGACGGGTTTGCAGTGTCGCAACCAAGGCTGTGAGGGAGCGACATTTTCTTGGCAAAAATTTTGCCCTCACCAGCATTTTAAAGAAACTTGAGCCAACCGACCAAATAAAACTCCAGCAGTTTGATATGTTGGCATTTTTGAAGTTATTGTTTATATGAATTGTCCTATTATTTTTTCAAATAACCAAATGGTCTGCAATTGAAATGTAAACCACCATCAAGGAATGTCGTATTTGTTAGGCGATGTAAAGAGCTTGGTAGCCATATTTGGGTAATAATAACGTTAGCTGCTGCAAACGACAACCAAAGAACATTTTGAGAGTTAATTGTTTTTTTAATGCGTCCCAAAAGCATTTGTTAGTTATTTAATAAAATGTGAACACTAGAAAATTGAGCTCATTTCTTTGCTTCGTCGGGTAGGCTAAAACAGTACAATTGGGGCACATGCTCCCTTCTAAATATGCTAGAGATCGTAAAATATTGCCCTCACTTGTGACCTTGAATCTGAAGTGATTTGTTGATGAAATGTCCGTCTTTAATAGAAGTCTAAAAAGCTTAAGTAAGATAGTTGTGACTTAATTTTTTGAAAAACGAATGTAGAAAATTAGCCGAGCTGTTGACTACCACAAGGCTATCACCTACTAGATAGTTTTACAATACATCCAATTGTGTAATTGTGAGAGAGCCGTTTGCCCAGCTGATAATCGAAATTAAATATCTTGCATTTTGGGTCAAAAACACAAAATAAATTGTTCAAACACAATTATACTAATTTCTATTTGTAGAACTAAAAAAACGCAAGTTTTCTCTATGCCCAGTAGCGTATTAACGAGACATAAAAAACGTTTGCTTCCTCAAACGGCATAACAGCAGCGAAAAATGTGAAAAGAAAAACTTGTTGTGTCTGTTTGAGGATTAAAATACAAGATACGCCGTTTCAAGGAGTTAACACTAGAAGTACCAGAGATTTTACACTGCCTAGAAGTACCGAGTGGAGTCAGATTGATCCTTCCTTTTAATGACGCTTTTTACATATTTTTTTTGTGGTTAAATCAACCGTAGACTCAGTGGACATGGGGCATTTATTTTATGAATAAGTCAGACTTAGGTTTGATTCCCAAGTGAGACAAATCTCAAAAGTTTTGAACGAATTGCATGCTTTATTGCATGCATAGCTACAAAAAAATGCGACAAAACACATCATGACCGATATTTTTGGCAGCAAAGCCTATAATAAATGAGTTTTTTAATGCATTTACCACAAACAAGCTTAGAGCAACCGCTGCATGTTTCACGTGTTTTGTTTGTGCAGCTTTTGCTTTGGCAGTGCTTTCGTTTCTGGCTTTTCTGCATACTACTGTTAGTTTGACTGGACTGGTGTGAGTTAGCTTTTCTTTTTTGAACAAACCTCCAACGAAGCTCTTCGGATAACCGCAAAAGATACCTTCGCCGTGAGATTTTTGACCCGATTACCAACTTATATAAAATGTGGGCATTGATTGCAGCCAAATCTAATATGTTGTAAAAAAAGTTGCACAGGCCACCTGCGAGAAGCTGCATTTACAATTTACTTTCTGGCCATTTGTCGAGCATATCTACTCCAACTTTTGTGGAGTTATAAAATTTTGCGGTATCAGGCTTAGATTTTCGGTCGTCACTTGTATCAACAGGAGCATGCATTGTACTAAGCAACAAAACGTTTTTTGTGGTTTTCGCTTGATAAACTGTCAAGGTGCAGCCATCGTGTTTAAAAAACTTTTGTTGCGTAGAGATCCTCCTCCATTTTTTTGATTTCTTTCGGAATCTCTTTTCGGATGCGATTGACAGTTCCGACAATGCTGATCTTCTGCCTCAAAGTTTTAGCGAGATTTACCGACGTAAAAAATTGTCGGTGGTCACGTTTCGACCTATTTTTCTGTAAGGTTCAGTTAGCCGCAAAACAACGTGTTTACCTAATGTTATTCCTGCCGACCGTGAATTATTTTTCCCCAAATAAGGAAAGCTATGTAGCATATACTTAATTTGCACAACAGCGGCCATCCAAAATTTGATGCCAAATTTCTCGGGCTTATTTGGCATGTATTGCGTGAATCTGCATCGAGCTTTGGTAGGAAAAAGTTGCTCATCCAAGGTAATGTTGGCACTCGGTTTATAATGCCTAAGACAATTTTCGACAAAGGTATACCAAACTGTTGATATCAGAACCAGTTTATCTGTAGCTAATCTATGTGATCGTGTTTGCTTATAGTCAAAGCGCAGAAATTTCATTACTTCAATGAATCTGTTGCGAGCCATAGTTTCAGAAATAATTGGAATTGTCCATAACCTATTCGACAATTCATGTATCTTTATCTTAGTTGCCTTGTGAGCTCCACGTGCATAAACAATCGCCAAAACGTATCTAGTTCATGTAACGACATGCTCCAATCGTCTGTTGGGAAAACTCTTCGAGCTTCTTTTTCAGTACATCTTTGTATATGACGCAACATACCTTCATCAATGAATAGATCCTTTGCACTGCAAACCGATTCTTTGACAATACTACGATGTACTTGAGTAGATGGCCCAGGAGCTTCTCTGATAATGTTGTGGCAAGATTGCCTTCCGGAATTCTTTTGATTAGGGTCCAAAAGATCCAAAGTAATTTCAGCTGAAGTTCCAAAGCTTGTTGCATTATTTTGTTGAACGTGATCTTCATCCGTTTTTGAAATCGTTTCGGTATCTTCAAAATCCGAAATTTCTGAGTTTGATGATTACGAAACAAGCGATTCACCAGATGAAGATTCACTTTCTGAATCATCGCTCGTCCTCATCTAAATGATAAACACTCGTACCTGATTCAGCATCACTTTCAGCATCAGAATCATCTTCCTGGATGTTTTGCAGCAACTCCAAAGCTTTTAGCGTAGTTTGTCTTTTTCGATGTGCTGTTGATTTGGCATGCAATCAGGCACAACGGTATACATTGGCTTAGCTCTACATCCTAACAATTCCAATAGCTATACTAGGTATTCATAGGTTACATGCATGCCCTGCACAGTACTTTCAACTGCAAAATTAATACAACGTATTAGGTTCTTGTTGCTGACAATTCCTTGCTTGCACTAGTACCATCGTCATTATTTTAGTACTACTGATAATTTAGGTCTGCACTTTCAAAACTTGTAGAGTAGGCTTATACCAGAAAGTTATCTCAGTCGCTCTCAATATCTTTGTTGCTGCTGAGCATTGCCAAAAATGGACTGCCAGGTATAAATGGAACGATCGTAAACCTTCAGTCAAGCTGCAAAGGAAAAACAATGTATAGTTGAACACAAAAATTGCAACAACGCTTTTCGGTGACAAAATTGTATGATTGGATGGTGTGAGTCAAATCTTTGCTGAAACGCAAGCAGCATTTGCTAATACATTAGAGGTGCAAATTACAGTATTTAGCACTCTATTGTTCTTACAACAAAACAGCACTTTGCATTTCAACAAAAGATCAAAGCTCCCAATCAAACAAAAACAATAGTCTCCTGCAGATATCACTGCAGTAGAATCACTTCAAAAACTTTGTCTAGACAAAAACGTTAATTGAGAGTGTTTTTACAAGACAATTGTGTTCACAGCAAACATAGAAAACCATATGGGTCAAAATGACCCTTGCTGGTACTTATAGGTATATCACCACATATAAGCTAATTCAAAACATATTTTTTCTGAAATTCCCATCAGCATGTTCAACAACTAAATTCAGGAAAAGTCAGGAAGTTTCGCGTTTCTATTGAAAGTAACCTTGCAGATATACGCAAATAACTTAAAGCTATGGATCAAAATGACCCCTATGGTACTTCCAGCGTTAATCTTCAAAAAATAAAAAACCCTTCGCCTTTTCAAAGTGCTTTGTCAAAGGATTAAAATGCTATTGCAATGTGAATGCTGCTCTGGCCATCACAAATTTAACGGATGGCTTAAAATGCTGGTTTCTCATTTCCAAATAATGATTTAGGAAAATGTCTTTGGCCCTAGCCAAATGAATTAGGCTCTTTCAACGACCTGTCTCTAGGCTGTAATCTGTGGTCACTGGTCACGCCACTACCATATAACTTGCAAAAAGGTAGAAATTCTGATTTTGCTTCAAAGAACCAAGTAGTAAGGAAAGACCGGTTTATTTTTCAGAATGTGGTAAAATAACCGTTTCTTGACGTAAAAACATAAAGTACACAACATATCTTGATTTTGACACAAATTGCTATGACCACAGCAAACAATGCGTGTTATGCCTTTTTCAAATACTTTTTCGTTCCAGCAGTGTTATCGCCTAGTTTGGGCGCTGCCCGCTGTCGATGATACCGAAGCGCAAGGCCTGGATATCAATTCTCACATGAATCTTGTGTTGTTTTCGCAACTCTTAAAAACTATGCTTTGGACCAAGGGCACGCAACCTGCGTCCGTGCGCTTATTAGGTTCGATTTATAGTTGATCTCCGAAAAACAAAAGTTTTTCACGTTAACGTGGACGGAAAAGCTTAATTTGAACATAAATTTTGATAAAGATGAGTAAGCTCTGTGGTTTGAAATGTTGCTCTTAAAAAATGAAATAAAATAAAGCTCTCTTTACCTTTGCGCGAACCGAAATAACCTCGATTTAAACTTGAAAAACAAAAAGTTTTGCATTCAGAAAATTAATCTGTAGAAAAAGTGTTCACCTTGTGAGCAAAATACCTTGAAAATACTCCATTTGTCTCTGGCGGTCGTCAGCGAATAAAACTCGACAATGCGGTTTGCAGCACTGGAAAGGTCGTGCGGCTTTGCTCCATGGCTACCGGTCTTTTCTGCTTGTTGTGCTTGAAATAGATCTGTTCTTTGCCTACTGTCAAAACTCTTCTCATTGAGCGCGAACACAAGTTGCTGGTATGGCGGCTATAAAGGTTTCCTCTGATTGGTGGATAAAAACTGATCAACTTAACTTGGCCTAACGTAAAAAATGGAAAATACTACAAGTACACTCTTGTTGTTAAAGTAAAGAGAGCATTTAAAAAATTGAAACAAAATTTGACATTTTTTTCCTCTTCTTTCCACAAGCCGGTAGTCTACGTACATTTCTTAATTAGTTTTACCGATCAGTCAGTAGTTCACCCTGTTTCGCGTAGCAAAATAGGAATTTTTTGCTGAAGTACGAAAGCTGCTTTTGAAGTTTTTATATTTCGACAGTCAATAACATTGCTTTAAAACGATTTGAATTTGAAGATGATTTGAAATAAAATTGAGTTATTAAACTATTTTTCTCAGTTTTGTAACGCAAACAGACAAAAATAAACAATTATTCTGTCAATAAAGATCAGCCAAGCTTTTATATTAGTTCAAATTTTCACGTGTGAGCAAGCTGATTGATGGTTAATTTTTGTAAGTAGAAAGGAGACAGACGGCTTTGAAATTAAAAAGAAAGCAAAAATCGTAGCAAACCAAACGTAGCAGTGCTAGTATTTAAAAAATTTTTCAAAGTTCTTGACATAGTTGTTTTGGCTCTCTCGTCATGGAACATCTTTTAGTTACGAGCATCCATGAAAAGACTTCGTATTTGCTAGTACTGCAACCATATTTGCGCCGTATAAAGATGAATTCAAAAGGGAAGGAATTGCTTAAATTTTTCTTTCAGAAACTTTTGGTATTTTTTTTTGTTTTGTGCCCTTTTGCTCCTTTTTTGAGATGAAGGCCTTGTTTTAGATTGAAGATTAACTTTCGCAAAAATATTTTCGTCCCTGTTTATGAGTTAATGAACTTATGTTACATGTTTTATATTTTTCTACTATGGTCATCAAGGTAAGTTGGATGAGAATAGGAGGATGCCACTTACGTCAGCGGTTCTCCATTTCTATTTTACGTTGCTCATGGTGCTGTGTGCTAACGACGAATAAACTCTGTGTAGGGATATGTTTTTTCCCAATCATAACATGGGATCGGTACAACCCTGACAATCTAAATTTGATTTGAAAATAATGCGACTATATCTACTACAAATTACTCGTTATCAGAAAAGCTAAATTTGGAACTACGAATTGAATTCAGGTTTGTTGTTTTTTCGCATCTAGGTTTCGCAGTCACTGCAATTTTTAAATTTTTATTGCGGAGCCGACCCAGAATCACACGGAATATTCCGAAACAAATTGGTCGGAATATTTTAGGATATAAAACGTTTCAAATTTTCGCCAATAGAGCGTAAAATAAATGCTACAGCTCAGTATATATTTTGTTGTAAAACAAACTGATTTCAGTTTAACTTCGGATAAAAACCGTTGTGGTTTTAGCCTACACCTCAAATTAAGGGAGCTTGACGACTAAGACTCCCCCAAAGTATTGGCCTCCTTGTCGTCACTTTTACATTATACGTTTTTGCGAACATCTATAAATTGAGGAAAGTAATCTTTGAATTCCAGGATTGTGACGTTTTCAGCAAAGTTGAAACTTTTCTTCCTCTCTACTCATTAAATATATAACAGTTTGCATTTGAATATGCGTGTGTGGAAATTGAGAAAATTTGTGGTAATTTTTGAAGCAACTTATGTCTAGGTCAAGAGCAAAGTTTTTATTGCTGTTGGCAATTGGTAGGTTTGTTGATTGATTTTGGGGGGATGGCCTGCCAAATGTCAAAGGCAATTGTGCTAGTTATGGTGCGTTGGATTTTCTGGAAATGAGATCGCTCTGTGGCAATTTTATTTAGTCCAGAGTGTTTGCTTCTTTGAAAAGCCTTCACTTTATCGCTAAAACAGCATCTTTTCTATTGAAAACGCTGACAATCAAGCTGCAGGAGTTGTCTTCACCACAGCACAATAACTGAGAATCTTTCCGGTGATTGAACCGGCAGGCATTCAGTTGCGAATTTATGCCCCGCTGAGGAATCGATGCCGACACTAAATATCGTTGCTTTTTCAAGAAAGAAAAGAGCATAATTTATATTTAGTGTCATGATACGTCATTGCGTGCAGGAGCGTATTTAAAGGGGAAAGTGCTTCATGCCGTGACCCCCTCTTTGGCCGAGACAGCGGAGCAAAAACTCCACTTGACTTTGTTAGCGTAAGTAAGTGACCTTCAAGAAAGTCTTCACTGGAATTTAGTTGATGCCCTTCCCTTTTCCCTCCGGTCAAAACTCCTCGACACGTTAGTGAACCAGCATCTACTAGTCTAACACGTGATACAAGGTTTCCTTCAAATTAATGGGGATGAATACAAAAATTGTTTGATGTTTTTTTGCAAGTTAATTTTGCTTAGTAATATTTTTTCTTAAATTATCGTGTTTTGGAAAATATTAACTTTTTGTCCGGTTAGCTGGACTTTACATTTGGTGTAGAATACTTTCCCTTTATTGTTTACTTTTCCTTTCGCCCTTCCTCGAAATCTAAAGCTGGACTATTCCAATGTCGCCTTCAGTAGACTAATTATGTGAAAATTTCGTAGTAGAGACAACAACTAATTTTAAGCGCTAAAGCGTGAAGTAATTGATTTGTACAATTCGAACCGTCCTATTGCTCGGTGCCATCAACGTCACCCGGGTAGCACGGTCGCTAAACGCGTCGCAACAATAAGCAAAATTATATTGGGCCGGTATTCCCAAAAACTGTGAGTAAAGTATTAGCGAAAGTACAGGAAGCAGCAGTAAATTTAAATCATAGATTTTTGGTGCTGATAACTATTAATCAATCAGGCCTTCATTGAACTTGAATATTTAAGACTGATGCAACTGCATACGCAGGTTTTTTTGGTTGTTGGTAAAAATTTAACTGCAAGTGAAATTTCATGTTGTTTTTTGGCACTTTTTCGGCAGCGTCTATTTAGCGCCAGATCATTATTTATTCGTGGCTGGATAATTTTTGCTTGGCTTCATATTTTATTCCTTGTATAAATTACCCTGATTGCTGAGCACTAAGCAAGAGATCTCTACAGTCCATTTTTAAAGTTGTTGGTATGACTCGGCAAGGGAATTGAATCCAAGTCAACCTATTACGAACCAAGCACTTCAAACACTTCACAATTGTATATTTGCGATTTTTTCAGGCTCAACGTTGTTGTCACGTGACAGCACTACGGAAAAAGAAGCCAAGCGTTTGAAAAAATCGCTCGAGCGTGTCGGGTTAATTAGTAAGAATACTAATTCGAAGATGTCTAAAGACCACGTTGAGGTAAAATTTCTTCGGTTTGAGTTTTATGTGGTATGTAATTAAAATACTTTTAAAATCTTCAATTTTTATGTTGCTCCATCAGCATCAACAAATGCCGGCCAAACTTTCTTGTTGGTGGATGGGTGTTTTCATGATGTATCTTTAGAATCAGGATAATTGCCTTGTTGTTGGATTAAAGTTTACGTTTAAGACAAACCACCAATGTGGTAGTGATAATAAGGAAGGTGCGATAAGGTCCTAAAAACGCTCACCAACCACATTGCACGAACCCTGCTGACTAGCCTTCCTTAATGCTCGCAATGACACCCACACAGGGCTTTTCCTACCATACTTTAATGCTTTTTCTCTCTTGACTAAAGCTTGGCTTTTTCAACAAATTGCACATGCTTAGGTATCGAAGCACTAGTACTGTGCTGCGAAATCAGGACTATTGATTGACTGGATAAATGGCTTTTTAGAACGCAGCGGATAAAAATGGAAAAAGCGCTGAATCGATTTCGCTTCATCCAATTCCAAAAAAATGTCCTTCATCGTTGCTTGTTGGCGAAGTCTCTGATGATCATGGAAACCCTTTTTTTTTCAAAGGAAGTAAATCTTTTCCGGAAAAGGGAAGAAAAGGTTTTGCGACTAGCAGCGGAGATTTATCCGTCTCTGTATCCGTCCATCATGAGCATTCCGCTAGTGATTGCCAACTATCATCAACGTCGTCTTCCATTAATTTTGATGAAAATTCTGGAAAATTACACGGTAACAAACAAATATTTACATCCCGTGATAATTGTAGCGTTTCCAGCAAAAACGTGATCATTTCAACGGCTGAAATCAAGTCTAAAAAAACTGCTTCGTCATTCACTCCTAAACAAGAAAATTTTACAAAAGTTTTATCCACCCAGAACAATGAAGCTCAAGATCAAAATTGTGTTGCATCCCATGAGAGTCCGATCACAAAATGTTCCTTTTCTTTTCCATCCCACGCTAAGCCAAATGGTACTTCGGAGGCAGAATTGAAATCTTCCGCTTGTCAATATTGTTACCTTGAGGAGATAAAGCGGAAAAATGTTGGGCAAAAAAGTTTCGATCCCAAAATAAAGTTGAACTGTAGTGAACAAGTGATGGCTTCTTTTGATTCGAGATCGAGAAAAAACTTTAAAACGCATCGCCACCATCATCATCCACAAGCGACTCGACATAAAAACCCGAATTCATCTTATACCTATTCCCAACGAAGTACTCCCATTTTTCCCTCGTGCTTACACGGATCAGGTAATCGTCAACGGATTTCACCGCTTTCTTCATCTTCCTCACCTTCTCCGACTTCTCTGTCTTCGTCATCTCATTCAGGAGGACGGGCTCATCGAAGTAAGTTGGAGGACATCAAGGAGGACACATCCTGCTCCGAACAAGAAGAAATGGACGTAGGATCCAGGAGGACAGTCTGCAGTGTCTCTGCCCCCGCTGACAATCTTTCGCGCGATGCAAAACAGAGTTTACCACCTTGCACTATGCTGTCGTCACAGTTACGCGCTTATGACGAAACGGGGCAGCACCTAGCAACGACGGGGCTCGAAGAAAATGAACGCATCGAAGAAAAATTTAAATTTACAAGGAAACCGAGTTAACATCACGGCTACGCGATTGTGTCGTGGAGATACTACTTTCATAGTTTCTTTATAATTTAGTAAAGTGATGCTGCTATAAAGATATTTTTCGTTAACATCAGTTTCTATGTCGCATTTGATTACTTGATAGTATTTCCAGTAACAACCTAGTGCTTGTAATATCCTTATCAAGTGCCTGATACAATAGCACCACACACACAGCAATCGAAAGACTTGGGCGCATGGCTATTAAAAAAAGAGCCTCAACCTAGTTAGCCACATCTGTCGTTGGTTTTGATGTTTGACGTGCTTGCTTACTTTGCTTTTTGCAGTGCCGGCTGAGCTATTTTGGTAGAAATATTTTAAATGCTGATGATTGATATGCAGTCGACATATTTAACTTATTCCTATGATCTTCCATGGCTGACTGTGCCACTTCACTAATCATGCTAGCAAAACGTGGCGAGTTTATTACGCAAGTGATTTTATGTTGCGGCTCTAGTAAAAAAGTGCTCCGAGGCAACTTGTGACCTCGGTTGCCCAACTTGCGGTCAACGTGCATTGAGCCAGCAGTAGTGGTAACTACGAAGAAAATCTGCAAACAAGTTGTTCTATGTATAACAGCAAAAAATTTTGGGTAACCATAAAATTATAAATCTTTCGTAAATCTTCTTTTGTTTTACCGAAAACGATTCTGTTTTAATCGCTACTCTTCAACATCTTTGATGTGAATGACAGTTAGGTTATATTTCACTGTGAATATATTGGGATTGTTCGTAAACAATAAGCCCCTGCGTTTGTTTGACATAAACTATGGAGTATTTTCGTTTGGTGTTCCGCGTCTTAACTTGTTGATGGAATTCTTGCAACAAATTACCCAAGTTTGCGTGGTAACTTTCTAGCATCTGATCACAAACTCACCAAGAAATTTTGCGAGAAAGACAAACTATTCATTTACCGAATATTTTCGCCGCTTTCCATTTATTCCAAAAGTGGGATTTTGAAGGTAATTCTAGACGAAGCTTTTTTTTTGTCAAAATGTCACTGGCAAAATTAAATTAAGGTGATGGTTTTGTTGTGTTATCTTGGTCAAGAGGGGAAAGGAGATGGCACAGTGTCCCCCGCACTAGACACGCTGGTGCATGTGATCACTTATTTTTTATAGCTTTCCATTCCGTCGGTTCTAAAATAGTAATTTCTGAGCTGCAGTTTGCATTAGATTTGCGAATCTGTTATGGTAATCTGGTGTGGAAGCCGACACAAAAGTTATAGCCTAGTACCTATTAAGGTGTACCAAAAACCTACCTTCTTTGATTTTGCCATATCTTGGCAGATCGGTGCCTTTTAGAGAACACCGGTGTAACAATATTTTTTCAACTCAACATCGTTTGACGACCTAGAAGAAACGTCATAAATTTCGCAATTATAAAAAACCCCGAAAATAGTCAAAATAAGCATATTTCGAAGTCTGCTTTAGCTAGAAATGTGGTTGACGGCTTCTGATGCAGAACGTAAGGATTCCTATCAAACATTGTATATTGCGT
The DNA here is from genome assembly GCA_963675345.1 of Trididemnum clinides. NCBI lineage: Eukaryota > Metazoa > Chordata > Ascidiacea > Aplousobranchia > Didemnidae > Trididemnum > Trididemnum clinides. The sequence continues at coordinate 27,114,546 of OY776305.1, read as the reverse complement.
AGAGCTAAACCGACTATTCAAAAAGTTATGGCAAAAAAAGCTTCCATGTTTTCATAAAATTCTAAATTTTAATCTAACTATTTTTGTTGCTTGGTGAACTGCTACAGCTCTAGTTTATCGAATCATTGCATGCAGTCAATAGTGACTGTTGGCAGAAGCTACATATGAAAACGCTAAAAAGCAATGCTCAACGAACCAAATCATATCATTCAAAGGCTGCATTAGTTATCAATAACTGTTTAAACTTGACATATCGGTGCGACTACATACTGCAGCGATTAAGAAAGTGATGCAAGTCAACATGCTTTTAAAGAAACAATAGAAAATTACATTGTTTTGGATACAATAACTATTCAAAGAAAACATCTTTGTCACATCAAATAACGGGGAGCAACATTTTGCGGAAATCCTGTATTGTGCTAATTATTTATAAACGACGTATAAGTATGATAAAAAGAAATTAAGCGTTCTGCATCAGCTACTGCCAGGAATCAAAACCTTGTAGGACAGGGTTTTCCAACCAGAGGTGCGAGGCATGATCCTGGAGGGGTGCGACATGACCTTTGTGTTGTATTACTGTACTGTCATTCTCAGTTCATTCTGTGCTAATTGTTCTGCGCATTCTGTGTTTATTCATATCATGACTAATGCATGGCCTACGATTTATCCCGAGATGATGCTGATGTCCAAAAAATAAGGATCAACACCTGCAATTTCAGCCGCGACTTCAACTTTTCACAAATCAAGTTCGAGCAATGGCACACAATCCTTACACGGCCTTCAAAATTATGTCACGGGCCACATTTTGGCTCTCGGGCCGCATCAACCCGTCTCGGGGACCGCGAGTTTGACACTCCTGTTGTAAGGGGTGCGAGAACATGTTAAAATATTTTAGGGGTGCAGAACATATTAAGATGTTTTAGGGGTGCGTTAACATTAAAATACTTCAGGGGTGCGGGGCTTTACAAAGGTTGGGAACCACTGCTGTAGGATCATTTCATACGATCTATCAAATATTCGTTTGTGTTCTTGCTGTTGCTGCTGTACGTGCTTTTGCAACTTTTGGCGATACGAATAGCGAAGCGTTAACGTATTTTGGTTACTTAGCTTCTTGAGAGTAGAATGAGAAAAATGTAAATCTGTCATTTGGGGTAATGCTCTCTCTCTTCAGGGTCATTTACAACAGAAAGTTTTTCAATCATATTCTTAACAACTCTAAAATCAGCATTTGGGACCAGTTTGTCGGATTTTGTTTCAAAAAGTTAGAACAGCATGGTATTGACTTGAACAGTGTATGTGAATCGGCATCAACTAATTCCTTCAAATGCGTTGAGGAAGGCAGATGAAGCATTCTGATCATGCCTTCACCGATGGTACCTTCATTTTCGTTGTTACTTTCGAAAGATTTTTGCATTCGCCAAATTTCGTTTTTTCAAATGTAGAGACTTTGTCACTAAATCATGAAAAAATAACATGCCTTTCAGCAACATACCACAAAATGACGTTCCAACTTTTCTTGTACATAAATAGCAAACTGATGATAAACAGCTGGAAATAATAATGCAAGAGGCTAGCGATGCACATAGCAAAACTGCAGACAGTGACACTGTTTCGACCTATCAGGTCTCTTCAGTGCAGTTGGTGACCGACAAGAAGCTAGAGGCTTTTAATAAAGCATAGCTTAGACCGCCACACTTGCGGGATCTATACTAGATCCACTTGGTGGATGGTCTGTCAGTACTCTTGGTACCTGAAGATCGCAGATTAAACTCCAAAGCGTTTTTTATTGTTTGGTCCTGTCATGTTGTTAGGACGGCCATTACCCTTTTTCCTCCTCTTATATACGCCACTGACCCCAATATATGTGATCATGCAGGAATGAAAATGTAAACCTTTGTAGAAAGCCAACTTTTGTGTATGCCACAACCGTTGAAAAGGCAATATGCTTGTAGCAATGATGTTGGGATGTAGTTGGACAAAGACTTAAGAACCACGCATTTGCAAAATTGCCTAATCGTTTATTAGGAAATAGTCAAATGTTTATTGAATCAACAGACCAGATTTTTTTAAAGCAATTGCTACTGTTCTTATCTACATCAAGTCAAGGCTGTGCTTATCGGAAACTATGGTTTTCTTCCGCCATCGAAGTGCAAACAGTTTGGAGATTTGCACCTATTTTAAACTCTTCATTTTTTCAAACATCCTTGCTCACTATCTTCCTTCAGAAACCAATTTTGTGTTTAGCAACGATTTGGTAAAATCTTAGCTTTACAGCAGATTTTTGCGTTAGAGCTTTCATGCGATATGGCGTAGTTATATACACTTGACCGTGATTTAAGAACCTCTTCAACGAGTTTAAGTAATTTCGAGAGCAAACCAAGCACGTGCCATGTTTGTTTGCTTTTGATAAAAGTTCATTATATCGAAGAAAATATTGAAAAGGTTTTCTAATCCAAAATTAAATTTTTCAAAGTTTGTCGATTAAAATTCGCCTACAACTTTTTTGGGACACCTGCATAATCATAGGAGTATTTCTGTAAAAAGTTTTCTCCACAAGACAGTGTTTATCGCCCAAGAGATAACTAAACAAGCACTAATAACTTCAAGATTGAGAAATTAGTGTTGCTACTGAATTGTCAAGACAAAGATTTGTTTTTTTTTATCAAGATTTGCGCCCACTGTTTAGTGTAAAAATCTTGACAAAAAAAATAAATCGTGGTCTTGACAATTCTACAGCAAAACTAATTTCTCGATTTTGAACTTGTTAGTGCTTGTTTAGTCATCTCTTTAAAATACTGCTGTTTTGTTAAGAAAACTTTTTATTGAAACACTCCTATAATTATGCAGAGGTCCTAAAAAATTGGGACCCCTGCATGATTATAAGAGTGTTTAAGCAGGGGGTCTTTTGATTTCGATTGATTGCAAATCAATTCTCATCGGGGTCCCAAAAATATTGTATAAAGTTTTGATTAATTGCAAAGCAATAGATGTTAATGTTCATTAAAATCTATTTCATAGTTAAAATGTCATAGACTCTGTAAACATGATTTTATTGTGTTGTTATTATTTGTTTTCAAACTGGTCCAAAAACTTATGACGAGGCAAAGGAATGTAATTGCACATTCTACAAACCAGTTTTCTTGTTTATTCTAGCATCCACTTTCAATGGTTGCTCTCAGCTTACAACTATGGCAAATATCATAATTGTCTTTTAGCTATTTCCAGGAAAAAGTCAGTAATATGAGGCATGCACCTAGTTTGCTAAGAAATTTTGCAGGGAACAAACTTTATGTCATAAGCATATTAATGGCAGTTACATAATACGAATACAACAAAACAAGTAAGATGAACACAAAATATCCAAAACTTGAGTAAATATGTCTCATATTCTCCCTAAAAATAGGTTTCTGATATGAGATCTGGTCCATGTGGAAAGTATTCAACAAAACCCCTCTGTTAGCCAATCTACCTGTTTCGACCGAAAAGTTACCTGCTGCTAGAGTAGGTATACATTTTTGGGACACCCTTCATTTACTACAGGGCTCTCATTTACCTTTTCTAGAGGGGTTACATACATACCTTCACACATCTTGACTTCCACAAGCGTGACACGATGGACTATGAGTTAGCTTCACCATAAAAAACTTTATGCTGATGGCTCAGAGCCATAGATTGCATCCAGCATGACCATGCAGAGCTGGCGTTTGCATTAAAGCTTTTGTTTCGGATTTAAACGAGGGCTTGCTCAGACTTGTATTCCATGTTACTTGTATTCTTTGTTACCCTTGTATTCCATGACTTGAAATTTTTCGTCATTCATTTCCCGCTCCACATCTAAGAGAGCCGCGGTAACAGCAACTCACTGAGAACTGTACGAAACTCATGAAATCCAGCTATTACCGTTAACTCAACTGGTTCAGTACTAAGCCTTGGCCAAGCAAGTCGCTTATGTAATTCATCCATATAATTATTCTTGGGCGACAACGTGGCATTTTTGTTGTTGGAGTAACGAAAAGAAACTGACAAGTGAATCCTTTTAAATCATTCCATTTTATAAATGGCCAAACTAATGCAGCTGAGGTTTCTCAAAACAAAGAAGCAATGGCTGGATTTAGAAAAAATTTTGAATTTCTGTGCAACAAATTTTATTCATTCTAACAAATCTTCAGTTCCTCTCAAAAACTTATTGCCACTCATCTAAAAAACTTATCTAAAATTCCAACTAATTTTTAAAAAATTGAAAACCAGGATTTGTAACAATTTTCTTTGCCCGAATAACTTCTTGAACTTTTTGGTTCTACCAAGGAGTTCTTTTCTTACTGCCAATATTGAAACTTTTGCCTACATGCTTTGGTAGTTGAAGCACCAACAAAAATAGCTGTTTTGAACACTAACTATGTTTGTGCCAGATGGAAGGTTTGAATTTTTGCTTTGCAAAAGTTTTTCTTACTTTCGTATCAGCAATAGACTGACTGGATTCTCACTTAATTCTGTAAGACCTCTATCATTTGTGATGGCGAGTTAATTGGATGCATGAACCGCACACTGCCGTACATACGGCTACAGCAGTGTGCTGTAGCCGTGTGTAGGGTAGTGATCAGTAGAAAACTGAACCCTCCAATTATCTTGAATATCTGACACAAAAACAGAACGACAAAAAATTCAACTAGACTTCTGTACCACGTAGGCGGTAGTGTATTTTTGCACTTCTAGATAATGAAAACAAGAGTTCATAATGGCAACATACAGTAGTTTGCACTTGTAGTATAACTGTTCCTAATAAAAGTTTTCCATAAACATCAAGATCAGGATCATCACCCTACCGATTGCACGTTTCCACTCAACAGTATCTGTGCTAACGTGTGTATTAAAGTTATTTGAAAGTCTTATTTGACGATATTTTTTGAAAGTCAATCTCTAAAAAGGTGTAGATTTTTAACTAAAAATTTCACCCTTTCGATGTAAAGTTCAAAATGGCGGAGTTTGTACATACGCACCCGCAACAAATGTATTATTCTATAACATATCAACTCTTGCCATCGACAAATATTCAACACTTTTTTAAATTGGCTTTTAGTCATGGGCCTCTCCATAGCTCTCGGACCCTGGAGCAGTAAACCTGCTTAACCATTCTCTCATAAACCCTGTGTTTCATTGATACTGCTTGGTTTTCCCATTAAGTTCTCTTCCCATAAAAGTGAATAAGTCTGAAAGATACCGACTCCTCTAATCTTCTTCGTCGCTTCGCCGGCAATCGCTGCTCACTAAACATCTCTTTTACTCTCTCTTTTTTGCCTCTCCTGCTCCTGGGAGGTTTTTTAAAATTTGGGTTCTAACCGCCTAGCTATTTTGGCCGACCTTCTTTCTCCACTATATACCGTCCCCAAAAGCGTCATCCTTCTTTCAATTTTCAGATAGCTTGTTGGGATGATTTTACTCTCTATTTGGACAATCACTACCCTTCCGCAGAGAAACACTCCTCTCTTTCTTTTTTCTCGCCCACTGTGCTGTTTATTTCTTTGGTGCTTAATGAGGCCGAATCTTTTGTTCTTTGTAGCCGCATCAAGCTCCAATACCAATACCAATCTTGGTGGTCTTCCGAAGTGGAAGAAGCAGAAAGAGAAAAACTTATAGCTACCGCCACCCCCTTCTTTTTTGCTTCTATTGGCCAATACCTATTTCATACTGAAGCAACTCACTCTTTCCAGCATGGATCTTCTTCTTTCTATGTTCCAATTTTCTTGGTTTTTGAATTCCTTTTCTTCCATCTAGAATTCTTTATCCACTTTTTCTTATTCATAAATGGCAAAATTTCTGGAATCATCTTCTTCTTTATGGCCTATCTTTCTCAATTCCAGCGTCACGAACTGTTTGAGCGCTTTATCATATCTCAAATATTTTTGTTACTGGAGTTTAAATCGATTTTTTCTCCCTTGATTAGTTTACTCTCGATAAAATTTTTTAACTTTTCTAATCTATTTTGTATAGGTTTAATTAACCCAAGCCCGACTTTTGACTCTGTTGGACATCCCGCTTTCTTCCACAAGCCTATTTCTGCTTGCCTCTTCTTGCTTTGGTTGGTGGATCTCTTTTCATCAATATTTTCCCTGTGGCTCTATATTCCTCCTTCAGCTGCTCTATTTATGCAGATGACTTGATCATCTGCTTCTCTTCCCACTCGGTATCTGCTGCGACGGAAGCCCTTACTCAGCTGATGCTCAGGTGTATTTCTCTCGATTCGGGAAAATAGAAGCCTTCTACTTTTTGGTGGATTCTTTAGCCTCATCTCTTCGTTTAACCCTCCATTTCCACTTTGATTTTCTGAGGGTCACTTTTGACCGCACCTTTTTCTTTTCCAATAGCAGGGTATTTTTGCTAAAGGCAAAGTTTTTCCCTCTTTTCAAGGTTTTACGCTGTATTTCTGCTTTATCGTGAGGCTCCTGACTCTTATGTACAGAGCTTTTCTTCGACACCAACTCCTAAGACTTCGATTTGTCAACTTTACGTTGTTGGAAGGGTGCTCCAGTAAAGCACTCCTACCTGCTCTCTCTTTCCTCCCAGGACTCAGCCCTTCTTTGATGTAGAGCTCACTTTTTTACTCCACGCTCTGATTTCTCTCTTTCTCCCCTAGGTGCTCTTATTGACTCTTTTGTTTTCGATGTCAAAAGGTGTCTCCGGCCCGCTTACCAACTACTCACCGAGGCTACTCTTTCCTTTTACGCAAGCCCACAAAGTTTTTCCGTTGGTCTTGGTAGCATTCAAGCCTGCCTAATCTCTCACTCTGTCCTTGCAACACTTTCTTCTCAATCTTTCCACTTCTGGTTGAAGCTGCCTATTCTCCCACTAGGATTCAGTTCCAGCCACTCATTTCTTCTGAGTATTGACATGGCCAATGAGCTGCGCTACTTCAGCCATCTACAAACCCACGTTGTTGCTTTTCTTTAAGTGAATGCCTACGGTCATAATTAAATTAGTCGCCACAAGACCCCCTCACTAACCATCGAACACTCGAGTTTTCTCGTCGTGCTCGTTGTCTCTTCGCTACGACGCAGCCATCTGTTGAAACTCTCGAAATTACCTCAAAACTGAGTATCCTTCCTGCTGCCATCACACTTTCTTTCCGCTCTGTATCGCTACGGACTTGCGCCGCTCGCATTTTGGCGACTTTTCCATACATGACCTCCAACTCAGGTCTTACCCCGCTGCTGATGCTCCATAGTCTTCCGCTATGCCCTCAACCCCAGGATTGGACAACTACAAGAAGTTCGAAATAAATTTTAATAAACAGGAAAAAACAAGTCAAAGATCGTAATCCTCTTTGAAATCATAATCGTCGTTCTGTGGTCGGGAGAAGTCCATCGCTGAGAGTAAAGAGTTCCCGAGCTTATCCGATAACTTATCTGAAATAAAAACACATCAATTAAAAGCATCGCTAATAAAGGCGCTAACAAAAAAAGCAAGTTCGCAGGGCAAAAAATCGCATTAAAATGAGTTTGCATATTATTTTAAACTTTGAATCGACAGCAAAAAATTTGACAAAAATGATTTCAACGCACTAAACACTCGCTAAAGCACATGGGTAGCAGTTCAAATCAATTAAAAACTATTAGCCACAAATTCTGGGCCACCTTACCCAAATGCACGATTAACTTTTGTAAGTCGACTTTTAATACCTTTATTCAGTCAGTGTAAATAATCGTACTCACAACTACAACATTAACTTTCATAAGTTGACTGTTAACATCGTTGTACAGTCTAGTGTGAAAAATCGTAGGCAAGTACAACTATCTTACAATTTTAATCACCCATTTTGATAGCGTTTCATAGGTACGGCCCTGTAGGCAGAAGCTTGCCGGAACATTCCGTTTTACCACATAATTAAATAAACACGGAATGCTTGGAATTGCCAATAAAGGCAACACTTGAAGATGCTTGGTTGTCTACCTCTCCTCTTCCTTAAAAAGGCGAACCGCTGTATTGCGATCCTCATAGCAAACCTAATTAAGATCAGGCTCAAAAATATTTTGATGATCGTAATATGCAAGTAATTAGTTTTGTTGATGGAACAAAGCATAAGTTGGCAAAAACATCGATCACTTGCAACACTGTTGTGTTGTTGTTACCCGACCCCTTTTGAGGGATGGGGGTATGGCGGAAGACCATGGAGCCCCAACAGCAGGGCAACTCCCCAGGGCCTGAGCCAGAGGTCGTAGAGAGACAAAGAGTCGCCAAAGAGCGAGCGGCGCAGAATGCGTAGCTGGACAGTGCAGAATGAGATGAGAGATGTCCTGCGACGAGTGTCCGCAGGCGCTGCAGGATGGATTCTCGATCCTGCCAATCCTAGAGATAAAAGCGTAAAAGTCCGTTACAGCGAAGACAAGAGAGCACAAGCTCCTCGTTGAAAATCGAGGGAACCTGTGTGTCGAAGAATTTTGATGAGACAGTACGCCTCCAGTACGAGAAAAGTGGATACGAGAGATGAGGAGAGAGACAAGGGATTACCAAGGGCACGAGATGCGCTCCCCGTCTGGCCAGCTTATTTTCCGCGTCGTTCCCCGGGACAAACGAGTGTCCCGGGGACCCACTGTAGCCTGATAGAACAGGAGGAAAAAAAAGGCAGTTCCTTCCAGATCTTTCAGAGAGACTAAGGTAAAAGGAAAGATGGAGAAGAAAAAAGAGCCATAGTCAGATAGAAGCGACAAAGCAGACTTGTTGGTGCTTCCCAGACCAGCAAAGAGCTTGCAGAATGGCGCAGAATTCAGCGGAGAAACTTGAGCACACTGGGCCTGCTGAAAAAAAGTGGCCTAGTGTCACAGAGAGAACAGTTGGCAAGTACGCCAGAGCCGCCTTTGCCAAAAGGAAAAGAGCCGTCTGTCCAGAGCACCAGAGCATGAGGTAGGAGAGAGTCAAGGTGGGCGGATCCGCAGCTTGGTGAGATAAAGGGGATCAAAGCGGGAGCACGGAGAGGAAAGGATGGACTCCACAGTTAAGAAAGGCAGATTCCATGGAGGTGAGGGAGGGCAAGCGAAGAGAGCCGTTCTTACAGAAGCATGAACGGGTGAGTGGACGCAAAAACTGTCCAAGGGAATCTGCAAAGTCTTGGTTTCACTCTACGTCTGGAAAACGTGAAATGGGAATGGAGGTTGGGAGACGAAGGGCTCGCTCATAAGATGACAGAGCAAAATGAGTCAGGATGACTCCTAGGGGAGGTAGAGAAGCCTCAGAGAAGTGGGATAGGGCAGGACGAGAGGCACATGTAGTTGGCGCAACTGGCCGCTAGGTGAAGCTGTTCCAATTTGGTGATATTGGCAACACGTGGTTGGTTGAAGTGACAAAAAAGTTTCGGAAATTCACACCCATAAGGAGGAGTAAAAATGGCTTAGTCCTGTTCTTACGTCAACACTTCAACTTTCGCTTATTTTTAAGATTACCTAGAGAGTAACAGCTTGAGCCAAATATAGAAAATCAACACGAAGTGTTGATTAGGTAAGCCTCCAATAACTAAAACGCAATTTTCTGTAGCATATCTGCAATGTAATTCATTAACTCCACCTGCTCTTTTCTTTTTCTTCTTATTCATTTTCATTAACTGTTTCAAATTTTGATTTGCTTGAATATTACTTCCACGAGTTACTATTTGATTTAAACCATCGTATGATGTTAAGCTTGCTTTGGAAGCTTCATTCGGTATCTTTGAACCCTTCTTTTTCTTTTCCGTCACATCTATAGTGATGTCGCCCAACTAAAAAAAACAAGTTCAGTTGAAATACACAAAAGCAGGCGCTACAGTGAATGTATCATAAAACTTTTAGCGATTATCGTTTGATCCTCAAAACTTCTCAATAGAGAATTTACTTTAGGGCTACTAAAACCGTTGGCATAAATATCAACAATCAAATTGTACTCGATCCATTTGATGAATAGCAGACCACAAAAATAGTCATGCAAGCGATATTACCTCACTTGGTGGCGCAGGTTCGTTATCTTCCATGTAACTAACTTCAGCATCACTGCCACGTATGCTGTCATCATCACATTCGGTCACGTCATCATTAGCAACAGATTGTGAATCCAAATGCATTGTTACTGGTCCTAAAAAAAATATGCGTCTAACGTCAAAACTCAAAAAATCTCTCCCAACTGCTACACTTTTAATACTGGTACATCATTTTTCACACTGAAATGCATGGCATGTTCGTCAGGACCAAAGTAGTCACCAGCAAATTAAGTTGCGGATTATGTGGAAATCGTTAGGATGCTGTATTTTGTTGAAAACAATCTTTAACTTGACTCATGGTCTGAGCAATGAAGCTTTAAAACAGGGGTATTAAACTCATTTTGCCCTGTATGCCGCATTTACGAAGCTAAATTTTACGCAGGCCAGACATTTTGTAAAATTTAGACAATGATGCAATCGACAGAATTACAGTTAGGGATGGGCATTTTAATTCTTAAATCAATTCGAATCTTGAACCGCTCTTGTTTTCTGACAGTTGGAACAGAAATAAATTGCTATGGAAACAAAGTTGCAAACGCGTGACGAAAATTTTTATGACTTTTAATAAAGCGAAATCCTACATTTTTCTTGTTGCGCAGCAAAGTTTGTACAGCCCAAGCAATTCTATCGTTTCTTACGAGCAAGCTGTTTCGTCAAAGTTTTCTCCTTCCACTCTCTTAACAAGTAGTAGAAGCACGCCAACTTACTGCAGGAATTTTCTCTATGAAACATTAATAACGCTGCGGCATATATCTGTTGGTAATGACACCTCTTAAAACGCATTTGATATTCCATTGACGGTGACCTTCTGCAAGGTTAGTAAAGTGGGTTGCGTAGACAACTAGCCTATGTGGGTGCGATGCTAAACACGTACAGGGGTTGGACAAAATAACAGAAACTCCTTAAAAAATCAACAAAATTTATTTAAAGGAAAGTTTTTGATATTTTTTAAATATCTGTAAAAAAGTTGTTTAAAATAAACATATCAAATGATATAAATAATAAACAAAAAGCATTAAAATATGTTAAGCTTTGATTGTTTAAAACACGTTCAAAAATTAATGCCAAAATGTTAGGTTAACCCCTGTATATGTGTTAGGTTAGTCCAGTACCAGCATACATTTTTTTTTTATTTTGCCCATCACAAAAATGGCATGACGAGGGTCATAAAACGGGGAATGACTGGCAGAATTGGATCCGCCAACCTTCAGTTTGACACCTGTGCTCCAAAAAATTCGCTCATCACAAGGCTCTTCACTCAGTGACAACGCTTTCGAAATAGCTCCAATTCAAGAATTATTCGGCTTAGTTGCGATTGCGCGTCACTTTCACAGCAACCATATTACATCGTGACAACTAGTAAACAGCAGCAAGGCTACATGGATTAAGAATTATAGTTTTATACGACAATGATCAACCAGTCATGCGTTCAAACATCACAGGTACAGCGTTATTATGTTCTTGAGAAAGCACTCCCATTCGATTTTTTTTTGACGGATTCCAACATGCAGTAGGTTTATTGGAAGTGATACCAAGCAATGCAGACGGAATGTTGAAACTTGGAAGCGGCAAAAGAAGGTACAGTTGTACCTTTTAGTACGAGCATACGAGCAAATTAGATGAATATCAAATCTATCTGCAAAACATTTCTCAGAAAACAATTTTTGCCTTTAAGTTTTCTTTTATGTCCGCCATACCATTAAAAAAGGGCTGAAAACCCTCATAGAAACTTCAGACAGAAAGCTCCTTAAATTTTGATATCTGAAATGACGTCACTATTATGGAAAAAATAGACCTCTTTTTTGTCGTAAAATATTTTCGAAATTAATGTTTTTCAAAACCCGTGACCAATTTCTTGAAATGCCCGGATTTCAAAAAATTAATGCAGACCTGAAAAATAAAATAGAAAATATATGTGCTTTAGCACTATTGGTAAACCAAACTTAATGATTTAGTTTTTAAAAAATAAATCATAACGATTTTATGAGAATCTCCACACAAGTGAAAAGAAATGACGATTGCGCTAAAAATATCATCGAACTTAAAACTTAGTAGCTGGAATAAGTCAATAATATGTGCTCCCACTTTATTAATAACAATTCGCCTGCATTTAAAAAGCATCATTAGTGTTCTTAATCAAGTAGAATCAGAAACTTTGGTGTCATACCATGTTTTTGGTCACGCAATTGCCATGGATTTCAGAGCATGCAAACATGAACTTCGAACCACTTTTAACGCTGATACAATGATTGCTGTTGCATCGTGCATTGCATTTACAACAAATATAAAATGAGCTTCTGGTGATATAGATTCTGTTGCTTCAGCGGATTTAAACATCAATTTAGGAGGTTTTTCAGCCATATTTATTTTGTTGCATTTAGAGACGACGGATATAAGGTGAACCAGATGATATGTCGTTGTTATATTCAGCGCGGGGTATGGCAAAAGACCAAAGAACCCCAAAATCCGAACGATCACCAACGGCTTGAACCATACACCGTAAACAGAAAAAGATGTCAAAGAGCGCGCGCCGTGCCTTGCAGCAGGACACGACAAAATGAAATGAGAAAAGCCCGAGTTGGGCGACCACAGGTGCTGCATGAAAGATTCTCAATTCTGACCATTCTGGAGAGATATTGAAAAGTCTGTGTCCATTGCAGTGAAGGACACAGCGAGCATGACCAAAAAACACAATGGAGACTGAGGCTTGTGTGTCGAAAAATTTTGACGAGACAGCACGCCTTCAGTTTAAAGATGTTAAGATACGAGCAAAGTAGAAAGACTGCAAGGAACCGTAGACTGCTGGAGCAGCGTACCTCGTCTGGTCAACTCATCGGCCCCGCGTTATCCGTAAAAAACAAATAATTTGGAAAATAATGCTGACCTACAAGGGTGGGAAATTCCTGCCATGTTATTTTACATGCCAGAGAGAGAAATGACGGAGAAAAGCAGAGCAAAAAGAGAGCGTGAGTATGGGAGAGGTGGCAGTCTTGTTGTAGCTACATAGACCAGCGAGAAGCTTGCAGAATGGCGCAAACTTTAGGAGAAAAACTTGAGCAAGCTGGAGGTAGCAAATAGAAAAGACTAGCTATAGTGCGACAAAGGTAGTAATGGCAAAACGCCGGAGCCTCTTTATCAGTAGCAGAGAAAGAGCCATCAGTTCAAGTCACGACATCGAAAGATAGTCTGAGTGAGCAGGCGAGAAAGAGGTGAGTCAAAGCGAGAGGATGGAGAAAAAGAACGAACTCCACGCTAAAAGGGGGCTTCAAGAAGAAAAAATAGGGCAGGCCAGAAAAGTCTCCCGGGAGAAGCAGAGAGCGGGTGGAGCTGAGTAAAACCTTTCAACGCAAAACCTTTTCGAAAGAACCTGGAAAGCATTAGTTTTACTTTATGTCTAGACAATCCTAAAATAGAATTAAGGGAATAGTAGCATAGGCATATCTACGTGGGAGGAATAATATCAACAAAGGAATGTAAAACGTTGACAACCACAGAGATCTTTCACCAATAAATTTGAGGTGAAAATGTAAAAAAAACTGGGGGTCAGAAACCATAGACACTAAAAAAAAGGAATTATTAACCAATTTCATATTTCTGGCCGCCTTCCAAAATTTTCTTCAGGTTACGCCACTGAATGGTAGACGAAGAACCTAAACAAAGCAAGTAAAAAAGCTTCAGAGAAAAGAACAGAGATAAATGATGAGGCAGAAGGAAATGGCGCGATTGGCCGCGCAAAGAAGTCACCCCAACTTGGTTACGCAGAGCAAGGGAAATCATGCGGGTGAGGCATTGGTGAGCGCGGGTCCTCGACTATCTTTATGAAAAAACAAAGACAACTTGAAGCTGTCCCCAAGCAGACACACAGCACCAGACATTGAAACTAAGGAAGAATTGGGCCGTAAGCGAAGATTTTAAAGTTTAAAAGGAAAGCAACGTGGTCGAAGGTAATCCCGAGAAAGGTAACAGTGGGGTTGAACTTGATCCAACATACGTCCATCCTCTATGAATGCATTCATCTTTATCTTCTTTTTTGAAACCTGACTAAATTGTATAAATTGAAGAAAATAATGATGGATGGTTGCTTCATCAAGGACATTTGAAAAAGATCAAATATACGGGCAATTGGAGGTCTTCCTGAGTTTGGATAAAAGATCAACTGGTGTAAACGCTGAGGTCATTGTGAGTAATGGCCGTCAGTCTTTCATGAAAAAGTACTAACACTAAAACGGCCGGTTAAAAACGCCGAAACGTAAGACTACGTTTTTTATATGACGCAGGAAAGCAGCAGTAAAACAACACAGCTGACGAGCATACTAGCCACGACATTTGTAACTGGCTGACCTTATTACTATACTGTATTCTGTAAATGCAACAAAATTTGGTTGGAAAAAGACTTCAACCTGTAATAGCAACAGAGTTTAACAGCATCAAAAGCTCATTTTAAATATATTCGTTTCAATAAAATCACTTCCTATTTGCTACCTCCAGCTCGCTCAAGTTTTTCTGCTAAAGTCTGCGCCATTCTGCAAGCTCTTCGCTGGCCTGTATAGTACCAATGTCTGCCACCTCTCCCATACGCACGCTCCGTTTTGCTTCGCTTTTTTCTTCTCCGCCATTTCTCTCTCTGGCATGTAACATGGCAGAAATTTTCCACCCTTCTGGATCAGCATTTGTTTCCAAATTGTTTGTTTTTCACGGACAACGCGGGGCCGATGAGTTGACCAGACGAGGTACGCTGCTCCAGCAGTCTACGGTTCCTTGCGGTAATTTTATGAAATCAAATTCTGCTCATGCTATATTGTTCTTAATTAATATGCCACACATCTAGATTCAACTCAAGGCACTGTAGCTAAAAAAGCTTGAAAACTCTAGCCATTGTTCCATACCGATGTTTAGTAATAATACGTGCAAGACGATTTGTTATGCGAGTGAAAACCTAGAGTCGTACAGTATTGTTTGGTCATTTAACCACTGCTATTTTTAGTCTTTCAAGAAAACCTGCTTGTGTCGCAGCAATAATAGAAACGAATTTTTTTAATTTCACACAAAATGCGCAATTAAAATGATCTTATCAAGCGTCTACACTAAGAAATCTTCAGTTTTGCCAAAACATTCTCCATAATTAAAAAGTTATGTTCTACCAAATAAAACCAGAGCTGGAATTCTAGCGCAACCCACAGAGCTCACGGAGTCCCGGATGAAGAGCTCTGCATTAGCATAATTAACTTTTGCGCTTACTTACAGCATCACGCAATTGTGCGGTAATGACATCACCATACACAGTTGTTACACGAAAATGATTAGCGTATTTGAAAAAATTCCATGTAAGACTCCTCTTCTGTCAAAAAACCACTAATACCTAAGTCGTTAAGTTTTGTCCACCAGCAGTGCTCGATCACATATACATCCTATTATATTTTCTAGCCCTAAACTAATTATTTTTTCAATGTCTGGTAATGCCATTCATAGTCACGGGTTTTTAGAAAAACGTTTATTTCGAAGATATTATACGACAAAAAAACGGGTCTATTTTTTTCATTGATAGCGACGTCATTTCAGGTATCAAAAATTAATGTAGCTCTCTGTCTTAAGTTCCTATGAACGTCTTGCTTGACGGTTTTTTCGGTTTGTGATTTACGCATAAGTTTCTATAACTCTTCACTTTTGACGCAAGCTGTGTTACTTAGCTTTTAGTAGTCATTATGATTACCGAGGCTGTTAACAGATACTGATGATGCTGTTAACAGGAACTGATCATGATCAATAGATAGTCGAAATATATTTTCCGTGAATAAAACACAAAGCTGGATGATTGCCTATGTTTAATTATCTTAAAGTTAGCTTTTAGTAGTAATATTTTTAGCTAATTATTGATTCTTTGTTTATTCTCAATTGGAATAAGATAGTGTAAGGCTGTTTAGTTATTTATTCAGATAGAATCATGATTTTATCTGAATAAGGATTACCTCCTGACGAGCCACCTTAGGTGATGAAACACACTATTGAAGTGTTTTTAGCTTGAATAGATTTCATTTTATTATACACTAGCAGATTTACCCGTCCTTGATCGGGTAAAATGTCAAGACTGATTAAATTTTTACATTGAATAACCATAGTTTAATGTGTTTTATGATTTTTATTTCATCGTACAACAGTGCAAATAGGCTCGTATCCCCCCATAGACGATTCTGATCGAAATCAAAATACCGTACTTGGCGGATTTACCCGTCGTTGATCGGGTAAAATGTAAAGACTGATTAAATTTTTACATTGAATAACCATATTTTAATGTGTTTTCATGATTTTTATTTCATCGTACAACAGTACAAATAGGCCACCAGTAGAGCCCCATAGGCTCGTATCCCCCCATAGACGATTCTGATCAAAATCAAAATACCGTACTTGGCTTCCCTGGAAAAAGTTATGTTTACCCGATCAACGATGGGTAAATCTGCTAGTGATTTCTAAAAGTACAATCTTGCTGATAACCATCAAATTTGGATTTTTATTTGTTACAAGTTTTTTTCTGTTTATGGTACCTAACAAAAACTTTAGCCAACTCTAGTATTTTAATATAGGTGGAATAAATATAGGCTCGTAGCCCCCCATAGACGATTCTGATCGAAATCAAAATACCGTACTTGGCTTCCCTGGAAAAAGTTATATAAGATTCATATGTTTGTTTGTATCTAAATGTCTCCAGTTTTATTTCTATAGCGGACAGACAGACAGACAAACTTTGAGTTTTATATACATAGATTATGATCTGATGTTGAAGTTGCTGTTTGATTTGATCTGTTGAAATAAACTGATATATACCGTTGCTCTGCATTGAAGACGACAGCGTCGAAGCACATTAGTCACAGCAACGTTTTTGCGGTTGTGTTGCATAGAACGGGTATTCAGATTCGTTCGTGTATTACCAGCGCTGACACTGTAACCAAGCGGGAAATTATACAGAACTAAAGCTCCCTACTTCAGCATTGTAAATCGAACAACGAGGAAGAATAGACTGTTGCTTAGAGTTCATCTTATGTTGCATACGCTAGCAATTGAGAGTAATTTGCATTATGTTGCTAAAAAAACTTATGCGGTTGTAAGCCTGGTAGACCAACTAGTAGTTGCATAAAATTGGGATGATATATTTTCAGTGGAAGGATATCGTATTACACTCATCCTCCTGAAGAAAAGAAGGCTGTACATATTGATGCACGGATTGTTAATGAAATGGCAAAGGAATTTGATTGGGTGAGTTTCAAATATAATGTATTTTGAAATTAACTACGGGGGACAGGAAGTCTACTACACTGGTTCAACTCAAGAACGACCAATGGGGTTGAAATCAACCCTTTTCCAAATTCGTTTAACTATTTTGCATATACTTTTAAGTAGCTTCATTTTCAAACTTTCGGTAGTTTCGCATCTATGACTAAACGGTATGCTACCATAAAGTTTTTTGCAAAGTTTATGTTACGTATCCCACAGTTTGTAAACATATCTGCTGTGATCAAAGGGTCGAAAACAACCCAAATAGATATTTTAATGATATAAATTTATTTTAAGAAATAGAAAAATACCAAAATTGATTAGTGTAATCACTAAATAGCATTTACACGTATTCTTAGATCACTCAAACATCACCAGTACAGTGTCGTTATGTTCTTTAGGCACTGCCAGACGATTTTTTATTTGGCGGGCTCCAATAAGTAGTAAATTTGCTGAAGTAATACCAAACAAAGCAAGCAGAATGTTGAAACTCGGAAACTCAGAAGGTCTGGACAATTACCCAATGTTGAACGCAATTGTGGAGAATTCGCAAATATGGATGATAGAAATAACATGAATAATTTTTAACACTGCTCTAATAAACTTAGATAAGGTTGCTTACCAAGTTTGATTACTTGCAGCAAAATAACAAGCTGACCGAAACACATGAAATCTATTAGCATTTCTTAAATACGAGTATAAAATAATCAACATACCTTCCGACTTGTATAGCAGCAGCTCTGAATAGACGGGACATCCAGTGATGCTATTCAACGCTTTTTTATTATCTTCCAGATTTTCCTAAAATGTGTAGACTGAGAACAGACTTGATTGTGGCACGTCCCACAGACAACTTATTCGCCAAACGCTATAACATCACCACGACAAAGCAGAATGCAAAACCTCTACTGAAATTCTCCAGCTAAACCTCTATGTTGATATGCAAGTAATACTAACATTCGCTACCACGTTGCTAGAAACCAACTACAAGCAACAGTGAACTAAATCTATGATAAGACTACGGCTTGCAAACAGATTTGTTGCAGAATTACATTAGCTTTAACCAGTGTAGTAGACTTCCTGTCCCCCGTAGTTAATTTCAAAATACATTATATTTGAAACTCACCCAATCAAATTCCTTTGCCATTTCATTAACAATCCGTGCATCAATATGTACAGCCTTCTTTTCTTCAGGAGGATGAGTGTAATACGATATCCTTCCACTGAAAATATATCATCCCAATTTTATGCAACTACTAGTTGGTCTACCAGGCTTACAACCGCATAAGTTTTTTTAGCAACATAATGCAAATTACTCTCAATTGCTAGCGTATGCAACATAAGATGAACTCTAAGCAACAGTCTATTCTTCCTCGTTGTTCGATTTACAATGCTGAAGTAGGGAGCTTTAGTTCTGTATAATTTCCCGCTTGGTTACAGTGTCAGCGCTGGTAATACACGAACGAATCTGAATACCCGTTCTATGCAACACAACCGCAAAAACGTTGCTGTGACTAATGTGCTTCGACGCTGTCGTCTTTAATGCAGAGCAACGGTATATATCAGTTTATTTCAACAGATCAAATCAAACAGCAACTTCAACATCAGATCAGAATGTCATAGATTGACAGATTAACCCACGGGTGCCTACACGTCCATACAAGGAAGTAAAAAATGGGTATTTTAGATTTTATATTTCTCGCTCCAGACCGCGACTAGTAACAAGCTTTTCCTAGGGCTACAAAAACACTTAAAAGTATCTAAATTAACCAGTAGTAAGTTTCAAAAATATATGTTAGTTTTTACTGTACGTCAATTAAATTGGTACTATTTGTAAGTTATGTAACTTGCTTAACGGTTAAGAACGTGTGACTCTCATATCTACAGTAACATTGTTTTTAACTGTTTTGTTTTGAAAAATCTTAGTATTTCTTCACCTAAGGGTCAAGAATGAAATACCATATTATTCAGCTACTTTGTTGGTTGCATATAAGTTAGAAATTAGGTTAGTCCCTGTAAGGACGCTTGGGCACTTGCACAATAACTGGTGCAAAGTAATAAATTGCGCATTAAAAATATTCAGATGGTTTCTTTGGCCACCAATTACAAATCATTGCCGTATAGTATAAATTTGCATAATAGCAATTTTTAAATTTTGAAGCAAAACCTAAAAGATAAGAATCCTTCAACAATTTTAGAGAAAAACGAAAAACTTCTTACAAGAAACGTAATTATAACCCTTTGCTAATCTTCTTTCACTTTCTAATAGAAAACTACACTCGACTGCTCACAAAAATTTGGCAAGATCGGAACAATTCTTCACTATAACTGGCAGATTTTGTTCTTATTCCGCCGGATGAATCTGGCAACGTGAGAGCCGTGCAAACGAAGATCACAGTTTCAAACACACCAACAACATCGAAAAAGACATCCTGAATTCTTAGAGCAAATTGGTGGTCCACCAGTCAAAATCGTTTCTATAAAAATGGTGTTGAAGATCAACAAATATCGAATTATAACACCGTGCTGCCAAAGCCAAGTTCAATCAAAACAAACGAGTTGCTGAAAGCAGTGGCACTTAAATTTTGCCTTAATACCCCCTGGAAATATATTAGATCGTAGAGCAATTGTAACGTACGGGGGTTCAATCTTATGCGAATCTTTATTGAGCGCATTAGGTAAAAAACCTCTGACTTAAAACGTATAGAAGCTCTAAATACAGCGCACTGTGTGAAAATGACCGTCACAAATACAGTAGATTCCGCTTAATTGAGCCGCCGGTTAATCGGGTCAGCCGTTTAATTGGGCCAAATTGTGAAGAACGAAATCCAATCAAAGATAATGCACTACGTTAAATCCGCATAATCGGGCCACAACTATAGTTACACATACACCGGTGTAATTGCAAAACCGCCTTTGCAATGTAATAGAACTCAATATCACAAAGCCAGCTATATTATGTAACAATTGAACAATACAGGTGCAACTTATTTTGTCATTTCATGCCCTTGGACATGGTAATTGTTGTGTTTTGTAGCAAATTTTGTGAAGTCCCAAGCAGAGATGCCACGAAAAGATTTAACAATTGCTGAAAGGATTGCTGTCCTAAGAAAAATTAGAGAGCAACCTCCAAACATTAGTCATCGCCAGTTAGCTGAGATAACTGGTGTACCAAGGACAACCCTGGCACGGATACTGCAAGACTTCGGATAATCGGGTCAGCCGCTTAATCGGGCCAAATGGTGCTCGTCCCGATGTGACCCGATTAAGCGGAATCTACTGAAATGGCAAAAACGCAATCCTACGTTTACTTGAATCAACCCATGCTCTTATAAAGAGGGAGAGAAGTAAGAATAAAAGCAATCACATAATCATCAAGATAGGCAAAAAGAGCTTCAGCAAACAATGCTACAGTCATTCATCATACATAGCGCCGTAAGTTCCTGCGTTGGATTGCACCCTACACTTTAAATGTATCAAAATTAAAACAATTACGTAATATGTGGGGCTGTTAAGGGCAATTTTTTTGCTTTTTCAAGAAATGTGAAGAAAAATTTACTTTGACTCGTAAAAGCAATCCTTGAGATATATTACGTTTAAATCGCATTTACGTAACACTCTTTCCACTTGACTCAGCAAGGTCATTGATGAGTGCGTCATGAAAAGCTTTTAACGAAACAACTTCTTTGGAATATGTTTTGTATTTTTATTAGAATTGTATTCTTTACGCATCTCACACCATCGTAATTTCATTTTTTTAAGATTCGATCAAGCTGAACTTTTTAACTCACAGCAAACGTCGTGAAAGCGCCTAAGCATCTTTCCACGGACCTACCATTTTCCGCCTTTCTCGAACAGATTTTCACAAAATTTTCAGGGTTTTTAAGTTTACAAAACCTTTAATGATTTTTTTTTAAATATTCCCATTAAATTGACGACCGGGAATTAATGGGTTAATAAAGATAAAATTAGGAACATGCGATGGTAATTACATCCGGGGTTAGGAATATACAGAATTAGGAATCTGCAGATTTATAACTGTGGCCAAATTACATTAACCAATAGCTAAACAGCCTTACACCACCCTATTCAAATTATAAACAAAAGAATTACTAATAAAGTAAGAATATTACCATTTCAAGCTAACTAACCCAAAGCTCAAAGCTAACTAACACAGCCTGCGCCAAAAGTGAGGATTTCGCAAAAACTATACTTGCCAAAGTAGTTGCGCGAGGCAAAAGATATAAAGCGTAAGCGCAAACCCAATATTACTTGTTCAAATTTACACCAATAGCGCCAACTACAGGTGACTAAAAAGACAACAGATTGTACACTCAAACAACATGGCTGATAGCTTGCTGTTTGCTACCAGATTCCTTCTTTTAAATAGGGGCATGGCAAAAAGACCATGAAGCCCAAGAAAATTGCAACTCATTACATCCTGGACTAAAGTTCGTACAGAAAGCGTGGCCGAAAGGAGTGGCTTTAAGAGTTTGTAGCAAGACAGGACAGAATAAAATCCCGAGCACAATACAAAAGACTCTTGATTCTGGAGACAAAAGCTAAAAAAAAGGCAGTGTCCCGCTGCGGCAAAGTCGAGGGAGGACATAGTGAGCGTTGCGCGGAAGCATAAATTCTTCAGTAAATACTGAAGTATCCTTGTGTTGAAAATTTTGTGCTGATACTACCTTGCTTTGACCCACCTGTTCCAATCTCTCAGTACACATCTAGCAGCTTCATTAACATCAGGGACACCTTTCTTCTGCAATTTTCCTTTCCTCCGTGCAAGTTTTTCAAGAAAGTCATTTGAATCATCGTAATTTCCAATTTTATAACGAAGCATAACCTGAAATACACCCATATGACGTGATTTTGGACATTCTTCGTTAAAGCTGCACTCTCCTTCTTATGCTCATGCTCTGCTTACTTGTTGTTTGTCAGATTGGGGCATTGCGAGTGGCAAAATTGCTCGACTCTGCCACCTGACTGCCACACAAAAATGTAAGTATTCAGTAGCGTGCCACACCCAAGAACCAGTGTACTCTTTAAACGCAAAAAAAGTGCGAATTTGCGAAATTATGTCCGGTGGATTCGCAGTTAAAATTCAACAGTGCGTAAAAAAAGTCCGGCGGTTTTTGGTAACTTTTTCATTTTGTTAAAATTTTTGCAATTTTGTTAGGAAAATCTTAACCAACTGTTAAATGTATGGGAGACAGTGAAAAGAAATCCAAGTTAGGACAGATGCTTTTTCAGAGCAGCGTCTCACCCAAACATCGCACGGTTGTGACGCAACAGCTAAATGACAGCGACATAAATATCGCGAACGTCTTTGCCTCACTTTTTTGTACGAGTATAACAAATTATCTCTCCAGCAATTAACCTGAAGTAAAATCACTTTTTTGTTTACTTTTTCCCAGCCGATTTCAGTCGTAGCTAAAGAGCAGTAATAGCAAGCAGCTCTCAAACTTCAGTTTTAACTCAAGACATCATTTTTCGAGGGAAGTTTGAAACTAAACTTGCTTAAAATCTTTATGTTTTCTTTACGTTTCAACCCTAACTTTCAATCGTGCTTGTTAAGATAAAAAAGCACATAGTTCTCGCTTTCAGTTACGCACAAAAAACACCATTTTTGAGGGATTGGTTCAGTTTTTGTACGTTACAAATAAATAGCCTTCTTTTACTTGCCATTTATAAACACTAAAAATAAAAAAGAATAAAACTTCTAACCAATTTGATTTTGAATTCCCTTCAAATACTTTCCGAACTGAGATTGAAAGTTTGCTTGCAATTGCAAAAACCAGTTGTTTAATTGATTACGATAAAGAAATGTAAGTTGTTTAATTATTTACCGTAATCAAGCAACAGTTAAAGTTCGCAAGTAATTTTTGTTGTGTCAAAGTCGTATTAACCTACCTAACATCACATTACTTCATAAAAGTTCTAGTTCTCATGCTCATGTCGGGCGTTGGCAAAGGGTTAATTTTATTTATGCGCATTTTTCATCTGTCATTCCAAAGTGCTTACGTACCACTGTTGTAAAGGCTGTAAAGTTTGAGACCAAATTTAACCACAATTAACTTACTGAAGAAAAATAGCCAGGTATTTCGCCGCCGTCTTATAACAACCGATAGGCTACCTGTTTGTGAACATTTTGGGGCTGACATAGTCACGCTAATTACTACGTCACCGAAACGCATTGTCACAGTTTTGACTTTCCTTTCCCTGCAAATTTGTCCGGCAGTTTTCATACATTTGCTAGCAATTTCGCACTTGTGCCGGCGGTTACGCACTCACTAAAATCTTACAGGGAACACTGCCAAGAACACAAGGGAATTTTTCAGCAAGCACCTTCTTTAAAACTAGTAGGCTTTTAGCTAGGCTTAGCGCCATGTAGCGAAGCTGTCAATATTGTATTGAAAGCCCATAAACTGCTGGACATCAAAATTTTTAAACAATTTATTCATCAAAATCCGTGCTTTTATCTCGGTAACAAATGGCTTTTTCAATAATTTTTATTACATTCATTGAATACCAAGCTTTATTGTTCAATAACGGAGTTGTTGTTGATGACGTTGTAGCGAAGTCGAATTCACAATACATTTTATCACATTTAACCCTCAGCAGGTACCATGGGGTCTAATAGACCCCAGGGCAAATTAAATTAATTATGAATAAAAAGGATTTTTTAAAACTTTTCCGTTACTTTATTCGAAGAAATTAAAAGGATACTGATGAATTATTTCATTTTCTTCGTTTTTATAAGTAAGCGCACTCGATTTTAAACAGTTATGAACAATTTTAAGCATTGGGGTCCAATAGATCCCATGGTACTAAATGAAGAAATAAATCTCATGGTACCTGCTGAGGGTTAAACTAAGCTGACCCGGCGAAATTCCAAATTTTTACCAACATCAATCAGTCATCAAGTCACTAAGAAGAAATTACTACTCTATTTGTTCTTAATACACATTCGAGCAATTACGAATATTTAAACGTACAAGCTGTGTATACACAACTATTGAAACTCACTTGTTCTTTCTTGCATCGACTTAATATTGCTTCCACCGGTGACACAGGATCATCTAACGTTGACACCTAGAAAAGCTTTGTGAATCAAATTAAACATATGCTGTCAAAAATAATGTAATAGGATATCAGGTCATGATGGCCTTAGTAAAACACAGGATGAAAAGCTACTGCTGATTTGAGTGCACAGATGTAGATACGAATTGAATCACAAGCAGGTTTTAATCATTTAGCTTCGTGTATTAGAGTATGTAATTAAGGTGATGGAGATAGGAAGTCAAGGGCATAGCACACAAAAAAATTGGTGGGAGTAAAATTTAATCCCCTCGTCCTGTCTATGGCTATGTCGAGACCAGCGGACACAGACGCAGCCACGTCCTTAAGTTACAAGAGGAACACTAAGTCGTGATATAGGTATACCACCAAAATTGTTTAGAGAAAACAATCAACTTACAAAACAACCACTATCTTGGGCCAATTTTGTATCATGCGCATTCTCTCATTTATTGAAAAAAAAAGCAAATATAAATTAGTGGAATAATAGGCAGCTTTCCAGTAAAATCATTTGTAAATTGAAAGGAAGACACAGAACACGCCACAGGCGTAGCAGAGGGACAACGCCACTTAAATCTATATTGCGACTCGATCCCAGTTGAAAAATCTACAATTCGTTTGAAACGAGAACAAGCCCACGAAAAAACATCAACTTATACTAATTTTTTGTAGCTGTTCTCACAACTATTCCTTGCGTAAAATCGGCAATCTGACCCTTTTATACAAAGATTCCTTATGGGTGCCGGGTGAAAGACACAGGATATTGTACCACATCATAGCCACTTCCTAGAAATTTGGTGATACAAACTGCACAATTGCAAAGACAAAACGTCAAACAGTTGCTCGCAAAATACATACATTGACACAGTTTCTCAAAACAATAGCAGACGGGTTTGCTCCAGTAGCCATCACAATTCCGGGGCAATCGAGAATCTTGATATGTTTGTTCAAGGACACTTCTTGCATTGTCCTATTAACAAAACGAGTTAGGTAAATATCAGATCAAGTAACAAAGCATAATCATTTGGAAATGGTTGATGTTACCTTAGAATGCACGATATCACCACTGGTTTATATTTTTTTAAAAAACAACTTGGACATTTTAAAAGATATCATGAATCGCAAATAAATCAGCAGTAGTAAAATAAATAAGCTACTTCAAAAAAAGTGTTTACATTATTAATACGAGAGCACGTGACTTGTTGATGAAGCCATTAAAGATATAAAATGCTAGAGTATAATTTTTTGGAGAATATTCTTAAAAGTGAGCATATTCTGAGCACAATCTCATCATAGGTTCGTGAGAGGAATTTTAAGTATTTAAAATGAATGAGTTTATATCTTCGTGGCACTCTGTATGATAGTCTGATTTTTTGGAAAACTTTTTTCAATCAATGATGAGGTGAACCAAATGAATAAATTGCACGAGCTAGCAGTTCACCAAGAGCATTGTTCTCCTCTTCACTCATTGAGCAATGATACTTGGTAATGGAGTATGTAGAACGGTGGTTTCCAACCTTTTTTTATTCACGCATTCCTTTAAAAAAATGATCAAGCCTACGGACCCTTAAATTTTTAAGACTGACCCTGCCTAACAATTTGAGCTAAACCACGCTTAGATTTATAAATACTAGCATTTAAATAGTTTTGCAATCGAATGAAATCAAAAAAATGTGCAAACATGAAATGATACATTTTAAGAAACATCAGAAAAAGAACTTATAGAGTACAGGTACATTTCATTAAATATAATACAAACAAATTTAGGGTCATTCCATAGAAAATTCTTTGTTTTTATGAAATGAGGTTTGTGTAAAATGATACAAATTATTTTTGGAATTACTTTTTGACGTAAACGGTTTTCAAGATATTCACATTTCATCTTCACCAATAGTGAGCGCCTTGATAAAAATCGTTTTTTTTTCTTTTCCCTTATCCAATTTTGACCAACCAAATGTCAATTCCTGTTTTCTGGCCACATTTCAAAAATTCTATTGAAAATAAGGTAATATCTCATTTTTAATGTGGTTTTGAGATATAAAGTACTGAAACTTTAGAAATTATGTCCAATTTCAAAACTGCGAAAAACAGTTCTACCTGAATGTTTTTTGAAAGTGTTTGTTTCTGAAGAACGATCTCATAAGGTTAAGTGAGTAAGAAATCATCAATTGTTCTTTTTGGGTGTAAAAATGGTAGCTCATCTGGTGAACCTTTTTTTTTGGTAAGTAGGACTACATGCAAAACATTTTGCTGATAATTTTAAAAAACTGACAATGAAAGCACAAATATTTTAGAAAAGTAGGGCTAGACGCATGAATTGTAATATTTCTATAAACATGAAGTTCAGTATTGTTGGAAAGGTACCACAAATTATAATTCAAAAACTATATATGTCTCATATATGAATGTAATTACTGAACAGAATAAATGTTTGCTGCAATGAAATGTTTAGGTGTAGTGTATGTATAAGTGATTAGAGAGGACATTTATTGTAAGATATTAAAAGTCTATGCATTCAACAAAAAAATAAACAAGGTAGCTGCAGTTAGAGATGATGCTAGTAAATACAAGCAGATAGTATATATTTGTTCGGAGTTTTATGCTACAATGCATCAGTAGCATTTGCTAATTAGGAATAATTACTGCAGGTATTTATTAAATTATTGAGAAATGTGACAACTTATACATGTTCAATATCACAGTTATTAAATACAAAAGATGATTACCGTAAAGAAACATGTATAAGTTGAAAGTGGTTTTAAAGGTCTTCGGGCCGACTTGACCATAAGAAACTGATCCATTGATTTTCAGTGCTGATTTAAAACAAAAGCAAAAAAATGGGTTGCTCTCCACTCACGAGTTTGATAGTTTGCTTGCATCATTATTGCAAATACGTTAAATATTTCAAAACCACACAAACAAAACGTTGTAATCCATTTAATAGTCATGATACAGCCAAAATAGGGAAAAAAGAACGCTACTCAAGTTACCACAAGGCCAGCATGTTATAAAGCTGGAAATGGTAAAGAAATTGGTACCATTGAATTATAACGTTGTTCCTGGAAAAAATCCTTGTCTTTAAAACAATGTACAGCTGATAGCAGTGTTTCTTTAGTTTCCGAGCATTCTGACTATTACTCTGACCAGTAAGATACTTCTTTAACAACCTGTGGAATATCCCCATTTTAATCAAAAGGTAAATGCAAAAGGCAAAAAGTCAGGCTGCATTTAAACTTGATAGAACTGCAACTAGTGTAGAAATATTTTTTTAAAGAAAAGGCACTAATATGCCATCCACATCTAATTCAATGGCTTCTCACTCTTGCTCACCATAGGATGATTGGCAAAAACTAATGCATACTGTAAAAGAAAAAATGGATGTCACAACTACATTTTCTGACGAAGTCCAGCTTATGACACTAAAACGAAAATCTTGGAGCATTAAGCAAACATGAAATTTTTTTTAATAAACAGGGTCATTGGAAAGTAACATCCGATTACTGCATTATGTGGAATTTAAAATCGGGCGTTATTTGCCAATCACCCTGTATATAAACATGCCATCAGAATGGCCATGAAGTTCAATAAAGATCAAAGGATTTTAACGAAGCCTTTAGGAAAGATACAACTGAGAATGAAATAAATCATGAAGATTTTTGAGTATACTGACTTTCTGGCAACCAAAATTGATGATCTGACATGCACTTATACATTTCAAAATATCAGGCTAGGTATCTTGCATCAAAAAAGCAACCTTCCGTTTGGATGATGCATTGTATTGACAGTTTTCTCTGAAAATTATTCAATGGTTGTACAAGATTAAGTGCAAGGATGGTATTTTACAATGTACATTTTTTTGTACCATAGCCTGGAAGATGGAACACTTGCAACCCAACTGCTTCATTTTTTTCCAATGACATGTTTCGTGATACTGGATTTCTTTATTGCCTTCAGAAATTGCTGACAAATTTTAAGTTTGTTTGTGGTTAACCCTCCTCTTCCTCGGGATGAGGGTACGGCATGAACGGTAATTTAGGTTCATGCCGTCAACCTAATTGATATTAGGCTAGGGGAAAGATGGCAGCTCATTTTTAACCAGTCTTGAGTGACTGGTAGCCCCACCACCAACAAGGCGGACTGCCACTGGTGGGTACCCAAGAGTCGTTTGAGATGCTGGGTTAGCAACTTCACAATTGTAACCCGGTGAAGTACGGGAGGGCCACCTGTCTGCCACATAAAGGTGGAGGCGTCCCGTTAAGTGCCTTGCCCAAGAACACAACAAGCAAGCTTGCCGGCTTGTTCTCCACACTATCCCTTTTATATGCTGAGCGCCAAGCAGGGAAGCTGTGAATACCACTTTTTAGTCTTTTGGTATGACTCGACTTAGGGAATGAAACCCAGGTCTACCGACTACGAAGCGGACGCTCTAACCACTACACCATCGCGCCGGTGACAAATTTTATCGCTCTCAACTTCAAGCAGATCATTAAGATTGAATACTTTTCTGATGGATCAATCAAGCGGCATCCATCCCTAAATCAGTGATTGTTTCGTGTGAAGTGAATTTTATCATTCAGCTGCATTTTTATCGGTGGCAACGACATCACTTTGTCGAAACAAATTACGTCACACAGTTTAGTACAATTCTTGTGCACGAGTTAAGGGAGTTCTTAAATGAAGTATCACAATGCATGCAGCAAACTTAAGTAGTTACCGGTATCCTGTTTGATATATATAAATCAGTTGAGGGAGAACTTTTTTGCCGAAGGCCGCATTGACCATTCAAGAGTTGGTCGACGGCCAGTGCCCTAATTACGGGCTTTGAAAGTGATGGTCTCCAAAAAAAAAAGTAATCACTCATCACCCTCTATTTAAATGGAAAATGCATCAATTGAAACTAAGCATCGCGTAGCGGCCCTTTTAATAATGGCTTGTATCGTTTTTATCTCTTTCGTACGGCAACTGAGGCCACCCCCTGTCATACTAAATTAGATATACGAAAGTTTCTACGAGTGTTAGCGGGCTGTATGCAGCCTGCTGGCCGTAGTTTGCCCATCCCTGTTATAGACCATATTGATATTTTAGCCACCAGAATATTCTCAGATTGTGTCCAATATAGGTTGCAATTTCAAAACAAGTGTTTTCCATTAGCTTAAAATTATGTAGCATAATCTAAGAATCTCTCAAAAATCCAATGAGAATATTCTCAGAATAAGCTCGCTTTCCAGTGAATATTCTCAACTACTATCATTAGGGGCAACCAGGTGTATGGCAGTGAAGTGCATTTTTTTTATGACATCCAAAGTTTGATAAGTCAAAAGTCGGTTTTACGTCATTTTTCCCGCGTTTTGCAGGCTCAGACGTGCTGACAATGTATTTCTACCACTACACACTCGCTTTCGAACCAGACTTTGTACTGGAGCAACGTAGCACTTTAAATTCTGGATGCCATTCCTGACGAATACCAGTGGTGTTTCGAAACCAATTGAAATATTAGAAGTTTTAACTGCAGCTCACTTTGTAATCCCAGGTGCGGCACCGACATTACATGCACGAGTTCTCTTCAAGCTGTTAATGACGCTGCTTTTTCCAACATTAGGAAATCCTGTGTAAAAATTTTGACTTTGAGGTAACAAATCATATAAAATGGTAAGCCACTATGGGCCAGTGGTAGTGTTCTAAACTACAGAACACAAAGCACCTACTGTAGTTTGAGTTAAAATTGCTTATTTTTATATCTCTAGCATTTTGTCACAGGACAACCTTTACAGTCAATATCAGCAATCCGTGCTTAAACTCTTAGTTGTCGATGCAGTGCTAACAACCAGTGTCAATTGTGAACAGGTACCTTTCCCAAAGGTAAAGTAGCGAAATGATTAAGAGCATTTAACTCAAAATCTCACGATTTTGTTGTTATTGAGCTTAGTGCCAATCATGACGTTTCCATAACTTCATTAATATTGCGCAAGACATGCTGCTACATATTCATTGGGTATTTCACCACTAGATACTGTCGATTTTATGTCTTTCTTTCCCGCGCTTCGCAGATTCAAACGTTCTGATACAGCGTATGTATACCACTATCGACTCGCTTTTGTACCAGACGTTTTGCGTGATCAACGTAGCACTTTAACTGCCGGATGCCTTTTCTCACGAATACAAATAGTGCTTTTGCAGAATTTCAAATCCCAGATCTATCCATTCAAAGCCCGAAACAATTACCACTACAACACGGCGGCTAACAATTATTTCTAATAGGCTTATTGTTTTTCTGTACCTAGCAACATTTATATCAGGCCGTGTACGACATCTAAACCACTTCGTTTCCAGCCTATGGTAGACGGTTTTAAACATAAACACAATTAACATTCACTTTAATTGTTAGGGGTAGGGGGTAAATATCGTTTGTGAATTAACCTCCTTCAGCTCTAACCATAACTTAATCCCTAATTTTGGTTTCGTCTTAATTATGGGCATATCACTTCAGGTCCAGCATGTAATTCGATTCGAACTCATAAACCACATGAAATACGTATGCCGCCCGGTTTTATCAACATTGTTCACTCACCAACTACTCCAACAGTGATAGTAGTTTGCAGATTTTTATTTCGACAGTAATTTGAAAGTAACTTCAACAAACTGTCCGCTCCCACGCACTGGCTTGTGTTGGATAGGATCATTTTATTGATGGCTTTGATCGGTAGCTTGTGATGACTCTGAAGAAAAAGATGGTTGGAGTAAAATAAAACACAAACAAGTGCTACCACGAAAAAATCTTTCCGGTCAAATTAGGACATGGAGCAGCATAACCTCTGCAAAGAAATATCATTGTTACATTGAAAGTAGTTATAACACTAGTTGCAGAACAATGCTTTAACATACATGGTAAAAAATTTTTTCGTGACATTTTACGTAGGGTATCAGTGGCAGAGTTGTCTGACGCAGTGCTGCCACATATGAGTGTGTCATAAAAACCTACTTGAAAAACAACTTTTTTTAAAGCTACAATAAAAAATGTTCACAAAGTGATTACAACTGACCAATGCTGACTGTGTTTGTGTGTTAGATTTAAAGGCAACTGTAGGAAACTCGTTTCGCAGATGCTTTAACCACTCTTCAACGTTTTCTTTGGGCACCAAATCTAAAAAAAGTTTAAAAATGAAGTTTATATCAAACTAGCACAACTCAGTGGTTACGAACCCGATTGGCAGCCAAGTTTCGATATATTATCAAGCAACTAGTTTCTAGTAGGATGTAAAAATTTAGCTACTTATGTTTTGCAACATAGCGCATGAGCTCAGTCAATACACTGAGCAGGAATTTAGAGCAGGCTCTAATGACAGGTTGCTTCAGTTCTGACGCTTTAAGGAATTACCTTTTTGAAATTTTCCACACATTTGCTCAACGTGGAAATTTTCAGCCGTCTACTTCACTAAATTTTGATTAGAACATAACATCAATCCAAAACAAAATGTCACAGCGTTCGAAGAAACAGTTTTCTGCAGTAAAGAGTTAGTATCAAGCTAAGTGGAAGTGAACACAACGCCAATAAAAACAGCATCTCAAAAAAGTTTGGGGCTTAAGCTGTCTTTTTAACAACTCGTTCCAAATCTAAACATATTTTAAGTAGAGTATCAGTTTCGAAAAAAGCAATCACCTTTCAAAATAACACTACTAACAAAAAACAATTAGGCATATAACCACAACCGCTTAAGCACAAAATTGCTGACTCAAAAAAATATAGCTAAAAGTAGCTTTTTTCCATTAACGAGATATTAGGTGTTACAAAAATATTCGGAAATGTCTTGATTACAAAGACGATCATTGAGCTAACTCATTGAAAACGTTTCTATGATAAAGCACTGATCTTGCAGGGTAATAACTTAACAAGGCGAGTAAGGTAATCACCTGAAACAAATACTCACCTATTTTATTTATCAACAAAACAATCTTCTTAGCACCAGCATCAAGAATGGTCTTCTCCATTTCATAACAACGACATCCGAGGGGATCTCTTGCATCAAGTACTTCGACTATCACATCAGAGTTCTCCACAACCTGATGAAAAAATTAGAGTAAATCGTATGACACTTGCTTCAAAACTAGTCATAAGCTGTTCAATATTTGTCAATGCATTTGAAATTTTGATTTAAAAACAGATGCAAATAATACGGGTAGACATACAGAAACTAAGTCCAGCAGCATCTTACCTTGGATGAATAATAACAGGCCATTAACATTTCAAATCCAATCACTTGGCTGCTACAAATCCTAATTCTATACTCACTAATAACCTCCCTACAACACACAAAATCAACAACCTTTTGAAATTCTTTATAATATGATTTTCGTGAAGTTTCTTTTCCTTGACCCAACACAGGATCTGCAGCCATTTTTCGTAATGTTGTATTCTATAAAATACCAAGGTTAGTAACAATAAATAACACAGAACTTTAGTGTAAGCTAATATAGTAATTCTCATGGGGTTTTGATGGAGTTAATGTAATTGCGTTCATGCTGTGTATAGGTTTCACACTTACCACTTCGGGTTAGGTAAATATGCAGGCAACATTTTTGGGGTTCAGTACATTTAACAACAGTAATAAACACTGTGCCAGTAAAACTAATAATAAACATTAAAAACTGCAAATAAACTTAACTATCGTTGTCCAAACGTAACAAAAACTATCAGAAGATATCAACACAAGCACAACTACTTTTTGTTCAAATTCTCTTTGGCGATTAAGAGCATCTTTTTGCAAACTTTCTAATCCTCGTCTCTTATTAACTTCTTCACGTCGTAATTCTTTTTTACGTAATCTTTCTTCTTCAATCTAATCAAACAAACAACACATAAACGGAACATTGCATGAGCTATTAACAAACAAGAACTAATTTCCAGATTAACATGACAATGTTACAGGTGAGTTTTAAAAATAAACCAAACCCTTGTTTTTCCAAACTAAATGGTGGAGGCACTGATCAAGATAATAAATAAGTAGCATAGCACAAATGTATATACTGTACTATATGTAATGCAAATAAAATGAAATAGCTGTTGTTAACGATATGTACAATGCACACTTGATCCAGGAACTGGTCTGAATAAATGAAAAAGTCTGCATAACACAAATGTATACAGATAATGCAAATAAATGAAATAACAGTCTTGAAGAAGATAAAAGACAACAGCACTATATTTTTGCTTACCTTAAATATATTTACAAGAGTTGCACTATTTACATGGCTGGGGCTTGAGATGTAGCATGGTGAAGTGGGAAAAAGTTGAATTTTGTTTGACAGCCATTGTCTACATAAACCACCACTGTCTGATTAATGTTTCACAGCCACAGCCTAACAAGGGTCGAGCATAGATCTTAGAGCACTTTCTCAAGAAAATGGTGGTTCTGCTGATTCAGTCATGCCATTATGATTTTTAGTGGTTTGTCTAAACTACTAGATTACCTATACATATCATTTTGAATCACAAGCAACCTTCTTACAATAAAGCATTTTTTTTTGAGTTATATGATCTTGCTCACACCAAAAACACACCCTGAAAGTTAGAACAAAGCATATAATTATTGCTCTAGTTATTCAATAATGTTTCCCACTGACCCGTTGTTTCTTCAATTCTGCTTCTCTAAGAACTTCTTCTTTAAATGGAGCGGAAGCAGGAACTCCAGGATCTTTTCTTGATTTGTTTTGTCCTTTGTTCTTTTTGGCAAGCTTGCGCATTTTCCTGTTATGGTCTGACACCTATGCAGCCAATGAAATAGCATCAAAATGAAAAGCTTTGATTAGTTGACCATCTTTTCTGCTGCTTAAATCAAAGCTTCAACCATTTTTTGGAGGTACTTTTGTTTTACTTTCCAAAAAATCTGTGCACTATGTGAAACAAAATATGAACATTTGATGCCATGACTGCAAAATATTTTGTTCAAAATTTATTATCTTACTTTTTATAAGTGTAGACCTTTTTTAAAGATAAACTTCAAAAAATTGAATTTTGTGCTCTTTTTAGTTAGAAGGGAGCACATCAGCTGATTTATGCCCAGACCTGTAGGTACCCTCTGCAGCATCACTGTTGCTACATATCCCAAAAATTTTATTATTGATTAATTAAACAAAATATTTAATTATTGCATTGACTTACATTCTTCCGAATTCTATATTTCTTTGAAAGGGTCATTCTTTTGCTTGCTTTCTTTAACTCTACAACAAATGAAATGTTAGTGTCAATAGCTCAGCAATATCAGAATAGCGAGTTAACATTGCCTTGCTCATAAAAATACCACTTGACCCTGCATTACTGGAATATAAATACATGGTCCAAAATAGAAGATGCACAACACATTAGGTTATGTTCTCTGACATTAACATGAGACTACACAAATTACAGCAGCAGTGGGCCAGAAGTTACCAATCTGCAGCGTTTTGTGATTTAACTGTGGCTTGGGGAAATCCACCCTTCTTATAAAAAAAATGCAGTAATTTTAAAAATTAATTGTATCAATAGTGACAAGTTTCCAAAAGGCAGTTGCTATTTTGCCATCAACAGGCTTTTTACCCTTGGGGACTATTTTGCTGCCAGATATTCATGACTGGTCAATTTTAATGGCATACTAAACATGTTGCTTTTGATCATATCTGATTAGTTAATTTCAATGACAAACTAAAAAAATTGCACAATTGTACACAGCCCTGTACATTCACATACCATGCCATCCCCTTCAGCATACACTGCATTTGTATAAGTACTCTGCCTAAGGATATAAACCAGTAACCATTACATTTCAAGGCAGCTGCACTATTCACCACACCCACAGCATCACTGCCAGAATGGCAGCACATATGGCTATTCAAACACACACGAATGGTGATGGCAAAATAGCTACTTCCTTTCCAAAAAAAGATCTCTAACCTCTTTTGAGATAGTAGTACTAGAAAAACACTTAAAAAAATTTGATCTATGAGAAAATATTTTCAAATATTTGTGGCTCCGAGTGTTTTCATTTTCATGGAAACCAGTAATGTCATTTTGAATACTACTGGTCTAAATATTGGAGCAACTAGCAAATCTATAAAAATTAAAAAAACTGATATACTTGGTCTCTTCATGTTGGCTAGAAGCTTATTCAACTAAGCACAATAAATACTTTTCATTTTAAAGCACCTAAAATACAAGCAGTAAGCTAAAATCCAACATCACCAACAAGCACAGCAAAAGTTTAAAATGTTGTAAATACTATTTGGTTGGCCTAATGATAGTAAAGCATGTATACTGAATTCCATTGTTAACAACTTAGCACAGTTCGAATTCATTGTCTTAAAAAGTTAAGCTTTTGGACAAAGACACCAGCAAATATAGTAACAAATTTGCACTGAACAAGAACATTAAAGCAGGAACAAAACCATAACTAATTCTATGTTATTTACTTATTACAGCACGTTTTATTGGCCTCAAGAAATCATGAATAAACGAAATAAGGTGACAAGGCTAAGCTGTCTTAACTGAAGTTACCGTACTGTAATTAAAAATTTGTTATGTTACCAATATGCCAATTATTAGTAATCAATTTTAAAATTCCAAGAGATCAATAAATCAAGAACAATTTTGATTACCAGTACACCAACACAAACTTGACAAAACAATCAATTTTGAAATTATACACTTTTCACTAGTAACCGATCGATTTCAAGAGATTTAGTTCAAGATCAAACATTGGCATATTAATACCATGTACAATAAGCAAAGCTGACAAAAGTAAAATGATAATTAGCCTATTATGTTTTCACAAATGAAACACCAAGTCAGTTAAAAACAAATGCCATGCTTGCACGATAATTGAAATATTAAGCTTTTAAAGCATAAACTCTTTTTGGAAATCGCTTTTGTCTTCGAATTTCTTTTGATGTTCGTATGCCAGCTTCTTTTTTGGTCAGCCTTCGTCGCATCTTACGAGTAAGCTTAGGTCTAAGATCCTTTGGCTTGTACTTCTTTCCACGAAACAATTTTCGTAGATTTTCCTTTTGAGTTTGATTGATTACAGTCAAAACACGGGCAATACTTTTTCGCACAACACGAATTTTAGACAATTTTGATGCAGCCCCACCAGTCACTTGAGCAACTCTAAGAGTGGACAGCTCTTGTTTAAAGTCATTAAGCTGCTTAAGAAGATCTTCTTTTGGTTTTCCTCTTAAATCGCGAGCTTTTAACTTTCCCATGTCTAATAAATTGCAACCCCAAACTACAACCTTAAATCCTACACTTTAGCCTAAGCAACAATTTTGAAAAGAGACTTCAACAATAAATTTTTTCACACGTGAACTCAGAGATTCCAAATTTATTTTTCTAAATTGCACTTAAATTCACTTGCGCTACTGAAATAGTTTTGAATCGGACAACTACATTGAAAGACCTGATAACTGATAGCCAAAAAACCGAACGTTACTAAAATAGCTAAACTATTATTTACAATCACCCACGCTTTTTTTCAATATTTACAAAATTACTTTCTTCATTCACGTGCATGTCCTACGTATAACGTTGTGTTACATCTCCCTTTTCTTTTCTTACTGTGAGCCTATTATTTTAGTGTATTTGTAGCATATATGTATTTGTGTGGTAAACAAGATCAAAAAAAGAACAAATACTTTTTATTTGCTGCAGTTAATAATCCATCACCGACCTTTTCCATAAAAAATGTCACTGTCAAAATTTTGATTTCGTTATTTCAGCTTTCGACGTCCGTAAAAATTCCGATTTTCATAAAACAAAAAATGTTTTGCTATCATCTTTTGCATTGATTGCTAGCTAAAAAAAACTGAAACTCAGAAATAATATCTACATGTTTCAAAAACCTACTGTAGTCTCAAAATTTCCTCTTAAGTTTTTACAAGGTTTCACGTTTTTAGCTGCTGAATTGTACTTTTTTTCAATTTTTGCTCAAGCGCATCAGCGTTTGCTCTTCAAGTTTTATTCTCAGTTATAGTTTTAATACAAGAATCGATCAAGAAAAAATTTTAAGCGCTTGATTTAAAACAAGCTCTAACCCTCGACTTATATTTTGGATTGATTTCATGATTTTGCTCTCGCTTTCCACTTTAAAGAATATTTCTGGCCAAAGTAATTAACCACTGTTTTCCAAAATTATTTCCTTGGTTCAAGTAACAATTGAAGAATTAATTCATAAAAATTTTTTGCTAGAACATCAAAAAACATGCCAAAAATTTATGTTTAAATTTTTGAAGGTTTTGATATTTTAGCTTTGAGTATACTCCTAACCCTAGCGAACCCTAATTTTAATTTGCGTGACGTCATTCTAACTTCACGGTTAGCAGTTTTTAGAATAGCTTACCAACCACAATAAGAAAAATACTTTGGTAATACAAATTATTTTGGCATTTTAAAACTTGATGATACCAAACAACTGCAAGCCAATAAACAAATTGTAGTAGTTAAATCACTCTTTACCGCGTCAAAATTTATGGTAGCGTTAGGGTCAACTGCGCGAGATTTGGGCAGTAATATGTTAGCTTGAGTGATTACAATCTGTAGTTCTACCGGGTAATCTAAATGGTCCTAATAATAATTGGAAGTTACAAACTTCTGAAGTTGGTCTTCTACCGGTATTATGTGTTTAATTAGTGATCAGGCAGACTTACTTTTTCAATATCTGTATCGCTTAACAACTTAAGCACATAAAATCAAAACTGTACTGTAGACAATGGAAAATTAAAGTAGTAGTGGAACAAGAAATCGTTATGTCATGTTACAGAGTAAGAATTACACTAAAGTCAAGAAAATTATGAATGCTGTTTCCTGCTTTAAAATAGCATTAAAGGTCAAAGAACACAACATACCTCGTCACCGAGTAATCACACGAGTTAAGCTATTAGGAGCATCCTACAATACTGATGTGAGCGCGGTGGTGTCATACGTAAAGCGTCCGCTTTGTAATCGGAAGACGTGAGTTCGAATTCCTAGCCAAGTTATACCATATTTCAAAAACTGTTACTGGTGGCTTCTCTGCTAGGAGCTCAGCACGAAAGAGTGGGGAAAGAAAGCCGGCAAGTTGTACGTGGTTAGGGCAATTATCGAAGTACTTCCATCTTCATGTGGTTGACTAGGCTAAAGCTGTTTACCTATTGTTGAGGCCCAACATGATTGAAGACATGCAAACAAAGTGTATCTCCTACGTGCGAATGAATGAAACGTAAGCGAGTTATCTCGTAACATATCTCAAATCTTACCATTTTACACTAGGTGGCAATTTTCAGAATGAACTGGATCAATCAATACAAGGCATCTCTTTCCCTAATTAAAATCACCCAATATATTTGCTACAACATGTTTATTCAAGCTTGAAACGAAAAACATCATAATTACAATAAAGGCGCAACCAGGACTTCTGCAAAGGAGAGCTATTCAAAACTGTAATAAACCGACGATGTTTTGATTACAAGGACTTCTAATATCGAAAATAGCTTCTCGTGGTTTTTAGGTAGTGTACACCCCAAATAAAATGTTTTAGACAAAGGCTTAGCCACTTTATGCTCCCTAAGCAAGGCGGAAATTGCCACAATTCTTCAGCAATGTATTTTCATGGTTGCGCCCCTTTATACAAGCACAACCAATAACTTTATTAAATCTTCAGAACCCTTTGCAAAGAACCGTTAGCCAGGTCACATAACATAAAAATTATTTTAAAAATGACAAAATGACTAGAGGTAATCACTGGTCAGTAGGATTTAACAATGAGCTACTTACTCGATAACTAATGAAACTGCTGGAGAATCAGAGCTTGATTTGTAAGAAAAGTTTGTCAAATGAGTCTCTGGTTCCAAATAAACTGAACCGACATTTGCAGAATAACCATCCAAATGTTAAAGCCAAACCAAGGGAATATTTTGAGAACTTAGCAACCGAAATTAATCAACAATCGAAAAAGATGACAAACTT
Organism: Trididemnum clinides; assembly: GCA_963675345.1. Classification (NCBI taxonomy): domain Eukaryota; kingdom Metazoa; phylum Chordata; class Ascidiacea; order Aplousobranchia; family Didemnidae; genus Trididemnum; species Trididemnum clinides. The sequence goes on along the minus strand of OY776305.1, from coordinate 27,075,238 downwards.
TTTGAACGTAGGCTACTTGAGAAAGCTCTAATTGCAAGTTACAAGGTTGCTCAGTTGATTGCGAAACGCAAGAAAGCACACACAGAAGCTGAAGTACTTATCGCGCCAGCACTTGCTATTATTGTCGAAACGATGCTCGGATCTGAAGCAGCCCAAAAAATAAAAACAGTACCACTGTCAGATAGTACAATTTCAAGAAGAATTGAAGAAATATCATCCGATTTGCAAGATGAAGTTTGCGAACATTTTGAGACACCTGAGGATAAGCTTTGGGCACTTCAAATTGATGAATCCGTTGATATAAGTGGAAAAGCTCAGGTTCTGGCATTTATTCGATTCATCAAGGATGAAAGTTTTGTGAACGAATTCTTCTTTTGCAAAGATTTGAAGACTACTTCAAGAGGACAAGATATTTATGAGATAGTAAATGAGAACGTATCACTATTCAACTTTGAGTGGAAAAACTGTGCGAGTGTTTGCACTGATGGATGTCCATCAATGCAAGGAAAAAAGAATGGATTTGTAACACTTGTGCGTCAGAGAAATCCCAATATAATTAGTGTCCATTGTATGATTCATAGAGAAAATCTGGTATCCAAATCAATTCCGAAAGTTTTAAGATCTGTTATGAGACAAGTAATCCAAGTAGTGAATTTTATTTAGTCGCGACCTCTTCAATCACGTCTTTTTGCTCAACTTTGTGATGCTATGGACTCAGATTATAAAAGTTTGCTATACCGTACTGAAGTTCGCTGGTTGTCAAAAGGAAAAGTGTTGAATCGACTTGTGCGCCTTAAAGTGGAAGTAACTTCCTTTCCTGAAAATAAAGATACTGATTTTGGATTTGATTTGAATGACGAGATCTGGTGGTTAAAAGTTAAATTTCTTTCCGATTTATTTGATAAATTAAACTCACTAAACCTGAGTCTTCAAGGACCGTTTGAAAATATTATAACATCAAAATCAAAATTGAAATCATTCAAAGAGAAAGTTTCCTTGTGGAAGATGAAGGTGTCAGAGGGAATATTTGATTGCTTTCCAACTGTTAACGAATCTCAGTACAAGAAGAAAATTGTTTCAGAGATTTTAATTTCACTCACTGAATTACAGTCGGCACTTCAATTTTACTTTCCATTACTTAATATTGATGATTATAAATGGGTGATAAATCCATTTACGATTAGCAAAAAACCTAATTTGACAATCGCAGAGGAGGAACAACTGATTGATTTGAGAAATGACATATTTTATCAATCAATATTTACTCATATGAATTTAAATGAGTTTTGGCTCAAGGTGAAAAAATCTTTTCCATTAATTAGCCTGAAAGCTGTCAAAATTTTGTTACCATTTTCTTCTTCATGGTTTTGTGAAACTGGCTTCTCGGCATTAACTGAAATCAAATCCAAAAAGCGAGAAAGACTTCTCAGAATTGATGATGAAATGCGAGTTTGCTTATCATCTTTGAACCCTCGATGGAATTTAATTTGTTCTCGGAAGCAAGCTCATGTGTCACACTGAATAAATTTTTATTATTGTTGTTCTTGATTTTCGGCCCAGTTTCCTTCTGTTGTTACTTTGATCTGAAAGTGTCGTAACGTCATTGTAAATTATTATACCTTCATTTAATAGTTTCTTTGAAATATTTGCTTGGTGGTGTGTCGCGGAATTTTTCTAATGTAAAGAGTGTGTCGCAGCTCAAAAAAGTTTGAGAAACACTGATCTACACGCACTGTATGTAGCATTCACTTTGCGCTTAATTTTTGTTTAAAAAAATGCCAGTGCAAGTTTTTCTTTTGATTACACAATAAACTACACGTTAGACCAAAATTAAACAACATGCGTCTCTATTTTTATTAGTTCGGAGTTTCACCACCCTATCATTTTTAAACATTACAATAATTTTATTGTTAAAACAGTGCCACGGCTCATATCAGCTATCAAGTCAAGTAGATAGTTAAGTGTCTCCTTCTATTGGTATTTGATAGCTGACATGCGCCGTGGCACTGTTTTACCCAACAGAGTTTTGCACACTATGAAACCGCTTTATCAAGGATATTAAGTGTTCAATTGTTTTCAGGTCAAAAGTGAGTCAATAGCTAAGGTGTATATGGGAGCTACACTGAGCCTGCATAACACCCATAAAGTTTAAGGTGTTGGTCTCATAATACTGCGTTTCTTTTTCTGTTTTTTATCCGAGACTTTGTATAGCCGTGACGCAAATGACGCTATTTCAGCACAAACTTAGTCTTGCGCAAATATAAAGACGTAAAACGCAGTGATAAGAGTTAAATAATGCACCTGTTACGGTAATTTTTGATCACATGTATACGTTTCAAGTCACAAAAACGATAGTAGTTCAAGATAACCCAAAGTAGCGGAGCCGCGGATCACTTGAAAAAACTTCTTAAGATGGTATTTTTACTACTTAAAATCGATATTCCATTCTTGTAGATTTATCAAAACAAAAACAGCATCTTACAGTTTCTCTGTTTTGATAATTTACAAGAATCGGATAATCTGTAACATATCATTTTAAAAAGAATTTTCCGAAGATTTCACGGCTTATCTAACTTGGATTGTTTGACCCAGGCTAGGATTAACATAAGTCAGTACACTTAAATAACACAAGATATGCTAACACTACACAAAACTGTCTTTGGTACAAAAAAAAGTGGTACACGGCACCCCATTCTCACACAACTCAAATGAATCTAAAATGGTAGCTATTCTTCAAAGATAAAATTAGTCCTGATGAAACGCCGAAATCATGTCATCGTGAGACATGCGAAAGCGATTGCTTTTTGAATTCAAGACGGGCGACCTGCGTTGAAAAAGAAATTTAAAATAAACAAATAACAGAATAAAAATAATGAAAACCTCTTGAAACATTCATATCATCGATTGCGCTTGCGGAAAAATCTATTTAGAGGGAGAGCAAAACGCAACCCGAAAAATTCAACTCAGCGTTACAGTTTTAAGACAGAGGATTTAAGTGTCTAGAGGATATTATTGCATGCACCATCCCGAGCGAGCAATACCACGCTGTTTGGGTTCAAATTGTGGTTTGTACAGCACCGACACCTATGAGTGGGCGCAGAATGGGAGGCCGAATTGCTTTATCTTCCAGACTGAATAAGTTATCATGAACCACAAGGTTATCAAAGGCACGTGGGAAAACATCAAAACTACCTTGGTAAAACAAGAGAAAAAACAGCATGCACAAACAAGAATTTAATGACTTTACATTGAAAACGGATAAGAGCAACAATGTGAGGAAGAAAATTCAAGCAAGTGTGGAGTAGCAAAAAACTTACTAGAAACTAACTCTAACTAGAAGCTCTCGCTCTCAAACATGGTGGAAGAAAAACAAGCAAAGAAAAAAAGCTCTTTTACAAATAGCTCTGTGAATTAAAGAGGCGTGTAAACTATAATAAGTGATGAACCATCAATCGCTTGATGAGGACATTTCGATATAGTGAAGCTGACAGCAAAAAATTACTATGCCTGATAATACACAAACTAAGAATAAGCAGCAAAGCAGCTTCACGGAGGACAGCAAATCATAATACGACAAAAAGTCTCTGGTAGCAACAAAGAGCTTCTGTTCAAAAGATCTCAGTAAAATGACATCTGAAAATTTAGGAAAGAAGATTGAAGAGTTTAAGAAATACTTTTAACAGTAACCACCTTACCTCCGTGGTTACTTCGAATGAGTTTCTAGTCGAGTTAATGCAGTTGTAAATGGATTTCGCTGAAGTTTCACTGTGACTCATTTGATGAGCTAAGCGTTGACTAAGTTCCGGTCGTAGCTTGTGTGTCTGCAAACAAAACAATTTTTTTGATATTGCAAACCAAGTAATCAAGCTGCTTTATTATTTATTATTTCCATTACTGTACCTTAAAGTTCAAGGTAGTTTTAGAGAGAAATATTTTACTACAAAATCATTAAACCTTGACAAGGGAACCATTCATAAAACAATTGTATACAAGCAAAATCTACAATATCACCGGTGAGATAATTACTTACCGCGGTTACGACGGATTTCCGCCACTTGTTTTAAGAAAAAGATTTAGAACTCCCACCCTGTTTCCATGCTTCAGCAATTTGTTTGGCCACTGAAGAAGGCAGCATTGCTCTTCCTGGAGATGTGGTATAGAAAACGTACTTCTCTGAATTAAACGTTAGTGCATAATCCGAAACGGATTGATACAACTTTTTAGTAAAAGTTAATGCTGCCGCTCCAAACAATCGATTTGTTTTGTGCTCAAACACCTGAAAAATACAAAAACGTTTATAATAAGTAATAAATTATCCGAAACCAGAGTTGGCCAACTGGTTGCATAGCACATCTCAAGGGATCCCAGAATTATGCGCCGGTGCATCAACAAAATCGAGAGTGCTAGGGTAAGGAAAGAATTTGCATTCCTTGACTACTGCGCATCAACCCTAAAACGGACCCTTTTGCGAAGACAAACATGATGAGACAATTAAGAAGGGTAACGAAGTGTTTCGATCAAACAAATTTCAGTTTCAATATCAAAATAAAATTTGTTTGGAATTTTCGAACAATAAGAAATACACTTGGAAATAGAATTGCACCCCATTTTAAGGGATGGAAATCATAATTTCATACTAAAATAGGAATGCACAACTTAAACTGAGCTCGGGTTCCAAAAAAACAATTAACTTAAAATAGTATTGTAACAGATGAGTTGATAAGAAAACGGAAAGTTAATACGTGTATTTATTTTTAGACAAAAACAAAAAAAAATATTTTCAGGAATACGATATGGAATACGCACTATCTAGAACTTGAAGACGCAGCAAAGATAACAATAAAAAGTTGTAGAAAAACATCTAGGCTGAACATATCGTAAATGAAAAGATAACAGACCAAAGTTTTCTGCCATGCCCAGCTTTGGCAACGCTAAAAAATAAAACACTGCCGAAAGGAAAGTATAGCAACTAGCAGCAGATAGTACGAATGATCTTTAAACGGGAAACAATTATATTAGACAGAGCTAAGTATTTATAAGTGAGGTTAACAACGGAACCTATGAACTGCTTTTTTGCAAACTATTGAAAGACAGAATGACTTTAAGTTCTCTTAATGATAAAGCGATGCAATCAATATAAGTTTTGCTGTTATCCAGCTATACTACCAAGACAAAGCAATGCATAACATAAGTATTGCTCTCTGTTAACTACTGTTTAAAAATCGTACCAACAAGACTAAATCACTATCAAAAAACCAGTAAACTGGCTACATCTTGCTTTAATTGCCTTTCTATGGCTAAACTAACAATCCAGCGCTCTCATAACTGACTTGACTATTACAGCAAACAATAACTACTCCTTTTTGGCTACGTAAAAATAATTCTGTTCGCTGTCAGCTTACTTTTGCAACTCTGTCTCCAGTTGGCATTGTTTCTGCATCTTGAAAATCAATCAAATGCAAATTAGCAACTGTAGCTGGGCGCTGAGCAATATGCAGAATTATTGAAAGCATCAAATGGCCTGGTATTAACGATCGGCTTAGACCACTCACTCTTTCTCCTTTCACCCCTCTTTTGCATTTTTTCGCAAATTCGCTCTTCAGGTAATTGTCTCGATCACTTGAGGTCACAAGATTTTCTAAATATTGAAAGCTTGACGTAAACTCGTAAAACGTTTTATTTTTTTTTAAATTGCGTATGCTGGTAAAAACATGTAAATCTTTCAAATGGTAATTTTACCATCACAAAGGTTCTAATGATAACAGTATCAAGATGGTAATTGGTAACTGCTACAAAAAGCCAGAGATTTCTTTACGCTAAATGTCTTACTGCTTGCTTCTAATGCTATCTCCTTTGATCTCAGTTGGGCCTTTTTTTCGTAAGTACGAGCCCATTCATTGATAACATTTGAAATTTTATCACAATTTTCTTCATTAAAAATGTCTTTTTCAAAATTTGCAAACCTGTAACGATCAACATGATAACAAGAATAATTATACATCAAATAGGTATTTACTTTAAACAGTACCATCGAACAGGACGGTTGAGAAATATTAATTGATAATAAAAAAATTTTTTTCTAAATTTTGTATAAAAGAGAACTACTCTTTTACATACAAAGACAACATAACTATAATATCTTTTAAAAAACATAACTCCATGAAAAGCGAAATTTTGAAACACCGTTAGGCAGTAAGCAGCAACAAAGCTATAACTTACCTCACAAATACTTTATAGCTGTTTATCAAACTTAGAATGGTATTAAGTTGGTAGTTTTTGACAAATATAGCATCATGTACTTCATTCTCATCTAGGGATACGTGTCCAATACGTCCAAAGATATTTTGAACATCAGAAACAACTGTCTTGTTGGAGCTGGTTACGTTGCCACCACCGGCATTTCCCTCCAACCAATTCTAACAAGAAACAGAACAAGTCAAACATCATATTTAACTTAACTTCTCCACTAACAAAAGATAAAAATGAGCTGAAAGCTTGACAAGGACACGAAGGCAAAAAAAATATATGTTTAGTATACCTTGAATTCTGGCATCATAAACATATAAGATTTGTCTTCTCCACATACTGTTTTGTATATTTCATCAGTTTTCTGTATAAAAAAATATTGCAATGAAATCGAAGAGTAGCCTCAGTTACTATATCAGCTACATGAAACTGAATTGCATTACAAAATCAAAATAATGTCTCTTTCACCATTGATCCCACATTACAAAGTTCAACTCAATCTTTAAGGCAATGTTTTTGAGCATTAAGTTTAAGTAAACCGTCAAAAGAGCGAAATTCATCCCATTAATTGAGCCAAACTGCTTTAGACTGAGGTTATGATAAATTAAGGGCACATGAGGTTTTTTAAAATGATTACAGGGTTGAAGACGGTTAAACATTTAACTTGAGCTTATTTCTCAAACACATTTTGCTTTTTACTGCTAGTGCAATAAATCAAAACATTTGCAATCTAACTTATGATTGCTACTCTTTTTTTTTATACTAATTGCGTGGTAAAAGCCAACCCAACACGTTTTTGTAAAAGCAGCAGTACCAACATTTAAACTGAATCGGCATGAAGATACAATTTGGCACATGCAAAAATGTGCTTACAATACATTAGTCGAGGAGCGCAGAATTTTAAGATTTCTTGTCTGCAACGGTGTCGTCACCCATAAAAGTTAGTAAAGCAGACAAATTCCGTTCTCACTTTGAACTTATGAGCTCGCTGAAGATGTTGGTCTATTCTTGTCGCCATGAATCCACACAAGGGACATTCATTCCTGATAAAACGTATCATCTTAGAATTGGATAGGACCCTGCCTTTATAACAGAGTCCTTTGCGTATTTGCGGACCCAATATTTTATGTGCTTTTGTTAGGTGCTGGCCAATGTGAACTACCTGAAACCGATCACACTTTTATGATATCAATAAACCACATTAGCAATCAATGAATCGTATTGATAACACTTATAGGCTTGTTATTTCATTCCTACTAATTGAACAGCCTTGTGGCTATTCCAACACATCAAAAATTGCCGAGAAATACTTTACAAAACCCAATAATGCAGAGCTATGCACATTGCACCAACCAAGTCTTGATGGTGACAAAAGTGTTACCCGAGCTAGCAACCGTTCACAAAAATCGAGTCATCTTAATTAGACTATGGCAGGACTTACCATAGCTTTTGTAAGCGATATTTTTCAATGTATAATTAAAATCTTTTGTGGCCAGCAACGTTTGAAAAGTTGCAAAAGTGACGAAACAAAAAATACATCAAAATGCGGCAACGGAATAAAGAGATATTGACTCTACGAAATCTGCTTCCACATGCATTCTCTTAATAAAAGTTTAATGGCATGAACAAGTCACAACTAATATTTGTAGAACTGAATTAACTTGGGAAAAGCTTTGTACATACCGTGTTTGCGCAAACCCCCTAAACGTTTTTTTAACTGATTTCTTATTAAAAAAAAGATACTTCTGATTTTGATATGAGAATTCTCAATGTCAAAAAAACATTTTTCTTAGCAGCCGGCTAAACCGCACGATATTCTTTACCCCGACATTATTGATCGAGGCCCCGCAAGCACGCCGACAGAGCAATCTAGTGCGACCGTATGATAAATTTAAGACAGAAATTTACATAAACTTTTTCACTGAAACAAAGTAGCTGTAACTTTACTTGCATATGTTCTGTCATAATCGTGATAACCTTGTCTGTAATTCTGCTTTCAGTAAAAACGCTTGTTTTGCAAAAAGTCTAATTACTTTGAACCTGTTCTACGCCAGCACAGCATATTTCTTTCATTAATTAGACAAACTTGACAGAATTATGTAATATTCACCCAATTTGCATACCAATAAAAAACATTGTCTGTGTGTAAATTTGGCTATTTTTTTGATACATTGATAACCAATGTTATCTCATATAGGTATTTTTTTGAAGGGACGTTTTTGCTGAAACTTTGTGTTTGGCAAATGCCCTTGAGCTGCGTCATTGACATAGGCAAGATGATGGGAGCATACCAGTTTAATCGAGCATACCAGTTTAAGATGAAAAAGTACACAATTTGATCACTGCACAACTTTGATACACTACATAAAACGCTAAAAATAATTTATTGAAGAAAGTAAAGTTCTTGAGAAACAAATTGATCGAAGTTTTGCATTTCTACATTTTCAGCACCTCAAACAAAAGGAAAATTTGCATATAGATGCAAGTTGTTGCTTTAAAATATTTTTCATGCAAATACGGTTATTTAAATATAAAACTGAATTCAGCAACCAGATATAAATTTTAATTTGATATTCCTAGAAATGTTTTTTTGAGCAAAAATTCAATCATGATTTAAGCAAACTGCAGCCTTTTGTGGTAATTTGTAAATGTCTATGACAGCACTAATGTAGGTCTTAAAAATTTGGAAAGGTGGATAATTTTTAAGGCAAAAGCTGTTTTTTTAAAACTGCTTACTCTGTCATTTTTTGAAATTAGTGTACCAAGTCTCTTCAGTATCCGAGACCATGAATAAAGTTTTTACATTGTTTTGGCACTTTAATTATGGAATTATATAATTACAACTGTTCAGCTCACTTGTTTTTTGCAAATGTGGCAAGTGACAGAATTCCGTGATTTCCTTTTTTGACTACTCTTAATAGTTTTTTTTCTTTTTCGAGAAGAAATGCCTGCAAAAAAATTCATAAGTTTATAAATTTTAGCATACTATCATTGCACGAAAAACTGAAATTTTGAATGAAAAGAGCACCATGGCTACCTAAAAACTAAGCACTCAAATGAATTCATGTATCAAAAGTCCATACACGTGGTGTCGTCAAACTGACACAATACAGATTACACCAAAATTAGAACACATTAACTGAGACGCTAGGAGCATCTGAAGTGAATGAACGCAAAGAGTTTAGTGAGAGAAAAAAGATTAAGGAGATTGGAAAAAACACAAGAAATGTGGCAGCAGATGATAAAGGATAACATGAAAAAAAGAAATTTAACACCTGATAGGAACAAGTGGAGTAGTCGCTGCAGACTACTGGTCAACCCTGATGAGGACCAGGCCTTAAAAAAACCAAAGTAAATGTTAATAAATGAACGACTTTGTTTAAAAACACTCGTTTAATGCAAAACAAAAAAGAACATGCAAATCTTTTGGGTGTGTGATTTTTTATGATTGATGATAGCGTGCGTTTTCTGTAAAATATTTACGTAGAATTCAATCAATAATGCTTTGTACACCTTTTTTGTGTTAAAAAAATAAGGTGCAACCCATACTCTATGTAAATAGTCAAAAGTAAGAGATATATTTTCTACGTCCATTTTCTAATAAACTGGTTAAAGCACATTGTGTAAAACTAATAGATTTGAAAAAATGTGCTTTCAAGTTGTTTCTTCGTTTGAGCTATAGTGCCGAGCATTTTGCAGGAAGATGTACATTTACAGCGTAAGAGCTCATTCTTTTTAGCGAGTCATCAGTTAGACTGGGCCACCACGACAGGCAGACTGCTTGGCCCCACCACCTGTCTGCCACGTAAAGATGGAGGCATCCCGTTAAGTGCCTGGCATTTGCATGGAAAAAGGTCATAAACTTAAAAAAATGAAGTGTTTTCAGAGTAAATGGAGTGGATAAAGGGTAAAAGTGCAGCAAAGATGAAGAACTAACAAATTAACTACTTAAAGCGCAATATTTAAAACCAATAGATGTTTAAAAATGTGCTTTCCAACATTTGCAAGTTAACTTGTTTCCACATTTATACTCAATCATGCTAAATTGGTTGAACCACAGTAACTAAACTACTGGAATTTTTAAAAAAGTTTCTTACAAACATTTGTATAGAAAAAAACTACAACAGAGATACCAAGTTTTAACATTTTACCAGAATCGCAAGGTATTGTTGTAATAAATTTATTGGGTGTTAAGAATCGGCCAAAAACAAATTCATCATAATGCGTTTTTCCCAAAGACATAGTGGCCTTGCAAGGACTGCATATATGAGAACTTGGCCAGTCACACTAAAGAATTAGATGAATATCGTTGCGTATTTTTACCAATCTGATAGCATTTTTTCTTTTATGAATACTGATACCTGTCTTAGCTCTTTTCTTCAGTAATATTGTTTTCTTGCAAACTGACTTCTAAAAACAAATTGATATAAAATAAATGCAAAAGTCACCGAAAAAGAATAATTAACTTTTAAACCCTTTTCAACAATCTTCAAACAAAAGCATCTGCTTCACGAAATTCTTATACTGAAGCAAGGGAATTGGTCATTCTATCATCGCTTAACTGTTATCACGCATCAACAACACCACAGGTTTTGGAAAAATATCGAACAACTATAGGGTACAATTTTTTGTTGCCTTTATTTAAAGCATCAGTTCCGATGCTGAAAAAGAACACATTTTTCAAATCTTTAACGCACATTTCCTGCGCTTTGGGCCCCAAAACACTTTCTACATAGCTGCCTGCCTTAGTGCGGCCACACGATAACTTGGAAGCTACTGCAGAGTCAGGACACAGTTTTTTGAGTGGTTTATTTCCACAGTCTTCACTGGCATAACTATGATCAGAGACGTAGCAGCCGCCCCCCAAACCCCCCAATTGGGGGGGGGGCCAGGCAGAGACGTAGCATCCGCCCCCCAAACCCCCCAATTGGGGGGGGGGGCAGGCCAACTTTGGGGGCCCAAGTTAGTCTGAAATTGCTTTTTGGCTACGTGACTTTTTTCAGTTCAGCAGACTTGTTTACAACCGATTTAAACTGTAGGAAGAAATTGGCTTGTGACATCATAAGTGAATGCTAGGTCATTTTATCTCGCAGAATCTAGAATATTTCGATTGATTTTCTGGTAGAATCTTGAATATTCGATTGACGTAACAATGCCGTTGTTACGCAACAATCATAGAATGGTCTGGAATTCTGTTTGGCTATAAATACCGGGACAATATACAGGGTGGGCCATAAATAACGCACCAAAGCATATAAAACAATTCAGATAATAATAACAAACGTTTTGGGCCATAAATAACGCACCAAAGCATATAAAACAATTCAGATAATAATAACAAACGCCATCGGCACCAGACATTAACACTAATTCAACTCGTTCTTTAATTGTTAAGTGCATACCCTAAAAATAATATAAATTTTTTTTAAAAGGCAAATCATAACTAAAAAACTTTGATTGAAATTAAATTTAACAGTTATAGTAACTGATATTGAAATTAAATTTAACAGATACCCAAAGAAAAGATATTTACATTATTTCACATCACAATTTATTTTAAATCTTTGGTGCGTTATTTACGGCCCACCCTGTATATACACTGCAGAGTGCAGATAAAGTATTTTATTGACATTGTATAGAATGAAACGTTCAAAAAGTGGTGCTCAAAAGAGAAAAGAAGCAGCCACTGCTCGAGATGCTGTAGCGAAATTGCCCAAGATGACAGATTTTTTCAAGATTACTGAGCAGAGTAGACCTGGCACTAGTACCGAGAGGGATGAAGAAAACTATAGTGTACAAGAAAAAGAAGACTATGACGATCAGCATCAAAGTGATTGTGAATTTCCAGAAAATGTAAGTTGTGATTTACCTGCCAATACGCAACCTTCAATATCAAAAATAACTGAGTCTCAATTTTCCCCTATCCCTGATGACCCATGTAAATGGCCTGAAAGTATTTCTGATGCTCAACGATGTGATATAGTAAAGCGTGGACCACATCAACTAATAATGAATTTTCCATATAATAACACAACTCCAAGGCGACGTTTTTCCTCCAACCATTATAAACGTGTGTTACCTAATGGTGAAAGTGTTTCACGGTCGTGGCTAGTTTATTCTGGGGAATCAGATCAAGTTTTTTGCTTTTGTTGTAAGCTATTTGGAAAAACACTAAGCCCCTTTTGTAGTGGTATAAATACATGGGAGGGTTTTTCGAAAAAACTGAAAGACCATGAAAACGGCATTTCCCACCAAGAATGCTGCAGTCAATGGATGTTGCTAGCTGAAGGGATAAGAAATTCATCCACTATCGACAAACGCGAGATGAATATTTTTTTCAATGAAAGACGTTTTTGGAGAAATGTTTTAGAGAGACTTATCGACATTGCCTTGTTTCTATCGGAAAGGAATCTTGCTTTTAGAGGATCTGAAGAAGTCTTAGGATCTCACAATGGAAATTTTCTGGGTATATTTGAGCTTTTGGCAAGAAGAGATCCGATCCTAAAAGAGCTTCAAGACAGAATCAAGAATAAAAACACTAAAGATCACTATTTGAGTCCTACCATACAAAATGAACTAATTGAATTGCTAGCGACAGAAGTTGAAAAAGAAAATTTACAGCAATTGAAATTGGCAAAATATTTTTCTATAATTTTGGACTGCACTCCAGATATGTCACATCATGAACAAATGTCTGTCATTCTCCGTTATGTACTATGTAATGAAGAAGCTGCTGTTGTTAAAGAAACATTTTTTGGCTACTTGAGAATAAGTGACAGTACTGGGAAAGGCTTGTTGGACGCTTTCTTAGAAAAAGCGACCGAACTGCAACTCGAATTGTCTGATTGTCGAGGTCAGTCATATGATAATGGTGCTAACATGAAAGGAAAACATTCTGGGGTCCTAGCAAGAATGCTAGACATCAATCCCAAAGCTGTTTACGTGCCCTGTGCAAACCATACCCTTAACTTAGTTGTTGTTGACAGTGCTAATTGATCGACGGAAGCATTGACATTTTTTGGAGTACTTACAAGGTTGTATGTGCTGTTTTCTTCCTCTGCTCAGCGTTGGGAAATTTTGAAGAAACATGTGGAGCTGTCCATAAAGTCACAATCTGATACTCGTTGGGAAAGCAGAATTAAATGCATCAAACCTCTTCGATACAATTTAAAAGAGGTGTTGCTGGCACTGAAAGACTTGGAAGCCATTTCCATAGAAAGAAAAGATGGAAGAGCTGCCTCAGAAACAAAATCGTTGATAGCTCATTTATCAAAATGGAGTTTTCTTTTGTCGGTGTTTATTTGGTATGATATCCTATTCCAAGTCAATAAAGCAAGCAAGATTCTTCAATCGTATGGAGTCTCCCTTCATACAATGGAAACGGAAATCCAGGAAACTGAAAAGTTTTTGCAAAACTATCGCACAACGGGTTATGACAGTGCCGCAACATCTGCTGTTGAAATAGCACAGGAATTGGATATTGATCCTTCTTTTCCTCCGTCAAGAAGTGGAAAGAAAAGAAGATTGTTTGATTACCAAGGTGAAGAGGAACAACGAGCTACTCCTGAACTGAAATTTAAAAGCAACTTTTTCTATCCATTAGTAGACCAGGCTATTATGTCAATAAAGGAGCGCTTTAATTTGTTACGTGAGGTTTCTTCCGCCTTTTCGTTTTTGTACACACGAGACAAACTTTTGCTTGTGCAACAAGAAAATGCTCTTCTTACTTGCTGTAAAGAGTTCCAAAAAAAGTTCGGTGACATTGATTCTGATGAAATGAGCGCTGAGCTACAGCGGTTTGTTTTAATTTTACAAAAAAAACGCAATCTCAAAACGGCTCAAGACTTTCTGAACTATCTTCTAAAGACTCATTTATTTGAATTGTATCCGAATGTGTACATCGCACTTCGAATCTTACTAACTTGCCCCGTGACTGTTGCCAGCGCTGAAAGAAGCTTCAGCAAATTGAAACTGATCAAAACTTTTAATAGAACGTCTATGGTAGACAGTAGACTATCTTCATTAGCCATGTTGTCAATCGAAAATGACTGCGCCCGATCTCTTGATTATGACAATGTCATAACAGCATTTGCGAACAAAAAGGTTCGCTCCAGACTATTTAAATGATACTGTGTTTTTATAAGTTTTTCATGTTTTTCAGTGTCATTGCTTTCGTTTCGCAGTGTCTGCATAAATGTCCTACTGAACTCTGGCATTGGTGCCGAATTTTTATGACTTGCACCTTCGGTATCGGCATGCTTTATTCTGACATTAGCCTGTTTACTTATGTACAAATTGTGGTGTATTTTCTTAATGCAGCTTTTCAATTTTACACCTCTAAAGTGATATGACCTGTGCGCAGGGGCTCTTGCGCTTACTTTGGGGGGTCCCAAAGTTGGAGTGCTACGGGACTGACTATGATGATGAATAACGCCATGGTAAGTAGAAACCAGTTCGGCCAAAATCACAAGCTGTTCTTCTTTACTGTTTGTCTTAACAAAAAACGCAGACAATGTCGTGTTTTCTTTCTGCAAAGTTATATTCCTTTTGTGTTTTTGTGACTTAGCATGGCTAGAAACTGCAAATTTACCGTCATACTTAACAGAAAAGGACTGTCGGCAGAGAGTGCAGTTTCCAGTAAAATCATCAACTTTAGATAGCTATGACATGCCTTCTTCTTTTAACCATTCTGAACGGAAAACACAATATCGTTTGGCAAGTTTCACTTTCTTTTTCGGCGGAGTTTGTGCCAATGTGTCCTCATCATTACTTTCTGCACTAGGGTCACTTAGTTCAACTAACTCGGTTTGTGAAGATGACATGGGCTTATAAATTTTATAAAAAATAATGAAGAACTTCCAGAACACCTGTAAAGCAAAAAAAACATAAATCTTTGGTATCGTTCACTGCAACAGTGCGTTAAGGGTGATTTCCATTAGTAAATTTTTATTTAAATTTTCTGCCAAAAGTTTATGTTAAAATTCGTAGCCTAATCTTTACGGAAATATAATAGTCAATGAACTCTGGCTAAGACTAAGACAAATAGTTGTCAGCAAGGCGTCCTATTAGAAGGCCATGTAAGCCTGAAAACTGAATGAACAATGAAAACCTGCTCATAATAAAGCCTCACACTAACAGTGCAATATAGGCCTATACACTAAATAGGCCAATTAACTAACTTTATACAAACTAATCAATCTAGTCATATCTTCACCTTTACTTTCAAACTGCCCTCTTTACTTGCCTTTGACGCTTACAGCTACAAAACCGTTTTAAAATGTACCTGCGTTTTTTTTCAATTGATAAACGAAGTCGAATGATCGTCTCAAATTAAGGTGATTGGTGATTTATCCTCCATTTGCAATTGTTTAACTTATTTGATTGTTATGTCATCAGGACGTCACAGTTGACGAAACGTCTTGGCCACAACATTACTTTCAACTCATAATTATTTGATTGACGCATACACAATGATGTGAACTGCTTTTATTTACAAAAATATTCGCGTGAATTACATCCGTTTTCAGTTTTGAACGAAGCCGACATGCTTGCATGGCCTTTTATGTTAGAACGCCTTGGTTGTCAGTAAATTCCGGGACAGACGTGGTCCGGTCCGGGACACGGGATGTCAGACGTCAATTCCGGGACTGTCCCGGGCATTCCGGGACGGTTGGCAACCCTAAGCGTGTCTTTTCCATTTCCTCACTTTTTCATTTTTTTGGCAGCATGTCCGCGCAGGACAGTTGGCACCACTTGAAACCAAACAAATTGATGTTAGTGTTTTTGCAGTGCTGTTGTAAACTTACAATACCGGCGTGGTGGTGTAGTGGTTAGAGCGTCCGCTTCGCAGTCGGTAGACTAGAGGTTCATTCCCCTTGTTGAGTCATACCAAAAGACTTTAAAAAATGGTATCCACAGCTTCCCTGCTTGGCGCTCGCCATTTATGGGAGGTTGTAGAGAACAAGCCGGCAAGTTCGCTTGTTGTGTCCTTGGGCAAGGCACTTAACGGGACGCCTCCGCCTTTATGTGGAAGACAGGTGGTCCAGACACCTCAAAAAATGGCAACTCCCAAGCGAGTGCGGACGTCCCGTCCAAAGTATAGCGATACAATTCGCTTTCTCGTGAATGGAGGATAAATATGAACAAATACAAATACAAAAAAAAATGCAATGTACTGATTAAACAGTAGCTTTTGAACCAGATTTATCGCTGAAGCAACGTAGCGCTTGTTTCAAGCCGAGACTTTTGAAAATGCATTAAAATATTTGCAATACAAGAATAGGCTATCTTCTAAGCCAGGGGTTTCTAACCGGGGATAAATTTACCTTTTGGAGGTAAATTTGGCCTGCCTTGAGGGTAAACTTTGTTAGCAAAAAATTCACACTTTTACTTATAACAATAGGCATTTGTAAAAGTAAAAATATAAAAAAATACTTTGGGGAAAAATTTTACTATTGAAATTTGTCAAGGGGTAAATGACAGAATAAAGGTTCAGAACCCCTGTTCTAAGCAAACAAGCATTTACATAAAGCTAGTTTGCGTGTAATATGATTAAAAAGTCATCTATTAAAACAACTGCAGTATCATTTTGGATACCAGTAACCTTATCACTAACAGTGTATCTATTAAAAGTTAAACTTATCACTACCTGCTCTTTCCTAGAATATAACAAGACCCGCAAACAAAACAATGTTGTAGCTAGCATAGTGGAAAGATCACAACAAATCACTTAAAGCCCACCCATTTTGAAGCAGCATTAACAGGAATGTACTTATTCAAACTTTTATTTTATTTGCTAATGCAACAACAATAAAGTTTGAGTTAATAGGCAACTGGAATACGCGTAATTCGTTAATTTGCGACTGCATCATGGAGTTATCCAAATCAGTACACTAAAGAGGTTTACTTTTCTCGTAAACCTCTTAATATCATGGCATGGTAAACTCTACTTAATATCTCATTTAATTCCTCTCGATACTTAATGATTACCAATTTACCAACCTCTGCAAATCTGGTAATTGAGATATGCATTACGGGTTCATCAAATCTGGTTTGCAGTTGTGGTTAATAGTGTGCAATAGTTTTACATATACAGGGAGTCCTCGGGTTACGACGGTCTCGACTTACGCTGTTTCGAGGTTACGAACGCGCCCCATAAAAATGTAAAAAATGATGTGGAATAGAGCTGCTGGAATCTCATGGAGAGGAGTTATCTGCTGGGGACTTGATACAGCTGGAGAAGCAGATTATAGTGGAGGAAGAAGAAACCCCCCACCCCAGAGCCTAAGGCTTTCACAAGGCAGGGCTTGACAAAAGGTTTTTCTGAGATACAGCAAGCGTTGGCAACCTTTGAGGGTCAGGATCTTAACATGGAAAGGTTCACTAAAGTTTCCAGAGGCATCATAGATTTACTGCAGTGTTAAAAAGAGATCTTGGATGGGAAGAGGATGCTGTCTGTCCAGTCTAAGCTAGAGCAGTATTTGAAGAAAGTGGGGAGACCTGCACCCTTTACATCAGCTGCTTCTACTATTACAGAGCCTCTACCGTCTATTTCAGCTGCCTCTACTACTCCAGCTTCTTTACCATCTTATTAATATTTCATTTAATTCATGTGGTATGAAATTGTTTTCTCTTTTTCAAATAAAATAGTTTTGTACATTAATTGTTACATTTTATTATAGTACAATACTTAACAGTACAGTACGTATAGAGTAATTTACTTACGATGTTCCGACTTACATTGAAATTCGGGTTACACCGCGCCTGAAGAACGGATCAACGTCGTAAGTCGAGGACTCCCTGTATACACATGATGTTTATTAGTTTTCCTTTACATTTTTTTTTCTTTTTCATAGTCGCAAGACATAAACGGTTTTAATATTTTTTTTGTAACTAATTTTCTATTTGTGGTTTATAACTGTTTATAATATGACTGTAGTTTAATCTGCCGTCTGGCGTTCATCAGTTCCAGTAACAAAAAATTTCTTGAAGAACGAAAGCAAGTAACTGCTAAGATCTCGTGAAAATCGTGATCATGAATTCACGCTTTTTGAGTAAGGATGAGCGTCAAAATTCGCTATCTATTTAGTCACTTGTATTGCTCCAAAGAGAATCTTGACGATGTAAGAGAGGAACAACGTGAAAGGTTCTATCAAGATATCAAAACAATGGGAGAAATTCACCAAGGTCGATGGGGCAGCCGCATGATGTCAGATTAATGCTGAAGTCTGATCCGCTATTGCGTTGTAAATTGATTCGATGAGGGGAGTGCTTGGGGTAACTGACACCTTTAGGAAGGCCAAAAGCTGTTTTGACCCATCCTAAACTGGATTGGGGACCGCAACCCACGTAAAGGTGGCTGTGGGTTGGTGCAGGTTCTTGATTAATATTGCAGCAGGTGCCATTGTAGCTTGGCTTTTGGGAGGGAAGAGTTGACATTATCTACAGCAGGACCGAGTTTTGAGTTTGGAAACGCCTTTTAGAATGAATTCCATTTTCTAAACGTAATTAGAGCCGTTGAAAATGGCGCCGCCAAACCCATGTCAGATTTGGTTATGAAGATATTTTTGCTCGTACGAAGGAACTTAATGATCTCGAAGAATTTATGATCCATAAAAATGTTGAATAAGTCAACCGGTGTTCCACAATAAACATGTGGCAAATCATTTTATCTGGCTTTTAGAGAGCTGAGGTATTCTTTGGACTTGGGCGTGTGATGAAAAAGTTGTCCCATGAGCACCTCAAATTCTGCAAAGATCTCCTCACGTTTACAATTGGTGGAAGGCAGGCAAGATTTCAGTCCATGAGACAATGCGAACCTTTCAGCTTTCAAAAATTCGTAGTTGAACGAGTTTTTGACAATGTTCGAATGATCGGTGCAGTACTTTAGATCCAAAATGCTGAAGTTCAGGCCAATTACTTGAATTGATAATACTTCTCTTCAATTAGAAAAGCAAATTAAAACTGCAATGCGTAGTTGCTACCGAACAACCAAACTTCGGTTTATGTTCTCTACCAAATCCATTCTATCTGCTGCCTAAAAGGATGCTGTCCCTTCCCTTCAATGAACCAATGTTATATAGGAATACGTGTGCCGCCGTGACTGCCGGTACGTTGGTTGCAATTTGCATATCCCAAAGACTACTGAACAGAATCAACCAACACGTACCCGAATCAATCAAAATTGGCTAAGGAATAAAGGGCAAGAACTTGTACGGAAATGCACGACTGTGACTTGGCAGTTAGACAGTATTTAGTTGAAAATCAGAACTATGCCGCCGCCTACGATGACAATCAATTCACAATGTTGGCAATTGCTCATACACGGACTTACCAAAGGAAAAGCTTAGTTTGAGAAAAAATTGAACGGATTTCAGATTTGAAAACGATTGTGCCCTCAAATACATTTTACACCCTCCCCCAACTGAAGCACTTTGGCGCAGACGTGCACAACATCCTGTTGTTTTCTAGCCAATATGTTCTCAAGCACGATGCCAACGGTAGCAAACCCGGGTCAGTGTCCCCACAAAGGAATTATTGTCCTCCTTAGACGGAAGCAATGCCTTGGAAAAAAAACGTGCTCCACAGTCTTAGTTTGCCGGCAAGTAATTAGTGGTAAGATATTAGATCGATTTTTCCTCCCATTTAAATCTGTTTATTAAATGTTGAAACGTTACAAGAGAGTTCGGATTTCAAAATTAAAAATGACCAAGTAGTTTTGGAAAGCATACAAAGAAAAAAGTGGGAGGCACACCTTCTAAGCAGGTAAAAATCTTTACCAATTGATATTTTAGCAGTCAATTATAGTTCCTACTACGGCAAAATTCCGTCAAAATGCCTTTTTTAGCTTCAACGCTTTAGTTTTTGTCGTAATTCCAAAACCAGAACTGTGCATGCGAATGCCATGGTATGGGGTGTATTTATAAGGGCAGAGCAACATTTGAGATGGTGTGCTAAATTTATTTAGCCCCTCCTGAAATTGAGAACTGTCAAAACGAAATCCGCTTTTCGCAATTACATTGCTCTTCTATGTGACTACGTTACCCATAAATTTTTTTCTTATAGGACGAAAATATGAATGACATAATTTTCAGTTTTTTCCGGACGGTTTGAAGATAACAGCACGGATGGGAAATTGGCTTTGAAAAGACAGGCCTACGTGCTTGACGTGCTTTGATAACGATAAAAAGACTTTTGTATTGGTTAAGTCAAAACTAACTGGATGAGTTGCTGAGGTGAACTGGCTTGGAAGTGAATTATCGAGTCAGCAGAAAAAAACTAAAAATCGTGATGTTTACCGGAAATTCCTGTAGTGAGCCGGCTACCTCTTTTACTTCATCCTACCAAAGAAAATGCAAATTTAGAAAATATTGCATGATCCATTCTGATGATGGTGGCCTATTGTACAGACATTTCGCTCGTGCCAAATGGCGTTCTATGAAAATTTATATGAAGTTTATGAGACTCCAAAAAGCTCATCATGACTCAAACAAAGAAGGCAGTTGTTTGAACAAAGAAACCACCTTTTTAATCTATATATATAAAACTCAAAGTTTGTCTGTCTGTATGTCCGCTATAGAAATAAAACTGGAGACATTTAGATACAAACAAACATATGAATCTTATATAACTTTTTCCAGGGAAGCCAAGTACGGTATTTTGATTTCAATCAGAATCGTCTATGGGGGGCTACGAGCCTATATTTATTCAACCGACGCGATGGCATAGTGGTTAGAGCGTCCGCTTCGCAGTCGGTAGACCTGGGGTTCATTCCCCTTGTCGAGTCATACCAAAAGATTTTAAAAAATGGTATCCACAGCTTCCCTGCTTGGCGCTCTGCATTTAGGGGAGGTTGTGGAGAACAATCCGGCAAGTTCGCTTGTTGTGTCCTTGGGCAAGGCACTTAACGGGACGCCCCACCTTTATGTGGAAGACCGGTGACCCATAAACCTCGAAAAAGGCAACTCCCAAGCGAGTGCGGACTTACTGTCCAAAGTATAGCGATACAATTCGCTTTCTCGTCAATGGAGGATAAATATGGCAAATAAAACAAAAAAACAAAACAAAACAACCTATATGGACTCACACAACAAAATTCAAAAAAATTCAATTACAAACCACAAACAGAATGTTAGAAAGGTTTTTATAAAAACGTTTTTGCTTGAACGAGATGTAGGCAAACAATTGCGCGCATGTCCGTCATTTCTGTTATTGCCGGTATATATACCGTCGCGGGAGCGAACGCATAAAGATCGCTTGCCGATAATTATACCCGCGCGGGATCGAAAGAGTTAAAATATAGTTATTCAATGTAAAAATTTAATCAGTCTTTACATTTTACCCGATCAACGACGGGTACGGTATTTTGATTTCGATCAAAATCGTCTATGTATTTGCTAATGTATTTGTATTTGCTAAGAAATTATGACACTGGTTATATTGTTCAGTTTTATTTTCTTTCTGTATGATCAGTCTTTACATTTTATCCGATCAACGACGGGTTAATCTGCTAGTATTATCCTAAAATTGGATAATTCTTTCACGGTTTTACGGAGAGATCTTTTCACATGCGGCCTTTCGGTTTTGCGGGTCTATAGATAGATAACAGAACCCCCCTCTTGTGCTCTAACGTAAAAATTATCTGAGTGGTGGTGTTGTGGTCAAAACAAACGCTTCACAACCGGTAGACCTGGGGGTCAATTTCTTTGTCAAATCATACGCAAAACTTTAAAAATGGCATTGACACCTTCCATGGCGCTCACCACAAAACGAATAGTGCAAAAAAAAGCCGGCAAGTTTGTCTGGTGTATTCTTGAGTAATGTTCTTGTAACCAGTTATCCCCGTCTTTTTACGGCAAACAGGTGCAGGGTTTAGCAGTCTGCTTGACAAGGTAGCCTTGTTAAACTAAAGATTTCCAAACAGAGCACGATCTACTGTAGCTCATACGATAAAAAAAAAGAACGTCAAGATTACGATTTAAAGTGCTCACATTTTTCAAAAATATATCAAACTCATTCAAAATATTGTAAAGTAATGAATCAAACTGCATTGACATTTAACCAATAATAGAATTACAAAACAACAAAAATCAATTACGACGTCATCAACGCTGAATTATATAGTAAATAATGAAACAGAAACATTAGAGATGGTGATTGTTCAATCGCTTGATGAGGGCGCCTCGAAAAGATAAGATGATCAGCAGTTGCCTCACCCTTCGATTGAATGGCGGTAATTGCAAAAAATAAAATTTTGGAGTCATAAAGCTGACAAAAAACATTTAAAAAAGATACACAAATATAAAAGCATGAAGCTTATTAAATGAGGCTCTTTAATGATCAACCAATCTACGAAACAATGTTGTTGCTATTTGTCAGTACGATAAAAATGTATTTTAAGCTAAAGTGCTTTTTAGTAGAGAGACACAGAGAGTGAGAGAGAGAGAGAGAAAGAGACGGAGAGAAAGATTTTGTTTTTGCGCACCTGTACAATAAATACAGTAATAACAAAAGAAAAATACATGTTACAGATAATATAAATAATAATGAAATAGAGGCTATGAATTTTTGTACTGTTAGCAGCTTCACTACAGCCAGCAACATCGGAGACTGATGCAGAGAGTGGCTCTACCTGTTCAAAAAAACAGCTTTTAGTAACCGCCCATTAAATTAGAATTTATATGGCTATAAGTTTTTAAATGAACTCTGTAAAGCAGTATCATCCCTTTTCTAGTTTTCTGATAACTTTAATTCCAATGCTAACCTTTATATGTTTTGTTCGCCCAAGGTAGCAAAAGAGCTACTTTTTACAATAGCAAAAAACGTTTGCTTTTATAAACGAGAGTCAAAAAGCAAGGTTAGCAGCATTACAAGGCTCATATTACGAACAATCTATTTGTGCTTTAAAAACCAAACAGTGCAACCAATCTGTTTGCGCTTGGTAACACTGTTTTTCCCTTTTACGATAGTGCCATCTCTACTAGTTTTAAATATATAACTTTTTGCAGCTCCAATCAAAGGATAAAACTTTTCCTTAGTTCTCCCTGTGTGCTTCGTTCGCACACAATTGTATTCTCAGCCAGGATCAAAACTTCTTGCCAGTGCGAACGGCATTATTACGTCTTAAAGAGAGGAAAGAAAACCAGATATTGAGACAAGGTTATGAGACGAGGTTCCGCTACTTAATACTTAGTGGGAACAGCGCGAGTTACGAAACTCACAGAAGACTATCTAAACTCTGCTTGGTTTCGAGATTGAAATTTAATCGCAAAACATTTTTCTTGATCATTGACTACGGCTAGAGGTACAATGAACGTATGGAACCATGTGCGTATGGAGCAATGGGTGTACAAGGCTTATGGTAGCATTGGGTTTATGAAAGTGGGCATGGCGATTGGGAGATGGAAACGGCCCCATACGCTCATCACCTCATACTATCAATGCCCCGTACGCCCATTACTCCATATTTCCATACACTCGTCGCCTCATACGTCCATTGCCCCATATCCTTATTGCCCAAATGCTCATTGCCCAATACGCTCATGGACCAATTGCTAAATACTAAAATTTTGCTTTGCAACTTGTCTTGAAATCTCTGACTTTATAGGTTTCGAAACTTGGAGTTTGAGACCAGCTTTCGAAAATGTGCAGCGTTCGTACAAGTATCGTTTGTGGTTGCGAAAATTGGCCGATATAAATGCATATTTTCGTTATGCTTGAAAGCAAAAGTTTTTGAGGCGAGTTCTCAAACTTGACAAGAACCCTCTCTATGAACGCAGCCTTAAGGCTGGTTTCCATTAGGCGCAACTTGCCGGCGTAGCGTGAATATTCTTTGTTTGTCTGTTCGAAGTTATTTTACGGGCGAAAACGCTCCGCGCATAAAACTAAAGAGAAAAAGAAAGAATTTTTACGCTACGCCTGCAATTTACACCTAATGGAAACCAACCTTTAGAGTGCGTTTATTAGATCGTCACCTCTTTAAAATAATGCCACCTCGGTCTTACCGTCTAGGCATTCATCTTCTATTGACGCTACTACCGATCGCTACGTGCTTTACCACTAATGACTAAAGTAAAACATGGTTACTACAAACAAACAATCGTTCGTTTATATCATAGATTTTTCGACGGAGGTACGCGAGGAAAATTTTTGAGTACTCGAACAAGACCAATATTGCGAAGCAGCCACTTTCAAAGTCGATCCCTTTCAAGCTGAGAAAGGCCAGTTATACGTAACACATCTGGGTTCAACGGAAAGGTATCTAAAAAAAGGTGTGAGAACCCCTGTTTCATATAGTAATTATGTGTCTCTTCAAAAAGCCATTATTATCTCTTTTGCTTAACGGATTTCAACAAGAGCAAACCTCGCGTGCAATACTAGGCAAACAAAAACAAGATGAAAGATTTCCCTACAAACTCTGCGGCTGTTTTAAACAAGAGTGAAGCCCCTGTGTAGAATAATAGAGCAATGACATTGTAGGCCTGCTGCATTTTCATTCGTTAGTTTAGCAAATCAGCTACAGTGACCTAACTTCAGGAACCACATACATATATGCACATACAACCATAAACAAAAACATTGGACTAGTGGTTTCCAACTTGGGGTTTGCAAAACCCTTGGGGGCCATGAATGCTTTAGCAAATTTCAATAAAGCCAAAAACAATCGATTTACTGAATGATTTGTTCAATGCTTGACATCTTTTGTGATAGTTTGCTTAATTAACTTGGACAGTGGTTGCCAAACTGGTTTTAAATATTTAATCTAAAAAAAGCAGGTTTTTACAGCCATCAGATAAAGATAATTTGTAATTGCGGACTTTGAATATGTATTAGAAATTTAAATATGTATTTGAACATAAAACTGTAAATCAAAAAATGCATATTATCGAGTTTGATATGAAATATAGGTAGAGACTACAACATGGATGATTTCTTTGAAAAGAGCCTCGACGACAAAAAAGTTGGGAATCACTGATTTAGACAAGCCGAAGCTCAAATTAACAGCGTGATGCAAGATAAATTCGTGCTGGCTTGGTGAATATCTAAATTGCTAAGACACAATGATTATATAATTCTTCTTCTGTTTCCCCAACAATTGTCCATTTATTACAAGCAGCATCGTAACATTCTATTTCTTTGACAGCTTGGCCATTCTCGCCCAAACCGCCAATCACATATATCTTATCTTGCACTACACAAGCAGCGTGATCTCTTCTTCCGAGATTTAAGCAACTGACGTAAGTCCACTTCTTTGCTTCAGTTTCAAACATTTCAACACTTTTGGATTTTGAGTCGCCTGCAGTACGACCACCAATGGCATAAATACAGTTACGATAATTAACTGCAGCAAAATCAACCCGTGGAGTCTGCATCGGTTGAACAACTTTCCACTTGCCAGCTAACTCATTCAACATTTCAACAGACGATAAAGAGCCTTGAACTTTTGTTCCTCCACCAAGAGCATAAAGCGAACCCTTGCACGCAACTAATTCACTTCTGAAAAATCTATCTTGATTCATCGGAGATAATGAGGTCCACTTGTTCGAAGAAGGGTCATAACAATCTACAGAATTTACATGGTCACCGCCACCAGCAACAACAATTTTATCGCGAAAAACTGCCGTCCCTGCAAATGGAGCACAAGACCTCAAAGAGGCAATTTTCTCCCAATTCATTTTTTCCGAATCTAATTTCAAACAACATTCTTGACCGACATAGTATCCGCTAATGCAAAAAATATAATTACAAAACTTTACCGCTCGCAAATAATCTTGCTTTTCTGGCAAACAGGGAAAGGTTTTTTTTTCTAGCTCGCTATTAATTAAAAACACCTTATCAGGTGATTTGTGGCTTCCAAGGCAAAGCATCTTTGAGAGTGGAAATGAAGAAACTTTTGTTTTCATTTTTTTCAATAAAATTTTCATCACCATGTTTGAGCACTGAAGATTTTCAACAATTAAACTTTCATTTAAAACAGTATCCTCGAGAAATTGGCTTGAAATCTTGTTCAAATCCAAAAGTTTTAAAAACTGCAGCAAGTGCTCTTTGCGATCGTCTTCTTCCTTAATCCATCTCATCATGGCTTCAAATAAACATGATTCTTCGACAGCACGTCGGTTCAAATTTGAAATGAAGGATTCCAATTCAGTTTTGGACAAACTTTTAAAATCTGAACCTTGTGAAATCAGAAGAAAATTCTTGCTCAAAAGTTGAATTGTTTTATCAGCCAATGACTTGCTGGCGAACATGTTTGCTAGTTTAAAAACTTCCAAACAATTTTCGACTGAAATAGTGGATGACAAAAAGCTGAAGCAAATATTTTTTGCTTCATCTATCTGCAAAAAATCGGAAGCTGCTATAATCTCTGCCACATTTGTGGTATCGAGATTAAGATTTCTAGTGTAGATAAACTCAATAAGCGTATTCATTGATCTTTCACTAACACCTTTCACTTGAACAGTATCCTCATATCGCTCTTTCATTGAAGTGGTAAACATCTTTTCAAAATAAGGTGAAAAGCAAGAAAGAATCAATCGGTTTGCTGGAAATCGCTGATGTCCAACCCTGATTGTAACATCATTGAACATTCCAAGTTTTCGTTTACGATTGGCATATTTCAGAAGGTTTCTAAAATTTTGTTTTTGTCGCTTTAAAGTAGAGTTTTTAAATTGTTGTTTTGAACCATACATCCTTTTGTATTGCAGTTGTATCTGCCATGCGAAGTGTAATGTAACCAAGATAATCTCAGACAATCTTTCAGAATAAAAATCTAAGACAATCTTTATATTACCGTAGCTTTCGATACCAGGCTTATTATAACTTATCAACTAAACGTACGGATAGGTCAAGTAATGATCACAGACGAAGCGATGTGGGCTATCTAATCAGACCAATGCTGTTTCTTGAGTTATGTTTAAAAGCGCAACCAGAAAATATTTTGTGGGTACAAAGTTTTCATTATTCCTAGGTAATTCTGACCAAAGTTACAATTATTTATTTCCAGATTTTGGGTAACTTTCGCAAGCTAAGTAGCAAAGAATAGCTTTGCTTACACCTGACAACAAAATTCACACAATTAACTTCAATAATACCGTTCTTTACCTCTAACTGATAACTAACTTGGTGATAAATTAAAAAAGTAATAAAATCTACAATTAGGGAGGAAATAAAACAAATAGCAATCGGTGCACATTCTCGTGCTGTTTTTCTCAAAAGTAGCTTTACGCCCGAATCGGGTATAAGCGTGGGCTTTTTCTTTTCCTCACATCCTGGTTACGCCTATAGTTATGTCTTAAGTAGATACGTTACACAGTTGCAACAATCAGCTATCTAGTGCAAGCAATGATATTTCTCACAAACTGAGACACTTCTCCTAGTCATCGCACTACCAAAAAGAAAGGTGAGCTAATTTCAAGATCTACACACGCAGAAAGAATGAACCCCCAAAAAAGAAAAAAAGTTTTCAAACAATGACCTGTGATCATGCGAGCGGTCATGCGCGCAAAAACAAACAAAACTTGATATTGAAAAACAAAGGAACCATGCTGAGCAAATGAAGCATTTGCTGAGGGTGGATTGACATTACGTGAGACCCTTGATCAAATTATTTACGGGGCCTTTTTGCGCAGCAAATGTCCTGGAACACACATAACATGAGAAATTACCACGATTTATGAGATTTATATCACAAAAATTATGATTGCATAAACTACATCTCCATCTCACAAATTATAACTTTGCATTTCTCTTATTCGTCCAACCGAGGTTGTGCAAAGTGCAACCTGTGAGATGAAACTGTGCTGCCTGCCGAAAAATGTGACTTGTCCCTCACGCCCGCATTGATCATCGAAAATAGCAAAAACTTCTTTAGTTTAATAACTTTGTCTTTTGGCTGCGTTTGCCCGCTGGTTTCCAGTCAGGTCTGAAACCTTGTCTCTAAATTTTTACATTCAGATATGACAAAAATTTGCTTTCATATCAACCAGTTTTCGCAACAAGGGATGAAACTTTTGCAATGTGCGAACGCAAACAAATTGCGAAACCTCAACTCAACTCCAACTTTTGAAACCTACAAAATCAGAATTTTTGTGACTTGTAAAGTGGTTACAAAGTAAGATTTCCGTAAAAGCACTAGCCAAGGTACAGGTTGCTAATTGTTTCTAGGTAGTGGTTAGTAATGTTGTGCTTAAAATAATTGGTCTGTGTTGAAAAAAAGACTTTGGTAATACTAATGTGATATGTACTTCAAGAAATGCGTTTTGTTGGTGGAAAAGTTATAGGCTTTAATGCCTATGAGCCAAGAGATAAGTTTTGCTTGATTATCATTTGAGCATATGCCACATATACTGTATTTGTAGGATAGCAGTATCTTTAAAACCACTAGTTATTTGGGTTAGCCCAGCTTTTCTGACCACGGATTCCAGTAAGATTTTTTCAATTTCCCACGAATTGGCCATGAAAAATCCCAAGAACGTGGAAAAATTCCCAAGCTAATTAAATAGAATAAAAATAACCAAATTTTTGTTTATACATAGAGGATAAATAACCAAATTATAAATAAATAAAATAAAAATAACCAAATTATGGCATATACATTGCCGCACCAAGCAACTAGCAAGACCAGTGTTGCATATTCTGCTAAAAGACCGCTATATTGGTTAACAAGCTTATGATAGTATTACCATAAATTTCTTTCTAAATTACCGTCATAAACTTGTTAGTCGATCTAGGGGGTTTTTGATACTTAAACTAACAATAAAATTTGTTACTTATACGTAATTTTACTTGAAATCCCAAGATTTTGACCTTTTTGAGAGCTGCTTTCCAACATATCATGGCTAAAGCGGAAATCCCTAGATCTTGGGAAAAATCCCAAGCACTGAGATCCTTGTTTCTGACAACATGGTGTCATGGACTGAGCATTACAATAGTTATCATAATTGTCATTTTACATGGCATGGCCCAGCGGATTTGGTATTACTATCAAAGCTTTCGTTTTGTCGTTTGAAGTCAATTATTATTCTTCGACCATTGGCGATATATTTGGGCTATTGGTTACGTTTTGAACAAAAGCTGGTGCAGTTTCTTTCCTTGGCTCTAATGCACGTTGATTTGATCTGCACTTTGCAAAAGTGTGTTTTTTTTCTTGAAAAATAAGCTAATGAAAAAGTAGCACACTCTCAACAGCTTAATTTTTAGCACATTGTTCATTTTACCCAATCCAAAGTTATCAAAAACTTTAGAGAGAATATAATTTTAAATCACTTTTACATATATTGCATTGAATTGAATTGGAGTGATAGGCCTATCGTTTTTGTGAATTGGCGGAATGGATAAAAAGTTAAATATGTTTTTCTTACTGACGTTATAGAATGATTTAAGGTCCAAGTAAGGTAAAAAGTGCAAAGGTTGATTTGTTGTTGCTAGTAGTTAACCAAGTTTGATGGGTTAAACAAGTAGGCTTGTTTGTAGCCAACTTTTGTTACGGTTTCGTATTCAAATAACTGGCGTATTTTGGAATGATGAATTTCAGTTAATTGTATTGCGCTGCTGATACAGCATATTAAGTTGCTGAAGCGTATCGAAAAATTGTAAATCTATCTTACTCTACAGCCTAGATGATAGGGGGCAGACTTTTGTACAATTTGCCATATTTTGGATTAGATCGGAACGAGTTGCTTAAGTTCGAGTTTCAAGTCAAGTCAAGTCATTTCGTCCAAATGACTCTAGTCAAGTCGAGTTATTTTTTACCACGACGGGAATCTTTCCAATACTTCATTGGCAGTGTTTAATTTCTCATAATTTTATAAATAATTGCAGTCGATTCGCTTAATTAAAATTTTGAGCTCCTAAGCTAGACTTAGCTAGGCTTTGATCTCGACAGTCAAAGCTGACTTTTAATACTATACCGGCACTAGCGACAACAAGTCTACTACTATATTGACTGCAGCTGACTTAGAAGTCGAGCTTACGGTTTTGAAGTTTAAAAATGAATTTCAAAAAAGATTAGGAACGCGCTTATGAGCCTATATACACAACATGCTATTCGCAAAATCTCATACAACAAAAACCTTAAAGGCTTGCAGTACAATATAATAAACTTGATTTGCAAGATTTTGACACAATACCACATTTGCCAGCAGTAGCGTGCAAAGAAATTTTTTGAGGGGGTGCCTTCAGCATATTTTTCCTTTGTGAGTGCCAAAAACACGTTTAACCTAAGGAGTACGGACGCACCCGAAAAAATTTTTCAAAATTGCTCTCCAATATACGCAATTTTAGTGTTTTCTGGAACCACTTTTAAGATAATTTTTGTTTGAAATTTGTTAGCCTTTGCCTTTGCTACACCCAAGAAATTATTTGCTTAGTGCACTTACAGTAACTCGGGTACAGTTAAGTAAAATTCTATTTTTATCAGTAAACCCTGAGTAACTTCTCAAAAAGATTTACGAATAACTTGAAACTAAGTATAGATGGTGCTAATCGCTAGCTAGCAAATTGTAGGCGATCTCCAATTTAATTAAGAGGGATCTGCCTTCAACATTACACTAAGATAAAAAAAATTGCTCAAAAGCAATCTCCAGCATCATACTGTACCATACAATCATCTATAGCAACATGCTTATAACTCGCTTGACATGCTGTAGTAGATTTCTGCATGGTACAGCATTATTGTTTTCAAGCAATGTTTCTATTTATGTTAATATGAAACAAATAATGCTTTACAAGGCCTTGGACATTTAAACTAATCCTATCTCTGTAGAACAGGATATTTGTTTCTTACCGTTGCAAGCATAACCATTGAATATAACATTCAACGTTTTCTGAGGAGGCATGTGCATAGAAACCCTTCTCCGTACGCCACTCGTTGCCAGTGTATACAAAAATTATTCCAAAACACACAAAATTTTTTTCATGCAAGTATTTTTGTTATCAACCGATCAGTCGAGTCTGCGCGAGACTTGAATCATGGCATTTGGGTCTCGAGTTGAGTCTTGAGTCAATGAGGTCAAGTCCCAAGTCGATTCGAGTCATTTCCTGCAAATAAAACCGTCACTCAAAGTGTCGGACTTGTTCTAATTACGACGCGACGCTGTTGCTGCGGTCGCCTTAGAAATAGATCAGTAAAGTATTAACGGCATTTGTTGTTCAATTTAATTTTTAATTTTAATTAAATAGAAGTTGTGAGTCATCGATTATAATTTTCAACGAGTAAACAACTACTAACTACTGGCTGGCGTCGCCCGTAAGGACCCCGTCGGTAACGTCAAGGTTAGCAATATCGGTTCAGCCAACCAAGCCGCCTTCACTCAATGGATAGTTGTGAAAATAGTAATAAAAGTTTGTGTTTTCTCACATAGCCAAATCTCGTTCCAAAATAAAACCATTGTTTTTTTAAACGCAATAGATAGAAAAACATTTACGTGGGATTGCGCATAGCCACTACATGACTCCAAGTTTCTGCAGGTCCTGGCAATGTCTTATTCGCACTGTTTTCACCATAAGCGTCCTTAAGCCTAACAAACTTTTGTTCGTTAAAATGAGCAAGTGCTTCAGTTGAAAGCATATCAAAGTTGTGTAAGGGCGCTAAAATAAATGATATGTTATTTTGGGATTAAGCTATTAAATTTTAGGCTCACTATCTACAATTTTATCATAGCTGTTTGTGTGTTTGTATGAGCCAACGCCTCTAGCTGGGTGCATGCTGCGTGGTCTTAGCATAAACGCAGCCAGGTAAAAAGCAAACCAACTCAAAATCAAACACTCGCGGTTAAGTTGTGAAAACAGCAGCCCTCATCAGCGTTGTCGAGTATAAGAATATCGGTTCAATCGGCTTCACCAAATTGATGTTTGTGAGAACAGCAATAAAAAGTTGATTTGCTGTTGACGCAGCCAATTGTTGTTCCAAAATTATGCTTCACTCGGAATATACGCAGCTGGAAAGAACAAAATAATCCGAAGTGATGCACCCACAGCTAAGTTATTAAAATAGTAGCCATTAGTGATGATGAAGCAAAGAATATCAAACTAGACCGCTGCGTCGGCCTCACCCTATCGCTAAGAAAATGGCTTCAGCATTCAGATGATGTGTAGGTCGAAACTAATATTTTGTTTCAAAAGATAAAACAAGACCGTCTTTATTTAGATGTTTTTGTA
The DNA here is from genome assembly GCA_963675345.1 of Trididemnum clinides. Lineage (NCBI taxonomy): Eukaryota > Metazoa > Chordata > Ascidiacea > Aplousobranchia > Didemnidae > Trididemnum > Trididemnum clinides. The sequence goes on along the minus strand of OY776305.1, from coordinate 27,042,838 downwards.
GGAGGATCATCGGCTTGTTTGTTTGAAGTAGGCCGCTACATTCTGAGAATGTTTAGAAACTCGATTTTTTGATAAATCTTTTAGAAAATGTGGACACGTAATGCCAAAGAAGCATGCTTTTGAGAAAAAGTGGTGAAAATGTACCTAACAACTTACTTTTTCCAGAAATTGCAATTTTGTGAAATGTAGTTACCAAAATTTTGAGCGCTTTTAACCGGTAGACTATACCAGAAAATTTTTTAAATCTTAATTTTTGATGAATCTCTTTGAAAATTTTTGTAGATAAAGCCAAAGAATCACGCTTGCTCGGAAAAAGTAGTCAAAATGTATCAAAAAACTAACTTTTTCCAAAAATTGCCAGTTTCTTAGGTCTGGTAGGAAAATTGTTCAACTAACAACGAAATATGACGTATGGCAGCTAATTTCGATCAGTCATTGTGAACTAATCCTTGAACTAATTAGAATAACATACTACCGGAAAGTAAATTTCTTCAGTTTTGAAAAGTCACTGATCGTTATTACCTTATCGTGACGTTTATACATAAAACTAAACTCTTTTTACTGAGCTTTACCACATTTTTGGGAAAATAAAGTTACCCTACAGGTCTTAAAGCTCAGCTTTTTTAGTATAAAAACTAATAGTGAATGTACTGTGTATGACATATATTATCGGAATCACCCTGAAATTCTTTATAATGTTTGAAAATTGGTTGAGAAATGTCACCTATCAGTTTTTGTTTAAACTGATTTTGTAAGTGTTGCAATTTTTGAAAAAAAATATGAAATAATGATCTCTGGTGGCAAAAGATTGTGTTAATTGTGCCAGGCAGCATTATGACATCACAGAGCGGGTCGAAGTGAGTAGAAAAAAAGCAGAATCATGCTTAGAAGGATTAAAATGTTAAAATAAAGAATTTGTTGTTGCATTGCCAATTCATCATTAATTGTTGCAGAGTTGCATTTATTAAAGGCACCTCGCTAAGATCTCCCGCAAAAGCTTTTAATCGCGTTTCTACGATCAGAATTTTTTGACTAAATTGAAAACAAATTTTGCATTTAATTGCTAATTATGACGTCATGTGACATCGTAAAGAAGTAAAATTTGTTGAAGTAGGTAAGTCTGGTACTGGCTTTCGTTTAAGCCAAAAATCGCGTTCCTCGGTCCAAAAATGCGATTAAAAAAATTATCTTTGATTATGACGTGTTGCAACGTCACCGACCCCCTTATGACACTCGCCCCGAGAAGGTGATCAAACGTGCCAACTTTGATGTCAATACACCGGACAGTTTTGGAGGAGATGAGACAAACAGACAGACACTCAGACAGAATTGCACTTTGTTCATCCGATGTAATTGGTGAAAAAATCTTGAAATTTTTGGAACAGCGTAGCGAATAAACAATTATTGCTACTTTTATAGAACAACCGGGATCAAATCTAAAAATTTTGGGAAAAACAAGGACTTTTTTAACTTCTTTGAGCACACGTAAGCAAGGGAAAAACAAACATGCAACACAATGCATAGCCAGCAGGGACCTGAGAAAGTTTGAGGGGAACTAAAAAAATCAACATGCCTGTGTGAAATCGCACACATGGAAGAGATTATTGGTACAGCGGAACCTCGCCATTCGTACACAAACCGTTCCAGAAGTCTGTTTGAATTGTGATTTGACGAATGGCGAATCAATTTTTTTCATAAAAAACAATGTAAATTGGATTAATCTGTTCTAGACCGACAGATAATTACTCATGTAATCCCTAATAATACGTACTTAAACACGTATTACATATAAACCAAAAAACTACATACACTAAGTATATTTACTAAACCAATAAAACTTTAATTAAACTTCACCTGTAGGAACTAAATTGGCATAATTTGAAGGTGAAGAAGGAAATGTGTATATTACGGTTTGGAAGAATGGTCACTATCCATAGGAACATCAGACAACATCAATTCGGACTAGTAGGATGCGAATCAGCTGAGAGCAACGTTCTAAAACGTTTGTACGTGTACTTCAAACGTTTCAGAACGTTGCTGTAATTTATCTTCTTTTGCTCTGTAAATTACGGTATGGGTCCGAATCGCGGAGCAGCGTACGAATGACGAGTCAAAAGTTGAGTAATCATGGGATTTATTCGCAATTCTTAGTAAAAAGAATAAAGCCAAAATGCTGGTAAACATTTTATTAAAACGTTTCGCTTTTACACTAAAAGCATCATCAGTTAAATAAATGGTCACCTAAGGCTAGGTTAAACAGATACTGCAGTATCTGTTTAACCTAGCCTGTTTAACCTAGCCTTAGGTGACCATTTATTTAACTGATGATGCTTTTAGTGTAAAAGCGAAACGTTTTAATAAAATGTTTACCAGCATTTTGGCTTTATTCTTTTTACTAAGAATTGAGTAATCATGTTTGACGAATAACAAGTTGTACGAATAGAGAGGCGTGCGAATGGCGAGATTCCACTGTATTTTGCTTTATAATAGCTTTATAGAGCTACCCGAATCAAATCTAAAAATTTGGAGAAAGCAAGCACTCATTTAACTCCCCTGGGCACGCAAAGCAGGGAGAAAAGAACATGCTACATAATGCGTAGCCAGCGAGAAAGTTTAAAGAGAAATCTAAAGAAAACAACGACACTATGTGAAATTGCACCACATGAAAGATATTTGCGCTAGTTTGCTTGAAAATAGCTTAATTTCAGAAATGTGTTTCCTACCTCCAAACAAAGCCTAAAAATTTTATGTGCGGAAAAAGCATCAACTTTTCGTTACCGTTCACTCAAGCGCCCGATAGGTGAAGCCGGCTTGGCCTGCTGAGCCGACATTCTTAATCTCGACGTTGCTGATGGGGGACCCTGCGGGTTTTCTGATAAGCTACCTGTTAAGTTATCTATATCTATACTATAAAGCAAAGTCATAAAATGCCAAGTTTAAGAAAAAATGAAAATAAAACAACCGACCAAACAATTTGTAGAACTGAGAACACGTAATTTGAAACTAACTTGATGGGTGGCAACTAGAATATCGTGAATGACTTTGGGGAAGCCATAAACGCTTTGGTCGCTATGCCTGAAGCAAGCCGAATAGTGCAACCATAGCAACCAGGCTTTTTACTACAAATGTAAATTGGAAGGGGGTCGCATCAAATCGCAAAATAGGCTGATTATTAAATGGTTTATTTTTGTAATTGTGAAAACAACCATCATTTAGCCACCACCATCGTTTTTGATGGAGTTCCAATGCCTCTGCCCTCGCAAGTAATAATGGTAGTTAGTGGCAACATTCTTTCTTTGTGAGCATTAGGCCTACCAATCTTGATTAAAAGCAGAAGATGATCATGGTTACGTGTACAGGACTCATAGAAGTGCATAAAAAACATTAACTTTTCGTTGTTGTTCATACAAGCGTCCAATGTGTGAACCCGGTTGAAGCGATGGTGTTAATCTCGACGTTACTGATGGGGTCACTGCGAGCGACGTGGGCGAAGCCGGCTAGTTAACTTATATTTCAAGAAGGTTACATACTGCCTGATGTAAAAGCATTACTTGTAATCACATCCTAAGTGTGGCAATGCAAAAGCAGTCTTGAAAACGCATTGGTAAATGTACCATTATTATATGGTTTAAGGTTGATGATAGTTGTAAAATTAGAGTGAAATTTGAGCTATTCGCGTAACAAGTACATAGTTGTAATCCGGACGAAGTCCTCAATAATATATAGCAGTAGCCTGTATGCATTGGATATTTTATTTAGTATCTTGGTGTTGCAGCTGCATCATAAATCATATTTGCTGACGATCTGGTCAAATGTGTCCGACAGCTGTCTATGGCAGGAATGGTCTTGTGCAATAATTTGGCACCATTTTTTTTGCATCTAATAAATAAAGCGCAATTCTGTCAGTCTTTCTGTCTTCCTGTGTGTCTGTGTGTTTTAACTCCTCTGAAACTGCTATAGGTATAAGCATCAAACTTCCTACGATTGACCACCACCCCGTGCTGAGTGTCATAAGGGTGTTGGTGACGTCATGATGACATCATAATCAATTTTTTTTTAATTTGCATCTTTTTGTCAGAGAACAGCCGCTTATTGCTCAAACGAAAACCAGCTTCCGACTTACCACATTACAAAAACTTTCATATGTTTTGGGTTTAAAATGACTTCATAATCAACGCTTTATTGCACAACCTGTTCTTTGTTCTTTCTCAAAAAGTACTCACCGCAGAAACGCGATTAAAAGTTTTTTCAGAAGATATTAATAAAGTTCTTTGGACAAAAACAATTCTACAACAATTATTGTTTATTTGACAATGCTACCAGCACTTCTTTATTTAAGAACTTTAAGCCATATAAACATTTTTATTCTCTATTTTGCTTGCGCGCTTGAAATTGGCTCTGTGACGTCATAGTATGTCTCGTACAATTAACAAAAATTTTTGGCTACCGCAGATCATAATATGAAGATGTTTTCAAAAATTGCAACCTTTTTGCAAAATCAGTTTATTATAAAACTGATTTGTGACCTCATTTCTCAAACGATTCTCAAACTTGTTTCAACAAATTAAAGGTTATTTCAAGGCGATTCCGATAGTGTATAATATGTACAATTAATATTACTTTTTATACTGAAAAAACTGAATTTTAAGACCTGTGATGTAACTTTTTATTCCTCCCAAAAAATCGGTAAGCTCCGTAAAAAGAGATAATTTTATCACAACAACGTTATTGTTAGGTACTAACAATTACTTTTCTTTGAAAGCTTAGGAAATTTCCTTTCCAGCAATATGTGATTCCAATTATTAGGGCTAAGATTTAGTTTATAATGTGTGATCGAAAATTGGTTGCCATGCAGCATGTTTCATTTTTAGTTAAACAATTATCCTACTTGACCTAACAAACTTGCAATTGTTAAACCAAAGTTAGTTCTTTGGTACATTTTGACTACTTTTCCTCACAAGCAAAGTTCTTTTGCATTATTATTTGACCTTTGCAAAAATATTCATCAACAACTGAAGTCTATAAATGCCCATGAAATGTAGCCTACCGGTTAAAAAACATGCAAAATTTTGTTGCCTGCATTTCACAAAATTCCAATTTCTAGAAAAACTAAGTTCTTTAGTGTATAGTTCATCTTGGCTCTCTCACATGCGCACGACGGTGCAAGCAGCGCGACGGCGCCTGCATCATTATTACACGGCGGTGTTACGTGGTCTCTTTGACACCAGCTTCTCCGTATGTGCTTTTTAACGTAATTCTTTTGTTCTACAGTTTAAAACCACTTGATACTAGCAGGTATAATAGGACTTTCGGTGAAGGTCCTGCTACATCAAAAAACCTAACGATCTTACGCCGTGGCCTCATAGGCGAGGTTGGAGGACGGCTGGATCAAGTAGTGCGAACCATGACAGTTTATTTTGCAATCCAAATCAGTCAACGGACCCACATAATTGTCACATTCGTCAAACGCTATTGCTTAACTCTTAGCTGACTCACAGTTACATTGCATTTGCATTGTCTGTAAACCCAACAAATTTTAATACACAAGACCTTTTTGTTACTTGCACGAAAGTAGTTGAAGGCACACAGTTCTGTCTTCATGCTCCTTTTGAACAAAAAGAGGCCAACCTCAAATATTTCTGAGCGTTTTGTTTGAAAATAACTCGGCCTGATGTGCGCCTACTAAAATATGGTGAGTGATTTCGTGGAAGCCATATCCGCTATTGTCGCTATGCCGGAAACAAGGCAAATAGCGCAGCCAAAACAACTTAATACCACAAATATAGTTAGCCGGCCAATATACATAGGAAAGAGGCAGCACCATATCGCAATTAGACTTGCCACTAAATAGTTTATTCGTGTAATTGTGAAAGCAACCAGCATTTCGCTGCTACCATCAGTTTTGATTGTGTTTCAATCCCTTCTCCCTTAAGTATTAATTATAATTTGTGGCAAGATTCTTTGTGAGCATTGCCAGTCATGATTAGGAGAATATGATGATCACAATTTCGTGTGCAAGAATTTTGAAAGTGCATAAAAATTATTTTACTTTTCGCTACTGCTTACACAAAAGCCCCATGCATGTAGCCGGCGCAGCCGGTTAAACCGAAATGCTAAACCCGTCATTACTGATGGAGGGCCCCTGCCGGGCGACGCCGGCAGAGCCTGCTAGCTAACTATATAGAACAATACCTTATTGTGTGCGTTGTGCAGAGCATTGCTAGTTATAAAGAGTCAGAAAATGCTTCGCGAATGATTGCAAAGCAGAGCCGGTTACATATCTCCGATTGTAATAAGTTATAAGAGATGTTTTGATGAAAGTCAAACATTTTATTGTTTTCATTGTCGCTAATGCACATGGGCAGCAATAGCTTGGCTTAAAGAATTTGGTATTTTTTGTCCCTCAGTTTTGGTTGATGATATATTTTCTGGTAGATCACAGCATTTTGTTGAAAACCATTTCTAAAGAAATTGCTCTTTTTTGAACATCGATCTATTATTTCCATTTTACTTAAAAAAGTCTTCTTGATTCGATTCAAAAAAGTTAAGGCTGAGACATGATTCTTGATCTCTTCCAATTACGCAAATGATGCACACCAAGTCGTCCAAAAAGCGATTACCATTAGGTTTGAAAAAGCTTGAAATGCATCTGTTATGTTGACTGTTGAGATTATACGTAATAATATGGCTGATATTAAGCGAATAAGAACGTAACATGACAGCTCTTTAAGGTGTTGGGTAGGGAAAAACAACTTTAAAGAGTTTCTGCTTCTGGTAGACCCGGTTGTTTAAATGTAATCTCCTAGCTTCCAAGAGTGAAATATTTCTAGAGTATTCCAATTTTATTTAAATGCTTAACCAAGCCCTTAGGTTTTTTTGGCTAGGGTATGAAGAGATGGCCTAATTACAAATAATGTAACATTGATCTTAAAATGCTTCAAAATTACAAATTTGTTTAAAATGGTAATAAAAAAGCTATAAAGTACTTCCAAAGATCATGCACTCAAGCAATTGCGCTAAAAAGCAAACAAAACTCAACAAAGGAACAATGTTGTGCAAACAGAACTTTGCTCTTGCTGCAGCGTTGCGTCAACAAAATATATAACTAGGCTGCATTGCTAGGGTAATCTCTAAATATGCGTACACCTGCTAGCATTTCCTGATTAACTAGTTTGATGGCATATTTTTATGACTTATTTTGAATAACTTTTCCCTCCAAACCGGTGGGACAGCACAGAGGCGTCAGTCCACAAAGCATTTGCCCCAGTGCCGTCGCCTAATCGAACACAGTGGTGAGGCACAAACCCAATGTGAGGAGGCACTGAAATCAACAAAGTTTCACAAATCAAGACCGACTGTTTGTGAAATCTTTTTTGAAGTTTTTTAAAAACGGAAGGAACGTTTTAAAATTCCTGCTTGGAATTATCATGAACAGGAAAAGGTGATAACTTTTTTGGAGAGAACTGTATTTTGGTAGAACTAATTTACGTGATCTTATAATTTAATATTTAGACCTTTTTTTGGGAAAACAAGTTTTCGAGGAAAGGACTAATATGTACAGTACCGGTACCGGAAAAATTATTATGGATTTTTTATTTTTTTGATAATCTTACAAAATAATTTGGAGTTTTTAAATTTTTCCTGTAACTGACAGAACTAATGGCGGTTCAAAGCAAAGCTGTTGTAATTCTACACAACCGAGATCCAGTGTCGTGCGATCCTGCGCATTATGACGTCATAGTTACACAAGAGAATATGAAAACAAAATCAGTTTATTTGAACATGGGTATAGTTAGAACTGTTTATTGCTCTATTGGACCGGTTTGTCCTTCAACAAATTGCAAATCTTCGCTTTTAACAAGAAGTTTAAGGTGATTTGAAAGTTTTCCTGACAATTTACAAGGATAGTGCCAGTCAAAGACAAAAACTAGCAGGTTTTTTTAACCAAGTTAGAGGAATGGGAAAGAGAAAGGATTTGAGTCCTGGCAAGAAAGGAAAAATTAGTGTTTTACTCAAGCATAGTGACCTCAAGTAGAAAGAGATAGCCAAGAAATTAAACGTATCAACTCAAACTGTTGGTGCCGTACGAAAGAAACTGGAAATGGTAAAAAATATTCACAGCTCAAAGACGGGAAAAAGTGATACTGCCCCCCAAACCATGACCTAAGCAGGAAATTTAACTATTTTTTTCAGACATTGTTCTAGAAACTCCCCAACAGACCTTCGGCGAACAGTCTGTACTTTGTGATCAAGTACTGCAATGGTAGATTCATCCAAAAAAATAATCTGAAAAATTAATAAACACATGCTTACACTATTATGTTTGAAGCCAGGTAAGTTCAATAAAGCAAAAAATCATATTTGCTGTCACGAATAAGTAAATTTGCCTTGTATGAATAGTTTTTATATAAGTTATATAGTTTGTGTAATTTGTCGTTTTGTTCTGCCGTGATTATTTTGATTGTAAATCTGAATTTGTTTCCCAAACGTGGTTTTGTATCGCGGCTGTTTTCGAAAAAGACCTTTGTTTCTTTTCCATTTAGATTTGTAACTCACACGCCTCTTCTTACTTCACAATGGTTGACTACGTTACCAAGTTCCAGACTTTTCTATTGAATCTTGGTTCTCGAAGATTTCTGTTTTTTTTTTATTGCCGATGACGTAGTCTATTAACGGTGTTTTTTTGTGTCACGTGATGTTCTAGCATTTTCTGGAAGACTCGTCTCAGTATATATAAGGAGGTGAGGTTTTTACGATTTTAAAGAGTGGCAAAGTAGAGAGTGGCACAGTAGTAAAGAAAAAAATTGTATTGATCTGTGGTGATTTATTGTGGAATTTTGTTAGTGTGACAAGCGGTTAATTAATGGGCTTAGTCTTGGTTGGGTCTGATTGTTATATTAAAGCGCATTGTTTTTTGGTGATCACCGAATGAAGGAGTTTAAAGTATCAAAGTATTTGATACTAAGATATTTTAACCCACACACGTCTCGATCAAGCATTTTTTTTGTGCTTGATCGAGACGTGTGTGGGTTAAAATATCTTAGTAGAGGCCAATCTTTTCCTGGCTATTAAGTTGCAACTAGACTTAGTTATTCGAGCGATACTACAAGTCGCCTCAATTTTAAGAAGTAAATCAAAAAATTTCTGTTGCAAGCGACAGTTGCGGTTGGTCAATTTTTGGCTGATAAAATTGTCCTGAAGTGATTTTGGCAACCGTAATTCTATATTTGATGTACAGTCTTTCAGAAAAGCTATATCAACATTAAAAAATTGTTCTATAATCAATCATTATCTCTGTGACGTGTCTTACTTCTGACCAATGCTCTGACGTCCAATTTTCATGCTGTAGAGTCCACCGATGCCTTGCCTGCTTCATTTTCAAAGTCAACCGAGGCTTCTTCCTAGGCAGGTACGCTTTCAGCCCTTGTCCCAGAAGAGACTTATTGATGGTTTTTCTGTCCATAATAATATCCTGGTTGGCCAACTCCATGGAAAGTTTCTCACAAGAGGCTATTCTATCCTTCAGTGCTTTGATTTTTCTATCAAACTTAAGTACCGGTATTGTTTTTCTTTTCCGTCCACATTTTCCCGTCTTTGAGCTGTGAATATTTTTTACCATTTCCAGTTTCTTTCGTACGGCACCAACAGTTTGAGTTGATACGTTTAATTTCTTGGCTATCTCTTTCTACTTGAGGTCACTATGCTTGAGTAAAACACTAATTTTTCCTTTCTTGCCAGGACTCAAATCCTTTCTCTTTCCCATTCCTCTAACTTGGTTAAAAAAACCTGCTAGTTTTTGTCTTTGACTGGCACTATCCTTGTAAATTGTCAGGAAAACTTTCAAATCACCTTAAACTTCTTGTTAAAAGCGAAGATTTGCAATTTGTTGAAGGACAAACCGGTCCAATAGAGCAATAAACAGTTCTAACTATACCCATGTTCAAATAAACTGATTTTGTTTTCATATTCTCTTGTGTAACTATGACGTCATAATGCGCAGGATCGCACGACACTGGATCTCGGTTGTGTAGAATTACAACAGCTTTGCTTTGAACCGCCATTAGTTCTGTCAGTTACAGGAAAAATTTAAAAACTCCAAATTATTTTGTAAGATTATCAAAAAAATAAAAAATCCATAATAATTTTTCCGGTACCGGTACTATATTATTGTCGGTAACAAACCAGCTACCACCCGGCCACTTGGGTTAGGGTTAAAGTGACCAACACTAACCCTAATCGGATGTATGTGACCCAGGAGTAAGTATCCCAGAACCATTACAGTCACTCGATGCCACAAGTTTTCACGTTGTGGGCCGCAAGTGCACGCCCCTGCTATGAGTGAAATGAGGAATTTAGAGTAGCCCCAAACAGGGCAGCACAAGCAGTCATCAGGAGGGTGCGATCCCTCTAACTGTTCCCATAGCGTCCGCACTGAATTGTCAAGACCTGCTGCAGAGTTTGCAAGTTTTGATATTCTTTTTAAAATCTGTTTTATACTTTTCGTTTTTCTTTCGATAAATTTATCACTAGAAAAAAAACCCTCGAGTTTGCATAAAAGATGATCTTAAAATGCTTTTTCTTGGATACAACAATGTATTCATTGTATAGTTGAAACGCTTGACCATTTGATCCTTTTCACCGTGAAACGACGCTTTAATTTACTTTATCTCGCAGCTTATGATTACAACACACTTAGCGTAATGTCAAAAACCTAGGTTTTTCTTGCAATCACAATCTCTCATTGCGACAAAAGTGAATGGCAGACCCTTATTAATTTTGATGCATCAAGGTGATATCCCCTCGTTGTAGAATTAAAAGAATTAGCAATGTAAACCGTGGACGGCCGAACTAGTTAGGAGCTTACTCCTAAGTCTTGCGCCACACCAACGAGCCAATGAACATTGTTTGCTTGGCTGGTGTAGTGTGAATTCGAAACCCATTCCCAGCATTGATTTTACTCTATAAAAGTGATAAAATCTTAAGGTACACGAAATTATTAATTCTCTTGATGCAGTAATAAATCTACGCCACCGTTTCCATCATCTTTTCTCACAATTATCGTTTTGCCGCCTTTCGAGCGAATGAGAAGAGTCTTCATCAAAGTCTATAGTTGACATAAAGATTTTTAAAGGAATAGGCAGGGATTTCCAGCAAATTATAATGTTCTTGCTCAATAGATAAACATTTTAGTGGAAGTTTTCAATCCTAATCTTCTTGACTTTCTTTATGTAACTCCAAATAATCCAGCGGTGGTCGAAAAACATCGAACGGGATCTGAAGCAATGTTCTACGGCAATTGCTGTTGCCGCTGTCATGCGAACTTGGAAGTTAAAGTCGTAAACAAGCGATGAATTTTAAAGCAAAATATGTAAAACCACATTTATCACTTTTAACTGTCACAAAGCATTTTCTGTATACAATTTGCAAGTTATGCATAACAGCTTGATTAAATTTTTGAACATCTTTTGCAATTTTAAAAAGACCATTCATAAAGGAGAGGATTTTGTTTCTTCCGCAAGGGCAAGTGAAACTGGAATTAAAGACTGATCAGAATTTGGTCGAATCTTTTTCATGCACCTCGTAGTTAGCCTGAAAAAACATCATCAGTTGTTGCATGTTGGCTACCTGCCGTTATAAACAGGCAATGCTGTTACACTTTTACTAAATTCTTTGCAAAGGCACTTTTTTTGCTTGTTATATTTGTCTTTATTCCTTAGTTTAAGACCCCGAGTTTAAAACACTCTCTAGCTTCAACTTATAAGTTTTCTCACTTTTTTCTATTGTGTTTTGCAACCGATGAGTTGTGGATGATTACTGAGCAGCACAAAAATGCCAAATTGCATGATGTGTCGTAGTATTTTTCTTCTTATTTAAGGCCGATTTGTGTCAATAAAAATGTGTGCTCGGCAAAGGTCTTCAGAAATAAAGAGAATGCAAAAAATGAGTGCATAAAGATTTTTCATGGTGTGTTGGCCAATACATGAGTGCGTTTTCCTCCAACGTGGAAGACAAAAGATGTCGATAAATGAAAAAACTGCTGAATTTGGGTCGAAGAAAAGTAGACTATTTCACTTTTCGGCAGTTTCATCAGATTCATTATTATTCATTACACTAATTTTGAAGTAGCGCTTTTTTAGTGTGATCAAAATATCGAGGGTTCACTTTCTTACTGCAATGCTAGGATCCCATAATGATTTTGTGGCATTCAGGTGAAGAAAACCTATTCTGCTGTATAGCGTCAAAAACCTTAGTGGGAGGTAAATGATAACAGCTTGCAATATCTCACGTTTCTAATTTCAGAGTGTCTTGTACAGTTTCTGGAAGTTCTTTTAGATATGTTTCAGGAAGAATAAACAATGTTAGGAAACCGGAAGTAGCTGCAATTATGCTCATGATGAGGTAAGGAGTGTACATTCCGTATGAATCACCTAAAAAGAACAAAAACTCTTGATTAATGGTAACTTTTGAGGAGTAATGAATGGTTTACATTCACAGAAGGAAAGCGAAAGCTAGGAAAAATTTTACGGCCTCAGAAATACTGCAATATTTTACAGATTTAATAATCAGCAAAGGTGTTTTGCTGAAAATACGGCATATAAAAAAATGAAAGCATTTACTATATGCTTGAGTGCTCTTCAACAGCAAATACGACCAGTTGAATTAAGCTCGGCATATTGCTGTACACAGTAAAGCTTTTTCAAAGATACGATGCAAAACCGCAGGGGTTTTGAACCCACAAGAGCGTTTACACTTTTGAGACTTACTTGTCGGACAACATCGAATGTTCCGACAACATATAGTGAAATATTACATAAATACTCAACCGCATAAAATTTCGGAACAAAAATGCTTCAGAGCGAAAACGTACGAATCCGAACACAAAAATATACTATATACAGTAACCTTAACAAAGAAATGGAAGCCTTTTTGTAACACAACATTACCAAACCACAGTACTTACTCATGTAGGCTATATAAGGCGCCGCAATTGAACCCAATCTTCCTGCGGCAGAACTCAAACTAAGACACGTATTTCTTGCTAATGTGGGAAAAATTTCAGCGGTATGCATGTAAACAATATAAAATGCTCCTGAGTTTAAGGCCTTGCCCACGAAACCGGCAACTGTACCCAAAATTCCGTTCACTAAAATTTAAATTTCTGTAATTAAATTCGGATATCGCAGAAATGCAAGGTATGATGGTTGGTGAAATTCTTTAAAATGTCTTAAGATTTTTGGAGATCGATTTTTAGCGGAAAGCATTTTTATTGTCAGTTTCAGTCCTTCTCTCCTTGAAAGATATTTCTATGCCCAGCCAATCATATTGGTCCATAGGGCGTCACAATCAAAAGTAAAATTTTTATGTTTTGTTTTCTTTTAGGACATAATGAAAGCAATGCAATCGGTTTTGATAAACAAGATTGCAATCCTATTGATACGAAATAGGCAAAGCTGGAGCGTAGTCACGAAACAAACGCATGGAGACAAATTAAGTACAATGCGATGTAGTATTAGTAGTTAATTGATTTAACAATCTTCGTGCTACGGGTGTATTAAACTTGATAAGCTAACAACAAATGACAAAGTAGACTGAACTTTCTGCACCATCGGTATTTAAACTTGCGGTATACAAAATATTGCTTTTTTTAATTGGTTGAGCTCAAGTTCAATGTTCATGCACACAGGACTACCAGCAAATTATATGAGCAGCGCTTATTACAGGGCTACAAACTTTTTATCAAGACCTAACGCACATGAATCTAGGTACTTTTACAAACAAAATAATTCAATCATTTTGAGAGTTGGATTTCGACAAGTGTATACCTTCACCACTGCTTTTTGTTGGGTATATGAACTGGAATGGGAAGCATTGTTTTGTTGAAATTGGTGTCAAAATTAAAAGTTGCGGGTTTAACCGCTGTATTTTTTTTGCAGCTGAAGTTGTACGTTTGGTACTTTCAAAATATGACCACCAATATGCTCTCGACAACTTAGTAGGCGATGTGACAGGGCTGGGATGATAAAACGGGTAAAGAAAAATGAGGTACTGTATTTTACCTGCCAAAAAACCTAATCTGGTAGTTTTATATGCTTATAAAGAAACTTTAAAGCAAGTGGAAAAATTCAATTACCTTGGAGTAACATTTGCGGGTGATGGCATGCAGGTAACCACTATATTCAAGATACCGAACTAAAATAATTATATTCGAAAAATTTCTGAACGTTTTACCGGCACGGTAATAAATAAAAAACATATCAAGCAAGAGATTCGCAGGGTCAAATAACTGTATAAAAGCTACTAAATTAATATCAAAACATATAAATATAATTAAGCTCTTCAAACTAAATTCTGCATAGTACATAGTCATATATGATTACGCACCAGTGCTAAGTAGAGCTCCTGCCATGCAGAAAACTCCGGAAAGAATCATCAATCCTCCGTGGCTCAGTGGTCGACTTATATATTTCACAGTAAGATAGGCAAGAGCATATCCTGGTATTTCAATCAGTCCCATTAGAGTGTTGTTTAAGAATAAATTCCCGCTCAAAGCTTGCACACTGAGGCTGATACCATAATACACAAAAGCCACTGAAAACCTTAAAAGAAATAAAAACAGAAGCAGTTTTTAACTTGATCAATTTTCTTTGAGGAAAAAATCAAATAAGTGATAAGAGGTTGCTGTATCTCTTTTTCACAATTTGGTATTCATTCACTTTATCAAGCTTGCACTATTGACTCAAATACCGCTAAAACTTTCATAGACGACTACGCTCGCAATTTCGTTTGAGTTTGATGAATAAAATAAGTTCCCTTACGTACTGTGATAACTTCTCTTATGTTCTTTTACTCTTATACGTAAGTTTCTTATAGTCAATAAAATATAGAGGGTGCTAATTGATAGTTCGCAAATTTTAGGCAATCTCCTACGAAAAGGGATCTGCCGCCAACATTACGTTAAGATGTAGATAGAAAAATTGCTCAAAAATGATCACACGCATCATACCGTACCGTACAACAATTCATTACAACCTGTCAATAACCCAGGATCGGTTTCGATTTTATTGGGTCTCATCAGGCGGGTGTAAAAGGCACACAATAATAAAAATGTTTAATATATAGGCTAACAGATATGCTATTGTGTGAAAAATAATGATGCAATGCAAAATAATACAATACAGCAATACCTATATCATAGGAATACAATTAAGGACACACATACTATATGGACAAAAAGTCACAACGGTATTTTCGAGCAATTTTTCTATTTTTCCTTAAAGTCAATAAAAGACTTCCGAGATAAATAAGATATCGCATTCTAAAAAACATGTAGTGCTTTAGGTACCAGAGTGCTGAGGAATCTCGGAAACAGGATGTGGGCAAATAAATTGATTAGTTTGTTTATTTCTTAATATGATTATGACGACCTTATTTTGGAATAAACTTATCATGATCCTCATGTAGACTATGATTTTATTTCATGCTTGCCCCAAACTCGGCAACGTGTTGAGACTAAACGCGAAAGTATGGAGCAATGACCCACCCTTTACAAATACAGGTATTCTGTAACTCTTTTATTCATGGAACCGCAAGCCCCATTATTTCAGCTCACGGAACACTAAATCAAAAAGATTTCTGGATACAAATGTATCAAGAACACAAATGAAATTCAACTTTGCTCGTTGCTGTCAAACAACTAAATTTCCTGTCTAAACAGAACATAACATATGAAATAAGATGAAATTGAGAAAACAACATGCAAAGGATTTTATTTAAAAAATTTATTGAGGAGGATGAGGCTACACAGAAGCGGAAAGACGTTTAACGTCGGGTGAAATAGTTGACAGTTGAATGCACATATCCGCTTCGGAGTCCAATCTGCTCCTGTACATTGTTTTTGTGGACACATACCGTGAAAGCCCTGTTTCGCGTAGCCAACATTGTGGAGTATATAACGCAATATTAGCAGAGCCAACAGTAGAATTCGCGCTCATTGTGGCGCACGTCATGTTTATTGTTCGGCGAAACACTTCGAGAAAGCCCGGGAAACAGAGTTTGAGAAACGCTGTGCTAGCTGTTGTAATACATTATGAGTTATGTGGTATGTTTCAGCACTTTAGTTGATTTCGGTTTGCAACAAAACTTTTACTTTATCAGGCTACAGTTTGCACAACAAAGGGCAGGGAGGAAATGGGTGGTTGCGAATTTCTTGCTTGTGTGATACCTCGGTTAATCTTTTTTGAGAACCACACTAAACAACTTTTTTGTTTATTGCAGCAGTGCACTGTGTACCTAAAGCTGGTAACAATAAAACGCATTTAAATTCTGAATAACAGCATGATAATTTTTGATAGGAGCGAAGGAAACAACCCCTGCAACCACCCCTTCAAATGACCGCAAAATATCTCTCCTTCTGAAGGCTGTAGTTTGTAACACAACCACGTGAGACACCTACTTTAGCTTGTCTGTCTCCTTTTAAAGTCTTTTCTGGCATCAATATCATCGCTGGTTATTTGTAAAATTCACAACTACAAGAAATATGAAGCTGTTTTTTTAGCATATGTCAAACGAAATGATTATAATATTTTCATCAACTACCACACTGCCCTCTTTGATAGTGGTGATCTGACGGCTTGAATGACTGACTTCTTCAAAACGGATCTCCAACGATACTCAGGCATTTCTCCCTCAGAAACATTTTGGATGCTTTTTAATAACGCTATTTATAGGTAATTTTCAACATTCCAGCGCCGTATAGATTTGAATCGCAATTAAAAAATTTTTCTTGGTTTCATGTCTCATTTTCCATATCACTTCTATTGCTGATCCCCAAGCAGAAAATCTGTGAATACCATTTTCAAAATTTTTGATGTGACTCGACAAAAGAAAATAACCCAAGTCTGCCGACTACAAAGGTAATGCTTTCATCAAATTAGCTAATTCAAGTATACTTCCGGGCATGAATCCGAAAAATCGTTTCATGTCGTCCCTCCATCCCAACAAAGAGGAGGAGTAACTTCAACAACAACAACATGCTTTAATCACCGCTCCACCGTGCAGGCATAACATTTTTGATGAGATGAGTGATCTTAAATCGGTGGTGGCTGAGAACTAATATTTTTTGTATTTGTCGCAACACTATTTGCTCTTGTTTGCATGAATTCCAGCGACGTCATTGATTGATAAATCGCACTCGCTAGAATCTTATATAAATGAACGTGCTTACCATGACAAAGCTGTAACCAGTAAAATAAGCAACATTTTGGGTTTTTGAAGCATTTTGATAATCATTGTACCAGTGTAACGAGCCTTTACTTCTTTACTTCGAGCTTGGTTTTCCTTGAGAAGTACTTTCATTTCCTAAAACAAAATATTAAAAAGCTTGATCTTGGGTGCTATAATTTCAGCCCAAATTAGCATTCGGTAAAACATAGACAATTAAACAGACTTCTCAAACTGTTTTTTACCCGGAGTCCAGACGGTGAAAATGACATGCTGGAAGGGTGGCAATACAAACTGAAACTCACAACAAAAGAGCATTTTACGCCAGACATGTTAATAATTTTATGAAAAACTTTCCACCTCTTCAATGTCATTTTCTAGTTCTTTCATCACTTCCATTTTTCCGTTACAAGAAGCGATTTTGCGAAAAACATTTTTAGCTTCTTCTACTTTTCCATTAGCCATTAACCATCGAGGCGACTCTGGTACGACCCTGGTAAATATTTGAATTTTAGGCTTTGTGCAGATGGATTTGATTAAATGTTAGTCAAAAGGGGCTACAGTAATTTTCTTGTAGCCAAAATCTGTGTGCTTCTTTTGCTTTTTGATTTTTTAAGGTTTTTCCAAAAACTTTACTTCCTTGGATGGTGCATTAACCTACAGCAGTTGTGGTTGGTGTTGCTCTTTGGAGCCAATTCTTGTTTGACAATTTCAAAAGCGAAGCTTAGATTTCAAGTTTTCAACGAAAAACTTATCTAACGGAAAGGAATAAGCCTTTACAACACGAGATGTGATTCATAAACTCAGTTGGTTAGCAAATTGAAATAGCATTAGGAAGTTGTCGTTGTTTGCTGACGACCTTCTTTGTAGTACAATCTTAATCTAAACAACAAATCAGCTACAGATGAGTAAAGTATGAATGAATTCAACTTCTACTATTAGAAATTACCAATAGTTGACGATATATAGCAATCCGCTCATTCCAAAAATTCGAAGAATCCAGCGCCAGTCGGTGGTTAGGTAACCAACCAACGCCACCAGACCATATCCAAAACTAAACGAAACGAAAGAACTGATTGACAAGAAGTTTCTTCCGCTTGGTTTGGTGCATTCTGCTCCTGCAACCAAATAGAGATATGCATCAAAAAAACCTGTTGGACGCGAGTGGTTGCACCACGTTATGGATTAAATTGGGTCATTTCTGAAACAGTATTTCAACCTAACAGCATGAGGCAAGCTGTCGAGTTGAACGCTGATTGCTGGTAGATATCGTCAAACTCCACAATACCGGCCAGTAGCATAGAATATAAAAAGATTCGGAGACTTCAATATCACCACAAATGTTTATATTCCAAGTAGAAACATTAAGGGAAGCAATGATACAGGCCAACACAAAATGATTTTTCTCTACAGGCAAAAAATTTTACATTAATTTCGGGGAAAATTGAGGATAATTTTAGAAAATTGGCTCTATTATTGAAATAAAGCAACTATCTAGTTTTGGCCTGTTTAGATGCAAAAATGGAGTTAACACACTGACTGAAAAAACTTTTTAACGTCTATCTTGATTATCTGGGTCAATTTACTAACTTTTTAGGTAAATAAAGTCAGAGTTCAGCTTAAACATTAGCTTTTTGGGCATAAACAGTCACTCCATGACTGCTAACAGCCAAACACGTTAATTGTTTTTGTTCTGAATTTCATCATTTAATAAATGTGCTGATCTACTAGTTTTAAAAATTTGTTTTCCGCGAAGAAAATTAAATCGTGATAACAACACGAAGAACATTATAAAAAAGCAAAGTGTAGTTTGCTGCAAGCGCGAATGGTTTTTTAACTGCGGTGGATGCCTTAAGCCAGAT